>CAWUFW010006679.1:0-600000 GCA_963921515.1 Calotriton arnoldi | reverse complement strand
GCAGTGTCCCAGGGGATGGAGTTCCCAGTGGGCTCTTAATTGGCCCGAGAAGGGGGCCCCACACATACGTCCCCAAAAAGAAAAATCAGCCCTTATGAATGTGTTCTCAGGACCCTGAAGTGACTCAGGGACCTGAAATGGTGAGGGAAGGCAGGCCGCATGTACCCATGCCAAATAAAGAAAAAAAGAACGAGCAAATGTGAGTGTTTAATGAGCTGAATAGCTGATCATTTCGCATTCACTGCTACAGTTGGGCAGAGCCCCATAATGCCTTGCAAGGGCTTTTACTTAAATGTTTTTTGAATACTGGTAGTGCCCCTAAAAGGAGCAAGGGCACCATCAAGTATTTCTTTAATGTTATGGAGGGCTGCAGGGAGTGAAACAGTGCATAAGCAACATTGAAAAAAACCAGACAGTAAGTCTCTTGGGTCATTCAATCATAGACCCCAGGAGAGCTTATCATATTTTTTAAAAGCACTCTGAGCTGAAGCTACATGCTCTTCATGTGGATGGTCTAGTGGCTGCATTTTGTGCCGCGAAAAAAGGTAAAAAATGACTCAATGAAATGCTAATGTTTTTTCCAAGTGTTTTATTGAAAATATTTTAAGACAAACACTTTTAATAAACATTTCTATGTGTGAATTTATAAAATATTTATCTGATTGTGGTTGATGTGACGTCTCCTTTTTGAAGTCAATAGGCCCTCTTTTTCCATTTTAGTGCTCTGACCATTTGACAAAGTCAGTCGGTCTGCTTTACTTAAAATGAAATTCTTTACTTTGTTACATCAGATAGGCAACCATGTGTGTCCAACTC
Source organism: Calotriton arnoldi (assembly GCA_963921515.1). NCBI lineage: Eukaryota > Metazoa > Chordata > Amphibia > Caudata > Salamandridae > Calotriton > Calotriton arnoldi. Next base: position 599,184 of record CAWUFW010006679.1, on the reverse strand, counting down.
CATGCCGCTTTTGCTCGGGCTAGGGCAGCAATGGGTCATGCACAACTTTTTTACATTAAAAAACATAGAAACTCACTGAAAAAAACAAAGGTTTAAGTGACATTATAGTTAGGTATTGTAATAATATCTTTCTTTATATTAAAAACAAAAGATTAAAGAGATGTTATAGTTAGGTGGAAATGTCAGTTAAAACATATCATTTTAAATGGACTAAACTACTAAATAACTTACGCCCTAGCCATGTACTGCTAATCACCTCACATATTACATCACTCATGACATGTTTTGTGACATCATTGATAATATCACTGCAACATCTGAAATGACATCATTGATGAAAACACTGTGCACTGCGGGGGCACGATTTATAATTTCTTTAGGGCATAAGTTACACTTACTTGAGAAACTGTATGTTTCAACTTACTTTTTTACAATGTCTCTTTAACCTTTTGTAAAATGCTGATCTTCTGCTGGGATTTGAGGAACCATGTCTGAGAGAAAACTGTTTTCTCTCATGATTTTCTCACATTGGTTTAGGAAGGTGCTCCAGATGCTAAAATGAGAGCATATTTTCTGAAAATTCACACTGTCTGTGCAGTAGACTTCCCTGTTTTCTACTGAAGCAACCAACAGTATTGTAATAAACTAGAGCACTTAAATTCTTATTTATGACAGAGAGCAAGGGGAGGGAAGCAAAGGACGCTAACTGACCACATAGGGTAGACAGGAGGGACAGTTACCACACAACAGACCACACAGGGCAGGCAGGAGGGGCAATAGCAGAACAACGTATAATTGATGGCATGGTGGAGGGGCCAGGTGCAGCAGGTCAAACATGCAGGCCAGACGGGCGAGGCTGTGGCAGCACAGCAAACCATGGAGGGCAAGACAGAGGGGGCTGGGGCATGACAGCAGACCATGGAGGGTGTAAGGAAGGAGATAGAGGCACAGATTCAGAAAACAGAGAGCAGCCAGAAGGGGTCAGGGAAGGGGTAAAGCATGGACAATATGATGACCAAGCAGAGTAGACAGGAGGAGCAATGGCATCACAATGCACCATACAGGGCAAGCAGGAGGGGGAGTGGCAATACAGGAGGAAGGGGCAGTGGCTACACAACGGACAATGGAGGGCAGTAGGGGGAACAGGAGAAGCAAGCTGACCAAACAGCACAGGTGGGAGGGGCAGTGGCAGCACACATGACGACAAAGGACAGGAGGGGTGCAATGGCAGAAAAATGGAACAAGGGGAAAGGGTGGAAGGGTGGAGAGGACCTGGGCCAGGAACTCAACTACGCAGGACAGTCAAGAGTGGGTGTGGCAGCACATGGAGGGCAGGATGAAAGGTTAGTGGTAGACCAAAGGATGGCAGGAGCTAATGTGTAGGGACACAGATTTAGAAAATGGTGAGCAGGAAGTAGGTAACAGGGGAAGCAAGCTGACCATACAGGGCAGGGATAGTGGCAGCACAATACACTACACAGGGCAGGCCAAAGGGCAGTGGCAGCACAACAGAACATTGAGGGCAAGAGGTAGTGGCATGGACAACAGAGAGCCGGGGATTGGGGCACAAGCAGCAAGCTGACCAATCAAGGCATTTGGGAGGGGCAGTGCAGTGCAACAGACAACAGAGAGCAGGAAAAGGAGGCAAGGGCAGCAAGCTGACCATGAAGGGCAGACAGGAGGGGCAATGACAGCCCAACAGACAGCGCAGGGAAAGTGGGAGTGGGGGAGACAGTGGGAGTGGGAGTGGGAGTACAGCTGAGCATGGAGGACAGGAGAGAGGGACAATGGCAACACAATGGACCATAGAGGGAGAGGGTAAAATCATGGACTCAGGCAATGGAGGGCATGGGACAAGGGATAAGGGCAGCATTGTAACCACACAAGGCAGGAGGGAGGGGCAAGAGCAGCACCACAGAAAATTGAGGGCAGAGGGATGGGACAGGGACCCACACAGAGAAAACATATGGCAGGGGCCAGGAGCCGGAGCATCAAGTTGATCATGCAGGAAAGATGGGGGGGCAGTGGAAGCACAACACACAATGGAGATTAGGAGGAGTAGTTAGGGGCATGCACATGGATAACCAAGGGCAACTGGGCAGGGGTCAAGGCCAGGGGCTGCAAGCTGGCAATATATAAGAGCAGGTGGGAGGGGCAGAGCCAGCACAACAGACTATGTATGGCAGGCATGTGAGTTAGTAGCAGCGCAATGGACCATGGTGGGCAAGAGGGAGGGGGAAGGGGCATGCATGAAGGACCATGTAAGTCATAAGGGAGAGGGTAGGGGCTGGCCTCAGGTAACATAGGGCAGGTGGAAGAGCAGTGATAGCAAGCTGACCACTCAGGTCATTCAGGAGTGGCAATGGCAGCACATCCGATTTTGGTAGGCAGGAGGGAGAGGCAACACACTGGATAAGGAAGTCACAAAAACAATTCTTAGAGGCATATTCCCCTTTCAATATGTGCTGCAGAATAAATAAAGATATTTCTCCTTGTACTACCTCTGTCAGGAATGTGCACCATATTCGGTTCAAACCCAGGTTTGCAAGTTTTTCTAAATCTGGGTTTGTGTCAGAATACAAGGGTGGATGCATGGGGCTGCCCATACTCCACCTGTGTAATGCCTACCCACTGCAAAGTAACGCAAGGCAGCACTATGAGCTGTATTGCTTTACTTTGCATTAACTAAACCACTCAAAGCCACACACAGTGGCTTTGCGTGGCTTAATTAATACCAAAAATGATTTCGCAAAGGGGCTCCGCCACAAAAGTGACACAACCCTGACACAAAATCATAGTAAATCTGGGTCCCAATGGCTTTTTTTTATCCTGCCTGCTTTCAGAAGCACATCTATAGTTCCATGTTAGTCATTCATTGTAAACTCATCACCATGATCTATAATACAAATGTTTATGAATAGTGTTGCAAGAATATGCATTTTGATGAAAAGGCATGTGAAAGTCAGAGTTTTACTATCATACTTCAGTTCTTGTCTTTGCCAAGACACAGGAAGGACACTGTCAGTTCTTCTGCCAGATCAAGAAAGAGCATGAAAAGTGCACTTAAGAGTCATCATGTTTCCAAAGACCGATAAATGATGTATTGAATAGTAAGATGGCTTGCATGGAAGAAAAGTCATTCTTGGAAGAAAAAAACAGGTAATTCTAAGAAATTACAGGTTCAAGATGATACATAAATGTGATGTTAATATAATGGGGAAATGGTGTATAAAAATGTCAAAATTGGTTACCATTAACTTCAATGTTCAGTGCTAAATTGTTTGGTAGTTAAAATCCTATAAAAAATGACTTTAGTAATTACTTCTTCTTTGTCATCACTCATCCTTGGCTGTTGGCTTACTGCTTTAACAATGAGAAGGTAATTGACAAGTTTTCCCTTTAATAGACACAAAAAGAGACTACAATGGTTGTTTTTCGGAGACTCTATATTAGGAAGTTTCAAAAACAGTCCATCTTCAACTAAGTTTACTTATCATTACTTATGGGAAAAAGATGCAAATGATAGGCCAGATTTTCAAATCTTTTGAACCTGGGGTTTGTCACAAAAGTGATGCAAACCAGTGCAAACATGTTTTGTTGGATTCGCAAACAAGTTTTGTGGTTGAAAGTTGCTTCAAAGTAAGGCAAAGCAGCGCAAAGCACTGATTTGTGTTACTCTGCCTCAGAGTGGCGTTACATGGGGGTACATGGGCATTCCCGTACTACCACCCATGCTTTTTGATACAAAACCCTATCTACTAACAATAGTAGACAGAGTTCTGCACCAAAAAATAAAGTCACTTTGAAGCAGGCGTTAAAAGGAGAAATATTTCTATTTTATTTCTCCATTGTTTTCTGACTTTACATGTGTGCTGCACTGTACTGTATACAAATAAAGTAGGCAGAGATTTTCAGTTTGCCTACAGCATCCTTCCAGTGCAAAACGTATTCTAGACTCACGCAGACACCCTTGCACTATGGGGCAACAGTGTGTGCTTGTCGCTCGGCAGCCTGATTCGGCACCCTCAATATAGAGAGAGAAGGAGAGTGCCATATTTCTGTAGCTATACTGCGTTCCTTCTCGCTTCCTGTCATGCAGCACAGCAACTTTGGGTGGTGTGCTGCATTGTATGACAGCGTCCAATATCTGATTTGTAGTGTCTTATGTTTGATCGTTAGTTACAGCCATATTGATAATTCCCCCTATATACATTCCAAAAGCAATTGATCACAGACAACCTGGTAAAAAAAATGTTATGCGGTAGGCAAGACAAAAAACTGGTGAAATGATTGTTGCATGCTCTGCTCAATCTTGGACCCCCTAAAGCAGAGGATGACAATTTGGCCTTTTTATTTTTAACAGATGCATTGTTTCATGACACGGAATTCCCAAATTGCTTTGTAGGTCACGATACCAGGGTAGAAGATTCGTAACTGGACAAGGGTGGAAGAAAAATATAGCGTGGTACGTGTCATTCAACTATAAATGCACATGCTTGCAAATCCATTAAATTCTTCTAATATAAAATCTTAGAAATAAAACATGCTTAGCATACTGAGACTTGGACAGCCATTTGATTTATTGCTTGTTGACCCTTATTTGTTAAGAAATGTTATTCTTTCCTTGCATCTCAGTCAAGGACATTTCAGGAGGTTAAGTTATGATTTGTAAATCATTATGCTAGGATGCACAAGTACTTCAGAGTGCCACAAAGAACCTCTGTGCTATCAAGTTTATAATCTTCCATCTTTAAGGGCCATACCCGGGCCTGGCTTTTATCAATACCAAGCCACTGTGTCTCTTCAATTCCCTCTCTTTGAATTGGTCATAACATACAGATGTGTTTTTAGAGCACTCTGTGCCAACCACAGGAAAGGAGAACACAAGGCACTGTCGAATATAGAAATATGTATGTAACATGACAAAACGTTGCCATCTGCAAAAATACCTAGCAGAGGTACCTCCACCTCCATTCTATGTCTGTACCTTCTACAGCTCCCCATTCTTGGCTACTATCTTCACTCTATGGTCTCTCATCTTCTTCCAGGTGCACCTTAATTTATAATAATAATGGGGAGGAGTCAATGGCAACAGTGAACACAGGACATAAGAGAAGGGACAGCCTCCTCCACAAACCTGTGTTCAATGCCGTACTAATGGAAGGAATTAACCAGGCAACAGAAACAGGGGGGAGAGTAAAGTATTAAAACAAGTACTGTAAAATGTAGTGTAAGACAAAGAATGTCGAAATAAGGATCAAAACGGGAAATTAGGGGGGACGAAGAGTGGAGCACTATAAATTAGGGTAATGCTACAGGATGACAATGAGTCAGGCCTAAGACAGAAGCAGCTGTCAATACATTCAACAGAGAGCATATATGCCTACTTTTGTGTTCGAATCATAATGCCAAGCTGGAAACATATGGGGAAGTATTCTTCGGCTTGTAAAGATTTAGTATACTTTTCTGCAAAAGTAATCCTGAAAAATTGCCGTTTTTTCTGTTGAGTATTTCATACAAAGAATTGTTATTCTTCATAGCCTATCATTTAGAATTGTGAATCTCTTGAACTTCACTCGAAATTCCTTGAGGCGAAATATTGTTTTTGCATATTTTACAGTTTTCATGGATTTTCCAAAATATTTTGAAAAAAAAACGTGCAACTTTATACTGTCCTAGTGGATAGGATCTTTTGTATTGTTCATGTTACATTTTATTTATTGCTTCTTGTTACAACATGTTTTGCTGTTTATTGGATGTCTTAAATGAGCAGTATTATTTCCTACTGGGTTTGAGAAATCTAACAGTGTGCATTGGTTGAGACAGATCTTACTCTTTTGCAATCTGAGCATTGTGTCTATAAAAAGGATGTATCATTATCTAACAGCATGCATTGTGGAATATCCCGGGCAGAGAACCAGTGCTTAATTTGTAAAATATTAAGTGCCAGGGCTCTGACCAGGAGGCCACTGCAGCTTGCACCACCCATCGCCCTTGTCATTGCTGCCAAAACAACTACTAACCATCTCTCTTGCATGTAAATGCGACAGTTCAGATTATTCCAAGTCCCCAAAGCTAAAGGAATGGCTGGGGAGGCAGGTATTAGCAATTTTATTAATGTATATTGTTTCCCTAAACAACTGTTATACTGCTCATCTCTAAATTACATGAGCAGCGCCACCTTGTGGCAGACTGCCCTAAATGTGGTGTTGACAATTAGGTGCCGGTGCCGAGCACCGGAAACCAATTAAGTGCCAGTGCTCAGCACCGGAAAGCACCGGCTCAAATTATGGAGTTCACAGTATAACAGCATGACACGCTACCTTAAATACGAGAGGGACGATCAACCACCGATCACCATGCTCCTGAACTGTAGAATGGCATGAGTATTCATATCGATCATCAAGACATCCTAGAAAAGTGGACATGAGCTTTTGGGTTATATTAAACATATTAGTAACATATTTCTTCTACTGATCAATTTAACTTTGATAAACTCTCCATATATTAACCACCGCTCTCATATTTATTTTTGCAATACAACCACAATGAGATTCAGAATTTTTTTCTTTTTTACTTTTATTTATTGAGATTTTCGTGGTATACAGAGGTACAATGTTAGCATCCAGCGAGAGATCGTCTCGAACATCTCAGAATGTGTTAATCAAACCAAAGTAAATCAAACAACAAACTCGATACAGAGTTCTTTTTCAATATGAAAAATAGACATCACAACCATACGCCGTGCTAAACATGCTTTCTATAGCTATCAATACTGAATAGTCATATATCCTGTGTATAATCTCCTAGGACATCCATATCTCATTAAAGCAGGCAATACGGGACGTGCCTTATCCTATAACCACCTCCCCTGCAGGAATCATGTTACAGATCCATAAACATGCTTCAGTCTGTGTGCACGAATCCCCCCTCCTCCCGGTGGGTATGTTACATCTGCGGTACCAAGGAATAGCATTCAATACACATCCCTCACCCGCCCCCCAGGGGAAAGCCCAATAACTCAAAGTCCACACATCATTTTTCGTCAATATACAGTGGATATGCCTGCAGGTAGGCCTTCAGCGGTTGCCAAATATCTTTCGGACGCTCGGCCAGCGGTTGCAATGTGGCATATATGTCACTAGTAGTATCACAATATATCAGGTCACGAATCCATGCCTTCACGGTCGGGTCCTGGGAACTACCCCAATGTAGTGAGATCTGCCTTTTTACAATGAGCAAGGTAATGAAAGTGAACTGTCTCATTCCTTTCTGTAAGGGCTTAACATAACCCAGCAATGCCATTAGCGGTATAGGTTGTATTGTATGTTCTACCATCAAGGACAGCAGTTGGAAGACCTCCCCCCAGTAAACCAATATGGGTCCACAGTACCAGGCCAAGTGTAAAAAACCTGCTTGATCCACAGCACATCTGGTACATGTGTGTGGTATGCTGGGATCCATCCTGGCCAGAAGATATGGTGTGATGTACGCTCAGTGTAAGTATTTAAAGTGTAATAATTTATGACAGTGGTTATTCGACACGTATCGCGTTTGCTCACAACAATATAACCATACCTGGTCTGTCAATGGGAATCCTAGGTCTTGTTCCCAGGCCGGACGCGCTTTTGCTCCAGCAGCTGGGTGGAGACCCAGGGTTGTGTGGTAAAGTCATGACACTAAATGCGCCCCATCTGGTGCTGTAATAGTCAGTGTGAGCGGTGGGAAATCTGCCGGCTCAGTCGTTGTGGTTGGGAGTCCCCCAATTAGGGAGCAGCGCCCCCTGTGAAGGAGAAATCTATCCATGTATGACGCATCTCTATTTGAGGTTAGTTCCTCTACAGTGCGCAGCTGTGAGTCTTTAAAAAAGTCACCCATAGTACGCAACCCATATCGAGCCAGAATATGTTTAGTGAGTGTTTCAATTGTTTTGGGCCAAGGATTGTCGGCTAACGGTATATGTGGAGAGTACAGGAACTCTGCATGCAAGTATCTCTGTAGCTTGGACCATGCCCAGCACATGATAGGCAGAGTCTGAATTTCGGCTGGGTTCTGAGGTAGCCCCTGCAGCAGTATGACTGCGAGCGTGTACGGGTGGATCTGGGAGCTTTCCGGTTTCAGATATTGCGGTCGGGCATCCATATGGTACAAATAGTAGGTAAAGTGAATTTGGGTGATCAGATAGTACATATAGAAATCTGGGACCCCCAAACCCTCCACGATGATACGGCATGACTATTGTGCTCCACTCTATGCATGGCTGCTTGCCTGCACATACAAGCCGATGAGTAGGGCACATAATGTGTCAAAAAACTTTGCAGTGAGCACGATGGGGATATTTAAAAAGAGATGTATAAAACTTTGAGCACCTCCATTTTTGTGATGGCTATTCTGCCGGTGATCGAGAGAGGGAGTTAGATCCATCGTTCAACATGTGTTGTGAGGTTGTCAATTGCCAGCCCGTAATTGAGGCGAATCACCTCAGGAGCACTACAGTGTTGGAAGATGCCCTCATATTTGGGGGGGTCAGTGCACCACCGTAATGGAAATTCTATATCGACCTAAATGGTGGCTGGGGTCAACAGGAAGACCTCCAATTTAGTCAAATTGATAGTTACTCCTGAGTACACTCCAAATCGTACCACCTCACGCAACAATGGAGAGATGTTAACACTCGGTTCCCGATAAATAGCATCACATCGTCAGCATAAAACGAGGTCACGAGTGGCCCACGATGGAATTTCAACCTGCGGTGAATATGTCTCTCCTGGATGTGGCGCACCAGGGGATCCATAGCAAGAATGAAGAGCAAGGGCGAGAGTGGGCATCCTTGCCTGGTGCCCTGCATGAGCATGAATGGGGAAGATATCCCGCCATTCATTTTGAGGCGGGTTGTAGGGATAGTATATAGGAGCCGAATTAGACTGGTGAAACCAACCGGAATCCCCAATTTTTGAAATACTGCGTATAAAAAGGAATATTCCAGAGAATCGAATGCCTTTTTGGCATCTAATAAGATTGCTGCAGCTGGGAGGGTGGGCTCCAGTTGATTAATGACCGCAAAAATTGCACGCAAATTCACTGTGGTGGACCTGTTAGGGACGAATCTCGCCTTGAAGGGGCATATGATCTTATCAATTAATGAAGAGAGGCGCGTGGCCAGAATTTTGGCTAAGATTTTGTAATCTTGGTTAAGAAGTAATAACAGCCTATACGATGTGCAGTTTTAAGGCGTTTTACCTGGTTTAAGTAGGAGTGTGATTATAGCTTCCCACATAGTAGGGGGGTGAGAGCCGTCCAGCAGAACTTCCGCATACACCTCTAGTAATCGAGGGGCCAGTAGGTTCTTATATGCTTTGTAAAATTCACCCGTTAGGTCATCCGTGAAGGGGGCTCGGCTGCCAGCAAGACCATCAATTGCTTGTTTAATTTTGTCCTCATCGATGGGGGCAGCCAGAAATTGGCGCTTCCCCTTCTCTATCAAGACCATGGCTACCTCTTCCAAGTAATCTGCAGGGGTCACGTGTGGTATAAAGCTTGGGATAGTAGGACAAGAACGCCGCAGTGATTTAATCTCCCTTCAGTAGTGTTTTCCCGTCGTCTAAGTCATGCTGTGTGATTTACATCGATTGGTGCTGGGGGCGGAGTAGTTTGGCGAGTGTTCTACCGGGTCGTTTACCTTCGCCGTATGCTTGTGCTCTAGCATACTTGCCCAGATAGTTTACCTTGCGCACTACTAGTTCATTGAATTCTGTCAGTAGTGTTGCTCGGTTATGCAGCGAGGGGGGTCGTCGTCCGAGCGGCTGTGTCTATATCCGGGAATCTCCAAGAGAAATGTGGATGTGTTACATTGGGCATCTCCAGTATGAGAAGGACAGGGGAGTGATCTGATAGTGTGCGTAGCAGATAGTCAATAGATTGGACTGCTAATAAGAGCCGGGGAGTGAGATACTAGTGGTCTATTCTCGACCATGAACCGTTTGGGGGCGAGTAGAAAGAATAATCGCGCCTTGTGGGGTGCTGAACCCTCCAGGGGTCTTTAAGGAGTGAGGAGCGTAGCAGTGAGGTGAGCACTTGTACAGCATGTGGTTTAGTGATGTGTACTGACCCTGTCATGTCTGTTATGGGATCCAAGGTTAGGTTGAAGTCTCCCCCCATAAATATGTTATCGATGTCTAATTGTGTGATGTGTGCAGAGATCTTGGGGAAGAACTCCGTAGAGTCCACATTCGGGCACATATGTTAACCAGTAGAAGCGGTTCACTGCCCAGCGTGCCTGCAACCAAAAGGTATCTATCCTGCTCATCTGCCTCCACTTCCTGCACCCTGAAGGGGAGTGTCCTACAGACTAGAATACATATGCCCCGAAGTATGTGCTATAATTGGCGAAGAAGCGATTGGCACCCAAAGCCATTGAAAATCGGTGTGATGGGAGCCGTGTATAATTTGTCTCTTGTAACAAAGCTATTTTGATGGCATGTCTGGCCATATACGCCAAGACTTGGTGCCCTTTTTGGGGGTTCAAGAGCCCTCTAACTTTCCAGGATAGGCATTTTAGTCACAATCCCTCATGCTTTGGGTTTAGTGGACACATACAGGTGGTATGTTATGCCACGAAACGTGCTGCAAATGTGTGATATGCATACAGTCATTTAGCCATGGAAGCAATGCTCTGTATCGTAACATTAAAAAACCAACAATTTCTAGAAAAACACTTCCCACAGCCCCCCTCCCACATCGAATACCCATAAAACAGCACCTGGTGAATCCATCATAATCCCAGAAAAATTAACTTCTAGTTAAACAAACAGGAAAATGCTTCCAAGGGGGGTAGGCGACACTCCCAGGAGGCCACCATTCAAAGTTTGAATAAATAGACGTGTTCTATACCGCCTTGCACATGTTAGTTTCACAAGTAGCAAAATTCATCATCACTCAGTATTTATTTTGTATCTTTAACTCACGGAAGTCTATCAGTGATCCATCGTCTCGGTTTCACTGTTCAGATTCAGTTTCGGCATATAGGTCAGATGAACAAGAGGAAAACACAACTTGAGTAAAGTTTACAAGTCCGCCAGTCGCTATTATGATCGCAATCCCTTATCTTCTCCCTGTATTCAGGTTTTCTTTGTGTTTTGGTGATGCCTCCACAACTTCGTGGCACCCTCGGGGGTCTTGAAAATCTGCACCTTTCCATCAGTTTGGATGCGAAGTTGTGCCGGGTAGAACATAGTATATCACATGTTTGCCTTTTCTAGTGTTCGCTTAATGTCTACATACTTGCGGCGTGCCTCTTGCACCATCTGTGTGAAATCTGGGAAGAGCGCCAATTCTGTGCCTTGGTATGCAAATGATCCCCGTTCTCGGGCCAGCCGGAGCACCACATCTCGGTCCTGGTAGTTGAGGAGCTGCACTATATTTAACCTTGGAGTTGCCCCAGGCGCTGGACGCGGTCCCAGTGTTCTATGCGCACTCTCCACTGCAAATGTATCAGGAAAAGCCTCTCTACTGAAGACATCTGACAGGACCGTTTCAACAAATTTGGCCATGGGACCAGTATTCGTGAACTCGGCCACACCAGCAATGCGAATGTTATTGCAGTGCAAGCGTGCCTCCAAATCTTCGGCTTTGGAGGCCATTGTTTTTAGTAAACGTTCAGCTCTCTTTAGTTTCTTGATGGTGGAAGGTTGCGAGTCTTCCAGATGTGATACCCGCTGCTCTACGTCTCCAATGTGGGTTCCGTGTTGCTCGAGTTGCCCATGGATACCGTCTAAACGGGTAGTGAGGGTATCTAGGCGTGTGTCGATGGCCCTGAAACCAGCGGGCAGTTTCACTATGATGGCGGCTGTGCCATCCAATGCGGGGGCTTCAGCACCTGCCAGCCCCTCTGTGTCATCACGCCTGGGGGTCTTCGCGGCATTCAAGGATAGTTGGCATTGCTTTGGGTCTGTCAACCCCATCATGAGATGCGGCCTCTGACGGTATTAATGGCACAGAGAGTATAGGCCTATCTGTAGGCTTCGCAGTCTAGGCCTGCAACGTGGGTCTGGTGACTTCCAACCAGGGCGGCAGCTTCAGTTCAGTTGTGTAATGCGGGTCGGCTAGGCATGCCATCGTGGACCCGGTTTAAAAGCTGATTATCTGACAGCCTTAGAGGAGAGGTGCAGATCATCATTGTGCAAATGTCTGTTGGGGGGGAGGCCCAGCAGTGGTTTCACATTGCTCCGTGGTGTAGGCGCTGGCACTGAATCACTGTGTACGTCGAGTTCTGCTGGCAGGGGGGGACTCAGCGTATATTGAGGCATGGCTTGGGGGCCTTGCGGCATTGATTCCTGTTGGGCCGTTGCTCGGTGTGTTGTTTTGGGCACCTCCACCACCCCGCGTACTCACTGCTGTGTCTAAGGCAATCCTTGCCCGAGGCCATTGGGCCCGTGAGTGGTGATGTCTCCGCTCCTCTCCTTAAAGCCGGTGCCTCACTCAGGCACGCCTGGGCGCAGGAGGTCGCACTCGCTGCAGCACCGTGTGCCCAGGACCCCGCTCTCAGGCTTGCCCGGGACCCCTGACGTCCCAGGGCCTCCAAGGGCCACGTCAGGCCCAGGGGAGCACGGGCCGCAGCGTCTTTAGTGTCGGGCCAATCAGGTCCGCTGTTGGCTCATCGCAAAGCTGCTTGTCTGTGGCCCTTTACCGTGCCCCGTGCTCTGGGACGGCGGCTGTAGAGCGGCGGGCGGTCAATTGCATGGTAGGCGGCTCCGGAGCTTTGGAGTCAGGCAGCCATCTTGGTCCCCGGCTCGGCCACGCCCCCAGAGATTCAGAATTAATAACTGACAAAGGAGCCTGGCATAGACTGCTGAAAAGTTAAGGCGCCTGTGTCTTGTTAGGGAAAATGTATTTCACTGAGAAAGCTTTGGATTATCGCCCCTAAGTCTTATTTAGAGGTCCGGTCTTCGCTGCACCCATTATCTATGGCAGCCTTGAATTCCTCTCTACTTTAACAACACAAGGGGTAGAGAAGCCTCCGGTCATGCTACGTCTGAATCCCCTGATGAGCTTTGCCCTCATTAAGTTCTATCTGCCAATGCCAGATTGCTAAATCCATGGATCACCAAGCTGTTCAACCTCTCGCTGGAAACAACTATATTTTGAGATGTCTGGAAGAATGCCTTGGTCCACCCATTACTGAAGAAACCTGGAGCCAATCCTATGAACATGTCCAAATTACTGCTCCATCTCATTTTTTCCCTGCTTGGCAAAAGTTTTGTAAAAACTAATACATCTGCAGCTTTCTTAATACACTGCATGAGATTGGTCTCTATGGAAAAGCTTTTAAATGGTTTCAATCTTTTTTAGTGGGCCTCGCACAATCGATTCACCTCCCCCGATTCAGATCCAATCTCACGCCAGCTACCTGTGCGGTCCCTCAGGGGTCATCACTGAGTCTGACACTATTTAACACATATATTACACGTCTGCAATCGAATATTCAGACCAAAGACTTCAACATTCTCTCATATGCAGATAAGACACAGTTAATTGTCAGTTTCTGAAAATGTCAAAACCATAAGACACGATCTTGGCGGATCTTCACAGAGGTGTCTGTCTGTATGCAAGATCATTGCTTGAAGCTGAACGGAGGAAAGAACCAGTTGATTCTGTTAGGAAAGCCGGATTCATCTTGTCTGATTGGTGGTGGCCCTCCAATATTGGCCCTCCTCCTCCTCCAAAGAACTCCACCAGGAATTTAGACACATGTTATGTTACTCTCCATCTACTACACAAGATCTTTAGCTGGCTGTTAATGCACTGTCATCGCACCATCATCCAGGCACTCACCATCAGCCACCTGGACTGTGGTCATGCTTTGTATGTAGGTATGGCAGATTCTCAGTTTTCGTGGCTGTAAGCTATCCAGAACTCAGTAGCCATGCTGGTTTGCAATTTACAGAACAGATAATCATTGGCCCCAACACTGAAACACTTTACTGGTGGCCAGCGTACAAGAGTACAATCTTCATTCTCCTTTTCCTTGCTCATCGGGCCTTTTACAAGTTCGACCCTTCTTACCTCAGCAATGGAATCATCAGTTATCAGCCAATGAGGGCATTAAGATCTTCTAACCATGCCCTATTTAAGCCCCTCCAGATTCACCTAGTAAGATCAGGAGGACGATCATTTTCCAGTCTAGCGTCAAGTCCTTCGAAGAGACTACCTCTGTGGCTCATTCCTGAGCTTTTCCCTTTTTGAAGACTCTTATAACGACTTTTGCTGCTTCAATCCCTTCTCTAGAGCTTCTGTCTGTTTCTCAAGATCACACTAGACTGTGCAAGGATATCCCTTCGTGGATGAGCTTTAGCCCCTATAAATCAAATTTCAATAACATACATAACATAACATAGCACTACATTGCAGGTATTGCCTGCCTAGAGGACGTTTTTACATCCTACGACTTAAATTGACACTCAGCCTGATTCATAAGGGTAAACTTAACAAGTTTGTGTAAGTTTACTCTTTTTCAGTACTCACAAAACTGCAATTTAATAGTAACTTTACGACTCCAGAGATTCTGCAGTTGGGGGCGGAGAACTCTGCACATAAAACAATAGCCCTGTCCTATCTTTTTATATGTAGAGTTCTCCACCTCGACTGCAGAGCCTCCACCGTCGTAAAGTTACGATTAAATTGTTGTTTTGTGACTACCGAAAAAGAGTAAACTTACACAAAGGTGTAAGTTTACCTTTGTGAACCAGGCCCTCTATTGACAGAAACATCTGATGCACAGACGATAGAAAAACTCGAAAGCGTTCCTGGTGGGTATTGTTTTTCGTGTTATTAATCTTTCTTTTACTTTTTGGGCTCTTAAATTTGAAGCATCAGTGTTGCCCGCTCCAGACATAACTTGCTCTGCTCGCTTTTGGATTTGTTTTGTATCATAAAACAACCTCTTCATTCAAGTGTGCTCTCATTTGACGTGTACTGAACATGGTTACCTCGCAGTTGTAGAACTAACTCAAGAATAAAGCATCAATTTGCTGCTCTACTTCACCTCACATTGTAGTGTCGGGGTTTTCTCTGCTGGAACGCACAATCAGAACTCCACAGCTTAAAATATTGAGTTCTAGCACACTGTCAAAATATAAAACAATAGGAACACATATCAAGCGCGACTCTTGAAAAGACATAACTTAATTCCGAATGTGTCTCTGGGAATTTCAGCACCTGAAATCAACGCAACAGTTAAATGATATGCGCATTTTAATCCCATTGATGACCTGGGCCAGGTAAGAGTGCATAATAACATGAACCTCAACTCACTATTGCATATGTCAAGATACCATATTAATCATTACAACAACTACAAAAAGACGATCAGAAACATTTTCCAATGGGATTGACACTATGCATGAAACTGAGGTTGAAGAGCATCGTGCGTTTTTTTTCTATGTTGCGTTTTTTTATTTATATTTCACATAAATGTGAATCAGACTTACTCATTTGATAGTTCAAGTTCGCCAATTGGGCATAAATATAGGATGCCCCATTAAACTAGCGATACCACCTGGCACTGAGACAAGAGGTAATCTTTTAACAACGATTCATAATGCTAATGAGTAATAATTTCCACTATTCATCATCTGGCATTGGCCATCCTTAACGTCCTGTCTGAGGCCTTTAGCGGAGCAAACAGAATGACAATTGTACAGCTTTATCATTTAATTCCCCAGGTACAATACGTGGATAATGTATGCAGCAGCAGATGTATCACCTCTCACTTTTAATGAGGGTCAGCCCATTTGGAAGACTTTAGCATTAATAACATGAATTCACAGTTGTATACACTCGGCGTACATGAATGATGTATACCTGAGCAACTGGTACAATGACTATTTGAAGGCATTTGCAGAGATGGAGAGCTTGATATATATGTGTGTTTTCTTTCTTTTCTCAAGAACATTTTAGATGCAGGTTAAGCTAAGTGTATAATGCTGTTTTCGTTTTTCGGTTGCCTGAGTACAGTTGCATTAATATTTAGTCATAGTTTAATTTCTACATCCATATATTGTTATAGACATGGTAAATAGATCAAAATGGCCGATGGAAGTCAAGGTAACCTCTGTGAAAACACTTGAAGCTCAGTATGGCTGGTCTCCAAGAGGCGAGGGTTTCCGTTATAGAGATTACCATCTGGGGACACCTTTGCCAGGTAGTTGTTGACTGAGGTAGCATCAGCAGGCTCGAGGCATAGGCAAGCTCCTTAATCCACCAAATCGACAACTAATTGCGACTGCCCTCTCCCTTGGGTAACACTGCTTAGTTGTAAATAGGACCATTTAAATTTAGGGATAAATTCACAAACTAGTTTGTTGGATGAGTTAGATAATGTGTTTTTCAGACTACTTTTTTCGGTGGAATGTCACAAAAATAAGATATTTTGTTTTTGATGATAAATCTGAGCTATTTTGTCCCTTTGAAATGTCTAATTGTGAATGACTGATTTTGAGGGTCACAAAGAATCATGACAAAAGACAGATTATAGGCACAAAAAACTCTTGTTTTTGGCGCCACACTAATTTTAGGAATTTTGGTGAGAATTAAGGGGATGGATGCTGATTTTCTGTTGGGATTTGATGGACGAAGTTTGAGAGATAAGGGTCTTCTCTCATATTGTTCTTATGGAAATTATGGCCAGCACCTTGGAAACTAAATTGAGGACACTTCATCTATCAATTCACAAGTATCTTCCTCAGCCATGTGATAAACAAGTCTGACATGCTGAGTCAGTTAGGGAAATCTATTAAAGGCAGAAGTATACCTAGTGATTCCTGAGCGTTGTGCTGTAGCCCATCTCTGAGATCTAATGAACCACTGGAGTTGCTACTACTCTGTATTCATGACATGTGAGGCGCACTAGAATGCCATGTTGCTGGATTAGTAGTTGAAGAACTGAAATCATTTCCTATGGAGGAGACTGTAGCAAAAGAATAAAATGAGGGGATTCATTTTGTCATGTAAATTATGGTTATTACTCTGCAAAGCTAAAATAAGAACACATTTTCTATACATTCTTAATGTCAGAAAAAAAGTCTGTCATGCTTAGTGAAACAAGTCCTTGCAACAAACAGCAGTCTTTCGGTTGACTCCCTCGTGCTCTACTGCAGTTTTCCCAGAGAGTTTTAATGAAAAGCTAGAGAGTTAACAGTCTAGAATCAGTAAAAACCTGAGGCACCCCCGAACACCATTTTTCTGTTATTACAGATATTGAATTTAAAGATTTTACTATGGAGCAAGCTGGAATAAATGAGCATTGAGGTGTTAATGCAGATGTAAAACTATTTTGTTAATAAATGGAAGGGGAAGTATAGACTACAGATCATGTATGGCATGACAGATTTTCAAAGGTCTAAAATAGTTTATGAAAGAGATCCCAACCTGTGCTCGGCATTCCTTTTCCACATCCATTTCCTCAGACTAGCCATTCTCCGGTAAATAACATCTCTTTAATTTGAAAATGGTATCATTGTCCTAGATGTGGAGTGTATTTTATATTGCATTCAAATGTATCAGAGTAGTTTTTTTGGAGGTGCAGGAAACTATTTGTAAACTACTCTCATATTTCATATTATTTGAACTGTGCCCCTATGAACCCATTAAAATAAGCTGTTCCTTTTTGCATTTTCCCATTTCCAGCTGTCAGTAATTGCATCCCCATGCATGAATGTGCATTGGCATCAAAAAATCTATCATTGTCTTTGAAAATGTTGGTTTTTATCCCTTATACATGACTTTGTTCTAAGGTCATTAAATAAAGCAATTTAAAATAAGCAATATTGTAAATCAGGCAGAACAATGAGGTTACTATATTAAAACACAGCCAAAACTGTGACAGTACACAAATTGCACAGAATCTGAAAGCTTAAAATATAATATAAACAAATGGAAAATAATATTTTGGAGGAACCTTTACTTCAAGAAGTTAAAGCAGTACAGATTTATCATGAACATACTGAGTCTTCTACACAGGAATGTGAACGATGCCAAAGCTTACCTCCCTGTGAAGACATAGTTATTTATTAGAACTTTGTATTTTTCACATGGAACTGTTAAGGGCAGAAGGCATAGTGATTTGTGGGTTGATGCTTGTCTCAGGTATTAGCTATGTATTTCGAAGTAGTTAGTGACTGTCTGGGAGCCATGTAAATTGCAGAATGTATGTAGTGTATAGTTGTATGATTTACAATGATATGTAAGCCCAAGAAGAATCTTGGTTAACTTTAAAACTTATGCATTGAAGGAAAAGATCCTCGCAGGTGGTCTAAAAGTAGGAGTGTATAACAAAGGGGACTGGACATTCCGTATTAGATCAGACATTTTGCGCACTACACAGGATAGACAGTGGGAGTTAGGGAAATCGTTGCAAGAATTAAGAAGTTTGGGTGCAACAGCTAACTTACGATTTCCCGCCACCCTGAAGGTAATGTGGAACAACAAAATGTCCAACTTCAAGGACCCCGCAGAAGCCAATGCCCTGATCGCCCAGATTAAAAGCACATCCAAATGAGAAACGTTAACATTGTGCCCGGATAGACACAATCAATTATTGGTGTACCTGGATAGGGCAGGTCCATCATGTCCTTTTTTGTTGCCCTAGGCTGGATTGACTCATGGCAGTGGAAACTGTCATATTAAAATGTTGATTCTGTCTTTTCCTTGGCTCATCTCCAATATTATTGTACTGATTACTGTCATGTCAGTACATTTTAATGGAAGGCTCTTAAGAGTCTTTCTACCCAATATTGTTTTCAAACCATGCCCCACTCACGTTTGACCTAAAAGTACCTTAAATATTGTGATAGTAAAGTTCAAAAGTAACTATCTACATATAAACTCTCACATGGCTTCATAGTCAACCATATGGGGTACCATGAAAGCCCCACTTTGGGAATTCACAATTCACTATAAACTATAGTAACCAAAACTAACCAAAGCAGAATACCTAGCATTGCACAAGGCATTGTGTGGGGGGCAGAGAAAAGAAAACACTTTACTGGTTCATGGTGGGAATCCCATTAAAAATGCAGCTTGGTCAGAATTAGCAAATACACATTCACAGATAACTCCTATGCATTTGACTCAGTATTGGTGCCCTTGTACACCAAAGTGTTTTGATTACTACTTTTGAATAATACATTTATTTAACAAAACTATTGAAAAGTAAAACATATGATTAAACAACTTCAAAAGAATAGATATCAAAGGTTTCAATTTGGGGACAAAGGATCTATTCTTACTAGACACCAATGAAAAGCTAATAACACCAACTAATTCTACAACTCTAGGATAAGGCAGGGAATGTTTGCTCGGATACTTAGGAAATCACCCAGGTATTTCCTTCAACATCTGTAAACCTCAGAACTGAGTGGGAATAGAATGCTCCATTAGGAGAGAATTATATAGTCCCAATACCACTGGTTACATAATTGATTTCTTAAAAATACAATCTTCTGGCTCCGGGTACAGTAAAAGACCTGTCCTTTATTCAAAATGGTCTGTTAGGCAAGGCAACTGGTGTAATGCTCTAACGAGGAAGCCCAACAAGCTATGATGTACTTTTTTTCCTGATCCTTAATATCATACAGGAAATAAGGGTATGGGGCAAACCCTTTCTTCATGGGCTCCAGCTTGAAAGAAGCATTTTCTAAAAAAAAAGGAAACCCCTTGGATCCCCAGCCTCTTATCGACCCGTCTACCTTCTCTCGGGGGGCATTACAATCTATTAACCAATCTGTTAGCCAGGGTTTTTGCAGTGTTAGTTTCCCATGGCCACAAAGATTTATTCCCAGAAGAGGTTCTATGGGCCATATCAATTTCACAGCTGCACAGCACACTCAACAACCAGCTGTCAAAACATATTTTACTGGATTGAATGGATATTTTTGTGCACTGTGATGAGCTACCAAGGATTTCCCAGACAGTTTATTTGCTGAGTTCCGACCCTTTATCGGGCTCCAAATGCAATATTTATAGTCTATTTCTCAACTTCCTTTGCTATTACACTGACCACCGAGTAGGACTGTCTGCCGTCGTCTTTTTTATACACTGTATAGAGAGCGCCATTTCTTTTTTTGTCCAGTAATGGTTTACTAAAACAAAATGGAAAAGGATTACATGAGGTAAGAAGCATTACAAACAATATAAGCATTATAAATATATAATGTAGTATGATAGTAAACTTTACAATGATAAAGAAAGAGAAAATATTAGAATATACATATAAAACCATAAAACACAATGTTTTAATTGAAGAAAATAAACTATTGAAAAACAAAGAGCATTTTAACAATGAATTGTATTAGCAAAGATAATACTTGAGCAGCATTTTACATTAGTATGCTGAGAACTAAAGCAACCTAATAAACAGTATAAACTTCATGGAGGATCGAACTTGGTAACATTAGGTGTGGAAGGAACAGAGGGGCAGATTTACAAGCCTCTTGCACCACTTTTGCATCACTTTTCCCATGTTAAAAATGATGCAAAAGTGGCGCAAGGGCCTTGTAAATAAGCCCCAGAATGTCTGGATAAATAGGATGAGAGTGGCAACCATAAAAAATCTCTTTAATCAATTAAGATAAAGAAGTAGCATGTGCTCTATCCAGTTAATGATGACAGAGCTAATTCCACCAGCAAAGAAAATTAATTTTTGTGGTGTCTTTCCAATTTGATGTAATTATATGTAAAGCAATTGCAATTAGCATATCAATAAACTTCCTAACCATACCTTGGAAGTGCCATACTGGAGAGGAACAAAATATAATTCATTTTATCCAGAACGGGAAGTATTGTGTATCTTGGCCCACACAGATGACCAGGTTTGAAGAGAAAATACTTGGTCAAATCATTTTCCTACTGTAATTCTATAGTGGATTTAACTCTTTGTTTACAGAAAGAATTCAAAGTCTTGGATATGTAAGATGCTTTTGTTTGTGAAGGAAAATCCAAAGAGAAAGAGGAAAGGTGTGCATGGGGTATGGAGTTGTAGGAATGAGAGAGAAATTGAAGAGGAGAATTCTTAAGGTTATGATATGAAGTGGTGTCAATATTTTTGTTGACTTTCATGAAATTCTAGGGTGGAACCATTGGAAAGTATATGACCTATGGTAGAAATGCCTTTACATATCCATTCTTTCCATGAAATAACTCTATTTTTTATTTTAATGCATTTATTGTACCATATGGGAGTTGTGCAAGAGTTTCAGAATGAGAATTAGAAGCAGTAATTAGAGGTGCAGCAATGGAAATAAAATGAGTAAGTATGGGTGAGAAAAAAAAGACTTCAGAGGTTGAGATATATTGACTGCTTCTCTTAATGAAAATGGTGTAAGCTGAGCATGTTCTAGTTGGCCCCAGACTGTCGAGGAATCAGGAGGTGTAGCGGAAAGGGAGCTCCAAATTTGTTAAGATTGAAAGCAGAGTGGTATTGTCTAAGATTAGGAAAATGTATCCCCCCATTATCCGTAGATTGCTGAAGCCTTTCAAGTGAAATTTGTGGCTTACACTTGTTCCACAGAAATCTGATAAAGGAACGATTGATAGTTTTAAAAAACATGAGCAGAAGTGTAAGTGGGAGCATGGACAAATATAAATTTATTATCGGTAACATCATCATCTTAATAGTAGCCAATCTGCCCCACCAGGACAAATGGAGAGGAGACAAAGCGTCAGCCAAATAATACATTTTTGAAGTAACATCAGTGAGATTAATTTTAAGGGTTTCTTTGATATTGCTAGGATATAAAATACCTATGCATTTAGGGGCCGATTATGATACGGCCCATTAAGGCTCGACCGATGGTCGGAGCCTTCCGGGCCGCATCATAATCGCCTCTCAGTTTGCTTTCCAGCCGCTGCATTACAATGCTGGCAGTCATAAACTAAACTGGCTGGTCATTCCGGCTGGCTTCGGATGGGCTCAAGGAGCCCATCAGCCAGTCGCAACCGGCTCGTAATCCCAAAGGGCGGGCCTTTCCGCCCTTGGGATTACGATGCACGGTTTCCGCCATGGTTTCCATGCCGGCCTGTCTGACATGGAAACCATGTCAGAAAACGGGTTTGGGGCCCCACAGCAGGGCCCCCTTGGGTGTGCGGCCGAGTGGGCAACCATAGGAACCCTGCACCCGTGGCAGGCACCTTGAGATGCCTGCCACAGGGTGCAGGGATGAACAGCACCTCCCATTTCCCTATGGAAGCATATATTACGGACAGTTTATGGCTGTAATGCATGCTCCCATAGGGAAATGTAGGAATGCGATCGAACAGTGTTTGATCGCATCCTAATTAGGCAGTCGGGACCGCCGACCAGAGGTCGGTCGGTCCCAGGACCGAGATGGAATCGGCCCAACATTGTAATTAGCCCCTTAATGTGCTTCGAGTTCCAAGTGAAGCCAGTATCCTTGAACATTTCAGGAAGCAATATTTATTCAAGGGCAAAACCTCTGATTTTTCTATTTTAAATAATTTGCAACCTGAAACTGTGGAATATTCATCTAATAATGAGAACAATTCAGTAAGTGGGTGGTTAGATTAGATACATGTAACAAAATATCATCAGTGTAAGCCGTGAATTTTATCTCCGTATGCTTAAATTGAAAACATGAAAAAGTTGGGGATCTACAAATGTTTTCCAAAAAGGGTTCTAGTGATGAAATAAAGAAAAGAGAGGATAAAGGGCATCCCCGCCTACTCCCTCTATGAAGAAGAAAATAACAAGACTGATTGCCATTGACCCAAATGAAGCTAGAGTGCTTAGAGTATAATAATCAAATATATTGGAGGATATGGGGACTGAAACCATGCCACTTCAAAGGTACAAAGAGGAATTCGCAATTAAACCTATCAAAAGCTTTTTTGGCATCAATAGTGATGGCCGCTAAGGGAGATTTAAATTTGGAGGCCAAATGTACAATATCAAGGAAAGTTCTGGAATTATCTGAAATATAGCGACCTTTAACTATCTCTGATTGATATATGACAACCAGATCAGGAATTGCTTTATTAATACGTAAGGCCAATATTTTAGCTGGAATTTTACAATCAGTGTTAATGAGGGAGATAGGTCTATAATTACCACATTGTGTTAAACTTTTATCTTTCTTGGGGAGCAAACAAAGCATAGACTGAGAAAATGTAACTTGTGTCTGTCCTACCATTACAAAATGGGTAATTAAGAGTAATAGATTAGGGATTAAAAGATGCTTAAAATGAAAGTAAAATGTAGTCATCGGGCCTGGGAGCTTTATCTTTTGGGGAGTGAGTGATGTCCGCAAAAACGTTTCTTGTTCGGAAATTGCAGTGTAAAGGGAGGACAAATCCATTAAACGGTGCAAAGATTTAGGGATAGATTGAAAAAAAAGCATCTACATTTTCAGTACTAGGAGAAGATTCTGGGGTCTATAATTTGGTATAATATTCCGTAAAACACTCTAGTATTTTGGAATCACTAATGTGTCTAATTCCATTATTTTCTGTTATGGCCACTATCTTTGACATTTGTTTCTTTATTTTAAGGTAATTAACCAAGGTCTGGCCTGGCTTGTTGCAGCTACCACATATTTTAGCATTAAACTTGAGTAAACTGCTGCATGCATTATCCCAGGGTTGTTTGTAGTATTGCATTTAAGCGTTTATGAGTTTGGGCAAGGTATCCACTATATTACAAGAGAAATATTCATGTTCTAAAAAATGTATTTTTCTTTTAAGAGTTGTGTAGATTGTTTGAGTGCTGTTTCTTTCTTTTGTGCAACGTAATCTATTATGAAACCACTTGCAGTAGGCTTGAATGCATCCCAAACATAATTTATCTTTGTGTCAGTGGAGAGATTAATAGTGAAGAATTCATGAAAAAAGTTGTAAATTGTTAAGTGAATTGTTCATCAAGCAGTAGTGCATTATTAAATCTCCACCTACGAGATTAAGGTGTATAAATAGGGGTATCCAGATCCACAATAACAGCAGTGTGATCTGAAATGAGGATTGAGTCTCCCTCGGTGTGATTCATAAATTGGAGTACAGTCTGATTGAGAAATATATCATCTATTCTGGAATGTGAGCTATGAACATGGGAGAAAAAGTACATTCTAACTTAGCAGGAAAGAAGGTTCCCCATGCATCAACTAACCCTCTGGAGGAAATGGCTTTCAGAAAGGTTTTATGCATTTTTATTGGGAATGAACTTTGCCTTAGAGCAACAATCAAGAAAGGGGCCCATAAATAGTTTGCAATCACACCCTACTATAAGATTGTCTGACGTTCATGAGGATAGTGGGGAAAAAAGTGATTCCAAAATAACAGATCTACTCCGTTGGGGCCGAAAATATTACACAGAGAAAACTGGGCGTTGTTAATATTAATATTTGGTAAACACCATCTTCCCACATTGTGTTTAACTTCATTCAACAATTGAATACATAAAGATTTGTGGAACAGTATTATTATAACACCATTCTTGTTGTTTACAGCAGGAAAAAAAAGACATTCCCCTCCCATTGTGTACGTAAACTGAAAATATCTTGCTCTTTAAGATGCGTTTCTTGTAATTAAGCGATATGACAGGTAAGTTTTGATCAGTGTAATAGCACCCTTTGTTTCCTAACTGGATTGCAAAGGCTTTTAACATTCCATGAAACAATGCGTAAACTATTCATTAAAAGAAAAATGCAAAACAATCAAACATCAAGCATCAATAAACTAGTGTGTAGGACCAGATGGAGACACTAGTGAACAGGGTTGCAGAAAAGAAAAGAGACTGCATGAAGAGATAAATAAAAAGATTTGAAGAGAAAGATTGAAATTAGAGTGAGGGCAGAGAAAGAGAGAAGAGAAGTGGTAAATAAAGAAGAGAGATGACGAAAAGCCAAAAGACTGTGGTCATATGAAAGAAGTACAAGAAAGATAATATTAATGAAAAAGGGGGGAGTGAGGATGCAGAAGCTGTTCCGGATGGGAAGCATTGAGGAATAAATAAAAAATGATAATAAATGCAATAGAAGAACACTGAAAATAGAAAAAAGAGACAAATACAAAATGAGAAAATTAAAAAGAAAAAATTTATAGAAAGACCATTACAACAAAGTACAAAGGAGGACTTACGAAACACGAATAGGGACAGTACTTGGTGGACAAAATGTTAACACAGGAACAAAAAGACACTAGAAAACACAACAACTGGAAATGTTGAAAAATGGGAGACTGGGGACCTGTGAAGAAAAAGACACTTCAAGGTTATGACTATCACTCTTTTTCTACAGCATTCTGATCTAATGACTGTTCTCACAGCAGCTAAACAATGTAAGCAAATGCTTTGGTCTGGTCAAAAGGTTTTCTTTAGTCAGGATGTTTCCAGGGCCACCTGATCAGAATGCTGTAGAAAAAGAGTGATAATCCCTCTCAGTCTGTTAGAGTTTGAGGCTTGTATCGGTCCAATCCGATGTGTCCTTTGAATGTTATGGTCAACAGAGGTTTGCAGGCCTCTTTTGGAATATGAAGCTTCATGAAGTTGATAATGTCAGGCCCTTCAGAACCCTCCGTTATACCATAAATGCGCAAATTATTACACCAATTATGATTTTCTAAGTCTTTCATTAACTTTTTCAATTAGTTTACTTCCTTAGTTAGAAAATCGACTTTGGAAATGACATCCTGCATGTCACTAATTCGCTGTACGACCTCTGTAAGTCATGAATTAAGATGAGCCCACTTCTCCTCAATTCGCTGGAGTGCCGCTGTTGTCTCTACCATAAATGGTCTCATATTTCTGAGTTTGTTCATACTCATCCAATGTCAGAGGCAGTGCTGATTTATTTGGAGAAGGGGGATCTTTCTAGGCCCTCTTGTTAACATTTCCACCAGAATATTTGCGTCCTCATTAGCGTTAGAAGTAACAGAAGCATGTGATTTGGAAGAATGCGCTGACTCCATTTTGATAGGTACTAGGAAAAAAAACCTGCCATGTTAAAATTACTGTTAAGAGCACCAAGAATTTTGTGGACTGAAGTATTTAGAACATGCTTTAAAAAAGGGGGGTCAAGCGATGAAAGAAGAGTTATCCTATATTGAGAGAATAACTGTGTGAAGAACTTCAGGAGTGACTGGATATAGCTTATATTCAAGCAGGGAAGGCAACCCAATGACAACCTGTGCGCATAAAAAATTATAACCTTGAGGACCAATGAACAAAGCCAAGTATTGATGTGACTGCTCAATAAAATCCTTGCACCTTTGAGAAAATAGAAAAAACACAATAATATGCATTTCAGATTACTGTAAGAGTAAAATTAGAGAAAGCATGCCTAATATAGCTATCAAAAAGAAGTCTTTTATGCCATGTTGGTAATTAGTAGAGGTGCGCTCCAATCTAAGGAAAAACAGGTCATGAGCTTTTTAAAATGTCGGCCACAATTATGTACGCAGTGAGAGCGGCAGGTTCAAAGCTCGTAAAAAACCATACCAAGGTCTAAAAACCTACCCTGCCGCCCCTGGGAACTTCCAACACAGTTTGCAAGGTTGGAAAATGGCTGAGGGCAAGAAAAAGCATTCCTCTGACCAGGGAAATCCTCGTTGCCTTGGGAGGAATGCTTAATTGGGCAGCCATCTTTTCTCACTGCTGTGTGCCTTCTCAGAGCCTTTTCTTTTAATATTACAAAAGTAGGTTTCCATTCCTTGGTTTATGCTTACAAATGGAACATCAAAGGGCTGGCACATGTGGATGTTGTATTAACTACCATTTCAGAGCCACTGCAAATCATGTCCACCGTGGATATTCTGGTCTCTGATTCTGGACCTGTGTCTACTGTTAAGCTGAACAATGATAACACCAAATTCTTAACATAAGGGTAAAGAAAGCCCAGTCAGTGTGCAAATTGATATATATAGGAGAATGGCTCATGGAAAATAAGAAATTGCAATATAGTAATTTATTTATGTCTTTGCATAGTTACTTAAGACCATTGCAATAATAGCACCGTCAGTACAACCTTAATAGCTGTAGTCATGCTAGACATCACATTTAGGATAAAATCATTGCTCATAAAAGGTGTTCTTACTCAATGTCCTTACTGAGAATAAAACCATTAAATCGGGATTAAAGTGTATAAAGGGATTTAGTGTGTCGCTAAAGCTCTGGGGCACACCATAAAATAATCAGTTATTAATTTTTGAGGAACGATAACCAGTTTGCAAAGTGCTGGGCAAGGGAACACTAGATCTTCCAATATTCTAACTTATTTTCCACAACTTGCACGCGTTTGAGTGTCTGTTTGAAAGAAACAAAGTGCTGATGCCTCCACGCATGTGTGGATGCCCCTTTTTAAGTAGAGTGGTCTCAGGAGAGATCTCCTGGGGGCATTGAGAGAAGGACAGCAGCACAAGAGGTGGGGCCATGATTCAACCCTGTAGTTGCATAGTCTGCAGGCCCCCTCCTCTCAACGTGGGGTGCATTGGTTAAAGGCGTTAGTACGCAGGCCTATGGGGCACATAAACACAATATTCCGGCAAGCCAATTGGTTTAAGCTGTCTGAAAGGAATATGACACTTTCCAACGCACACGTTACAACGCGTGTCATTACAACAAATTTTTTACATCGCAAAATCCATTACAACACATGTCGTTACAACGCATGTCATTACAACGCATAATCCATTACAACGCAATTACTATTCTAACTCCGCCGGGGCGTTACTTTGGGGAATGCGTTGTAATGGATTATGTGATGTAATGACATGCGTTGTAATGGATTTAGCGTTGTAAAACATTTGTTGTAATGACACGCATTGTAAACAATGTTTCCCGTCTGAAAGGTATGGTTGCAGTATCCATGGGAGATAAGAATCGTTCAGAACAGACAAAATAGTTGATGTTTTTAATGACCAAGTTTCCTGCTGATAGGAAATTTGTGTCACCTGCTTATTTATAGCCCTTTTCCAGGCTGCGTGGGAGATGGTGTCCAATTTTAGTGCTGTTTTATCAATTTGTAAATGACTTATGGCCTTTTGTGTTTGTCGATTCCATGAGTTCCCGGAACTCTCAAAGGTTTATTTTAGACAGGCTTTAAGGGTGTAATCCGGGGCTTCTAATACCCTAATGTAGAATTTCAGGATGTTGGCCTCGCATGTGAGAGATTGTCTCAAAAGGCGCAGCTCAAGTCATAATCTTGCCCTACATATATATATTTGGGGAGTTGAAGAACTTGTTTGTGAGTCATACTTTGGGTGGTGTCTAGGCTGGCCGCACTCACCTCTGGGAAGGCCTGATGCCCGTAGCTCAGGGCGGGAAGACAAGTGGCTCTTATCACCTTCAATATGGGAGCGGCTGAAGCACTGGACAAAGTCTGGTTAAGACTTGTCAAGCTATGTTTTATAGCTCCAGCTCTCTTTTTCAGGGCGGCTATGTGGACTGATGGTCTAGAGGACTCACTGAACCATTCCCTCAGGTACTTATGCTTGGGTCTGGATTTGATCTTGGTGAGCCCAATGCTCCAGGTTAAAAGTTTATTTTTTTGGCAGCACCCGAAAATAAGGACCTTGGTGTTGTCCTGAATAATTTTGTGGGGGTGGCTTTATTGTAATCATCGAGCCTGCTCAGGGCGCGTTGAAGACCAGATTTGGCATGGTCCATTATGACAATGTCGTCAGTGTATTGGAGGATATGCAGTTTCGAGTGGCCCAGTTGTGGTGGAAGCAGACTGCTGTGCTCCAAGAATTTCCCTTGGTCGTCCATGTAGAGATTGAATAGGAGGGGTGGAAGAACGTATCCTTGCTTCAGGCCGTCTGTGGTGAAAATGTTTGTAGAAATGGTCGAAGGGCCAGTTCTTACTTGCACCCATGTATTCCTGTGCAGGAAAATAAGAGCTCCAAGTAGGTCTCCCGGAATCCCCCAAGCGTCTAGTTTCCACCAAAGAGTGGTGTGAGCCACTTTGTCAAAGGCAACAATATAGTTTATAAAAACAGCAGTAATAAGGACCTTGGTGTTGCCCTGATTAATTTTGTGGGGGTTGGCTTTACTGTAATCATCGAGCCTGTTTAGGGTGCGTTGAAGACCAGATTTGGCAAGGTCCATTATGACGATGTTGTCAGCGTATTGGAGGATATGCAGTTTCGAGTGGCCCTGTTGTGGTGGAAGCAGACTGCTGTGCTCCAAGAATATCCCAAGGTCAGCCGTGTAGAGATTGAACAAGAGGGGTGGAAGAACGTATCCTTGCTTCAGGCCGTCTGTGGTGAAAATCTTTGTAGAAACAGTCGAAGGGCCCCCGGAATCCTTCAAGCGTCTAGTTTCCACCAAAGAGTGTTGCGAGCCACTTTGTCAAAGGCAGCAATATACTCTATAAAACAGCAGTAAAGAGGAAGACTACTTTCTTAGGTTGCTCGGTGACTCAGGATCGCTAGGGCAGTAATGTTGTCAATTGTGGAGGTGGCTGCGCAAAACCCAATTTGGAAATAGGGTAAGATGTTATTTTCCGCGACCCATTCTTCCAATAATGTGAGAACGCACCAAGCATAGACCTTGGCCTCTAGTTCTAGTAGGGCAATAAGTCAGTAATTGGAAGGAAGTGTGGGGTTCCCTTTTTTAAAGATTTGGCATAAGGTCAAGCCTCTCCATGAGTCGCGGATCTGTGCGGTGGTGAAACGGTGGTTATAGAGAGGAGTTAGCAGCTAAGCTAAATCTTCCAGAGCACTTTTTCAATATAATAGCTGGAAGGCCTTTGGGCTCTGGGGCTCCATCATTTTTCATAGTTTTCATGAGTCTCCGGACCTGGGCAGGGGTGGTCAGAGCACAGGTTTCCCTCACTGTGTTGTCGTTTCACTCCCTACTGCCAGCTTCAGTAAGGCCTGGGGTTTCACTGCAATATTGTGAGTTGACAATTATGAAGGAGACTTTAAGGATATCATCTGCCTTCTAAAGAAATGGGAACATCTACTTCTAATTCACCTGAGCCAATCACATTTAGTAATGTATGAGGGCAAGGTCCTACCTTTAGTTCTGGAATACCATCATTTGTGAATGTTTATTACGTTTATACGTGCTACTCATATCTTCTTTCTAGTCTGTCATTCTAAATCCTATGACATCCTAGAAGCATCAAGTTCAAGGGCCTGCTGTATCTATGTCATGTATGGTACAATGTCTGTATCCCAGATAACTCAAACATCTGAGATTGGAATGACTGTATCAATTGTGGAATAATCGGGGAGTCTCTGATATTGTTTTGATGGCAGAGGATTTACCACTTTCAATACTTATGTGACCATTATCATGCTTTTACAACTGAAATTCAACTTAAGGCTAACCTTGGGCGGTGAACTCTGCTCCGCTCGTGGAGTTTGCGGAGTTTTCCGCACTCCGCGTTACACGGAGATCGCAAAGTTCCCCAAAAATCCGCTTTGCGCTGCTGAGCGGAGTTTTTTTCCTCGCTCGCGTTCGTCAACATCATGTTGGCGAGCGCAAGTGAGGAAAATCCACCTCCCGGCGAGATTTTTCCTCATTCGCGATCGTCAACATCAAATTGGCGAGCGCAAGCTTGGATAATCAACCTCCCGGTGAGATTTCTCAACGCGCGGGGGGGGTCAGATTTCTCATTGCGAGTAGTTGGGTATGCTTGCGACCGCTCCCGTTGAGAAACTGTCAATTCACGTTGAGAAAGCTGCAGCTCGAGTAAAAATCTACTCGAGCGGCAGAAAGGAAAGCAGCGCCCGCTTCGCGATGATTGCACAGTGCGGACAAGCATCCGGCACTGCAAATCACCGCAAACAGCATTTTTCTATCGCACTCCGCCGCTTGCAAAACTCCACGTAGCGCGGCAGAGTTTTTTTTCCACTTTGCAGAGTTCCTCATCTCTATGATTGCTGTAGATCATAGAGATCAGCAGTTTCATTTTGTATTCTCAATTTAATGCTAGCTCCTCTGCAGTGCTGAAGTGATGCAAGCCAGATAGATATTAATCAATGGAATCAGGGTGTTCTGGGCATTTTTCTCACTGAATTAAATTGATATGGGGTAGGTTTAAGGACATATTTATAAATAATTTGTCTTACACCCCGATGTAGGTTTGTTGAAGTAGAGGTGTTAGAAAGGACAGAATGTAATGGTACTTTATTCTGAACTTAGAGTAATGATACATAAAAGGTTTTGACATATGGATCATTTTGCTAAAATCTGTACGGTATATTATACTGTATTTTTTAAAATTTGCAGTTTTATAGTGTCATTCAAAAATACAGCCACTCTGCAGCCTTTCTAAGACTTCCATCTTGAATCCTAACTGAGCTATGTACATTTAAACATAGTAATATTCATCACATAAATATAATGGTTCCAAGCAAAATCCCAGACGACTGCCACTTACAGGACCACTATGCTTTCAGTCTGCTAACGTTTTCCTGTTTGCTTTGTGCTAATATGTGCTATTTTCTTGTCTTATGTATCATTCTTTGAGCAACACTGTTTCACACATCATTATTGACTTGAAGCAAAGGAACACCAGTAGTAGTATTATTTATTGCCCACAAAGTACAGTCAATTAAATGAAGCACAGAATTGTTCTTCGCGGTACGATAGATATACCCCTAAATGAACATGAAATCTGGGATGCTGATATGAGATGAGTTAACTGATCCCAGGTTCTCAGTTGTCTCAGTTCCTTGCATGAGAATGATGAGGATCTTATATACTACATTTTTCTCTTAGCATACCAGTACCTATAAGCCAGAGATTACAATGGGATAAAAAAAAACTAAAGATACCAGAATGCAAATAAAAAACCTGATCTGGATGTACGTTTTCCATGAAATCAACACTCTAGAGAGCTTGCCTCCAGTGAAACTACATAGGGAGTAATTTACCATGATGCAGTCTCTCGCAACATGAGGAATGTCGTGCCAGCATGCCATCCCTCCAAGCAGATTCAACAAACACTCTTCTAGGACAGCTGCTTTATCCAGTCCCTCTCGTCTCCTGCATCACTCCTTCCCTCTGGAAATCTACAGCACTGACTTACTTGCTCCAGCTTCATGAAGCACTCATGCTGTTCATGATCATGCAATGCTTCCTCCATTCATGCTCCTGCAGCAGGAATCCCTCTAGTCCAATAGGCTCCTGAAGAAGTGTTGTCTTCTTAAACACCCCTCTAAAAGTCACTCCATTTATCCCTATGGAACCCTCTAGCATTTTCTCCTTTCAGGCTAATGCTGGACTTCCTCCTTCTGGGGTTTTCCAGCATTTAGTTGCTTCTCACAGTGTACTTCAGCCCTTTTTTCATTCCAATCATTTGCAGGGCCCACTTCTGCCAAGCTCCTGTTGCATTCTTCAGATTCCATAAAACAACATTTAAAAAAAATCTACAGCACTTCCTCCTCCCCTGTTCCTGAAGCTCTCATTCTCTACTGATTTCTCTGGACCTCACATACTATTAACCCTTGCACTACTCTCTTGTTTCAGATTTCTTTGACACATACTCCCTTTGTAGTACTGCATGTCTGATCCCTCCCTCCGTGCATCTGTTAGACCCTCTCATTCACACTACTCTCTTTAACAACTCTCTCTCTCAGCCGATGTAACAACATCTCCCTCTTTTTAGTTTCCTGAAAAGCTAGACACCCACGTTTCTGTGCCCCTGAATTCAATGATCTTGCTGCTACAGACTCCCTAATCATAGCATCCATTTAGATGTCTACGTAAATGTTTTCCTTTAGTCTACTCAGTATAAATGGTGTGAAGCTCTTCTTTCTTTCTGGACTCATGAATCACTTTCTCCTGCCAGCAGTGATGTAAATTGGCCCTATATGGTGATGGTGATTTTAGCCAGTACTGTTTTTCCGTAATATCACTAATGATAATCTAACTTATTGGGCCATATTTAAAATATGAAACATTAAAATAAAAGTTGGAGTATGTGTAGTGCTTTTGGCAACAACATGGTTTACTCATAAATATTGCATAGAGGAATCCTGATGTAACTTTTCAATTGTTTTTAAATGAGCAATCTACTTCCACGTCATCTTTATAGAATGTTATTGTTGAAAGATTATAAACGCCCGAGATAGTATTATAAATGACATTTGATCCAGTCCATTGTATTTAGCTGTGAAATATATATTTCATTAATATTGGTTTTATTTGCTGTAATATTAACACCCCATGATGTTTCTGCTCTGATAGCGTGAAATTCCTTGAAAAGACATAGTTGAGTGTAGTGCCCATTTGCATAGGCAAGTGTTGCAACACATCACAATATAAACATAGAACAATGATATACTGTGGTGACAGAGTGAGTGGGGACACTGTGTAATGTTGAATGTGTCTGCTGTGAGAATGTGATGATGCATGGAATGTTGGTGTCTGTGTGCTGGGTGAAGCCTAGGAGTGGATGCCACTTGGGGGTAGAATGGAACCATTAACAGGACCTGTCTGATGTCACTGTAACATAAGGGCCCAACATGGAATAAAAAATGTATCACCTACTTGAATATCTCCAGACTCTTCTATCCACACTCTCCGTTCTACAGCATACCCTCTCAGCCTATGCATATGCAAGCACATCATGCATGGAATGGAGTGTTTCCTTGCACACAGGACAAACCAGGTGCATACAAAGAAATATAACATCACTATATATCTATGTGCTAGTGTTAAGATGAAACACAATAGATAACATAGTAGCAATTAAATATACCCAAAAAGATAATCATCAGTGTTGTCTGATTAATTCCAAAGTGCCCACATGCACTCAAGCTGCCAGACACAAATGTGATATGGTGTTTCTATTAGCGATCAGTAGTAATACACACGATGGTGAGACATAAATGAAAAATCTGCATAGAAATATATATCACTGACACAATATCGACAACAATAATATTGTGTAACAAAAATATTGTATCAAAAATATCATTTACAAAAATATTGTCTCCGTATACTTAAAATGATAAGTACAGAAATAGAATATCATTTCACACTAATTTCGTTAAAAAAATACAAAAATGTCATTTTTAATATACATATATATATATATATATATATATATATATATATGCACACACACATATATATGTATATACATATATATATAGATGTTTATAGATGTATATTAAAATCATAACTCTTAATTATTTGAATATATAACATTATACTACTGTAAATTAAATATATTTAATTAACATTTAAAACTGTATATAAGCATATACGCATATAAACACACACATATACAACAGGTGTATGTTTATATATTCATACATATAATGTAACACTATTATTAAAAAATATTGGGCCCGATTCACAAAAGTAATCTGAGACAAAATCCTAACTTTACGACTTTCGGTATTCACAAAAGGCATTTAGGCGTAGTAAAGTTCGTATTTTGTCTTAAGTTTTGGTCTTAATACAAAATCCTAACTTAAGTTTAACTTATAACTAAAAATGACATGATTTGTCTGGACACACTGCATGGTACAGTGTTGAGGTATAGTTAATGTAGTGTGGCAAGTGAGGTGAGAAGACTGTGTATGGAGGTGCGCAAGTTATCTGAATTTTAAGGTGGTGCGCAAGTATAAATGCGAGTCATAATTATGACTTATATAACTTTGTAAGTAGTGCTTAAATGAGAAATTAAATGTATAACTAAAAATATATATTAATAAATTAAAAAAATAACCACAAAATGTAAAATAATGTCATTGGGCCCGATTCACAAAAGTAATCTGAGACAAAATCCTAACTTTACGACTTTCGGTATTCACAAAAGGCATTTAGGAGGAGTAAAGTTAGGATTTTGTCTTAAGTTTGTCTTAAGTTTTGGTCTTAAGACAAAATCCTAACTTAAGTTAAACTTAGCATATGTTGCATCACCCTCCCAGTTCTGGCCACCAAGACCATATCATCTGCAAATGCAAGCAGAGGCAGTGATAGTGACCCGAACTTTGGAATGTCCAGGGCTGTACCCACCAGTGCTGCTTCTACCCCATTCATATATAAGGAGAAAAGGAAAGGGGCGAGAATGCACCCTTGCCTAACTCCTCGAAGAATCTTAAAAGAACGGGTACAAGCCCCGTCCTTATCATACCGCACCGAGGCGGTAGTCTGGGAGTAGAGCTGTCTGATGAACATGAGTATTGGGGGGTCCACCCCCATGGCCTCAATTAGCTCCCACAGCCTACTATGACACAGTTGAATGCGGCTGAGAGATCCATGAAGGCCATG
Organism: Calotriton arnoldi; assembly: GCA_963921515.1. Classification (NCBI taxonomy): domain Eukaryota; kingdom Metazoa; phylum Chordata; class Amphibia; order Caudata; family Salamandridae; genus Calotriton; species Calotriton arnoldi. The sequence goes on along the minus strand of CAWUFW010006679.1, from coordinate 563,948 downwards.
TAGATTGATTCACCTTTGGCCCTGGTGTATTTTTCGATTGTAAGGCTGAAGTTCAGGCACTGCTCAATAGTGCCCCTGCCCCGTTGGAATCCGTATTGGGCTGGAATCAGTATATTTTTGTCATTTGCCCATTCTTCCAGCCGGTATAGTAAGAGCCGCCCCATTAATTTTGAGGTGGTGTCCAGGAGGGATATTGGCCTATAGTTATCTGGCTTGCTTTTTGCTCCCTTTTTAAAAATAGGAATGATGACACTTGTACCCCATGATGCCAAGGGGCCATCTTTGGCAATGGCATTAAATACATTCTGCAGTAGGGGTGCTCATAAGGCATGGTCTTCAAGAAATAGGTCTATGGGGACCCCATCTGGGCCTGGGGCCTTCGCCCTGCTGCACCTATCCAGCCCTTTAGTTATTTCCTCAATTGTAAATACGAGAAGGTCAGTGTGAGGAGGGGGGACTGAAGGATGCTCCACCATCTGCGTTACCCCTGACCCAAAGATTTTCTCGAAATGAGTCACCCAAGCATCCTCACCCACATTGGATTCTAAGGTTGGATCACTGACATCCTTAAAATAAGGTTTGTTTACCACCCTCCAGAAGTCCCTGCTGTTGTTAGTTATAGCTTCCCTTTCTAGTTCTTCCCAGGCCTCTTCTTTCAGGACTTTTTCCCTCTGCTTCCTAGAACCTTTATAAGCCTTTTGTAAGGATTTTATTCTCTCTTGGTTTCTGGGGACTTCTTTCAAGGATTCATGGAGGGTTTTCAGCGATTGGGAGCATGCGTGATCAAATCAACGCCCCACCGATGCCTTACTTGAAGTTCTTTTGTGGAATAAAGCCTTATTTACTGCCTCTAATAATTTTGAAAAATCCTGGGTGATGCGCTCAGCAGGTAGATTTATATCTAAGCAATTTTGTATATAGTCCAGATTTTGTGGTATTATTTCCTGGGTTGTGTTTACCTTATCTATGCTAGCCCATTTTAGTTGATAACCATTCTTTCTTCCTAGGACCGGTGTCTCCATTGTCTTAGTTGGCATCTCACGAGAGGAGCCTAATGCTACAGAAAAGGAAAGGATGGCGTGATCACTAAAAGTGGTAAAACTGATTCCACTTGAGTCAGTTTCCCATCTAAAATGGCAGAAGTCACGATGTAATCAGTAGTTGACTCATATTCATTGCGTATGAAGGTTGTTATAAACTCCCCAGCATGTTCGGTCTGTCTGTTTCTTATCTCCAGGTTTCTAATGGTCAAGAGCTTATTCAGTGTTTGGCCATATTCGTTATGAATAAAATGAATTACTGGGGGACCTTCCATATCCTCGGTGCCGCAAACTGGGGTGGTAGAATATTTACATAAATGTGTTGTAAAATCACCCACCCACACAATAGCGAAGTTCTCTTTGAATCCTGCTCAAGCTCCACTTGGGTCACCGCTGAATGCATATTCGGTCTGAAATTAATATTATAGAAGTTTATCAATAACCAGTCCTGACCTCCTGAACCTTCAAACAGCAAAAAGTGAAAGGATGGGAACACCTTCAAAAATACCTTTAGGGTTATTGGCAGGGTATTAGATATTAGTGTTAATAAACCACCCCTGGCTCGACCTGCCGGTGCAGGCACTGCCTCTGTTTGAAAGGAGCGATACCCATCTATGGAAATCTGGTCGGTAGCCCAGGTCTCCTGTATGCATATTATGTCATATTTTTGCCAAGCATCGCACCACTGCATATTGCCCACCTTCCCCTTGATACCCGAGACATTCCAAGAGGCGAGTTTTAACCATTTTTCAGCCTCAACCTCTCCCGTAACTGTTATGCCAGCTGACTCCTTGCTAGTTGTATTCACAGGGGGTTCTGGCATTTGGGTAAATGGATTTGTTATAAGCAGTCAATCGCAGCTATCAAGCCCCTCTAGGGGAGCAAATCTATTCCCTGTTTCCCAATTGTAAGTTCCCCATCTGTTTGGGAGAGTTGTATTTATCCGGGGGGTCTTCGTTCAAATCTATAATTCCCATATGCAGATGTACGTTGGTCAGGTCCTCCGGTGCAAGCTGTGCATAAACAAATCTAGTGGTAGGGCTAAAATCTGGGTGCCAGAAATTGGCATGTCACATAATCGGTGTTTCAGAAGGCTCACTGTTAGAACTGGGGGTCTCTAGTTGGCAATGGTATACACCTTTGACCAAATAGGGACCCTTGCTTCTAGTCAGGGAAAGGGGATTACACTCCTGGATAACCCCTGCTCACCCCCTTGGTAGCTTGGCACGAGCAGACAGGCTTATCTCAGAGGCAGTGTGTTAAGCATTTGTGAACACATACAGTAATACAGTGATAACACTACAGATGGACACCACACAGGTTTTATAAAAAATAAGTATTCTTTATATAGACTTTACACAAGACCACAAACGACAAAAATCCACAATACTGTACTTAAAATCGACTTAAAGATGGTAGAAGTAACTTAGTTCAAGCTGATGAGAAATGCGACACATTTCTCACAAATGTACCTTGGATGCGTAACGCAAAACAAACAAAGGGTCCGCAGGGAGGGCGATGTGTTGAGCAGGCGTCTCGATGCGATGCGACGATCCAGTGCGATGCGATGAGAGTGCGCCCTTGATGCGATGCGACGACGTGAAGATGAAGCGTGCACGCCCGACGGCCATGTGGCAAACTCTGTACTTTGGAGCCGCGACAGGCCGTGCGACACGCCTCTCCGGTGATGCGATGGCAGGCAGCTGCGACGGCGACACTCTTCTCCGGTGATGCGACGGCAACCCTTGCGGTTGCGACACGCTTCTCCGGTGATGCGATGGCAGGCAGATGCGATGAAGACACGCTTCTCCGGTGATGCGACGGCAGGCAGCTGCGACGAAGACACGCTTCTCTGGTGATGCGGCGGCGGCCTCTGCGGCGGCGACACGCTTCTCCGGCGATGCGACGGCAACAGCTGCGACAGCGACACGCTTCTTCTCGTTGAGTCGCGCTCCCAGCGACACGCAGGCTTCTGCAGACAGAATCCCCAGCAAGGGAATTCAAGAGGGAGCTGGTGGTGAAGTCTTGTAGCCCTGAGACTTCAGCAGGAGGCAAGCTCTAGTTCAAGCCCTTGGAGTAATATTCTGCAAGATGATGAAGTTCTTTAAAAGTTCCTTCTCCTTTCCTTGGCAATGAAGACCACTGCAGGCCAACCCAGCAAACAGCACACTGGCAGAGGGGCAGTCCAAACTCCTGCAGCTTCCTTGGTTCTTCTCCTTGGCAAAGGTTCGTCTTGTTGTTCCAGAAGTGATCTCAAGTCTTGGGGTCTGGGCCCCAATATTTATACCCAAAAAAGTATTTGTTCTCTGAAGGCAGAGAGTGTCTGTGCCTGACCAAAACCAGTTCTGTGCAGCTTCCTGGCAGGAGGTGGAGACAGCATTGTGTGAGAGCAGACCTGGCCCAGGTAGCTGAAAGGAAATCCCCCCCCTCTACTCTCTATTCTATGAGGGCTCAGGTCAGTGAAAGGAAGTCTCCTCCCCCCTACTCTCTATTCTATGTGGGTCCTATTCAGCCCAGCCCTGACCCAAAAGACTGCTGGAGCCAAGACCCTCCTGCCACTCACAAACCAGACAAGCAATACACAACCTAGCAGAGGCAGCTGGATGGTTAGGCAAGAAAATACCTACTTTCTAAAAGTAGTATTTTCAAACACAGAATGTTAAAACCAGCTTCACTAAAAGATGTATTTTATCATTCTGAGTTCAGGCATACTAAATTCGTTTTTCTATCATGTTCCCTGGGTCAGTTAGGATTATAAGATGTTATAATGAAACTGCCCATTCTGGCCTATGGAGACAGGTAGCCTTGCAATAGTGAAAAACGAAATTGGCTGTAATTCACTATCAGGACATGCCACACACACCAGGGCATGTCCTACCTTTTACTTACAATGCACCCTGCCCTTGGGCCTACCTTAAGGGTGGCTAACATGTAGAAAAGGGAAGGTTTAGGGACTGGTAAGTGGGTGCACTTACCAAGTCAACATGGCAGTACTAGACTGCACACAGGCTCTGCAATGGCAGGCCTGAGACACACTTTACAAGCTGCTTCTGTGGGTGGCACAACCAGTGCTGCAAGCCCACCAGCAGCATTTCATTTATAGGCCCTAGGCACCCATGGTGTACTACACCAGGGTCTAACAAGTAAATCAAATAATCCAATCATGGAGTCACTAATCCATACATCAATTTACAATAGGGAGAACTTGCACTGTTGCACTGAATAGCAGTGGCACAGTGCCCAAAGCATCGAAACCAGCAATACATATCAAAAACAGAGGAGGCAATCAGTAAAAAATGGAAGGGAGACTCACGCCAATGGTACCAGGTCTAACACGTGTCCCCTCCAGCTGAAATGTGGGGAGAACTACCCAACCCCTTGGGAGGTCTCTTCACTAAGGCGGAAAAATCTGGACAGACCATCAGCATTGGCGTGTTCTGTACCAGGGCGGTGTTCCACCGTGAAGTCCATCCCCTGTAGGGAAATGGACCACCTCAACAGCTTTGAATTCTCACCCCTCATCTGCATCAACCATCTGAGGGGCCTGTGGTCTGTCTGAACCCGGAAGTGAGTCCCAAACAGGTATGGTCTCAACTTCTTCAGTGCCCAGACCACAGCAAATGCCTCACGCTCAATTGCACTCCACCTCTGTTCCCGTGGAAGTAACCTCCTACTGATGAAGGCTACAGGTTGGTGTAGGCCCTCCTCATTAATCTGTGACAGAACAGCCCCCACACCATGCTCTGAAGCGTCTGTTTGGACAATGAATTCCTTTGAGAAGTTGGTCGTCTGAAGCACGGGTGCTGTGCACATGGCAGTCTTCAGCCCATCAAAAGCCTTCTGACAGGTGTCAGTCTAGTTCCCTTTCGTGGGCTGCTTCCTGGAAGTCAGCTCAGTCAAGGGTGCAACGATGTTGCCATACGCCTTGACAAACCTCCTGTAGTACCCCGTGAGTCCTAAAAAGGCTCTCACCGGTGTCTGGGTCCTGGGGGGTTCCCATGCCAGGATGGTATCAATCTTGGGTTGTAGGGGCGCCACCTGGCCGCTCCCTACCTGGTGCCCCAAGTACACCACAGAACCCTGCCCGATCTGGCACTTACTCGCCTTGATCGTGAGGCCTGCCTTTCGCAGTGCCATCAACACTACCCAGAGGTGGCGCAGATGTTCTTCCCAACTGGAACTGAACACTGCAATGTCATCCAGGTAGGCGGCACTGAAATCCTCCAGTCTCTTCGGAGGCGTGGGTTCGAATCCCACCGCTGCCACCAATGTTAGAACTGGGGGTCTCTAGTTGGCAATGGTATACACCTTAGACCAAATAGGGATCCTTTCTTCTAGTCAGAGAAAGGGGATTACACTCCTGGATAACCCCTGCTCACCCCCTTGGTAGCTTGGCACGAGCAGACAGGCTTATCTCAGAGGCAGTGTGTTAAGCATTTGTGAACACATACAGTAATACAGTGAAACCACTACAGGTGGACACCACACAGGTTTTATAAAAAATAAGTATTCTTTATATAGACTTAACACAAGACCACAAACGACAAAAATCCACAATACTGTACTTAAAATCGACTTAAAGATGGAAGAAGTAACTTAGTTCAAGTTGATGATAAATGCAACACGTTTTTCACAAAAGTACCTTGGATGCGTAACGCAAAACAAACAAAGGGTCTGCAGGGAGGGCGATGCGTTGAGCAGGCGTCTCGATGCGATGCGACGATCCGGTGCGATGCGATGAGAGTGCGCCCTTGATGCGATGCGACGACCTGAAGATGATGCGTGCACGCCCGACGGCCATGCGGCGAACTCTGTACTTTGGAGCCGTGACAGGCCCTGCGACATGCCTCTCTGGTGATGCGACGGCAGGCAGCTGCGACGGCGACACGCTTCTCCGGTGATGCGACGGCGACCCTTGCGGTGGCGATATGCTTCTCTGGTGATGCGATGGCAGGCAGATGCGACGAAGACACGCTTCTCCGGTGATGCGACGGCAGGCAGCTGCGACGAAGACACGCTTCTCTGGCGATGCGGCGGCGGCCTCTGCGGCGGCGACACGCTTCTCCGGCGATGCGACGGCAACAGCTGCGACAGCGACACGCTTCTTCTCATTGAGTCGTGCTTCCAGCTCCCAGCGACACGCAGGCTTCTGCAGACAGAATCCCCAGCAAGGGAATTCAGGAGGGAGCTGGTGGTGAAGTCTTGTAGCCCTGAGACTTCAGCAGGAGGCAAGCTCTAGTTCAAGCCCTTGGAGTAATATTCTGCAAGATGATGAAGTTCTTTAAAAGTTCCTTCTCCGTTCCTTGGCAATGAAGACCACTGCAGGCCAACCCAGCAAACAGCACACTGGCAGAGGGGCAGTCCAAACTCCTGCAGCTTCCCTGGTTCTTCTCCTTGGCAAAGGTTTGTCTTGTTGTTCCAGAAGTGATCTCAAGTCTTGGGGTCTGGGCTCCAATATTTATACCCAAAAAAGTCTTTGTTCTCTGAAGGCAGAGAGTGTCTGTGCCTGACCAAAACCAGTTCTGTGCAGCTTCCAGGCAGGAGGTGGAGACAGCATTGTGTGAGAGCAGACCTGGCCCAGGTAGCTGAAAGGAAATCTCCTCCCCCTACTCTCTATTCTATGAGGTCTCAGGGGAGTGAAAGGAAATCCCGCCCCCTACTCTCTATTCTATGAGGGCTCAGGTCAGTGAAAGGAAGTCTCCTCCCCCCTACTCTCTATTCTATGTGGGTCCTATTCAGCCCAGCCCTGACCCATCAGTCTGCTGGAGCCAAGACCCTCCTGCCACTCACAAACCAGACAAGCAATACACAACCTAGCAGAGGCAGCTGGATGGTTAGGCAAGAAAATACCTACTTTTTAAAAGTAGTATTTTCAAACACAGAATGTTAAAACCAACTTCACTAAAAGATGTACTTTATCATTCTGAGTTCAGGCATACTAAATTCGTTTTTCACCATGTTCCCTGGGTCAGTTAGGATTATAAGATGTTATAAGGAAACTGCCCATTCTGGCCTATGGGGACAGGTAGCCTTGCAATAGTGAAAAACGAAATTGGCTGTAATTCACTATCAGGTCATGCCACACACACCAGGGCATGTCCTACCTTTTACTTACAATGCACCCTGCCCTTGGGCCTACGTTAGGGGTGGCTAACATGTAGAAAAGGGAAGGTTTAGGGACTGGTAAGTGGGTGCACTTACTAAGTCAACATGGCAACATGGCAGTACTAGACTGCACACAGGCTCTGCAATGGCAGGCCTGAGACACACTTTTCAAGCTGCTTCTGTGGGTGGCACAACCAGTGCTGCAAGCCCACCAGCAGCATTTGATTTACAGGCCCAATAGGGAGCACCAGCACTGTGGCACTGAATAGCAGTGGCACAGTGCCCAAAGCATCTAAACCAGCAATACATATCAAAAACAGAGGAGGCAATCAGTGAAAAATGGAAGGGAGACTCACGCAAATGGTACCAGGTCTAACACTCACCATTTGGCAATTATTGAAGTTCACCACAACACAGTATCCTTTTAAGCTTTTGCGTGTGGGACCTACCCAATCCACTCTCCACGCCATTATGATGGTATTGGCTAGGCCCCCATACCTTTCTAAGCTCAAACCTCCGTATTTGTTCAACCAATGGAGTGACTTGTCCATTACTTGTTGCGTAGATTCCTTTAGGTCCTCTCTCAGTCCTGGAACATTTGCTAAAATCAGGGTCAAGGGTAAAGCTGCGGGGGGAGGTCTATCACGGGATGAGGAGGCCGGGCTCTATTAGGACTTATATCTTCCATATGTGGCGCGACCCTTACCCCATAAGCTGGGACCCTCTCAGCCATATGGGAAGTAAGGAGAGATACTCCCTCTGACTGTATTAACCCCCCTGTGTCCATTCGAGCAGTCTGCTTGACCATAGGAGCAGGAGGAATAGGCGTGGGTAGAGGGGACTGTTCTAGAACCATAAAGATGGCACCCTTAACTGGTGCACCTACAGTTGTTAGGCATTTTAGATTTCCTGAAATTGTTAGTGTAGTTCCTCCAACTGTAGTAGCCATTGAACCGAGCAGACCTATATAGTCTTCTATTTTAGTGAGCCTGTGTATTAGAGGCTGTAAGAGGAGGGAGACAACGTTCTCCAATCTGTTCCATCCCTCCTCGTTCATTGTTACTGTGGTCGTATTAGCAGTTAAAAGGTGGGGCGAGCCAAAGGCTTCTTTATTCCTACCCACAGCTTTTCTCGGGTTTAAGTTTTTAGGTGGATTCACTTTCAGTTGCTTCCCACACTTTTTCCTTTTAGCTGCTGGCTCACTATTAGACTCTTCTATAAGAGGTGGATTAACTACTGCATCAAAGGCCAAATGTGAGTGCAAGTGTGCAAGTGTGCAAGGGTTTGGGGCCCACAGGGAGTCGTGTCGTGCAGTTCTACCCCAGACACAGTCACAGTCACGGGAGGAGAGGGAGCTAAGGGAGCGTGACCTCTTGTTTCCTCTAGTGATAGTCTGTGCTCTGTGAGCTCTATTTCGTGCGACAGGGCGCTTGCAGCCCTCACTAAAAATGCGTATTCACAACACTCCCCTGAGGCTCACTTGTTGTCTTCCTCTTACCCATTTGTGGTTATGACGCTCATATCGTGATGTGCCAGTGATTGAAGACCTCAATGGAGCCGGTCGTTAGAGGGGTGGCCCAGCCCAGCCTCCTCCGGGCTTCGACATGCGTGGATGGGCCCGCCCTTGGCCCGGGCTATGCCTGGGTGCGTCCCGCACCGTGGGCCAGCATCAGTGTTTAATGCACTTCCAGGCACAAAGGAGGGTGGGTAATGCAGTCCCCCAGCAGCGCGGCTTCCACCAGTAATGGGAGCGAGGAACAAATAGCCCAGCAGGTACGGAGGTGAAGCAAGGTGAGGCTATCTTTATACCAGTGTACGGTGAACTGCATTTTTTTTAAAAGTGGCGTAGTAATTATTACTAATTAACCTGCTACTCTGTACACTTTTTTGTGCATATTTAAATATGTAAAAGATTGAAGAAACACTTTAACACATCATATTATTAAAATACAGTGTCTTATAGAGTATTTCCAATTTTTTTAAGCAAAATTTATAAAGAAAGAAATTCTGGGTACCACTGTACTCCCATGGCACTCCTGATTAAAATATATATATCTATAAACTTATTAATATTACCACTTTACAAAAGTGTAAATAGGTATGGGAAAAATACCAACCCTAATACATACCTACATTGAATTGCTTAATGCAGAACACAGGGAATCTCAAGGTGAAAAAGTATGTTATTGGAACGTACTCTATCGGCTCTTTTTTGAAAAGCATGACAATGACTGCAAAAAAAGCTTTAATGTACTTCAGTCCAGCCTTGGAATAAGGCACCAACATGGTGCACAGAAGACAATGGAGGCAGAGAAATACAGTAAAACCATATATGAACACACACACACACAGGTATATGTGTATGCCGTTAGAGGACTGCCACGTTAACAATGGAAATCATGCATTCATGAAGGGCAAGAACAATTCTTGTGGTGAAAAATCTTGGAAGCCAAGTGGAACCAAAGGGGGAATATCTAAGTGCCAAGGTCGGGCCCGACTCATCTCTGAAGTTTTGCAAGGGCACTTTATTTCCAAAGAATAATTTTAAACTGGCACAGAGGTTCTGAAAAACTAAAAGAGGTTCTCCAATGAATCCCAAAACAATAGCAATAAAAAACACTGAAAACAATATCCATTGAAAACAATATCCATTGAAAAGTGTTTTGTGTCCAGGAGCCCTGGTGTTAGTATTTTCACCTCTAGCTTGCTGTACACAAGATATATAGTGATTAATATGCTTTCTAGTCAAATAATGCAACTAAGATGTTCTGATGACAGCATAAACTAAAGGGCAAAAGTCTGGGTAGTTTGTCACCCACACTCACTGAGAAAACTGTATTGGACTACAATGTCCATGTTCCCTATAATGTATCTTTAGTGCTTGTTCAATTTGAGGTACTTTGCACAAGAAAGATTCATTTTTCAATTAGATAATTGTTTAGTTAGAAAAGCTTAATTATGGAATGAATGTATTTTTCTTCCATCTAAAGAAGAAAACATGCTAAATTATTTTCAAGAAAGAGTATAATTAAGAAGTGCATCTTGTCTGTAGAAGGACGTGTGATTTAAAGCTGTTGTTTAGAGAATTCAGTTACCTATGGATAGTAATTTATTATGGTTTAGGTTTTATTTACTTATCATGAGAAGGAGATTGAGTAAAGAAAAAGCAATTCTAGAGCTCAGCAGTGTGGTTTAGGACTTTCATTATTTTAACACATTTTTATGTGAAGATACGTGTTTAGATACTTGTTAGCCGTTACTTGTTATCTGACCCCAAATCATACAATGCAAGGGCCAAATTGAGCTGTGTTGGATCATACTTGATATATATATATATATATATATATATATATATATATATATATATATATATATATATTCACTGAAAAAACCATAGGTTTTAGGGACAGTTATAGTTAGTTGGACATTTCACTCGTACAAAACCATAGAAATTCCCCGTTATAGTTAGTTCAGCTAACTATAACTCGCGCCTCGCAATGCACTGTTGATGACGTCACATATTACATCACTCATGACATGGTCAGTGACATCACTGATGACATCACTGATGACATCTCAAATGAAATCACTGATGACATCATCCAGTGACTGTGTGTTTCTGTAAAGTTTAAATATGTTTAATATATATAGGGAAAGGCGTATTGAAGAATGAGTGGGTGTTTAAGTGTCTGAATGGATGATTTAGTACGTGCGTGACTGACTCTACAAGTGAGTGATTAAACGTATCTTACTGAATGCATGGGTTAGTGACTAAACTGTGTGAATGTCTGTATCCGTCTGTTTGTTGGTGTGTAAGTGTCCCTAAAACCTATGGTTTTTTCAGTGAATTTCAAAGGTTTTTTAAATGCTAATTTCTAACTATAACGTGTTTGAAACCTATGTTTTTTTCAGTGAATTTCAAAGGTTTTTTAAATGCTAATTTCTAACTATAACGTGCCTGAAACCTATGATTTTTTAAGTGAATTTCAAAGGTTTTTTAAATGCTAGTTTCTAACTATGCCTACAGAGGTAGGACATGTGAAGAAAGACGAAAAAATGCGCAGGAAGAAGCAAAAGATGTGCAGAAAGAACCAACAGAGGAGCAGAAAGAGGCCATGTTGCAAAATCATCCTGTGCCCACAACTTTTTCAGACGGGTACTGGTGGTAACTGACTCTGACTAACCAGAGTCAGTGCTATGCTAAAAGACACTTAGAATACAGTGAAAACACCTACATACACTAGGGAACACTATGCATTGGGGTACCCCTGTGATTAGCATGACCTTCTCTGTAAGTCCCTAGTACATAATAGGGCAGGGGATTAAAACTACCTCTTAAAACGCGTGTGCAAACGCGCCCCGTGGCGCGTTTTAAGTTGCGGGATTAAGTCCCCTTGAATCCTGAGGGTCCCTGGGGCCCAACTAGCCCCCAGGTACCTACAGTTAGGACCACAGAGCTGAGTTGCAGAGAGGCGTTCCGAGGCCACGCACCTTTTTTCACCTCTCTGCAACGCAACTCTGTTGTGCTTACTGAAGGTACCTGGTGGGCTAGTTGGCCCCAGGGTCCCTCAGGATTCAAGGGGCGTGTTTGCGCACATGTCACCTGAGGCCACGCCCCCTCCCTTCACCACTGTGCAAACGCGCCCCTTGGCGCGTTTTAGGTTGGGGGATTAGGTCACCTTGAATCCTGAGGGTCCCTGGGGCCCAACTAGCCCACCAAGTACTTCCAGTAAGCACAACAGGCCTGCGTTGCAACGCCTGTAACAAATTGTGTAGTTGTGTTTAGGTAGTGAAGGGGGTCGTGCTGGGGGTAGTGTTTTAGGGTTTAGGGTAGTGCAGTGGTGTTTGTGTAGTGTAGGGGGTCATGCTGGGGGTAGATTTAGGGTTTAGGGTAGTGCAGTGGTGTTTGGATAGTGTAGGGAGTCGTGCTGGGGGATTGTGTTTGGGGGTTTAGGGTATTACAGTGGTGTTTGGGTAGTGTAGGGGGTTGTGCTGGGGGTAGTGTTTTAGGGTTTAGGGTAGTGCAGTGGTGTTTGGGTAGTGTAGGGGGTACTGCTGGGGGTAGTGTTTTAGGGTTTAGGGTAGTGCAATGGTGTTTGGGTAGTGTAGGGGTACTGCTGGGGGTAGTGTTTTAGGGTTTAGGGTAGTGCAGTGGTGTTTGGGTAGTGTAGGGGTTCGTGCTGGGGGTATTGTTTTAGGGTTTAGGGTAGTGCAGTGGTGTTTGTGTAGTGTAGGGGGTAGTGTTTTAGGGTTTAGGGTAGTGCAGTGGTGTTTGTGTAGTGTAGGGGGTCGTGCTGGGGGTAGTGTTTTAGGGTTTAGGGTAGTGCAGTGGTCTTTGTGTAGTGTAGGAGGTCGTGGTTTTAGGGTTTAGGGTAGTGCAGTGGTGTTCGGGCAGTGTAGGGGGTCGTGCTGGGGGTGGTGTTTCAGGGTTTAGGGCAGTGCAGTGGTGTTTGGGTCGTGCAGGGGGTCATGCTGGGGGAGTGTTTTAGGGTTTAGGGCAGTGCAGTGTTGTTTGGGTAGTGTAGGGGGTCATGCTGGGGGAGTGTTTTAGGGTTTAGGGCAGTGCAGTGGTGTTCGGGCAGTGTAGGGGGTCGTGCTGGGGGAGTGTTTTAGGGTTTAGGGCAGTGCAGTGGTGTTCGGGTAGTGTAGGGGGTCGTGCTGGGGGAGTGTTTGAGGGTTTAGGGCAGTGCAGTTGTGTTCGGGTAGTGTAGGGGGTCGTGCTGGGGGGAGTATTTTAGGGTTTAGGGTAGTGCAGTGGTGTTCGGGTAGTGTAGGGGTCGTGCTGGGGGTTGTGTTTCAGGGTTTAGGGCAGTGCAGTGGTGTTCGGGTAGTGTAGGGGTCGTGCTGGGGTTGGTGTTTCAGGGTTTAGGGCAGTGCAGTGGTGTTCGGGCAGTGTAGGGGGTCATGCACGGGGTGGTGTTTCAGGGTTTAGGGCAGTGCAGTGGTGTTCGGGCAGTGTAGGGGGTCGTGCTGGGGCTGGTGTTTCAGGGTTTAGGGCAGTGCAGTGGTGTTCGGGCAGTGTAGGGGTCTTGCTGGGGGTGGTGTTTCAGGGTTTAGGGCAGTGGTGTTCGGGCAGTGTAGGGGTCTTGCTGGGGGTGATGTTTCAGGGTTTAGGGCAGTGCAGTGGTGTTCGGGCAGTGTAGGGGGTCTTGCTGGGGGTAGTTTTTCAGGGTTTAGGGCAGTGCAGTGGTGTTCGTGCAGTGTAGGGGGTCGTGCTGGGGATGGTGTTTCATGGTTTAGGGCAGTGCAGTAGTGTTCAGGAAGTGTAGGGGGTCGTGCTGGGGCTGGTGTTTCAGGGTTTAGGGCAGTGCAGGCAGTGGTGCTCGGGAAGTGTAGGGGGTCGTGCTGGGGGTGGTGTTTCTGGGTTTAGGATAGTGCAGTTGTGTTCGGGCAGTGTAGGGGTTCGTGCTGGGGCTGGTGTTTCAGGGTTTAGGGCAGTGAAGTGGTGTTCGGACAGTGTAGGGGGTCATGCTGGGGCTGGTGTTTCAGTGTTTTGGGCAGAGCAGTGGTGTTTGGGCAGTGTAGGGGGTCGTGCTGGGGGTGGTGTTTCAGGGTTTAGGGCAGTGCAGTGGTGTTCGAGTAGTGTAGGGGGTCGTGCTGGGGGTGGTGTTTCAGGGTTTAGGGCAGTGGTGTTCGGGCAGTGTAGGGGGTCTTGCTGGGGGTGATGTTTTAGGGTTTAGGGCAGTGCAGTGGTGTTCGGGCAGTGTAGGGGGTCTTGCTGGGGGCAGTGTTTCAGGGTTTAGGGCAGAGCAATGGTGTTCAGGCAGTGTAGGGGGTTGTGTTGGAGGTGGTGTTTCAGGCTTTAGGGCAGTGCAGTGGTATTCGGGCAGTGTAGGGGGTCTTGCTGGGGGTGGTGTTTCAGGGTTTAGGGCAGTGGTGTTCAGGCAGTGTAGGGGGTTGTGCTGGGGGTGGTGTTTCAGGGTTTAGGGCAGTGCAATGGTGTTCGGGCAGTGTAGGGGGTCGTGCAGGGGCTGGTGTTTCAGGGTTTAGGGCAGTGCAGTGGTGTTCGGGCAGTGTAGGGGGTCATGCTGGGGGTGGTGTTTCAGGGTTTAGGGCAGTGCAGTGGTGTTTGGGCAGTGTAGGGGGTCGTGCTGGGGGTGGTGTTTCTGGGTTTAGGGCAGTGTAGTGGTGTTCGGGCAGTGTAGGGGGTCGTGCAGGGGGTGGTGAGTCAGGGTTTAGGGCAGTGCAGTTGTGTTCGGGCAGTGTAGGGGGTCATGCTGGGGGTAGAGTTTTAGGGTTTAGGGCAGTGCAGTGGTGTTCGGGCAGTATAGGGGTCGTGCAGGGGGTGGTGTTTCAGGGTTTAGGGCAGTGCAGTGGTGCTCGGGCAGTGTAGGGGTCGTGCTGGGGGTGGTGTTTCAGGGTTTAGGGCAGTGCAGTGGTGTTCGGGCAGTGTAGGGTGTCGTGCTGGGGGTGGTGTTTCAGGGTTTTGGGCAGTGCAGTGGTGTTCGGGCAGTGTAGGTGGTCTTGCTGGGGCTGGTGTTTCCGGGTTTAGTGCAGTGGTGTTCGGGCAGAGTAGGGGGTCTTGCTGGGGGTGGTGTTTCAGTGTTTAGGGCAGTGCAATGGTGTTCGCGCAGTATAGGGGTTTTGCTGGGGCTGATGTTTCAGCGTTTAGGGCAGCGCAGTGGTGTTCGGGCAGTGTAGGGGGTCTTGCTGGGGGTGGTGTTTCAGGGTTTAGGGCAGTGCAGTGGTGTTCGGGTCAGTGTAGGGTCTCTTGCTGGGGCTGGTGTTTCAGGGTTTAGGGCAGTGCAGTGGTGTTCGGGCAGTGTAGGGGGTCTTGCTGGGGCTGGTGTTTCAGGGTTTAGGGTAGTGCAGTGGTGTTCGGGCAGTGTAGGGGTCGTGCTGGTGCTGGTGTTTGAGGGTTTAGGGCAGTGCAGTGGTGTTCGGGCAGTGTAGGGGGTCGTGCTGGGGCTGGTGTTTCAGGGTTTAGGGCAGTGCAGTGGTTTTCAGGCAGTGTAGGCGGTCGTGCTGGGGGTGGTGTTTCAGGGTTTAGGGCAGTGCAGTGGTGTTCGGGCAGTGTAGGGGGTCGTGCTGGGAGTGGTGTTTCAGGGTTTAGGACAGTGCAGTGGTGTTCGGGCAGTGTAGGGGGTCGTGCTGGGGCTGGTGTTTCAGGGTTTTGGGCAGAGCAGTGGTGTTCGGGCAGTGTAGGGGGTCGTGCTGGGGGTGGTGTTTTAGGGTTTAGGGCACTGCAGTGTTGTTCGGGCAGTGTAGGGGTCTTGCTGGTGGTGGTGTTTCAGGGTTTAGGGCAGTGGTGTTCGGGCAGTGTAGGGGGTCTTGCTGGGGGTGATGTTTCAGGGTTTAGGGCAGTGCAGTGGTGTTCGGGCAGTGTAGGGGGTCTTGCTGGGGGTAGTGTTTCAGGGTTTAGGGCAGTGCAGTAGTGTTCGTGCAGTGTAGGGGGTCATGCTGGGGGCGGTGTTTCAGGGTTTAGGGCAGTGCAGTAGTGTTCGGGCAGTGTAGGGGGTCGTGCAGGGGGTGGTGTTTCAGGGTTTTGGGCAGAGCAGTGGTGTTCGGGCAGTGTAGGGGGTCGTGCTGGGGCTGGTGTTTCAGGGTTTAGGGCAGTGCAGTGGTGTTCGGGCAGTGTAGGGGGTCTTGCTGGGGGTGGTGTTTCAGGGTTTAGAGTCAGTGGTGTTCGGGCAGTGTAGGGGGTCTTGCTGGGGGTGATGTTTCAGGGTTTAGGGCAGTGCAGTGGTGTTCGGGCAGTGTAGGGGGTCTTGCTGGGGGTAGTGTTTCAGGGTTTAGGGCAGTGCAGGGGTGTTCGTGCAGTGTAGGGGGTCGTGCTGGGGATGGTGTTTCAGGGTTTAGGCCAGTGCAGTAGTGTTCGGGCAGAGTAGGGGGTCGTGCAGGGGGAATGGTGTATCAGGGTTTAGGGCAGTGCAGTGGTGTTCAGGCAGTGTAGTGGGTCATGCAGGGGGTGGTGTTTCAGGGTTTAGGGCAGTGCAGTGGTGTTCGGGCAATGTAGGGGGGCGTGCTGGGGCTGGTGTTTCAGGGTTTAGGGCAGTGCAGTGGTGTTCGGGCAGTGTAGGGGGTCTTGCTGGGGGTGGTGTTTCAGGGGTAAGGACAGTGGTGTTCGGGCAGTGTAGGGGGTCTTGCTGGGGGTGATGTTTCAGGGTTTAAGGCAGTGCAGTGGTGTTCGGGCAGTGTAGGGTGTCGTGCTGGGGGTGGTGTTTCAGGGTTTAGGGCAGTGCAGTGGTGTTCGGGCAGTGTAGGGGGTTGTGCTGGGGCTGGTGTTTCAGGGTTTAGGGCAGTGCAATGGTGTTCTGGCAGTGTAGGGGGTCGTGCTGGGGCTAGTGTTTCACGGTTTAGGGCAGTGCAGTGGTGTTCGGGCAGTGTAGGGGGTCATACTGGGGCTGGTGTTTCAGGGTTTAGGGCAGTGCAGTGGTGTTCGGGCAGTGTAAGTGGTCGTGCTGGGGCTGGTGTTTCAGGGTTTAGGGCAGTGCAGTGGTGTTCGGGCAGTGTAGGGGATCATGCTGGGGCTGGTGTTTCAGGGTTTAGGGCAGTGCAGTGGTGCTCAGGCAGTGTAGGGGGTTGTGCTGGGGGTGGTGTTTATGGGTTTAGGACAGTGCAGTGGTGTTCGGGCAGTGTAGGGGGTCGTGCTGGGGCTGGTGTTTCAGGGTTTAGGGCAGTGCAGTGGTGTTCGGGCAGTGTAGGGGGTCTTGCTGGGGGTGGTGTTTCAGGGTTTAGGGCAGTGGTGTTCGGGCAGTGTAGGGGGTCTTGCTGGGGGTGATGTTTCAGGGTTTAGGGCAGTGCAGTGGTGTTCGGGCAGTGTAGGGGGTCTTGCTGGGGGTAGTGTTTCAGGGTTTAGGGCAGTGCAGGGGTGTTCGTGCAGTGTAGGGGGTCGTGCTGGGGATGGTGTTTCAGGGTTTAGGCCAGTGCAGTAGTGTTCGGGCAGAGTAGGGGGTCGTGCAGGGGGAATGGTGTATCAGGGTTTAGGGCAGTGCAGTGGTGTTCCGGCAGTGTAGTGGGTCATGCAGGGGGTGGTGTTTCAGGGTTTAGGGCAGTGCAGTGGTGTTCGGGCAATGTAGGGGGTCGTGCTGGGGCTGGTGTTTCAGGGTTTAGGGCAGTGCAGTGGTGTTCGGGCAGTGTAGGGGGTCTTGCTGGGGGTGGTGTTTCAGGGGTAAGGACAGTGGTGTTCGGGCAGTGTAGGGGGTCTTGCTGGGGGTGATGTTTCAGGGTTTAAGGCAGTGCAGTGGTGTTCGGGCAGTGTAGGGTGTCGTGCTGGGGGTGGTGTTTCAGGGTTTAGGGCAGTGCAGTGGTGTTCGGGCAGTGTAGGGGGTTGTGCTGGGGCTGGTGTTTCAGGGTTTAGGGCAGTGCAATGGTGTTCTGGCAGTGTAGGGGGTCGTGCTGGGGCTAGTGTTTCACGGTTTAGGGCAGTGCAGTGGTGTTCGGGCAGTGTAGGGGGTCATGCTGGGTCTGGTGTTTCAGGGTTTAGGGCAGTGCAGTGGTGTTCGTGCAGTGTAGGTGGTCGTGCTGGGGCTGGTGTTTCAGGGTTTAGGGCAGTGCAGTGGTGTTCGCTCAGTGTAGGGGATCATGCTGGGGCTGGTGTTTCAGGGTTTAGGGCAGTGCAGTGGTGCTCAGGCAGTGTAGGGGGTCGTGCTGGGGGTGGTGTTTATGGGTTTAGGGTAGTGCAGTGGTGTTCGGACAGTGTAGGGGGTCGTGCTGGGGCTGGTGTTTCAGGGTTTAGGGCAGTGCAGTGGTGTTCGGGCAGTGTAGGGGGTCGTGCTGGGGCTGGTGTTTTAGGGTTTAGGGCAGTGCAGTGGTGTTCGGGCAGTGTAGGGGGTCTTGCTGGGGGTAGTTTTTCAGGGTTTAGGGCAGTGCAGTGGTGTTCGTGCAGTGTAGGGGGTCGTGCTGGGGATGGTGTTTCATGGTTTAGGACAGTGCAGTAGTGTTCAGGCAGTGTAGGGGGTCGTGCTGGGGCTGGTGTTTCAGGGTTTAGGGCAGTGCAGGCAGTGGTGCTCGGGCAGTGTAGGGGGTCGTGCTGGGGGTGGTGTTTCTGGGTTTAGGGTAGTGCAGTGGTGTTCGGGCAGTGTAGGGGTTCGTGCTGGGGCTGGTGTTTCAGGGTTTAGGGCAGTGCAGTGGTGTTCGGGCAGTGTAGGGGTCATGCTGGGGCTGGTGTTTCAGTGTTTTGGGCAGAGCAGTGGTGTTCGGGCAGTGTAGGGGGTCGTGCTGGGGTGGTGTTTCAGGGTTTAGGGCAGTGCAGTGGTGTTCGAGCAGTGTAGGGGGTCGTGCTGGGGGTGGTGTTTCAGGGTTTAGGGCAGTGGTGTTCGGGCAGTGTAGGGGGACTTACTGGGGGTGATGTTTCAGGGTTTAGGGCAGTGCAGTGGTGTTCGGGCAGTGTAGGGGGTCTTGCTGGGGGCAGTGTTTCAGGGTTTAGGGCAGAGCAATGGTGTTCAGGCAGTGTAGGGGGTTGTGTTGGAGGTGGTGTTTCAGGCTTTAGGGCAGTGCAGTGGTATTCGGGCAGTGTAGGGGGTCTTGCTGGGGGTGGTGTTTCAGGGTTTAGGGCAGTGGTGTTCAGGCAGTGTAGGGGGTCGTGCTGGGGGTGGTGTTTCAGGGTTTAGGGCAGTGCAGTGGTGTTCGGGCAGTGTAGGGGGTCGTGCAGGGGCTGGTGTTTCAGGGTTTAGGGCAGTGCAGTGGTGTTCGGGCAGTGTAGGGGGTCGTGCTGGGGGTGGTGTTTCAGGGTTTAGGGCAGTGCAGTGGTGTTTGGGCAGTGTAGGGGGTCGTGCTAGGGGTGGTGTTTCTGGGTTTAGGGCAGTGTAGTGGTGTTCGGGCAGTGTAGGGGGTCGTGCAGGGGGGTGGTGAGTCAGGGTTTAGGGCAGTGCAGTGGTGTTCGGTCAGTGTAGGGGGTCATGCTGGGGGTAGAGTTTTAGGGCTTAGGGCAGTGCAGTGGTGTTCGGGCAGTGTAGGGGGTCGTGCAGGGGGGGTGGTGTTTCAGGGTTTAGGGCAGTGCAGTGGTGTTTGGGCAGTGTAGGGGTCATGCTGGGGGTGGTGTTTCAGGGTTTAGGGCAGTGCAGTGGTGTTCGGGCAGTGTAGGGTGTTGTGCTGCGGGGGGTGTTTCAGGGTTTTGGGCAGTGCAGTGGTGTTCGGGTAGTGTAGGTGGTCTTGCTGGGGCTGGTGTTTCCGGGTTTAGTGCAGTGGTGTTCGGGCAGTGTAGGGGGTCTTGCTGGGGGTGGTGTTTCAGGATTTAGGGCAGTGCAATGGTGTTCGCGCAGTGTAGGGGGTCTTGATGGGGCTGATGTTTCAGCGTTTAGGGCAGCGCAGTGGTGTTCGGGCAGTGTAGGGGGTCTTGCTGGGGGTGGTGTTTCAGGGTTTAGGGCAGTGCAGTGGTGTTCGGGCAGTGTAGGGGGTCTTGCTGGGGCTGGTGTTTCAGGGTTTAGGGCAGTGCAGTGGTGTTCGGGCAGTGTAGGGGTCTTGCTGGGGCTGGTGTTTCAGGGTTAGGGTAGTGCAGTGGTGTTCGGGCAGTGTAGGGGGTCGTGCTGGGGCTGGTGTTTGAGGGTTTAGGGCAGTGCAGTGGTGTTCGGGCAGTGTAGGGGGTTGTGCTGGGGCTGGTGTTTCAGAGTTTAGGGCAGTGCAGTGGTTTTCCGGCAGTGTAGGCGGTCGTGCTGGGGATGGTGTTTCAGGGTTTAGGGCAGTGCAGTGGTGTTCGGGCAGTGTAGGGGGTCGTGCTGGGGGTGGTGTTTCAGGGTTTAGGGCAGTGCAGTGGTGTTCGGGCAGTGTAGGGGGTCGTGCTGGGGCTGGTGTTTCAGGGTTTTGGGCAGAGCAGTGGTGTTCGGGCAGTGTAGGGGATCGTGCTGGGGGTGGTGTTTTAGGGTTTAGGGCACTGCAGTATTGTTCGGGCAGTGTAGGGGGTCTTGCTGGGTGTGGTGTTTCAGGGTTTAGGGCAGTTGTGTTCGGGCAGTGTAGGGGTCTTGCTGGGGGTGATGTTTCAGGGTTTAGGGCAGTGCAGTGGTTTTCGGGCAGTGTAGGGGGTCTTGCTGGGGGTAGTGTTTCAGGGTTTAGGGCAGTGCAGTAGTGTTCGTGCAGTGTTGGGGGTCATGCTGGGGGCGGTGTTTCAGGGTTTAGGGCAGTGCAGTAGTGTTCGGGCAGTGTAGGGGTCGTGCAGGGGTGGTGTTTCAGGGTTTTGGGCAGAGCAGTGGTGTTCGGGCAGTGTAGGGGTTCGTGCTGGGGCTGGTGTTTCAGTGTTTAGGGCAGTGCAGTGGTGTTCGGGCAGTGTAGGGGGTCTTGCTGGGGGTGGTGTTTCAGGGTTTAGGGCAGTGGTGTTCGCGCAGTGTAGGGGGTCTTGCTGGGGGTGATGTTTCAGGGTTTAGGGCAGTGCAGTGGTGTTCGGGCAGTGTAGGGGGTCTTGCTGGGGGTAGTGTTTCAGGGTTTAGGGCAGTGCAGGGGTGTTCGTGCAGTGTAGGGGGTCGTGCTGGGGATGGTGTTTCAGGGTTTAGGCCAGTGCAGTAGTGTTCGGGCAGAGTAGGGGGTCGTGCAGGGGGAATGGTGTTTCAGGGTTTAGGGCAGTGCAGTGGTGTTCGTGCAGTGTAGTGGGTCATGCAGGGGGTGGTGTTTCAGGGTTTAGGGCAGTGCAGTGGTGTTTGGGCAATATAGGGGGTCGTGCTGGGGCTGGTGTTTCAGGGTTTAGGGCAGTGCAGTGGTGTTCGGGCGGTGTAGGGGGTCTTGCTGGGGGTGGTGTTTCAGGGGTAAGGGCAGTGGTGTTCGGGCAGTGTAGGGGTCTTGCTGGGGTGATGTTTCAGGGTTTAAGGCAGTGCAGTGGTGTTCGGGCAGTGTAGGGTGTCGTGCTGGGGGTGGTGTTTCAGGGTTTAGGGCAGTGCAGTGGTGTTCGGGCAGTATAGGGGGTTGTGCTGGGGCTGGTGTTTCAGGGTTTAGGGCAGTGCAATGGTGTTCTGGCAATGTAGGGGTTCGTGCTGGGGCTAGTGTTTCACGGTTTAGGGCAGTGCAGTGGTGTTCGGGCAGTGTAGGGGGTCATACTGGGGCTGGTGTTTCAGGGTTTAGGGCAGTGCAGTGGTGTTCGTGCAGTGTAGGTGGTCGTGCTGGGGCTGGTGTTTCAGGGTTTAGGGCAGTGCAGTGGTGTTCGGGCAGTGTAGGGGATCATGCTGGGGCTGGTGTTTCAGGGTTTAGGGCAGTGCAGTGGTGCTCAGGGAGTGTAGGGGGTCGTGCTGGGGGTGGTGTTTATGGGTTTAGGGTAGTGCAGTGGTGTTCGGGCAGTGTAGGGGGTCGTGCTGGGGCTGGTGTTTCAGGGTTTAGGGCAATGCAGTGGTGTTCGGGCAGTGTAGGGGGTCGTGCTGGGGCTGGTGTTTTAGGGTTTAGGGCAGTGCAGTGGTGTTCGGGCAGTGTAGGGGTCTTGCTGGGGGTAGTTTTTCAGGGTTTAGGGCAGTGCAGTGGTGTTCGTGCAATGTAGGGGGTCGTGCTGGGGATGGTGTTTCATGGTTTAGGACAGTGCAGTAGTGTTCAGGCAGTGTAGGGGGTCGTGCTGGGGCTGGTGTTTCAGGGTTTAGGGCAGTGCAGTGGTGTTCGGGCAGTGTAGGGGGTCGTGCTGGGGCTGGTGTTTCAGTGTTTTGGGCAGAGCAGTGGTGTTCGGGCAGTGTAGGGGGTCGTGCTGGGGTGATGTTTCAGGGTTTAGGGCAGTACAGTGGTGTTCGAGCAGTGTAGGGGGTCGTGCTGGGGGTGGTGTTTCAGGGTTTAGGGCAGTGGTGTTCGGGCAGTGTAGGGGGTCTTGCTGGTGGTGATGTTTCAGGGTTTAGGGCAGTGCAGTGGTATTCGGGCAGTGTAGGGGGTCTTGCTGGGGGCAGTGTTTCAGGGTTTAGGGCAGAGCAATGGTGTTCAGGCAGTGTAGGGGTTGTGTTGGAGGTGGTGTTTCAGGCTTTAGGGCAGTGCAGTGGTATTCGGACAGTGTAGGGGGTCTTGCTGGGGGTGGTGTTTCAGGGTTTAGGGCAGTGGTGTTCAGGCAGTGAAGGGGGTCGTGCTGGGGGTGGTGTTTCAGGGTTTAGGGCAGTGCAGTGGTGTTCGGGCAGTGTAGGGGGTCGTGCAGGGGCTGGTGTTTCAGGGTTTAGGGCAGTGTAGTGGTGTTCGGTCAGTGTAGGGGTCATGCTGGGGGTAGAGTTTTAGGGTTTAGGGCAGTGCAGTGGTGTTCGGGCAGTGTAGGGGGTCGTGCAGGGGGTGGTGTTTCAGGGTTTAGGGCAGTGCAGTGGTGTTCGGGCAGTGTAGGGGTCATGCTGGGGGTGGTGTTTCAGGGTTTAGGGCAGTGCAGTGGTGTTCGGGCAGTGTAGGGTGTTGTGCTGGGGGTGGTGTTTCAGGGTTTTGGGCAGTGCAGTGGTGTTCGGGCAGTGTAGGTGGTCTTGCTGGGACTGGTGTTTCCGGGTTTAGTGCACTGGTGTTCGGGCAGTGTAGGGGGTCTTGCTGAGGGTGGTGTTTCAGGGTTTAGGGCAGTGCAATGGTGTTCGCGCAGTGTAGGGGGTCTTGCTGGGGCTGATGTTTCAGCGTTTAGTGCAGCGCAGTGTTGTTCGGGCAGTGTAGGGGGTCTTGCTGGGGGTGGTGTTTCAGGGTTTAGGTCAGAGCAGTGGTGTTCGGGCAGTGTAGGGGGTCTTGCTGGGGCTGGTGTTTCAGGGTTTAGGGCAGTGCAGTGGTGTTCGGGCAGTGTAGGGGGTCTTGCTGGGGCTGGTGTTTCAGGGTTTAGGGTAGTGCAGTGGTGTTCGGGCAGTGTAGGGGGTCGTGCTGGGGCTGGTGTTTGAGGGTTTAGGGCAGTGCAGTGGTGTTCGGGCAGTGTAGGGGTCGTGCTGGGTCTGGTGTTTCAGGGTTTAGGGCAGTGCAGTGGTTTTCAGGCAGTGTAGGCGGTCGTGCTGGGGGTGGTGTTTCAGGGTTTAGGGCAGTGCAGTGGTGTTCGGGCAGTGTAGGGGTCGTGCTGGGAGTGGTGTTTCAGGGTTTAGGGCAGTGCAGTGGTGTTCGGGCAGTGTAGGGGGTCGTGCTGGGGCTGGTGTTTCAGGGTTTTGGGCAGAGCAGTGGTGTTCGGGCAGTGTAGGGGGTCGTGCTGGGGGTGGTGTTTTAGGGTTTAGGGCACTGCAGTGTTGTTCGGGCAGTGTAGGGGGTCTTGCTGGGGGCGGTGTTTCAGGGTTTAGGGCAGTGCAGTAGTGTTCGGGCAGTGTAGGGGTCGTGCAGGGGGTGGTGTTTCAGGGTTTAGGGCAGTGCAAAGGTGTTCGGGCAGTGTAGGGGGTCGTGCTGGGGGTGGTGTTTCAGGGTTTAGGGCAGTGCAGTGGTGTTCGGGCAGTGTAGTGGGTCATGCAAGGGGTGGTGTTTCAGGATTTAGGGCAGTGCAGTGGTGTTCGGGCAATGTAGGGGGTCGTGCTGGGGCTGGTGTTTGAGGGTTTAGGGCAGTGCAGTGGTGTTCGGGCAGTGTAGGGGGTCTTGCTGGGGGTGGTGTTTCAGGGTTTAGGGCAGTGGTGTTCGGGCAGTGTAGGGGGTCTTGCTGGGGGTGATGTTTCAGGGTTTAGGGCAGTGCAGTGGTGTTCGGGCAGTGTAGGGGGTCTTGCTGGGGGTAGTGTTTCAGGGTTTAGGGCAGTGCAGGGGTGTTCGGTGCAGTGTAGGGGGTCGTGCTGGGGATGGTGTTTCAGGGTTTAGGCCAGTGCAGTAGTGTTCGGGCAGAGTAGGGGGTCGTGCAGGGGAATGGTGTTTCAGGGTTTAGGGCAGTGCAGTGGTGTTCGGGCAGTGTAGTGGGTCATGCAGGGGGTGGTGTTTCAGGGTTTAGGGCAGTGCAGTGGTGTTCGGGCAATGTAGGGGGTCGTGCTGGGGCTGGTGTTTCAGGGTTTAGGGCAGTGCAGTGGTGTTCGGGCAGTGTAGGGGTTGTGCTGGGGCTGGTGTTTCAGGGTTTAGGGCAGTGCAATGGTGTTCTGGCAGTGTAGGGGGTCGTGCTGGGGCTAGTGTTTCACGGTTTAGGGCAGTGCAGTGGTGTCGGGCAGTGTAGGGGGTCATGCTGGGGCTGGTGTTTCAGGGTTTAGGGCAGTGCAATGGTGTTCTGGCAGTGTAGGGGTCGTGCTGGGGCTAGTGTTTCACGGTTTAGGGCAGTGCAGTGGTGTTCGGGCAGTGTAGGGGGTCATGCTGGGGCTGGTGTTTCAGGGTTTAGGGCAGTGCAGTGGTGTTCGTGCAGTGTAGGTGGTCGTGCTGGGGCTGGTGTTTCAGGGTTTAGGGCAGTGCAGTGGTGTTCGGGCAGTGTAGGGGTCATGCTGGTTCTGGTGTTTCAGGGTTTAGGGCAGTGCAGTGGTGCTCAGGCAGTGTAGGGGTCGTGCTGGGGGTGGTGTTTATGTGTTTAGGGTAGTGCAGTGGTGTTCGGGCAGTGTAGGGGGTCGTGCTGGGGCTGGTGTTTCAGGGTTTAGGGCAGTGCAGTGGTGTTCGGGCAGTGTAGGGGGTCGTGCTGGGGCTTGTGTTTCAGGGTTTTGGGCAGAGCAGTGGTGTTCGGGCAGTGTAGGGGGTCGTGCTGGGGGTGGTGTTTCAGGGTTTAGGGCAGTGCAGTGGTGTTCGGGCAGTGTAGGGGGTCGTGCTGGGGGTGGTGTTTCAGGGTTTAGGGCAGTGGTGTTCGGGCAGTGTAGGGGTCTTGCTGGGGGTGATGTTTCAGGGTTTAGGGCAGTGGAGTGGTGTTTGGGCAGTGTAGGGGGTCTTGCTGGGGATAGTGTTTCAGGGTTTAGGGCAGTGCAGTGGTGTTTGGGCAGTGTAGGGGGCCGTGCTGGGGGTGGTGTTTCAGGGTTTAGGGCAGTGCAGTGGAGTTCGGGCAGTGTAGGGGGTCGTGAAGGGGTGGTGTTTCAGGGTTTAGGGCAGTGCAGTGGTGTTCGGCAGTGTAGGGGGTCGTGCTGGGGGTGGTGTTTCAGGGTTTAGGGCAGTGCAGTGGTGTTCGAACAGTGTAGGGGGTCGTGCAGGGGCTGGTGTTTCAAGGTTTAGGGCAGTGCAGTGGTGTTCGGGCAGGGTAGGGGGTCGTTCTGGGGTAGTGTTTTAGGGTTTAGGGTAGTGCAGTGGTGCTTGTGTAGTGTAGGGGGTCGTGCTGGGGGTAGTGTTGTAGGGTTTAGGGTAGTGCAGTGGTGTTCGGGAAGTGTAGGGGGTCTTGCTGGGGGTGGTGTTTCAGGGTTTAGGGCAGTGGTGTTCGGGCAGTGTAGGGGGTCTTGCTGGGGGTGATGTTTCAGGGTTTAGGGCAGTGCAGTGGTGTTCGGGCAGTGTAAGGGGTCTTGCTGGGGGTAGTGTTTCAGGGTTTAGGGCAGTGCAGGGGTGTTCGTGCAGTGTAGGGTGTCGTGCTGGGGGTGGTGTTTCAGGGTTTAGGGCAGTGCAGTGGTGTTCGGGCAGTGTAGGGGGTCGTGCACGGGGTGGTGTTTCAGGGTTTAGGGCAGTGCAGTGGTGTTCGGGCAGTGTAGGGGGTTGTGCTGGGGCTGGTGTTTCAGGGTTTAGGGCAGTGCAATGGTGTTCTGGCAGTGTAGGGGGTCGTGCTGGGGCTAGTGTTTCACGGTTTAGGGCAGTGCAGTGGTGTTCGGGCAGTGTAGTGGTTCATGCTGGGGCTGGTGTTTCAGGGTTTAGGGCAGTGCAGTGGTGTTCGTGCAGTGTAGGTGGTCGTGCTGGGGCTGGTGTTTCAGGGTTTAGGGCAGTGCAGTGGTGTTCGGGCAGTGTAGGGGGTCATGCTGGGGCTGGTGTTTCAAGGTTTAGGGCAGTGCAGTGGTGCTCAGGCAGTGTAGGGGGTCGTGCTGGGGGTGGTGTTTATGGGTTTAGGGTAGTGCAGTGGTGTTCGGGCAGTGTAGGGGGTCGTGCAGGGGCTGGTGTTTCAAGGTTTAGGGCAGTGCAGTGGTGTTCGGGCAGTGTAGGGGGTCGTTCTGGGGGTAGTGTTTTAGGGTTTAGGGTAGTGCAGTGGTGCTTGTGTAGTGTAGGGGGTCGTGCTGGGGGTAGTGTTGTAGGGTTTAGGGTAGTGCAGTGGTGTTCGGGCAGTGTAGGGGGTCTTGCTGGGGGTGGTGTTTCAGGGTTTAGGGCAGTGGTGTTCGGGCAGTGTAGGGGGTCTTGCTGGGGGTGATGTTTCAGGGTTTAGGGCAGTGCAGTGGTGTTCGGGCAGTGTAGGGGGTCTTGCTGGGGGTAGTGTTTCAGGGTTTAGGGCAGTGCAGGGGTGTTCGTGCAGTGTAGGGGGTCGTGCTGGGGATGGTGTTTCAGGGTTTAGGCCAGTGCAGTAGTGTTCGGGCAGAGTAGGGGGTCGTGCAGGGGGAATGGTGTTTCAGGGTTTAGGGCAGTGCAGTGGTGTTCGTGCAGTGTAGTGGGTCATGCAGGGGGTGGTGTTTCAGGGTTTAGGGCAGTGCAGTGGTGTTTGGGCAATATAGGGGGTCGTGCTGGGGCTGGTGTTTCAGGGTTTAGGGCAGTGCAGTGGTGTTCGGGCAGTGTAGGGGGTCTTGCTGGGGGTGGTGTTTCAGGGGTAAGGGCAGTGGTGTTCGGGCAGTGTAGGGGGTCTTGCTGGGGTGATGTTTCAGGGTTTAAGGCAGTGCAGTGGTGTTCGGGCAGTGTAGGGTGTCGTGCTGGGGGTGGTGTTTCAGGGTTTAGGGCAGTGCAGTGGTGTTCGGGCAGTATAGGGGGTTGTGCTGGGGCTGGTGTTTCAGGGTTTAGGGCAGTGCAATGGTGTTCTGGCAATGTAGGGGTTCGTGCTGGGGCTAGTGTTTCACGGTTTAGGGCAGTGCAGTGGTGTTCGGGCAGTGTAGGGGGTCATACTGGGGCTGGTGTTTCAGGGTTTAGGGCAGTGCAGTGGTGTTCGTGCAGTGTAGGTGGTCGTGCTGGGGCTGGTGTTTCAGGGTTTAGGGCAGTGCAGTGGTGTTCGGGCAGTGTAGGGGATCATGCTGGGGCTGGTGTTTCAGGGTTTAGGGCAGTGCAGTGGTGCTCAGGGAGTGTAGGGGGTCGTGCTGGGGGTGGTGTTTATGGGTTTAGGGTAGTGCAGTGGTGTTCGGGCAGTGTAGGGGGTCGTGCTGGGGCTGGTGTTTCAGGGTTTAGGGCAATGCAGTGGTGTTCGGGCAGTGTAGGGGGTCGTGCTGGGGCTGGTGTTTTAGGGTTTAGGGCAGTGCAGTGGTGTTCGGGCAGTGTAGGGGGTCTTGCTGGGGGTAGTTTTTCAGGGTTTAGGGCAGTGCAGTGGTGTTCGTGCAATGTAGGGGGTCGTGCTGGGGATGGTGTTTCATGGTTTAGGACAGTGCAGTAGTGTTCAGGCAGTGTAGGGGGTCGTGCTGGGGCTGGTGTTTCAGGGTTTAGGGCAGTGCAGTGGTGTTCGGGCAGTGTAGGGGGTCGTGCTGGGGCTGGTGTTTCAGTGTTTTGGGCAGAGCAGTGGTGTTCGGGCAGTGTAGGGGTCGTGCTGGGGTGATGTTTCAGGGTTTAGGGCAGTACAGTGGTGTTCGAGCAGTGTAGGGGTCGTGCTGGGGGTGGTGTTTCAGGGTTTAGGGCAGTGGTGTTCGGGCAGTGTAGGGGGTCTTGCTGGTGGTGATGTTTCAGGGTTTAGGGCAGTGCAGTGGTATTCGGGCAGTGTAGGGGGTCTTGCTGGGGGCAGTGTTTCAGGGTTTAGGGCAGAGCAATGGTGTTCAGGCAGTGTAGGGGGTTGTGTTGGAGGTGGTGTTTCAGGCTTTAGGGCAGTGCAGTGGTATTCGGACAGTGTAGGGGTCTTGCTGGGGGTGGTGTTTCAGGGTTTAGGGCAGTGGTGTTCAGGCAGTGTAGGGGGTCGTGCTGGGGGTGGTGTTTCAGGGTTTAGGGCAGTGCAGTGGTGTTCGGGCAGTGTAGGGGGTTGTGCAGGGGCTGGTGTTTCAGGGTTTAGGGCAGTGTAGTGGTGTTCGGTCAGTGTAGGGGGTCATGCTGGGGGTAGAGTTTTAGGGTTTAGGGCAGTGCAGTGGTGTTCGGGCAGTGTAGGGGGTCGTGCAGGGGGGTGGTGTTTCAGGGTTTAGGGCAGTGCAGTGGTGTTCGGGCAGTGTAGGGGTCATGCTGGGGGTGGTGTTTCAGGGTTTAGGGCAGTGCAGTGGTGTTCGGGCAGTGTAGGGTGTTGTGCTGGGGGTGGTGTTTCAGGGTTTTGGGCAGTGCAGTGGTGTTCGGGCAGTGTAGGTGGTCTTGCTGGGACTGGTGTTTCCGGGTTTAGTGCAGTGGTGTTCGGGCAGTGTAGGGGTCTTGCTGGGGGTGGTGTTTCAGGGTTTAGGGCAGTGCAATGGTGTTCGCGCAGTGTAGGGGGTCTTGCTGGGGCTGATGTTTCAGCGTTTAGTGCAGCGCAGTGTTGTTCGGGCAGTGTAGGGGGTCTTGCTGGGGGTGGTGTTTCAGGGTTTAGGTCAGAGCAGTGGTGTTCGGGCAGTGTAGGGGTCTTGCTGGGGCTGGTGTTTCAGGGTTTAGGGCAGTGCAGTGGTGTTCGGGCAGTGTAGGGGGTCTTGCTGGGGCTGGTGTTTCAGGGTTTAGGGTAGTGCAGTGGTGTTCGGGCAGTGTAGGGGGTCGTGCTGGGGCTGGTGTTTGAGGGTTTAGGGCAGTGCAGTGGTGTTCGGGCAGTGTAGGGGTTCGTGCTGGGTCTGGTGTTTCAGGGTTTAGGGCAGTGCAGTGGTTTTCAGGCAGTGTAGGCGGTCGTGCTGGGGGTGGTGTTTCAGGGTTTAGGGCAGTGCAGTGGTGTTCGGGCAGTGTAGGGGGTCGTGCTGGGAGTGGTGTTTCAGGGTTTAGGGCAGTGCAGTGGTGTTCGGGCAGTGTAGGGGGTCGTGCTGGGGCTGGTGTTTCAGGGTTTTGGGCAGAGCAGTGGTGTTCGGGCAGTGTAGGGGGTCGTGCTGGGGGTGGTGTTTTAGGGTTTAGGGCACTGCAGTGTTGTTCGGGCAGTGTAGGGGTCTTGCTGGGGGCGGTGTTTCAGGGTTTAGGGCAGTGCAGTAGTGTTCGGGCAGTGTAGGGGTCGTGCAGGGGTGGTGTTTCAGGGTTTAGGGCAGTGCAATGGTGTTCGGGCAGTGTAGGGGGTCGTGCTGGGGGTGGTGTTTCAGGGTTTAGGGCAGTGCAGTGGTGTTCGGGCAGTGTAGTGGGTCATGCAAGGGGTGGTGTTTCAGGATTTAGGGCAGTGCAGTGGTGTTCGGGCAATGTAGGGGGTCGTGCTGGGGCTGGTGTTTGAGGGTTTAGGGCAGTGCAGTGGTGTTCGGGCAGTGTAGGGGGTCTTGCTGGGGGTGGTGTTTCAGGGTTTAGGGCAGTGGTGTTCGGGCAGTGTAGGGGTCTTGCTGGGGGTGATGTTTCAGGGTTTAGGGCAGTGCAGTGGTGTTCGGGCAGTGTAGGGGGTCTTGCTGGGGGTAGTGTTTCAGGGTTTAGGGCAGTGCAGGGGTGTTCGTGCAGTGTAGGGGGTCGTGCTGGGGATGGTGTTTCAGGGTTTAGGCCAGTGCAGTAGTGTTCGGGCAGAGTAGGGGGTCGTGCAGGGGGAATGGTGTTTCAGGGTTTAGGGCAGTGCAGTGGTGTTCGGGCAGTGTAGTGGGTCATGCAGGGGGTGGTGTTTCAGGGTTTAGGGCAGTGCAGTGGTGTTCGGGCAATGTAGGGGGTCGTGCTGGGGCTGGTGTTTCAGGGTTTAGGGCAGTGCAGTGGTGTTCGGGCAGTGTAGGGGGTTGTGCTGGGGCTGGTGTTTCAGGGTTTAGGGCAGTGCAATGGTGTTCTGGCAGTGTAGGGGGTCGTGCTGGGGCTAGTGTTTCACGGTTTAGGGCAGTGCAGTGGTGTCGGGCAGTGTAGGGGTCATGCTGGGGCTGGTGTTTCAGGGTTTAGGGCAGTGCAATGGTGTTCTGGCAGTGTAGGGGGTCGTGCTGGGGCTAGTGTTTCACGGTTTAGGGCAGTGCAGTGGTGTTCGGGCAGTGTAGGGGGTCATGCTGGGGCTGGTGTTTCAGGGTTTAGGGCAGTGCAGTGGTGTTCGTGCAGTGTAGGTGGTCGTGCTGGGGCTGGTGTTTCAGGGTTTAGGGCAGTGCAGTGGTGTTCGGGCAGTGTAGGGGGTCATGCTGGTTCTGGTGTTTCAGGGTTTAGGGCAGTGCAGTGGTGCTCAGGCAGTGTAGGGGTCGTGCTGGGGGTGGTGTTTATGTGTTTAGGGTAGTGCAGTGGTGTTCGGGCAGTGTAGGGGGTCGTGCTGGGGCTGGTGTTTCAGGGTTTAGGGCAGTGCAGTGGTGTTCAGGCAGTGTAGGGGGTCGTGCTGGGGCTTGTGTTTCAGGGTTTTGGGCAGAGCAGTGGTGTTCGGGCAGTGTAGGGGGTCGTGCTGGGGGTGGTGTTTCAGGGTTTAGGGCAGTGCAGTGGTGTTCGGGCAGTGTAGGGGTCGTGCTGGGGGTGGTGTTTCAGGGTTTAGGGCAGTGGTGTTCGGGCAGTGTAGGGGGTCTTGCTGGGGGTGATGTTTCAGGGTTTAGGGCAGTGGAGTGGTGTTTGGGCAGTGTAGGGGGTCTTGCTGGGGATAGTGTTTCAGGGTTTAGGGCAGTGCAGTGGTGTTTGGGCAGTGTAGGGGGCCGTGCTGGGGGTGGTGTTTCAGGGTTTAGGGCAGTGCAGTGGAGTTCGGGCAGTGTAGGGGGTCGTGAAGGGGGTGGTGTTTCAGGGTTTAGGGCAGTGCAGTGGTGTTCGGCAGTGTAGGGGGTCGTGCTGGGGGTGGTGTTTCAGGGTTTAGGGCAGTGCAGTGGTGTTCGAACAGTGTAGGGGGTCGTGCAGGGGCTGGTGTTTCAAGGTTTAGGGCAGTGCAGTGGTGTTCGGGCAGGGTAGGGTGTCGTTCTGGGGTAGTGTTTTAGGGTTTAGGGTAGTGCAGTGGTGCTTGTGTAGTGTAGGGGGTCGTGCTGGGGGTAGTGTTGTAGGGTTTAGGGTAGTGCAGTGGTGTTCGGGCAGTGTAGGGGTCTTGCTGGGGGTGGTGTTTCAGGGTTTAGGGCAGTGGTGTTCGGGCAGTGTAGGGGGTCTTGCTGGGGGTGATGTTTCAGGGTTTAGGGCAGTGCAGTGGTGTTCGGGCAGTGTAAGGGGTCTTGCTGGGGGTAGTGTTTCAGGGTTTAGGGCAGTGCAGGGGTGTTCGTGCAGTGTAGGGTGTCGTGCTGGGGGTGGTGTTTCAGGGTTTAGGGCAGTGCAGTGGTGTTCGGGCAGTGTAGGGGGTCGTGCACGGGGTGGTGTTTCAGGGTTTAGGGCAGTGCAGTGGTGTTCGGGCAGTGTAGGGGGTTGTGCTGGGGCTGGTGTTTCAGGGTTTAGGGCAGTGCAATGGTGTTCTGGCAGTGTAGGGGTCGTGCTGGGGCTAGTGTTTCACGGTTTAGGGCAGTGCAGTGGTGTTCGGGCAGTGTAGTGGTTCATGCTGGGGCTGGTGTTTCAGGGTTTAGGGCAGTGCAGTGGTGTTCGTGCAGTGTAGGTGGTCGTGCTGGGGCTGGTGTTTCAGGGTTTAGGGCAGTGCAGTGGTGTTCGGGCAGTGTAGGGGGTCATGCTGGGGCTGGTGTTTCAAGGTTTAGGGCAGTGCAGTGGTGCTCAGGCAGTGTAGGGGGTCGTGCTGGGGGTGGTGTTTATGGGTTTAGGGTAGTGCAGTGGTGTTCGGGCAGTGTAGGGGGTCGTGCAGGGGCTGGTGTTTCAAGGTTTAGGGCAGTCCAGTGGTGTTCGGGCAGTGTAGGGGGTCGTTCTGGGGGTAGTGTTTTAGGGTTTAGGGTAGTGCAGTGGTGCTTGTGTAGTGTAGGGGTCGTGCTGGGGGTAGTGTTGTAGGGTTTAGGGTAGTGCAGTGGTGTTCGGGCAGTGTAGGGGGTCTTGCTGGGGGTGGTGTTTCAGGGTTTAGGGCAGTGGTGTTCGGGCAGTGTAGGGGTCTTGCTGGGGGTGATGTTTCAGGGTTTAGGGCAGTGCAGTGGTGTTCGGGCAGTGTAGGGGGTCTTGCTGGGGGTAGTGTTTCAGGGTTTAGGGCAGTGCAGGGGTGTTCGTGCAGTGTAGGGGGTCGTGCTGGGGATGGTGTTTCAGGGTTTAGGGCAGTGCAGTAGTGTTCGGGCAGTGTAGGGGGTCGTGCAGGGGAATTGTGTTTCAGGGTTTAGGGCAGTGCAGTGGTGTTCGGGCAGTGTAGTGTGTCGTGCTGGGGGTGGTGTTTCAGGGTTTAGGGCAGTGCAGTGGTGTTCGGGCAGTGTAGGGGGTCGTGCACGGGGTGGTGTTTCAGGGTTTAAGGCAGTGCAGTAGTGTTCTGGCAGTGTAGGGTGTTGTGCTGGGGCTGGTGTTTCAGGGTTTAGGGCAGTGCAATGGTGTTCTGGCAGTGTAGGGGGTCGTGCTGGGGCTAGTGTTTCACGGTTTAGGGCAGTGCAGTGATGTTCGGGCAGTGTAGGGGGTCATGCTGGGGCTGGTGTTTCAGGGTTTAGGGCAGTGCAGTGGTGTTCGGGCAGTGTAGGGGGTCATGCTGGGGCTGGTGTTTCAGGGTTTAGGGCAGTGCAGTGGTGCTCAGGCAGTGTAGGGGGTCGTGCTGGGGGTGGTGTTTCTGGGTTTAGGGTAGTGCAGTGGTGTTCGGGCAGTGTAGGGGGTCGTGCTGGGGCTGGTGTTTCAGGGTTTAGGGCAGTGCAGTGGTGTTCGGGCAGTGTAGGGGGTCGTGCTGGGGCTGGTGTTTCAGGGTT
Organism: Calotriton arnoldi; assembly: GCA_963921515.1. NCBI lineage: Eukaryota > Metazoa > Chordata > Amphibia > Caudata > Salamandridae > Calotriton > Calotriton arnoldi. The sequence continues at coordinate 531,271 of CAWUFW010006679.1, read as the reverse complement.
TTGGGCAGAACAGTGGTGTTCGTGCAGTGTAGGGGTCGTGCTGGGGGTGGTGTTTCAGGGTTTAGGGCAGTGCAGTGGTGTTCGGGCAGTGTAGGGGGTCGTGCTGGGGGTGGTGTTTCAGGGTTTAGGGCAGTGGTGTTCGGGCAGTGTAGGGGTCTTGCTGGGGGTGATGTTTCAGGGTTTAGGGCAGTGGAGTGGTGTTTGGGCAGTGTAGGGGGTCTTGCTGGGGATAGTGTTTCAGGGTTTAGGGCAGTGCAGTGGTGTTTGGGCAGTGTAGGGGGCCGTGCTGGGGGTGGTGTTTCAGGGTTTAGGGCAGTGCAGTGGTGTTCGGGCAGTGTAGGGGTCGTGAAGGGGTGGTGTTTCAGGGTTTAGGGCAGTGCAGTGGTGTTCGGGCAGTGTAGGGGGTCGTGCTGGGGGTGGTGTTTCAGGGTTTAGGGCAGTGCAGTGGTGTTCGAACAGTGTAGGGGGTCGTGCAGGGCTGGTGTTTCAAGGTTTAGGGCAGTGCAGTGGTGTTCGGGCTGTGTAGGGGGTCGTGCTGGGGTAGTGTTTTAGGGTTTAGGGTAGTGCAGTGGTGTTTGTGTAGTATAGGGGTCATGTTTTAGGGTAGTGCAGTGGTGTTTGGGTAGTGTAGGGGGTCGTGCTGGGGGTATTGTTTTAGGATTTAGGTTAGTGCAGTGGTGTTTGGGTAGTGTAGGGGATCGTGCTGGGGGTAGTGTTTTAGGGTTTAGGGTAGTGCAGTGTTTTTGTGTAGTGTAGGGGGTCATGCTGGGGGTAGTGTTTTAGGGTTTAGGATAGTGCAGTGGTGCTTGTGTAGTGTAGGAGTCGTGCTGGGGTAGTGTTTTAGGGTTTAGAGTAGTGCAGTAGTGTTTTTGTAGTGTAGGGGTCATGTTTTAAGATGCAACGCTCCAATACCTGACCAGTCTGCACTACATAAAACTGCAAAAAACTAAAAATAAAAAGTGTTTTGCACACTTTTGTCATTGGGCTATATGTGGGCTACATCTGGGTAATATTTGTGCTACATTTGGGCTCTTTTTTCTCTGGTGGCCATCGTGGAAGACTTCTTTGTTATGAAGTTTCCTAATTTCCTCATTTACTGCAGTCTCCTCAGTAGGAAATGCTTTCAGTTTTTACTTTGATTCCATCAAGAAGGCATTCAGATGTGTCTCACATTTGCCATAAATTCAGAATATTAGCACTCTAGTTGCTCATTAGATCACTGTACTAAAGCTACTGCTCACCAGGGAGTTAACTGGAAGTCTGCTGCTGGTATTGAAAGTGATTGTTTCAGTCTGCATGTCAGAATTTTCTAATGAAATAGAAGAGGATTTGAGATCTCACTTAAAACATGCCCTCATTTTTCTTTCTGCAGCACTAACCATAATTTCTATTTAAAAAGAACCCCTCATTTTGTTCCTTTTAAATTAAATGTTTTAAGTATTAACGGTTTATTCCAATCAAGATGGCTTCCGGTGTGCCATACTTTTGTCATAAGTAAGGCTGTTAGCCCTCTAGTTGTTCTTTAGAACACTCTGGGAAGCTGCAGTAGAACACAAATGCATCAACTGGCAGGCTGCTCCTGTTGAAATATAACAGGAAGATATTTGAGATCACACTTGAAACATGTCCTAATTTTTCTTTCTACAGCACTACCCATAATTTTTATGACAAAATTAACCCCATCATTTTGTTCCTTTTTAAATTAAATGTTTTAAGTGTTACCAGTTTATTCCAATCAAGATGGCTTCAGGTGTGCCATACTTTTGTCATAAGTAAGGCTTTTAGCACTCTAGTTGTTCTTTAGAACACTCTGGGAAGCTGCAGTAGAACACAAAGGCATCAACTGACAGGCTGCTCCTGTTGAAATATAACAGGAAGATATTTGAGATCTCACTTGAAACATGTCCTAATTTTTCTTTCTATAGCACTAACCATAATTTCTATGACAAAATGAACCCCATCATTTTGTTCCTTTTTAAATTAAATGTTTTAAGTGTTACCAGTTTATTCCAATCAAGATGGCTTCAGGTGTGCCATACTTTTGTCATAAGTAAGGCTGTTAGCACTCTAGTTGTTCTTTAGAACACTCTGGGAAGCTGCAGTAGAACACAAAGGAATCAACTGACAGTCTCTGCCCTTGTTGGATGTACATGTTTTACTGAGAATGTCAGACTTCATTCTCACATGACTGAGAAAGATAATGTGAATTTACAGAAAATATGCTCTCATTTTAGCTTCTGGAGCACCTTCCAAAACTGTATGGGACAAGCATGTGAAAATAGTTTTCTCTCAAACATGATTCATGATATCCCAGCAGAAGGTTTTTCACAGGGTAAAATCACCTTAGAACACACCACAATTCCTGAAATTAGTATGGTACCATCAACAAATGAATTCTAATGTAACTAAAGTCTGTTATCACCCTTAATAGTTCTCCTTTTGGTAACCCTCAAAATCTTTGATTCACTACAAGGCATTTCAATGGGGTACTATCATGTATATTGGTCTCAAGATGGCTGCCAGCAATTCCAGGATGAAGTGCTGACAGCCAATCAGATCTCACAATGACATGTGTGGTTAGGCTCCGCCCAGATATATATGTGTTTTTACTTTTGATTTTCTCAGCAACTACTGAACGGATTTACACCATTTAACAAAAGGGTTCTTTCTGAACCAAGAACTACCTCTTTGCCAAATTTGGTGTAATTCCGTTCAGCAGTTCGGGCTGTAGCCTTGCATAAAGTTTCCTATGGAAAATTGATTTTTGACTCTTATTTTTTTAATTTCTCCGCAACTACTGAACGGATTTACACCATTTAACAAAAGGGTTCTTTCTGAACCAAGAACTACCTCTTTGCCAAATTTGGTGTAATTCCGTTCAGCAGTTCAGGCTGTAGCCGTGTCTAAAGTTTCCTATGGGAAAATGAATGGGGAAAACACGTTTTGGGACCCCCTTTTTCTCGGCCCCTGCTTGATGAATCACCCCGAGACTTTCAGGGTAGGAGCGGACCGGAGCGGGCCATAAAGTTTGAAAATTTCGCGAAGATTCGTCAACCGGCAAGAGAGTTATTTCAAATAGAATGTCGCGGATTTCCTATGGAAAATAGGTCCTAACTATAACTATCTACTGGCGACCGCCAGTAGATTATATATATATATATATATATATATATATATATATATATATATATATATCAAGTATGATCCAACACAGCTCATATATATATATATATAAACCCTACTGGCAGTCGCCAGAAGGTAGTTATTGTTAGGACCTCGTTTCTATTCAAAAATCATTTTTTCTTTTGCCAATATCTTTAGCAACGTTGACGAATCTTCGCAGAATTTTCAAAACTAATTGGGCGCTCCGGTTAGCTTCTGTCTTGAACTTTTGGGGGTGATTCATCAAGCGGGGCCGAGAAAAAAGGGGATTCCAAAATACGTTTTGTACATTCCTTTGCCAACATGTCTTAAACCTCACTTTTGTGCTGCAGCTTCACCATTCTTCAACTACTAAGGATGTTGCACCTAGCCAAATATAAAGCAGCAACCCTTCACATATCTCTGCTGGAAGTATCACCATATTCATGAAAGCATGCATGCATGTGTCTGTACCTTTTGCTAGTGACATCATATATAAAAGAAGCATACATGTGTAAACAGAGATATACTTCAGTCACAACGCCATGCAGACTTTAAAACTTGACAGACTGCAATTCACATTAAAAGAGTACCTTTCCACACACTCATACAAACTAGCCTAATCACTAATCCCTTACCTAACATGTATTAAACCTCACTTTTGTGCTGGAGGTTCACCATTCTGTGACTACTTATGGTGTTGGGTCTAGCCAAATATAAAGCAGCAATCTATCACATGTCTCAGCTGTAAGTTTCCCAATATTCCTGAAAGTATGCATGCATATGTCTGTACCTTTTGCTAGCAGTTTCATATATGAAAAAGAAATATCCAAGTAGATGTATACTTGTGTTTTATACGTCTAGCATCTTCAGATGCATAATACTTATCAGAATACATGTACAAGTAGAGACATAGCTCAGTCACATCACCATAAAGGCCTTAAAACTTGACAGACTGCACTTCACATTTCAAGCAGACACTGAAAATTATGTTGTATATTTAAAGTGTAGCTTTCCACAGACTCATACAAAGTGGCCTAATAACTAATCCATCTCCTAACATGCCTTATACCTCACTTTTGTGCTGCAGTTTCACCATTCTGCAATACACTCATGCACACTCACACACCCATACAGCCCCTCGCAGACGCAATCATAAACCCATAAACCTGAATCACTCACACATCCATGCAGGGAGTCACACACACCCCCCACAAACCAACACAGACACTCAGGCACCCATACAGGTAATCAGACAAGGAATCATTAACCCATATAGACACTAATGTAGCTACTCACCAACCCATGCAGCCACTTACACACCAACTGACAGACTGATACAGACATTAACACAGATTAGTCATTCACCCATGCATTCACTAAGACACGTTTAATCACTCACTTATACAGTCAGTCACACACCCACTAAATCATCCATTCAGACACTCATACACCCACTCATTCTTCAATAAACCTTGGCGTGTATATATATATATATATATATAAGATTCTTAAACTTTTTAGAAACACTCAGTCATTGGATGATGTCATCAGGGATGTCATTTGAGATGTCATCAGTGATGTCATCAGTGATGTCACTGACCATGTCATGAGTGAAGTAATATGTGACATCATTAGCAGTGCATTGCGGGGGTGCGAGTTATAGTTAGCTCAGCTCGCAGTGGCAGGAAGAATGGATGCCCTGTGCTCACAGGCCACTGTTTAAGGCTGACGTCCTTGAGACGTCAGATTAGTAGGCCTGGGGGCTATGGAAAGGGAACAGCCAAATACTCATTGGTCACTCTGTGCACCAATATATCAGTGTGCAGAACCGAAAGCTATGGGCAAGGGGGTTTTGTGGCACAGTGGCTGAGCACAGGATATGGGCAAATACCATGGTCTGTACCCAGAAATTCTGATCTTGTCTGATGGCCATGCACAACAATTCCTTGCTGTAGAAATGCAGCAAAGATGAGAATATGGATGAAGTTCCCACCCAGAACTGAGAACCCACATACCGGCTCAAAGGAGATGTACAGCTGATTTACAGATCAAGCGCCTGGGTGCAAAGCTGGTCAAAGCATCCTGCAGGCGTCCAAAGGACATGTGCATAGAAAGTTGGCACAGAGCATGTTTAATGTCACACTCTGCTCCAATAACACAGCTGTCTACAGCAGATTAATGGTTCAGACAAGTGCAAACATTTATCATTGCAAAATCCCAAATAATTAGTAAAAATGTATTAAGCAGAAAATATTGTTCTGAATACCACTTGTTTTAAACACATTGATGTTTCCCTTAAATAATAATGTAAAGTAACATTATAGGTATGAAAAAATGTGGTTACCGATTGACTGCATTGTGAGCACTGGTCACGTAGCAACCACAATCCATGTCAGGGTAGGGCACACGCAACCCCAAATTAACCTGTGGCATCCCCCTGGTAGCTTGGCACAGAGCTATCAGGCTTAATTTAGAGATAATGTGTAAAGTATTTGTGCAACACTTCAAGCAGTAAAACAGTGATAACACCACACAAAAAGAACCCAGACCAGGTTAGAAAAATAGAGCTCAATTTAATAAATAAAACAAGACCAAAACTAACAAAAATGCAATCTGTAGAGCCGGAGATAATCAAATCTAAATATTTAATTAAAGATAGCGCTAAAAAGCACAAAGATCAAACTGTGGCTTTCTGGTCGCACCGAACTAGAACAAAGTCATAAGTTCACTCTGAAAGCAATGGAGCGTGGGCCAGCTACAAGGACTCAGGTAGGCCTGCTGAGCAAAGTACCTCAAATTCTGGTTTACAGAATGCTGGGTGGAACGGCATTGAAGATGAGTCGCACAGCCGAAGCAATGTGTCGATTCCGAATTGTGGTGAGTCTGCAATGCGAGGGCCTGCGTCGTCATCAAGAATCCCGAAAATGGGGCTTGCAATTGAAAGTCCAGCATTGATGGACACAGTCGGGGTCGATGCATCAGTTCTTAAGAGCTGCAAGACTGCAATGTGGAACCTGGCATCGTCCTCTAGGCTACCATCGATGAGGGATGGAACGGCCTGCTCCAAGGGTGTGTTGCGCAGTCAATGTGATGTGACGGTTCCAAAGACCTGCGATGCAGGTCTTGGCAACAGGTCCAATCCACACAGTGGAGGAGAAGTGTCGGATCTGATCGTGGTTACGCCACATCAGAGAAGATGCACCGTTTCCGCTGGATCCAGAGAGGCTGGCAGAGAACCTTACGCCCTCTCACAAGGGTCCAGGACTGGGGTGGCACCACCTGGCAGGGTAGACTCACAGATGGCAGAGTCCAGGTGTTGATGCAAGGTTGTGGGAACCCTGTTTTGTCCCTGAGGATTCAGATCAGGATGCTAGTCAACTAGCCCTCGGAGTCTCTCTGGGTTCTGGGTTCAAGAGATGCAGGTCCAGTCCTTCTTACTCAGGCAAGAGGGTAGCAGGTCAGCCCAGCTTGGCAGAAGTTCCTTCAAAGCAGCAGCCCAGCAGAGTGACAGTCCTTGTAGCAGCACAGCAGTCCTTCTTCCTGGCAAAGTATCCACAGGTCTAGAACTGTTTTAAAGTGGTGTTGTCTGAGGTCCAGCATTTATACCCAGTTGTGCTTTAAAGTGGTAGAGATGTTTCTAGAGGTTTTCCTATGAAGTCCACAGGCATCCTGCCTTCCTTGTCCTGGCTCTTGAATAACTTTAGGGGGTATGCAGTCCTTTGTGTGGAGGAAGGGCCCAGCCTATTCAGGTACAAGTATGGCTGTGCCAAGCTCCATCCTCCCATCCTGCACGAGATGGCACATTCAGGCACACCTACCTACTATTGTGTATGGCTGTCTAGATAGGATGCACAAATCCCAACTTTCAGCTACACCCGCCATGTGACCAGAAATAGTCTATAGGCACTAAATGGCTAAGGCAAGAAAATGCCAACTTTCTAAAAGTGGCATTTTCAGGCGTACATTTAAAATCAGACTTCACCATACGTTAGGATTTTAAATTGTGATTCCGGAGACACCAAAAATGAACTGGGGATCTACTCCCATTTGGAAATTTCATTAATAAAATGTAATAAGGCAACTCCAATGTTATCCTATGGGAGAGATAGGTCTAGCAGTAGTGAAAAACAAATGTAAGAGATTTTCACTACTAGGACGTGTAAAACTTAAATGTACACGTCCTCCTTTTTAAATACATTGTACACTGCTCTCTTGGCTGGCCAGGGCTTACCCTAGGGGTGACTTATATGTATTAAACAGGAAGGTTAGGGCCTGGCAAAAAGGTTTCTTTTGTCAGGGTGAAATGGCAGTTAAAGCTGCACATGCACAGGCTGTGATGGCAGGCCTGAGACATGTGTAAAGGGCAACTTAACTGGATGGCACAATCAGTGCTGCAAACCTACTAGTAGAATTTAATTTACAGGCCATGGTTACATGTAGTACCACTTTACTAGGGACTTATAAGTAAATTAAATATGACAATTGGGTATACGCCAATGTTGCCATGTTTACAGGAGAGAGCGCAAGCACTTTAGCACTTGCTAGCAGTGGTAAATTGCCCAGAGTCCTAAGGCCAGCAAAAACGAGGTCAGTAAAAATAGAAGAGGAAGGCAAAACGTTTGGGGGAAGACTACCCTACGACTGACAGGTCTAACAAGGTATGGTACATATATCATAACATCAACATTGATATCACCAATGATCTCACTGAAGTTGTTCAATGCCCTTACACTCTAAATTCCACTGGGCAATTAATATATGGTGACTTACTCAGTGTAATAATTTACTTATTATTATTGTTGAGTATAAATAGGGACTATGCCTCACAAGAGGTGAATTCACTAATCGCTCATCTCCTCCCTCAATATTGGTAGCAAATGGCATACTCATTTCTGAGGGTCAGCGTTTCTGACTTTTGTGTGCCATTTTTTTCATAAGTAGTTGTTATAAATATTAGTATTTAACCAAAACAAGAATACAAGGGGTTACTTTGGGACCAGTAGACAAACAAACAGGGATTGGGTTCTGTGAGTTTGGGACAAGTTGTTTTGAGCTGTACCTTAATTTGTAACAAGGAAACTATGGGGCAATTAACACCGATAACTTAAAATAGTGATTTAATACAACATTTCATTTGCCCTGCAAACTGTAGTCATAAATGTGAGGTTGTACATGTTCGGGGTTGGACTGAGGCAAAAAACAGGCCAGATCACCAAAATAACAATGGCCCACATTCATTAACCGAGTGATAAAAAAAAGTGCCCCACATTTGTAAATGGAACTACTCTAGACAGTTTAAGATGTGCTAACTGGTTGATTTCTGAGGAGAGGGGAACCATATGTATCTGTGGGTGCTGTCGGAAATGTATTTGGTAATTCGATAAATGTGGCAGTGAAAATTGCTCGTCTAACCACACAGTATGATTGATACATCTACAATGCATGAAATGAGATAACAGCATCCACAGCCTGCACAGTTTTTCCTGCTATGGCTGCCGCCTAGTCTATATTTGAAGAAGTTCACAACACCAGTATAGACAGCACACCATAAATCTGGTCCACACAAAGCCATTGAACCGGCCCACAAACTGACATGTTAGATAGGTCTGGCTGGAACCGCTGGATTGCCCTATATACCATTCCAACCCTGTACATGTTACAAATAACATACATTAATGGGCCACATTATCAGGATATATGGACTCTGTTAGAAACTGGGTCTCTAGTAGGAAGACGTTTGTGTAGGGACCATAATCATTGTCAGGGTAAGTCAGATTAACAACCTACATTAACCTGTGTTCACCCTCTGGTAGCTTGGCACAGAGCAGGTAGGCTTAAATTAAGAGGCAATGTGTAAAGTATTTGTGCAACACTTAAATTATAGTAACATAGTGAAGATACCACAAAAGAGTCTAGACCAGTTTAGAAAAATAGAGAATATTTATCTGAGTAAAATAAGACCAAAACAACAAAAATTCAATAAGTAGAGTGTGAGATATGATTTTTTTAAAGAAAAAACTGCAATATACTGCTTAAAAGTCAATAACGCTAAAAGGTTACTTCAGGTCATGCTAGACCGGTGTAAATCCAAAGTTCAGGCTGACTGCGATGGAGGGTAGACCGGCTACAGGACTCATACAGGTCCTTGTACCTTGGATGGAGTAAGCCTTGACGTCAAAGACTCTATGCGAGGAGCTGAGAATGCGCCACGTTGATTTAGTGGATGGAGGCAAAGTGTTGGTGCTGATTCGTACCAATGATGAAGGTATCATTGATAAACCCCTTTATGAATCAGCTGCTGCATCGTCGTCTACCCGCTCTGTCCATCATCATCGAGCTAAACAGTCCTGTGAAGCAATGTCGTCAATCAGCTCCTGCGTTAGCATCAAAGGGCAATGAGTCAGTTCCAATCGGCGTAAACTCGTCACTGTGACAATCACAAGTTCCCTGCCTTTTCTGCCCTGGCTCCAGACTCACTACAGGGGGGTATGCAACTCTTTGTGTGGGGACAGGCACAGCCATATTCAGGTGCAAGTGTTAGCTCCTCCCTCCCAATCTCAGGAAGGCCCCACGGTGATGGGCCATAAGGATGCAAATGTCACACCACAGCTCTCTTTGTGTGACTGTCAAGAGGGACTGCACAAAGTCCAGCTTTGACCCAACCCAGGGATGTATTCAGAGATAGGCAAAGGCATGGTTAAAGTAAGAAAAGGCCACATTTCTAAAAGTGGCAATTTCAGACTAACAATTTAAAATTCAACTTCACCATAAATTGTGATGTTAACTTCTTAGTCCAGAGACACCAAACTCCAAATTTCTATCTTTTCCCAATTGAAAATTACGCTTAAAAGATGGTTTAAGCCAATCCCAATGTTAACCTATGAGAGAGCTAGGCCCAGCAGTAGTGAAAAACAAATTTAGCAGTTTCTCACTACCAGGACATGTAAAAACTCAAAAGTACATGTCCTACCTTTTAAATACTCTGCATGCTGCCCATAGGGTTGTCTAGAGCCTACCTTAAGGGTGACTTATAAGTAATAAAAGGGAAGATTTGGGTCTGGAAAGTAGATTAACTTTCCAGGCAAAATGGCAGTTTACACTTCACACACAGGGTCTGCATTCGCAGGCCTTAGCCATGTTTAAAGGACTACTGAAATCGTGGCACAGTCAGTGCTGCAGGCCCACTAGTAGTCTTTGTGGGCAGTTTTGCTTCTCTTTGGCCTACAGAGACGAGTGACATGTAAAAATGTGGTGTAACTTGTGTGAGAAAATCAAATCTACAAGTTTCAAAAAGATATCTGTACAACTTATGGGTCATCCAAAATTGTCATATTTCTCTGGCTCAGCTCAGGATCAGAACCCAGGCCTTTTGTCACCTTGCTGTGCCAGATTAATTACATTTCTATCCAGAACCAGGAGAAAAGGCCGCCTCACATAAAGGTAGCAATTAACAGTGCTTCATCCAGCTCCTGAGGAGGAAAGGGGTGGGACTGAAGGATCTGCATCAGTCTATCTGCTGTTACACTGTACCAGGGATGAGACTGCCCAATTGCACTGAATAAAGGAGAGAGCCTAGACTTCTGGAGCCAACACAGGCGGAGGCTCCCCTTTAAAGATTTAGTGCTGAAGGCTCTGGCGGTGATGTCAGTGAGGAGCAGAGTTGAGGCCCCCAGAGGAGATGTGACTATTGACTCCTTGCTGACGCCATTTTGAACAGTCCCACCACAATTGGGCAGAGAGGGTTGGGACAGGGGTGGAGAGATGACATGGCACCCTAGGATTAACCCTGGGCATATTGAGCTTAGTGGGGCTACGCGGAGGTCCACGGAGTTGCGAACAAACTCAGTGGAACTCTGCTCTGTTCTGCTACACCACCCGCCTCCACCCCCCTATTAAAAGTAATCCAACATTAATTAAAAATAAAATTAAAACCACTTACCTCTGTACTGCGGCGTCCCCCGGCTGCCCTCCTCCTCTTCAACGCCGTCTCGGTTTTCCTTGAGAAAACTGCACATGGCAGGAGGGCAGCCCGGGGACGCCGCAGTGCAGAGGTAAGTGGTTTTAAATTTAGTTTTAATTAATGTTGAATTACTTTTAATGGGGGGGTGGAGGCGGAGGCTGGCCAGCTCCGCTCCACTGCATGCGAGCGTGTGGAGATTTGCCTTCTCCGTGTTCTCCGCAGAACGCGGAGTAGGCAAATCTCCGCAAACTCCGCGGGTGGAGCGGAGGTCTCCACCCGGGGTTACCTAGCATTGGCCAGGGGTGCATGACTTCTGGAACCTTCCACTTCACTTTAAAAACTCTTACACAAGGGGGAGACTCTCTCTTGCTTGGTGTTTTTGTGCGCTTCACTGCTGGACCCTAGGCCACATGGACAACTAGAAGGAGGAACCCCCTGATGCCCTGAAAGGACTAAGGACTATGCCCAGTTGACACCAGGGCCAGTGGGTCTCCCCAAAGGCCAGTAAGGCTGGCCCCCTTACACCTACTGTGGACCAGTTGGGGGAAAGTTGTGGATTTCTGTGCCCAGAGACAGAGCACAGGAGGAAGGCTAACACAGGGAGCCAGGGGAACCAGCTCTCTGTGGATTTCACCATTTCGGAGATAAGGAGGTCTGCTGCAACTGTCACTGGTGGCTAGACACACCACCACAGCCCAGAACTGTCCAGATTGGCCCAATAGGGTCCAAGTTATGGCATATTGCCTTTCCAAGAATTTCCTCAAGGTAGGGCAAGGTCCGAGTGTTGTCACATGAAGAATCATAGGGCCCCCATCCCAGACTCTCTTTTTACCCAGACACAATGCCCTGGGCTGCATGCTCAAAGGAGGGGACCGGGACCCCATTCCTGACCCCCAACCACCAGAGGACAGGGTGGGTGCCATACAACCCCACCCCCAGTGGTAGTGTGCCTACCCTGCTGCCCGTGCCCATGTCTGGGGGGGAGCGGGCAGCCACCACAAGCAGGAGAGATCCTGCAAGCAGAAGCGGGTAGGGAAAGAGAAGCTGCTGGCTCCTGCGGCCGCATTTGGAATTGCGGGCAACCAGAAGCCAGCAGGCAGCGAGGGGTGGGCTCTCTCAGCTGCCTCCTTTGTATGGAGGCATGGGGGTGCCCAGGTGGGACAGGTCACCTCCCAAATAAACAGCAATAGTCCCACAGTGTGAGGCTGCACAGGAGGGATTAGTCATTGGCTCTCCCTGGTGCAGTGGGAGAGCTATTTATCAAGTACGTACTGCTTTGCCCGGAGTGCCCCATAATGCCCTGCATGGGTTTTTCATGTGCTCCATTTCTCCATTTGTGAATGCCCCAGAATGGCAGGGACACAACCAATTTGATCAAGGATTCATGGGGTGGCTTCAAGAGCGCAGAAGCTCTCACCAAAAGAGTTTTATAAAGGTAATGACCTCATGTCTGTGGGGGTCAGGAATCCTGGACCCTTCACGGATTTTTAACAGTGTTTTCAAAACATTCTCAAGGCTTCTGCTCTACAGCCGGGAGTGCAGCCCCTCTAGGGACTTGTTCTATGGTTGCATTCATTGAGCCCTGAATATGTTTAAGGAAGAGCATGTTGTGAAGTGCTCTCTAGGGTCTAAGTCTATCGTTGCATGTTATGTGATCAAAATGTAATGCCCTCTACGGGCTGTTTTTATGATTGCATTTTAATGGATTAAAAGTTTATACAAAGCACACAGACACATGATTTGCTCATTTAAATGCTTTATTGATATAATAATGTTGACAGTGATTACTGATCAAAGTGAATACGCTTTATTAACATTAATAGGTGTGTTTACCTGTGAATATTATTACTGATGATTCCATTTACATACAAAATGATGTCCTTACCGTGTGGCTTGCTGCTTTTGAACCTTGGACCAAGCCAGTTGACTGTTTGCATTACCCCTTTTGGGGGTCAAATGCGATTATGTAATGTCATCTATGGCATTTTTCTGCTGCCTAATATATATATTTGTAAATTAGTCCTTAGTATTAATAGTATGTGTAATGAATGTAATTTTCTTTTTTTTTAAAAGCACTGACTGCACAATCATTCATTGAGTGTTATTATTGCTTGCAAGCAGATTTTGATTACTAGCCCTCATTACTGAGTAGGCCTTGGATTGCTCTGCTTCATTACCCTGAGAGAGTCAAGCACTACAATGGGGTGCCTGGTTCCTAGTAAGGAGAATTGTGGACCTATTACTTGTGCAAACCACACCACTAATACCCCATTTTGCTACAAGGTTTACGAAATATCATGTGCTGTCTTGTTGTGTGCTGGTGTTGTTAAGCTTTTTGTTTTGTTGTCCTGTTCTGTGGTTAAACAAAGAACAGGTGTAGGAAATGAGCCATGCCCATTCGCCAAGAGACTGGTAAGGGTGTAGTATGTATGTTGTGTTGCATTTTGAAGTACACTACTGCAAATATATTACTAAAGCGTGATGTGGTGGTTCACTGTTATTTACATGCAGCACATTTTGCATTGTAATGGCCACCGATTTTCCACACACATACAGTTTAACTAATAAACTATATAGCACGCAAATAGTAATGTGCTGAAATTAGGTTTCAGTGACATTTTATCGTTTGTGCACCACCAAGTAGTGTGTTTTGGTTTGCACTTATTAATATCTGTGTTTCACTTCTGAAGAAAAAGCGCTTATTTTGTGCATCCCTGGCGGCTCATATTTGAAATAATTGTACAGTTTATTTACAGATTTTTAAATTTTGTTTGGTGTTAGAAAAAAATGCATCCTGGTGTCTTTCCTTTCACACCAGCAAGACTGTCACTTAGTTCATTTTACATATTCCTCTCACTTTGCAGTCAGAAAAAGAAAAGTAAGCACCAATCCCCACTTTAAACGAATAAGCAACTAATTGTCAAAGACATAATCTAACATTTGACCTCTGTCTTTAAACATACAACAGATGTGACATGATAACAATAAAATTCAAAAGCCTATCTATTCTTCATTCATCTTCTGAACTTCAACATGGTTATCTTTGGGGGAGCTGCAGCACCTCCTGCACCCCTTTTTCCAGCAACTATGACTGCACTGCTGTGCTGCTGTGGTGCTGTGTATTGAGGTTAAATTGTTTCGTTTTTTTTTTTTTATCTGATCTTCTATTGTGCTGGTTTCATGTGCTCTTCCATTAATGTTGTTTTCTGACTCCATGTCACTGTCCATCTTTCCCATATTCCCTCAAGGCAGTCTATTCCCTTCGGAACAACTGATTGACGTGATGATGTACTGAGCAATCAGGGACCAGGAACATGCTTGTGGGATTTCATATCAACAGAGCTCAATGATTGTGACTGTGTAAGTATGGTTACATCGACATCCTGTAGGAAAGTCTTGACTATGTTTCTAACAAACTTTGTACTGTTTCTTGAATTTGCATGAACTTAACCAGCCGTGTGTTACCTTCTTCATTTCAATTCCTACAATTTTTTAGGAGTTGATGCAACCGTAGCATTTTCCGCTTGACCCTCAAAGGACTAGCTGCTCTTTATTATACACACATTAACTTAGATAAATGAATAACTGATTTGGCTTGCTTCTATATAAATGCGTGACCTGCAGGACACATGACACTGTCAGTGGAAAATAAGCCATCTTTAGGTATTTAAAAAGTCTTCAACCTGTCAACCTGTCAATCATTAATTCATCCATGACTTTAGAATGCAACAGAAACAGATGGAAGAGTTGTTCTCCTTTGCAAGCACAAGGGTAAGAGGATGTACCTTTCGTTTGATTCCAAACACCTAGGCCCACATTTCTGGGGTTTTGGAGTAAAGCAGCCCAGAATGTCACCTTGCTGCACTGCCCTACGTCAAAGTGAAAGGGTAGGATTGCACCATATTTATCCAATATGGTGCATTCCTATTCTTTCCCCCTGTGCTGGCTCCATTTCAGCAGTCTAACGCCAATGCTTATGTTGTCGGCTGGAAAGTTTTTGTGCAGGAAGGGGCACCTTCTAGCACAAAAACAATTGTGAGAGACTTTTTCCTCTTTCTATGTGTGCTGCAGAATGCAGCACAGATGGAAAGAGGCATAAACAAGGATAAATAAAATTATTTCTCCTTGTTATGCCTCACGTCGGGAGGTGTAAGGTTTTACAACATTCCCAGGTTAGCATGGCTTTGTAAATCTGGGAAAGCGTCAAAATCCATTGGTGTTGCGTGGGAACACCCATTGTAATGCCCATGGAATGCTTCCCAAGCGCAGAGTAAGGCAACACAGCGATTTGCCCTGCCTTGCCTTACTCCATATCTGTGAAGCCATTCAAAGCCACACAAAGTGGCTTTGCGAGTCTTACAGATATGATTTCAAGGTTTGCGCCACCGGAGCATCACAAAGTGACGCTCCAATAGCGAAAGGGGCTCAGAAATATGCCCCCTAGAGAACAACTTGAATTGATGGGATGTTTTTGTCTTATTTGCAAAAGCATGGAATGCTTTGAGCCGGAGTCATTTCAGTGCAAACTGCTAAGCCCCAACATTGTTGCTACCTCCAACCACTGAATTAAGGTCCTGGTGCACCTGTGATATGTAGAACATGTACAGAGAAGAATGCCTTCATCAGGTTTGAACATGCCTACAGGGAGATCATGCTTTGCTCGATGGGGTGGTCCAACAGGACAGTGCGTGAGGCAGTTTTTGGTTTTGTGGGCCAGTTTATGGTCAACTGACTGGTGTTTACAGTTAATTTTCCTGATATTAAAACAAATATTACCTTTAACAAGCTTAAATCCATGCTGTTTTCAAGTCCTTGGAAAACACTTATCCAGCATGTCTTTACAAGTTCAAAACTGCCCCAGTTTGGAAACATGGGAAACTTTTTTAGCTACCTAATTCAGTAATGAGGGCCACTTTTATTTGGTGCCCAAGCCTGTTTTCTGTCAGTCTGACCCTAAACATCAGCCTTTTTTCACTGGCACACCCAATGTTATATGCCTCTGTGTGCCATTCTTAGTTGCATTTTGCAGCCTCTCAGTCCTCTATAGGGCACACGCTGTGCAATTGTTGTCTGTGGATTCAATTATATGGCAAGCTATCAATTACATTCCTATTTGTCCTTCTCCGCAACCAATTCTGTTATTCTGTCTGGTACTCACACTTTTCTCTATGCTTTTATATGTCACTCTCTGGTATGGAGAGCACTATCCTAGCCTTTTCTGTGTTATTTCGCTCTACATACCTCTCTCCTCACTTTAGTAAGTCTCTCTATATCCCAACCATACTTGTCTCAATGTTGCTTTTTTGCATTTTCTTGTTCCTTGCTATGCATCAACACTGTTGTGCCACCTCACTCCTCATCTTTTAACTGTGGTTCATTTCTACTGGTGGCCAAAAGTGAGAACGAAAGGCAGCAAAGGAAGAAAGAAGGAGGAAGGGAAAGATGTGAAAAGAGTAACAAGGGAACGATGTAGGTGTAGCGTCCTCCCTAGCACGGGTACTCGCCAATGACTATGGAACACATGGAGCTCAGTATAACATATCTTTATTCTACTGTGTGTAACTGTGAACTCAACATTCTAAACCTGCATTCACTTCACTACGCTCTAACGCTTGCGTCACAGTTATCCGGAGTCCATCAGGATCCACAAGCGTTCCATCATTACAAGCATACAACACTGCATCCCCGCCTCTGTTAACAAAAAATCACAATTTTTTACAAATGTATAAATAATCATAGTTCTTCAATGAGTCTTCGTGGTGCTTTGATCACACGTCCCGACCGTATCTTCGGAAATTGGAGACAGGCAATGGAAGTGTCCATGACCGGCGTTGGTGATGTGGAAACAAACAGCAGTCAGGATATCTTCACTTGTCCTTTCAGACCCAGTCTCTGCATTGACATCAGTGGCTGACGAGCTATGAGCCACATGTCGGAAGGGTGAGGATTCTTGTGTAATCGACTTCCCAGGATGTTGGGCAGTCACCATGTGTCCTTTGCTGGTCACAACATGAAATGGTTCAGAATCGAAAGGAGCTCAGACTTTCATTTTCTATGCTGACGAACAAGCACTCGATCTCCTCTAGTGAACGTAATGTCTTTTGCATGTCGATGCTTGTCTGCATAGGCTTTTCCTCTTATGATCCAAGTCTTTCATGAGGGTTCCTTCCCCAGTATTTGATCTTCTTTTGGTCCAGTGATGTAACTTGGTCGTTATGGCTCTACCGAACATCAAGGCTGCAGGGTTTTCACCTGTGGTTGAGTGACGGGTCAAAAGGTAAGCTCGAAGAGTCGAATTTAAGACAGTTTCAAGGTCAAGCTTTTCTTCTAGAGTACATTGGACAGTTTTCTTAAGAGTACTCATGAAACGTTCGACAAGGCCATTGGCCTGTGGCCAAAGAGGTGTGCTCTTCTGATGCTTCACATTAAGATGACTGAGAAAGTTATGAATTCTCAACTGTTGAAAGGTGGGCAGTTGTCAGACCTTAAGAATGCAGGAACACCCGTTACACAAAGATGCAGTCTAATCTCTCGATGACTCTTTCGTGAGTGGTAGATGGAGATCTTTTATCAGTGGAAAACAAGAGTATTCATCAATAATTACCAACAGGTGATGTCCATTGTCAAGAGGACCGAAGAGGTCAACAGCAATTATTTCCCATGGATATGTTGGGAACTTTGATTTGTCTAAGGTGTGTTCAGTCAAATTTGATGACTGTCAGTTGCATAGATGACAGGCCTTCAATTCTCTTTCAACTCTCTCGTCAAGATGTGGAAACCTACCTCGGTCTCGGAGACCTTGTTTGGTGGCAACAATTCCACGAAGTCCTTCATGGGCCACTTCAATTATCTGTTATCTCAGACTATCTGAAATGACAATTCTTGAATCTCTGAGAATAATAACTTCCTGAGTCATGGACAGTTAATATTTGACATATTTAAACTTCTGGTATTCACTGTCACTGGTGAGAGGTCGATAGTGCTGGTACCAAGACTGATGTGTAATAATTTCCTTCAGTTTTAGGATGTCACTATCTTGATTTGTGGCGGTGACAATTTGATCCAATGAAATAGCAACTGGGGTGCTTGATTTCACGATGGAATTAATGTAGGCTTCAGTCATCTTAGGATGGGTCCCAGAGCACTGTAAAGGCACTCATGAGAAGTAGTCTTCAGGGTTCTGATCTTTCCCTGGATGCTGCACAATGGTGTAGCTGTTTTCTTGCAATCACAGACCCCAACATTCAATGCAGGGAGGCATTTTTACTTTTGGATTGGCAAAGAGAGTAAATAATGCTTGATGATCTGTTACAAGTGTGAAGGGCTTAACATACAAGAATATGTTGAAATGTTCAGATGCCCACACCACTGCTAAGCTTTCTTTCTCAGGTTGTGAATAAGCATGATCAGTCTGGGAAAAACTTCGACTTGCATAGGCTACAAAACAACTTTGAGCATTTGTGTGTCTGCTGTACGTGTATAGATGGCACCTAGCCTGACAAGGCTATCATCAACAACAACCTCAGTATAAAGTTTGAATCTAAGTATGCCATTTCAGTACCATTCTCAATGGCTTCCTTGATTTTCTAGAAGCTTTGCTCACATTCATGTGACCAAAGAAAAGAAACATTATTTTTCATCACGTCTCTTAATAGCACACTGACAGTGTCAAAGCCTTGTATGTATCTAGAGAAACATCTGGTCTTGCCAAGGAATGAACTTAACATGGAAACATCTTGTAGGGGACTGGCAGTTGACAGTGCTTGCACTTTAGCTGGATCGGGTGTCATGTCCCCATCAGAAAAGATATGGCCAAAGAATTTTAACTTTGTCTCATGGAACTCACATTTCTCAGCATTCAAAGTTAAAGTAGCATCAGCGAGCAAATGACACACTTGCGTGACAGATTTGTCGTGCTCCCTCGTATGTAACTCCAAAAAACAATATGTCCTCACTATAATTGAAAGCATTCATAACAGGCTGTATGATACATCGAATGACATCTTAAAATAGCTCTGCAGCTGATGACATACCAAAACGTAATATTTTTTAAAGGAACAGATCAACATGTGTAGAAAAGGTTGCAATGTACCTGTAATTCTCCTTGAGTTCCAACTGATGATATCTTTTATTCAGATCAAGGCGCGAAAATACCTTTGCACCATTCAATTCATGGAAGGTGCAGACCTGGATGCCATTCTCTTTCAATCGCCTTGTTTGCTTGACGCTTTTTCATGCAGGTGCATACAGCTCATTCACTGTCCTTTTTGGCTACTACCACTATGGGAGAAATCCACAGAGTTGGACCAGTGGAACGCTCAATTATATTGTGTTTGAGTAAGAATTCAAGTTCTTTTTCAACAGCTTTCTGTAAGTGAAAGGCGATTAGACTGTGTCTTTGAGAAATAGTACCAAAGTCCTCAATAATGTGTAATTGGGCTTTCATAGTCTTGAGTTTTCCCAACCCATGAAACAACAAAGAGAGCTGCCTTACTATTTCATGATGAGCATTCATGTTATAACTCATGGATATCGGTTGCCAGAAGATCCACGTTCAAGCTGCTTTGTATCACCCACAAAGTGATACATGGAATGGGACCACTCTTCATCAGGAATAAAATCACCAAACACATTCAACAAAGGAACCTCCACTCTAGAGTGGCACCTCGCCTCAAAATCCCAAGATGCAAGAAACAAATCATGGGTGGCACACCCTTCTCTGTTCAAGCAGCCAAAATATGGAACTCTTTACCCCCAACATAAGATCCATGGACAACCACCTTATCTGCAGAAAACTACTCAAGAATTGTCTCTTCCCCACATAAGCATCATACGCAAACAGAAATATACGGCATATACCTCTCTATATAAGCATTTATTTGTACTATAGATATGTACATATATATGTGTATTGCTTTGTATAAACATGTAGAATGATTATGTTTTTAAAAAAATTAATAAAATACATTTTTAAGTACAACACTTTTAAAGCCAGAGTTTATCTAATGCATCTTTAATCTACATATTCTTACTTCCTTTATGCATCTATATACCTTCCATGTACTTGGATGTAATGTAATGTAAACAGACATTTGTAGAGCGCAGCTATCACTCTGAGGAGCATCATGGCGCTATGCGGATCCCTGAGTAGAAAATGGGTAGCTGCAAGGGAGCAAGGAGTTAGATAAGTGTTCTGCATAGTGCTTTGGAGGATGAAAAGATCCACGTTTTTAGGGCCTTCCTGAAGAGCATTTCAGATTGGATCTGACGGAGCTGATTGGGGAGTTGGTTCCATGCTTTAGAACCTATCACTGCAAGCGATTTGCCTCCTTTTGAGACATATCTAAACACTGGTGGTTTTAATAGGTTTGCGTTAGATTATCTGAGACTCCGGGAGGGGTATAATGCGTAGATCTAAGCCGAAGGTAGTGTGGTCCTGAGAAGTGAAATATTCTGAACGTGATGATTAGAATCTTAAATAGAACTCTTTTATGAATGGGAAGCCAGTGTAATGCTTCTAAGGCCACCGATGCAGATGACCTCCTGGGCCATTTGAGCACTAGACGTGCTGCTGCGTGTTGGACCATTTGTAGTTTATGTAAAACCGACTTATTGGCCCCTGCATACAGGCTGTTGCAGTAGTCCAATCTGGATGTGATTAGGGCCACAGCAACTGCCTGTCTGGCTGAAATGGGAAGTAGATCGAATAATTTTTTTAGAGATTTTATGATATGAAAAAAGGTGCCAGCAACTGCGGGTGACTGCTGTTTGAAGGTTAATGTAGCATCAAATTTGATACCCAGATTTCTAACCACTTTTACTGTGTTTGGAGGCGGGGGAGTGTTATCTGGCCACCATATCTCGGGGGAGAAGGTGTTCCCTTTTCCTAGAGGAAGTATTTCCGTTTTTCCAGAGTTGCACTTTAGGTGGTTGATTTCCATCCATTGAAACGTGGCCGTAAGACATGAGCAGAAATGTTCTTCCGCCTGTGTGGTGTTTTTGTCTAGGACCAGAATTAACTGCGTATCGGCCGCATATGAGATGGTCTCTATGTTGAATGACGATATCAGGCTGATCAGTGGGGCCATGTAGGCATTAAAGAGCATTGGGCTAAGGATGGAACCCTGAGGGACACCGGAAAGCAGGGGTTTTTCTTCTGACTTATGTTGACCAAGGGTGATGACTTGTCTGCGGTTCTGCAAGAACCCTTTAAGCCAAGCCAGGGCTGTGTGGGAGATGCCGTAAGATTCGAGACGGTCTAGGAGAATGACATGTGAGACCGTGTCGAATGCGGCCGATAGATCTAATAAGACCAGAACCGCACTTTTTCCTTGATCAAGGGCGGCTTTGAGAGATTCAGCCGTATACAGTAGAGCTGATTCTGTTCAGTGCTGGGATCTGAACCCAGATTGGTTGGAGTGTAGGATCCTTCCTTCTTCGAGGTAGATTGTAGGTTGGGTATTAACAAGCTTTTCAGTGACCTTACTAAGGCATCGTAGTAAGGAAATAGGTCGGAGGTTAGTAAGGGTAGTGGGATCTGCAAGTTGTTTCTTTTGTAGCCTATTGACTGCTGCAAGCTTCCATTCAGTAGGAATTTTTGCTAATGACAGGGAGGCATTAATTATTTCATTTATAATTGGATTTGCAATATTGATTATGGCGTGTAAGATCGAGGGGGGACAGGGGTCAAAGGGGGAGCCCGATTTAATAGCAAGCGTTGCCTGGCAAGATTGGTCTAGGCTAAACGGCTTGAAAGTTTGTAAAGTTGGTCTGTCTTTACCTAAGATGACGTTGTTGTTAGCAGAGAGACAGAGGGGTAGAGTGAAGTCTTGTTGTAATATCTGGACCTTCTGTTCGAAATAGTCCACTATGTTATTGCAGAGAGACTGTGAAGGGGGGATCTCTTGTTGCAGTAACTCTGGGTTGGTAAACGCGTTGACTATCTTAAAGATAGTTTTTTTATTCGAATTTGGCATTTTAAGCACTTCCGTGTAGTAAGCTTTTTTGGCTATTTTAATCTGGGTGTGGTAATTTTTGAGAGCCGTTTTGAGTTTGGTTAATTCGGTCTGCTCATAATTCAGTCGCCATCTGCGTTCTAGGAGCCTGCAATGAGTTTGTAACCCTTTCAGAGTCTTGGTGTACCATGGGGCAGAAGGTTTCTTTGGTGGGCGGCTGTTCTGTAGACCTGGGGATGCAAAACGGTCTCTTAGGGTATATTTTCACTGCGTGAAAAGTTGGTTATCGACTGTTGGATCTCCTGACAAATTAGGTCTACTAGCTAGCGCAGCTTGGTGTAAATCAGGGTGAGTTGTCATCTCCTTCCACCTAAACTTAACTTGTTGCGGGGGCAAGGTGCGCCTCTTGGTATTTGGCGTACACTGGAATCTGATTTCCAAGGGAATCAGTTTATGATCAGTCCAGGTTAGGTTGACTGGGGCCTTGACTGTGAGGGTGTTGAGGTTAGAGCAAATACTATACAACATGTGGCTGGCATTGTGGGTGGCGGAAAAATCCGCTGCTCCAGGCCGAGTGTGTCCATGATTTCCTTGAAATTTGTTGCCCCTGGATCATTTTTTGTGTCGAGATGGATATTAAGATCTCCTAATAGAGTAAAATTGGTGAAGCTGAGGGTGAGTGAGCTCACAATGTCCCCAATACTGTCAAGGAAGGCTTTATAAGGGCCTGGTGGGTGGTAAAGTAGAGCACCTGAAAAAGCGAAGGAGTCCTCTAATTGAAAGCAGAAGCTAATGCCCTCTGCTCCTTTGAGGTCTGGCAATTGGGATATTGAACACTTTAATGAGCTGTGGTAGATGATTGCCAGGCCTCCCCCACGTTGTTCTGGTCTATCTAGTCTGTGAATGAGGTAGCCGGGGGGAAGGGCACTGACTATATCGGGATTGCACCAGGCCTTCAGCCAGGTTTCAGTTACAAAAAGGCAGTTAAGTTTGTCATTTAATATCAGGTTATAGATTTGTTGAGCATGCTTGCACAGTGATCGGGCATTTATAAGACCACCACGTAGGCAGGTCTGTTTAGTAATGGTTTCCGGCGCTGTCTCCTGTATAGGCATGAGAGTTTGTTTACAATTTTTACAGCAAATTGACCCCTTCCAGTTTTCCACATCCAACGAGTTTTTACATGTTAAGGGGTTACTTTTTAAGGCTAAGATGGAATCCCTTGTGAGTCGTTTGTCTGGAGGAAAAAGGGCAGCATTTCTGCGCTGGACGCGTTCCGGACGCGGACGGGCGCAGACGGGCTTGCCTGTGGCGCACCGCTGGCGCGTGCGCGTCCGCTGCGCATCGGCGCCATCTCGCAGTTAAATACTGTGAGGCTGGTGGTTCTGGGGGGGGAGACTAGACCGTCTCCCTCCCAAGATGTCTTCCGCCAAGTGGACTTGCGGAAGTGAGGCAAAGTTAGGTGTTGTTCCTCCCTCCACTCAATCAGCAATTGCTGTGAGGACCTGGGAGGAAGTGTCAACGAAGGGCAGTGCTGGGGAGTTCTGAAGTAGGCGCAAAGGAATTTCAAAATTTGACAAGGCAGTATACGCAATGCAGCGAATGTGGCGTTAGTTGTAATTCTATTTTGAAAATGAACACTTTGAATTGCGGCGCGCTGTTTAAAACAACAATTATTCAAGCAAGGGTAAAACTTATCTGGCACCTAAGTTAGCCGCTAGCAGCTTATCCACTGCGCTTCGGCGCCATCTCGCAGTTAAATACTGTGAGGCTGGTGGTTCTGGGGGGAGACTAGACCGTCTCCCTCCCAAGATGTCTTCCGCTGAGTGGACTTGCGGAAGTGAGGCAAAGTTAGGTGTTATTCCTCCCTCCACTCAATCAGCAATTGCTGTGGTGGACCGGGGAGGAAGTGTCGGCGAAGGGCAGTGCTGGGGAGTTGTGAGGTAGGCGCAAAGGAATTTCAAAATTTGACAAGGCAGTATACGCAATGCAGAGAAAGCGGCGTTAGTTGTAATTCAATTTTTAAAATGGATCTATATATCTTTATATTTATTACTTTTCTCCAAAAAAGCATATTCAATGCACTACCTTATTTCTCACCCTATACCTCTATCAATATCTTTAATCTACATATACTTACTTCCTTTATGCATCTATATACTTTCCATGTACTTATTGATCTATATATGTATTACTTTCTTCTAATTCAGCATATCCAATGCACTACCGTATTTCTCACCCTATACCTCTCTCAATTGTTGTATTCCTCTTAGGGTGTCCATACACGGGCTTTCCTGTATCATGTCCTTATATAGGCACAATTCACCCTGCCCTTATATAGGCATGAAATCCCAGTCCTTATTTAGGCATTAAACCGTGCACTCCAAATACAGGCATGGTCTCAGACATCCGTCCACCCTAACGTCACAACGAGTTCTTGAAGAACAGACCCTTAGGCTTCGGGAGTTTCCCTAGCACAGGACTATTGATTTCTTCAAGGACTCATCTATTATGCATGAACCGTTATATCTTAGGGGTTCATTCATGACGTCTTCCGCTGTCCGATTCACGTCAATGCTAACACTCTGAGGTACCTCTCAGGTATAAATATACCTTCCCTAGCCCCTGTAAATCAGAGGAGACCTTGACTTCAGAGGAGCCCGTTTCCCGGCCTGACGCACTGAGAAGACGCTGTCATCCCTGCATGCAGAGAGTCCAGCTTCCAGTGATCTGACTTCCTCGCGGGGTGTTGGAGCTCGAGTCTGGCAAGAGATTCCCACCTCTCTCATTCTTAAGGTATGGAGCTGACTAGAACCTAGAGGGACTCTTGGCATACTAGGCATACTAGACTTAACATACTCTTAGTATACCATAGTGAGGAATACTTCACCTACGTCATACCTCTCCCTACACCTAGGTTAGGTTAGGTACATTGGGGTAGAACTAGCTTAGAGACGCATCGTATGAGTACTCGCATTTTTTTTTTTTTAAGTTTAGAAAGCTTTATTGAAGTGGTAAACAAAGTATAACATCACTACAGATTATATGATGAGGAGTAACAATACAGAATAAACGTTAGCATTAAAATTGGGAATGAATCACACCTCAGTTGTAAAAACTGTACAAAGTCAAATGCGTTTTTTAAACTTATAAAAAAGGAAAGGAAGAGAAGAGACGAAAAGAAAAGAAAGGGGAGAGAGGAAAGGAAGAGAGGGGAACAGAAGAAAGATTAATATCAGAAGAAACACAAGATATGTAATAATATAAACTGCAATAAAAATTGTAACATGTATATGATTAATTTTTCGACCTAGAAAGAAAGGAGGTTAAAGGTAACCATAACAAGTCTTTTTTGATCAACAGAGCAGTGGAATTAGCAAAGGCACGATCCAGTCTATGGTGATGGCATAATAAATTCCACCATGCTTGGAGTGAAATCTTTGAGGTGTCCTTCCAGTTGGTGGTTATAATTTGGAGGGTAATAGCAAGAAATAGATCAATAAATTTTCCAGCATAACCATGAACATCCCAAACAGGAGAACAACTTCCCAGAAAAACATGTGAAATTTCAAAAGGAACAATAGACATTAAAATATCATTCAATTTTAACCAAACCTGAGCCCAAAAAGATTTAACCAAAGGGCAATGAAAAAACATATGCATGAAATCACTATTATTATTAGTACAAGACCAACACTTGGGAGAGTCTAATAACTTAAATTTGTACATATCGTAGGGGTGAGAAAAAGTCTATTATAAAAATAATATGAAGTCTGTGTAGTGCTAGCAGAGCGTGAGGCGGTATGAATTTTTTTTCCATAAAGAGTTCCATGTGCGTAAGGGGATTTCTAGGGCAAGATCCTTTTCCCATGAGAGTTCTAATTTGGATTTGGTTCTGATTTTCGCAGGGTATGATAGTATTTTATATATTGAAGAGGCACTAAATTGAGTGGAGAAATCAATGGAAGTAGGGAATGTCTGATTAGAAATAGTGGTGTGAGGGTCCTGAGGGAAGAGAGATGTGAGAGATTCCTTAAGCATGGGATAATGAAGGGCATGAGAGGCGGAAACGTTATAGAAGGCTTGAAGATCTGAAAACTCCATAAGGGAACCATCTTTTATTAAGTGTCGTGGTGTAATAATTCCCTTGTCAATCCATTCCTTCCAAAATAGAGTACGTTTGTTAATCTTAATGGATTTATTATACCAAATTGGAGTGCGAAAAAGGGGTCAGCAGACGGTAAGTGTGAGTGAATCAGAGAGGTGGAAATTGCTTTGGAGTGAATAAAAATAGGGAAGAGAAACGTTTCGGAGGTTGGGACAAAGAGACAGCAGAGGTAAAAGAGAAAGGAGAATACTGAGCTTGCTCCAACAGTCTCCATGCAGTTGGAGGCAGGTCTGAGTTCTCAGATAGAGAAGTCCATACTTGCTTTAGAGTGAAAGCAGAGTGATATTGGCGAATATTAGGAAAATTGACACCACCTAATTCTTTGGAAGATTGAAGGCGAGCCAATGAAATCCTAGGTTTACGATTGTTCCAGAGGAACTTGGATAGAGAACTATTAATAACACGAAAAAAGGGGTTAGGAAGAGAAATGGGAAGCATGGATAAATAAAAATTTATGATAGGAAGAAGCATCATTTTGATGGTGGCTACCCTGCCCCACCATGAAAGAAATAGCGGTGACCAACCCTCAGTCAGGGCGGAAATTTTCTTTAGGATGTCCGCCAGGTTTATTTTGATAGTTTCCTTGATGGTGTTAGCATATAAGATACCAAGGCATTTGATATGTCTAGAAGTCCACTCAAAACCAGTATTTGTAAACATAGAAGGAAGGCAAAATTTGTTAAGAGGTAAGATTTCAGACTTTTCCACGTTTAATTTATAGCCAGATACACCCGAATACTCCTGCAGAAGTGAAAAGAAAGCCGGCAGAGAAGTGGTTGGGTTAGAAATGTATAAAAGAATATCGTCAGCATATGCGGTAAATTTAAGATTGAGTGATTTAAATTGAAGACCTGTATAGTGAGGAGACCGTTTGATTGTTTCTAGGAAGGGTTCCAACGCAAGGATAAAAAGAAGAGAAGAAAGAGGGCAGCCTTGTCTAGTCCCTCTAAGAAGGGGGAAATACCGGGACTGGCAACCATTTACCCAGACTGAAGTGGTCGGGACTGAATAAAGTAGTTGAATATATTGAAGGATAGGAGGGCCAAATCCATGCCATTTTAGGGCACTGAAAATAAACTCCCATTCAACCCTGTCAAACACCTTTTCAGCATCTAATGTTATGGCGGCTAACGGAGAATCGAATTTAGAGGCCAAATGGATGATATTAAGAAAGGTGCGTGAGTTATCTGTAATAGAACGACCTTTGATAAATCCGGATTGGTATATGTTTACAAGATCAGGGATAATTTTATTAATTCGTATGGCGAGTAATTTTGCAAAGATTTTGAAGTCTGTGTTAATCAAAGAAATGGGTCTATAGTTTTTACATAAGGACAGATCTTTATCTTTTTAGGTATCAGACAAAGCATAGCCTGATAAAAAGTGCCTTGCGCTGCACCAGTAGTAAGAAAGTGAGTAATTAAAGAAAGGAAATGAGGAATCAAAAGTGATTTAAATTGGAGAAAGAATCGAACAGTAAAACCATCAGGACCCGGTGTCTTATCTTTAGGTAAAAGGAAATAGCAGCGATAATTTCTTGTTCGGAGATGGGAATATTTAAAGAGGAAAGATCGACCTGATTTTCGGGATTCTTAGGGATGCGTTGAAAAAATGAATCAATAAGATCAATAGAAGGGGACGATTCTGGGGTGTACAGAGAGGTATAGTAATCAGTAAAACACTCAAGAATCTTGGCATCTGAGAGATGTAAAACTCCGGAAGGATCCTTAATAGCAGCTATTTTAGCTTTTTGTTTTTTAATTTTAAGGTAATTAGCTAGTGCTTTGCCGGCTTTGTTCCGTCCACCATACATTTTTGCATTGAATTTAAGAAGGTTATTACAAGCCGAATCCCAAGACTGTTTGTTATATTGCATTTTCGCTTTAATCAGATTGGATAAAGTATCAGGGCAATTGGCTGAAAAATACTGGTGTTCCAACGTTTTGATTTGTTTGAGGAGAGATGTAGATTCGGAGAGAGTTTTCTTCTTTTTCCTAGATACAAAGTTTATTATAAAACCTCTGGCAGAAGCTTTAAAGGCATCCCATATCAGATGAAATTGAGAGACAGAAGAGAGATTATGAAGAAAGAATTCTTGAGCAAAAAGCGAAAACTGTTCCACAAATTGAGAGTCCAAGAGAAGAGAATTGTTAAAGCGCCAGCGCCGAGTTGAGGATATGGGTGAGGGGTAATCCAAATCTAAAATGATGGGGGCATGATCGGATATGAGAATGGAGCCAATCTCGATCTCATTCATGAATTGTAGGGTATGTTGAGTAAGGAAAATGTAATCTATTCGGGAATGAGATCTGTGTGCAGGAGAGAAAAAGGAGAACTCAAGTGCATCCGGGTGTGAGGTTCTCCAGGCATCAACCAGTCCTCTAGCAGTAATCGCCTTATAGAAAGTTTTTTGCATCTTCTTGGGGATATATCTGGTTTGAGATTTTCGGTCCAGAAAGGGATCCATAAGTTGGTTGCAATCACCACCCACAATCAAATTATCTGCAGAATGTGAGGAGAGGAGAGTGGAGAAATCAGACCAAAAGGATGAGTCAGTGCCATTCGGGCCATATAGATTGCAAAGAGAGAGTGGAGTATTGTTAACTGTAACGTCTAGAAGAAGCCATCTACCATTGGTATCTTTAGATTCAGTTTGTAATTGAACAGACAATGACTTATGAAATAAAATAACAACCCCGTTCTTATTATTATCAGCTGGGGAGCAAAAGATGTCACCCACCCAATGTTTACGTAATGAGGGCAAGTCTTGTAATCTGAGGTGTGATTCTTGCAACAGAGCAATATGACATTTCAATTTAGCCAAGTGGGACAGTACTCTCTGCTTCTTAACAGGATTACGCATACCTTTTACATTCCATGAAATGATGCGGAGACTTTTCATAAGTAAAGTTCATATGAGAATAAACAACCTCTAAACATGACAAGTGCGAAAAAGTTAATGCGTAAAATATAGAGATTCAACGAAAAGGAAAGTGTAAGAGACCAGGAGGATACAAGTATAGCAAGGAAAAAGGAATGGGTAAAATAGAGTAGTAAAAAGGAAAAAAAAAGGTATACAACATTTTTTGGTATGGTGAAGGAAATAGGCGAGAAGGTAAGTGTAAAAACCTTGTTGTAAAGAGTAAAAAAACGAAATACTCCGTGCAAAGAAAAGATCCAGAAGGAAGGAGAAGAGAAAGTGGAGAAAGAGAAGGGAGTGAAAATAGGGAGAAAAAGCATGATCGCCAGTTAAGAGAAGGAAAGAAAGAGATGGCAAGTGAGGAGGGAAAAGAGGGGAATAGAGAAAGCAAGGGTGGAGAACATAGTCTCCCAAGGAGAGATAACAAAGAGAAGATGACAAAAAACCGAGCGGCTTTAGTCATAAAGAACAAAATGAAGAAGAGCAATGACGGTTGAGGGGGGGCGGCGAGAGACAAGACAACCACACAGGCAAAGAGACTCCGAGAAAAGTCAAAATTGCCTTCTAAAAATAGGTAAGGAGGCAAGTGTAAAAACAAGAAGGCAAACTTACGAACAAAAGGAAGGGAACTTACCAAACACTGGGAAGAAATTGCAGCAACATGAGTCACAGATAACATACAAGGGGGGTGACAAGAGTGGAGAACAGCTACAGCAGTTCCACGCTGGGGAGGCCTGGGAAATGAGAAAAATAACAGACAAGGGCCTGATTAGAGGTTACGAGCTACATACTGAGGCAAACCAAAACAAACAAGGAAATAACGTAAAGTAATTAAGGCTTGCTCAGTTCCATGGATTCTCCTTTATGGGTGTGAATGAACTTCCGAAGGTCGGCCGGATCTTCAAAACTGAAAGTTCTGTCTTTGTAGGTGACTTTGAAGAAGCAAGGATGTATTAACCCATATCTGGCGTTCATAGATCTCAAGGCAGGCCTAAGGTCGAGGAATTCCTTGCGCCGATTAGCAGTTGGCTTGGAGACATCCTGACTGAAGAAAACTCTGTGGCCGGACCAGAACATCTGCTTGTGTTGCTTAGCTGCGTTGAGAATTTCCATGAGATCAGAGTAGAGAAGAAAGTAAGCAATTATACCTCTGGGTTTAGACGAGGAGGATGCACTCTGTGGACCCAATCGATGAGCTCTCTGGATATTGAAGTCTGTGGACTTTGCACAACCAGCAATCTGAAGGACTTGAGATTTCAGAAATATAATCATGTCTGATCCTTCAGAACCTTCCGGAATACCATAAATGCGTAAGTTGTTACGCCTATTACGATTTTCTAAGTCATCTGTAGATTTCTTGAGCAAACTGACTTCTTTAGTAAGGCAGTCAACCTTGGCGAGAACATCTTGAGCGTCACTGACTTTTTGCTCCACATCCGAAAGCCTCTGGTCTAGTCCAGTCCATTTGTCATCTAACCTTTGCAGGGTAGCAGCTGTGTCAGACATAAAAGGACGAATAAGACGTAGTTCCTCCATTATATCTTCTAATGTAAGAGGGAGCGGTGATTTTGACGGAGAGGGTGGATCCTTATTTGTACGTTTACCAGGACCGACCACAGTGTCCTTTCGTCCACCCGCAGTACCCCCCTGGGGTTTGTGTGGATGATGAGAGTCCATAACGGCAAAGGAGAGAAGGCACCAACAGTGTAGGACTGAAAAGCAGGAGACGGCTTTATTATTGTATTTGAAGAAGAGCCAAGAAGAATTGACCAGCAAAGTGTCCACAGAAAGAGGCGGTCTGCACATAAAATAAAAAAGTTGTTACTTCACTAGATACCACAGAGTTGAATACTGTATCCGGTGACATCCACTGTAATAAGGAAGAGGCATATATCCAGCAGAACAACCATCTGCCTCACACAGCAGCAAGAGGATCAGTATGAATGCTGGATTGCCTTTTTTAATGTAAGGCACAACATGGTCAGCCCGATGGACATTCTCCTCACAGTCGGGCGAAGTGCTGCATGAGTAAAGACACAAAATGGCGGCCACTATCAGGCGGAGACAGACGGAGCTGATGATAAAAAGGACAGAAGGGTCGGTTTAAATGTAGGTCTGTCTCTTTTGGTGTAAAAACACAACAAGGTCAGCATTGAAAAATAGGGATAATGCTGCGAAAGAGAGGAGAATTATCCGGAGAACATTCCCCTGATGGTCGGGTGAAGTGCTGCATGAAGCAAATCACAAAATGGCGGCCGCTGTCGAGCAAGAAACATTGGGGCCGATAACGATAAAAAGAGACCTTCTCAAGGTCTAAAACTTGCCATAATGGTGCTGGAACGCTCCTGTGCAGGAAACCACGATTTGCGGTAAGTAAGCGCTGCTTAAAAGCAGTCCCTTCGTCAGCGAGCGGAGCTCGGATTAGCGGAGCTCTTCAGGTGGCGGCCATCTTGGATCGCCGCTGTCGCGCGCCTCAGTACTCGCATTTTTTAGTCTATGTTATTTATGTAAATGAATATCTACTAAAGATCATGCTAGCGCAGTATTATTTATTTCTACTGCTTACGCTGTACATTATTTATCTTGCATACTGTCTTGTGATCGTAACAGCACTTTTTACTTACACAAGAAACAAGACTGTTCAATAAACCTTTTATTGAAACGCCCGTCTATTCTTTCTGTGTAACTTTGAGGAAAACTAAGCATGCACGATTGAGCTGAGTGAAATAGTTATCTATTGTTTCCACGACTCTGGGACACGTTCTGATTCTAAAGGGAAACAAAGTTGTCATGTTTTGCGGCTGCCACAAACTACTCCCTTCTTGTTTGTCAAGGAGTTTCTAGTGGCCTCTGAGCTAGCTGGCACAAGTAATTAAGTTTAATATACTCGATAGGGACATACTGACCTCAGTCCTATGTCAAACTTATAGGGTATATTATTCCAATGCGCAGAGCCTATTAGGGAAATAGGAGCTACACTACACAATATTTCTTCTACCTCAACTCTCTCACTAATCTCAAACCTCTTTCTACTACTCTTTCCAATGCACTACCCTATTTCTCACCCTATACCTCTATCAATATATCCTCTACATCCAATCTCTCATTCATCCCAAACCCCATACCAATACTATGATCCCCAAAATAGCCCTTTCTAGACTCTCCCCTACTCTACCCCTCCACATCCCTTTTTACTCATCCCAAGCCTCCTCCTACAACTATGACCACCAAAACAAACAAAAAAAGTCTAAATCCTTCCCTTTTCTATCCCTCCACTATCCTTTTCAATCAAAATAACAGACTAACATGTCCACTTCTCAAATTTCATATTTCACTATACTAATTCACCACTAATCCTTTATGGGTTCCAGAGTAGCATGCTACTCACCGACAAAAGCGCTTCAACACCTCATCAGGGGTAGCAAGCACTATATAAATGCAAACCTTTTTCCCTCTTATATCCCTCCGCTACCCTTCTCTATCCAAATAACTGAATAACATATCCACCACTCAAATTACTTTCATATTTCACTATACTAATTCACCACTAATCCTTTTATGGGTTCCGGAGTAGCGTGCTACTCGCCAAAAAAGAGCTTCAACACCCCATCAGGGGTAACAAATGCTAAAGAAATGCAAACCTTTTTCCCTCTTCTATCCCTCCGCTATCCTTCTCAATCCAAATAACTGACTAATATTCACCACTTAAATTACTTTCATATTTCACTATACTAATTCATCACTAATCCTTTATGGGTTCCGGAGTAGCGTGCTACTCGCCAAAAACCTCTTTGACGCCTTGTCAGGGGTAGTAAGCGCTATATAAATTCAATTACAATACAATACAATATCAGTCCCATATCAGCAGCTGTGATCAAGCTGAGTAAACAGGTGCTTGACACTGTATCTTCAAGTACCTGAATTGGTGCTTGCACTTTTGTTTTCCTTTTGTTTCATCGTTGCTACAAATGAACCTTGACTTTTTAGTGCCCATGCATACACTTTAGTTTTCAATGGCGTAAGTCAGGGCAATGGAAACAGTTAATTATATTTCTCCTCAGGCATAATATTTATTAATGCACCACTATCGATTCGATAGTGAAAGATATTGAGCAACCGTTGACTTTTGGTGTGATTTTCTGACAATATTTGAATGACTTTGGTGCTTTGTTGTGTCGACTTTTCTTGGATCAGCATTTTTCCTCACATGTGATCAGTCCAGCATGTGCACATTACTCTGAGGTAAACATCGACATGGCACAACCATCTTCTTCACTTTCACTTGACATTGATACTGAAGAACTGTTTGACAAAGATTTTGATGTCGGTCGACTTTGTTTGGTGTCGATTTGCCTCAACTGATGTGGTTGCTTGGCCTTATGGGAGTGTGTCAAACATCGCTTTTGGAACATTCGCGTGGCTATATTGTCTTTGTGCCGTGATGCACTTACATTCTCCTTTGCCTTGCAAACTGTTACAAAAGGTTCTCTGCATCCCTTGGCCAGGTGCTATGGCATATTTTTTCATTAATGGAAGACTCACTCTGGGCACCTCTGGCCTCCATGTCAGCAACTTATCGATCAGTGCGCTCTTCAGCTCTAGCAGCCATGAGAACTCACTCCAGACTAAGAGTTTCTCTCAGAATGCATCATCTGATCGAATCTGACAAACATTCATCAATCACTCTGAGGTGTATATCTTCCTCATCATTAAATTAATTGAACTTATAGTGTTTGATGAGCGTATCCAGTCTCAACAAATTAGTCGATGGTCTCACCAGCTTTCAATCATTGTTGACTGAAGATATACCTTTCATAATCTACATTCGCATTGGATTAAACTTTAAATTCAACGCTGCTTTGATTTGACTGTATTTAATTTCATCAGCTTGCAGAATTTTCTTTATGACTTCTTTTACACCTTCCGCAGGAATATTCTTCAGGTACTAGACAATCTACGTGTTATCTGCTTCTTCTATTGCATCAATGAAATCATCACATTTATCTATACAGGCAGTCTATCTGTCACCAATATTCATATTTTTGGAGGTATCAAATGGCAGTGGTGGTTTCAAGGAGGCAGCTGCATTCTAACGAACTAGAAGATTGACTGACACTGAGGGTGGAGTTCTCTCCGACACCGACTGCTGCCCGCTAGGACCTGCATCATCTATATCATCTCTAAGTCCCTGTACTGTGCTGGCCTCTGAGTCATCTTAGACATTCCGAGGAACCTTGGCCTCCCTCTTGGTCTCCATGAGAACTCTTTGCTTTCAGGAGACCTTTTGAGTTGTTCTGAGCCACCACCCGGCAGCTTTGGTGGTGTGCTGCTTCGTGTATGGACAGTACTGCAAGCACAACCCTAAGGGCTTCCTATCGGGTCACTTACCCCAGCTCTGTGGCACAATGACTCTCTTTGCTCAGTTCTGGTAAGCAGATGGCCATTTCTTGTATTTGAATTTCATTGCTTATTTGTGTATCTTTGTACTGCCTGACACCTGGTTGAGCTCTGCCTTGCAGTGCTTCTGCTTGCAGCATTATCACTCCATATGATGTATGGCTTTAGGTTGTGTAGTTGCATGGTACCTCTCTTTGCGGCCTTCAGCAGCAGGCTTTCGGCCAATGATGTGTAAACGTCTTAGTGAATCTTTCATTACCTTCAAATGCTTTACGTGGACTGGGGCTGCGCTTTGACTCCACATAGGCCAAATGTTGATTCTGCACTTTGACGGAGACACACATGGCACCCACAAGCAGTTTGCTGGACCACAGCAAACTCTCTGGGAGAGCACTGTTGATCTTTGGGTTACTTATCTCCTATCTCATCGCCAGTTGCAGCATCCTCCCCAGCCCGGTTACTCGCCAATGACCATGCTACACACGGAGCTTAGTATAATACATCCTTATTCTTCTGTGTGTAATCCCAAACTCAGCATTCTAAACCTGCATTCACTTCACAATGCTCCAAAGTTTATGCTACAGTTCTACGTAGTCCATCAAAAGCCACAAGGATGTCTTCACTACAACTCACATGACACTGCAGTAGGGATAAAAAAATGCATGTGCTGCATAAAGAGACATGAAGTAAAGGACCATGGAACAAAGAAGAATGAGGTGTGATCAGAGCTTGTCAGTCTTGGTATTCCTCAATCACAGCATTTGTTGTAAAGCTGGCAATGATATTCTAAAAGCACGGGGATCTCTACACTAATTTGTATTTCCAAAACAAAGAGCCTAATTTCTTCTTTGGTGGGTTTCCAGCTGTTCATCAGGGTGGTGCAAGTATTTTCTCTGCCTCCCTGGCTAGACTACCACCCACCACATTAAGAGATAGCCACTGGACCCGAGCTGTGGTTACGGTGGCTCCTCTGAAGGCACATGGGGGCATAATTATCGCAGGAAACTGCCGCTAAAGCGGCGATAATGGGCTTGATAATATGCCCTTGAGAATTCCAATAGAAGCCCAGGATCACAGCAGAACATGGGCTTCTATTGGTATTCTCAAGGGCATATTATCAAGCCCATTATCGCCGCTTTAGCGGCAGTTTCCTGCCGCTAAAGCAGCAATAATTTTAACGCCGTTCTTGCTAATATGCCCCTGTAAGTTTGGTGAGCACCCACTATGTTTCCGACAGTTGCTCACTAAAAAATTTTGTTTCCAAAAATGAACTCTCAACATTTGATAAACAAAAAATAAATAACCCAGTGTGGGGGTCGTTGTTCTGTTTTTTTCAGTTTGAGTCCCACCAAAGTTTCACCTACAGTGGAAAACTGAGAAAAATACAGCAGACACGTTTATGGTGGCGTATCCTGTCCGCCATACTCTAAATCAGTCACTTAGTGCTGGTTCTAGTTTCATTGCAGTCTTTACAATGTGGAATTCGTTCGATAGAACCTCGGTGTTAACCCTGATTTGTAGGTTCAAATAGAACATGGCAAACACGGTGATGGAAGGAGAACTCAGGTCTCCCCTTAGCAGATAACGCAAAAAGTTCATATTTTGCTATATTGAATCAACCATTCCAAACCAGGCATTGGGCTATATAGTTCAGATATCAAACACGCGCAATATAATTCTGTATATGTGCATATTTGACTGTGAACTGTCACTTAAGCATCTCTTTTTAAACAGGTTTGAAATTACCTTTTATCAACTTGCAATTAATTGACTTGAGTTCTTTCCTCTATGTCAGACTAATACTGACCTTTTCTGTTAACATGTAATTAGCAAATAGTTAACAAAAGTGTCTGAAAAATATTTCCAATTTTATCACACTGAACCTTTCATCTATATATACATTTATAGCTCCAACATTGAATTAGCAAAACACTCACTTAATGTGCAAATTAGCTTCTTAGCTGTCAGAATAACGTGTTTAGGTTTATTTCGATGTAGGAACCGTTGCACACATTATTATGCAGTGCTAGCAGAGATGTAGATTGAAATGTATAATCTATGTTATACCCTGCAGCTATCCTTCCCACTAGATACAGAATCCAAGGACAGGGCCTTGGGTGGTGTTTATATTTTTCGAAATGTTTAAAAAATGGCTTTCATGTTTTTTTATTTTTTACATAAAATACGCTTTCTATTTTATGTTTGATGCAAATCATAGAATGGTAGTAGAAATTATCATTATACTTGTTGTCATGAACACGAATTATCAACCTTACTCGCCATGTTTATTTTAAGTGGAGCATATAAAACAGTAAATACATATTTTTGAATTCTGTTTTGTGAACATATTTCCTGTTGTCTGGTTTTCAGAGAATTATGGGGCATATTACCAAGGATTAGCGATATTTATCGCTAACCGCGCTTAGCGCGTTATTTGGTAACGCCACCTATCGCTGGAAATTATCGCTGAGATAACACCCTATTAGTAAGGTTTATCTCCATAGCGATAATATTTCCAGTGATAGCGGCAAAATGCGAGAATATCGCTGGAAAACCAGCGATATTCTTGCATTAACGCTAAGGTGGATTCAGCATTAGAATCCACCTCCTATACTTCAAACAGGTAAGTCATCCTCACTAGCAGGTGTTAAAATCTAGCGATAAACGCGCTTAGCGCGAATTATTATATCGCTTCGCCTGCCTTGCTATTAGGGGGTAGTGGTGTTAGCGACTGTTTTCAGTCGTTTTTAGTAGGGAACGCCTTCCTTGCATGTCATTAGCGATAATTATCGCTGACATGCAAGGCGATGGAAAACGCGGCCTCTAACGCCTGAAAGCTGTCGCTAACGCCTGTTAGCGACAGCTTGCTAATAGGGCGATAAAATTATCGCTGCTTTAGCGGCAAAAAGTGCCGCTAAAGCGCCGATAAAGCCCTTGATAATATGCCCCTATATGTAATGCTAAATGAGGAAATGTTGACCCCCTTGAAGAGAAGTTTGTTTGCTCAGCAACTAGTCTAGCCGTAGTATTATTATCATGTCGCACTTTGAAGGACAGGAATAACAATCCTTAAATACACTCGTTTGTCACACAATGATTAGAATGCTTTGATGAGCAATGTAAACACGCCATCTAGATGTCTTCAGGGGTATTTGTGAATATGGTAATAACGTTTAAATGTTATGGGAGATTGGTACTGAATCCAAATTGCTCATTCACTCGTGCTTGTTGATGCACGAAGGCTTTTACGCGGGGCCACTGGATTTCTGCGATTTTGCGGCCACAGTGTTTTCCACACAATTATGGATTTGATACATTTGCCATATTATCTTTCATCTTCTACATAATCTGCAGTTTTAAAGAAACGTTTCTGTTTCTAGCTTACACGGATCAAAACTTACTAAACACGTGGCGACAGGCGTTACTGCGCAGTGGAATGTACTTTCCAAAGCTTCCTGGTCATGTAGAATTTGCTTATTACTGTATTTGGATGTTAAACTGGCACTGATGATGTGATATACTAGTCCAGACAGCGTTATCATGTGTAAAAATGAAAAAAAAATGAATAATATAAAAAGATGTGCTGCACTACACCGCATAATCTGCCTTTTAATTGCTGCATAATATAGCCAACCATAGCACATAATGTCATCCTCCCTTGCTACATAATTCCAGTGGATCTGCTCTTACAAAAGGATTTGCAGTAAAATGAGTGCATGAAAATTAGATTATAGTTTATGTGAGGAACCTGTGTCTCACCCATGGCAGCTTACCTTCCTCAGAAATAAAATACGAACTAAAAGATTCAAACTTAGAGTCTGGTTTAGCGTTTATGCGGATGGGTACTCCATTACAAACGTGACAGATATCCTGTCTGCCTTATTCCAAGCACATTAAGATATAATGCACTTGTGCTAAAGCGGACGGGTTATCCATCCTATTTTTGATGGAGTACCAGTTCACCAAACTCTAAATCAGACCCTAAACTATTTAATCGAAAAACGAGTAATTAAACAAGTGAACTCTCACAAGAACGAATCGCGAAAATGCTCTCAATATTATCATAAGGAAAATGCTAAACAGTGTGAAAAATTAACATAGAATCTCACTCTGAAAGGGCAGTAAATTCCAGATTCAGTTTGTAACTGAAGTTATCCATCCAGGAATTACATGAATTGGAGGATAACAATTACTGGCATTTTGTTTTCACTTAAACATTTCACCTACTAAAGGGAGGTCAACTGCAAGAGAATGAGAACATGCCTGGTAATTGGTAAAAAGATGAGGGGCACTGTGAAACCACCAATTCCTGATATTATTCCCCATTTCTCAGAAGCTTACCAATAATGGGACCGTGTTTTGAATATCCCAAGGGCCTCATGTATGGGGTTTTGGTGTAGGGCAGCGTAGTAAGTCACCTTCCTGCGCTGGTCCACGTCAAAGAGTAAGGGCAGGATGCACCATATTTATCCAATTCAGTGCATTCCTGTCCTTTCCCCCTGCGCTAGCACCGTTTTGGCAGCCTAGCGCCAATGCAGGTACCTTTGCACCCTGATGCAATGATGCCTGTGTTGTGGCAGAATTGTTTTTGTGAAAGAAGAGGCACCTTCTTGCACAAAAACAATCCTGGGAGGCCTTTTCCTCTTTCCATGTGTGATGCAGAATGCACACATGGAAAGGATAAAAAAATGAGGATAGATAAAGTTATTTCTCCTCGTTGCACTTCTCCTGGGGAGGCGTAAGGTTTTGTCACATCAACAGGTTTACATGGTTTTGTAAATCTGGGGAAGCATCAAAATCCAATTGTGGTGTGTGGGAACACCCATCGTAACGGCCATGGAACGCCTCTCTAGTGCACAGTGAAGCAACACAGCGATTTGCACTGCCTTGCCTTACTCAGTATCTATGAGCTATTCATAGCCATGCAAAGAGGCTTTGCTTGGCCTCATAGGTGTGATTTTGTAGTTTGCGCCACTGTAGCATCACAAAAAGTGACGCTCATAAATATGTCCCCAAGTGTATGGAAGCTCATTCAATAGTTCTGGGTCTGGGACTCCTGCACTGTTCGCAATGAGACTGACCTGCCCTCATGTCATTGTTTTGCACAAAGTTGAATCCTTGTCCACAGTAAGATTCTGTAATCCCTGTATTAACGCAAGTATCAAATTCTATATAATTGGTTACTAGTGACGCATCCAGTTGCCAAATCCAAAGAAAAGGCATCAGAATTTGACTATTAAATGTTATTACAGTAAAGTTCTGACATTACAATACCTATTGCCAGAGCCAGCAGCTGAGGTGAAAGGCAGTCAGGTCCCGGAACATAATTGAAACAGCTGATTAAAGCAACGAAAATAGATGTTGCTTTTCTTTCTTCTGCTCTATTTTGTAGCTTACAATGACATGTACTCCTTAGATAGTTAGATAAAAGCTCAAATCTTTCTGCATGTTTCCATACATTCCCAGCTAGAAAAACTTTCTTTTTTTCAAATTGACTTGGATTGAACTGTTTCTAATATCTGTTTGCACCAAATGACTTACACTAAGGGGTCGATTCCGATCCCGGCCGGAAGCGCACCTAACTGTATTCGTCCAGAAAAAATACAAGCCGAATGCGTGTTTCCCGACCGAATCGTACACTCGTCCGGACGAACAAGTACGATGCGTATAACAACCCAGTTACCGAACGAGCCGTACTCACCCAATCCAGCTCCTGTTCCCAGCCCGAGCCGGATCCGTAAACGCCGATTCGAGCCGCACGGAAGCAAATACACAGCACCTTCCGGCCGGACTAGTACGATGCGCATTCCGTACGCGCCGAACTCGTCGCTACGTCCGGCACGTTTGAGCATCCGGGCGAGCCGTACATAAGCTCCGTTGTGTGCCAGAAGACGATCCACGGCTACGAGACGAACAAGCCAGCGATGAGTACGAGTCGAAGACACGAGAAACCCGAACGAGACGATCCAAGCATGAATCCCATTGCGCAGGTCCTACCTATACTCTACATCTATTACCGGGACCGGCACGGACGCATAC
The DNA here is from genome assembly GCA_963921515.1 of Calotriton arnoldi. Classification (NCBI taxonomy): domain Eukaryota; kingdom Metazoa; phylum Chordata; class Amphibia; order Caudata; family Salamandridae; genus Calotriton; species Calotriton arnoldi. Next base: position 490,688 of record CAWUFW010006679.1, on the reverse strand, counting down.
GGCACAGACGGTAAGTCAAACACCAACAATACAAACAAACTACACTTACCCGAAATATGTCACACACACATAGGGATGCACAAATGACGTACACAAGCAACAGCAGAACCATAGGGGTGGGATGGCCAACACCAATGCCATACACACCCATAGGGGGATGGATGCCTACCACCAACACCACCCTACAACCACCCCTACTCATGGGTGGCTAGATGCCTGCCACCACCACCACCCCTACTCAGGGGGGCTGGATGCTTACCACTACCACCACCCCTCCTCAGGGGGGCATGGATGCCTGTCACTACTACCATACCCACCCTTAGGGGGCTGGATGCCTGCCACTACTACCACCCCTACTCAGGGGGGCCTGGATGCCTGTCACTACCACCACCCCTAATCATGGGTGCCTGGATGCCTGTCACTACTACCATCCCCACCCTTAGGGGGATGGATGCCTGCCACTAACACCACCCCTATCCAGGGGGCTGGATGCCTGTCACTACTACCATCCCCACCCTTAGGGGGATGGATGACTGCCACTACCACCACCACTATCCAGGGGGGCTGGATGCCTGTCACTACTACCATCCCCACTCATGGGGGGCTGGATGCCTGTCACTACTACCATCCCCACTCATGGGGGATGGATGCCTACCACTACCACCAGCCCTAATCATGGGTGCCTGGATGCCTGTCACTACTACCATCCCCACCCTTAGGGGGATGGATGCCTGCCACTACCACCACCCCTATCCAGGGGGCTGGATGCCTGTCACTACTACCATCCCCACCCTTAGGGGATGGATGCCTGCCACTACCACCACCCCTATCCAGGGGGGCTGGATGCCTGTCACTACTACCATCCCCACCCTTAGGGGGATGGATGCCTGCCACTACCACCACCACTATCCAGGGGGGGCTGGATGCCTGTCACTAATACCATCCCCACCCTTAGGGGGCTGGATGCCTGCCACTACTACCACCCCTACTCAGGGGGGCCTGGATGCCTGTCACTACCACCGCCCCTAATCATGGGTGCCTGGATGCCTGTCACTACTACCATCCCCACCCTTAGGGGGATGGATGCCTGCCACTACCACCACCCCTATCCAGGGGGGCCTGGATGCCTGTCACTACTACCATACCCACCCTTAGGGGGCTGGATGCCTGCCACTACTACCACCCCTACTCAGGGGGCCTGGATGCCTGCCACCACCAGAACCCCTACTCAGGGGGGCTGGATGCCAGTCACTACTACCATCCCCACTCATGGGGGGATGGATTCCTACCACTAACACCACCCCTACTCATAGGACGGGTAATGCATGACACAACCAGCATACTCCCACATAAGGAATGACAGAAAATTACATCCCCCCCAACACCCTGACAAGCGTGTGTAGTCTGTGTCAAATGCCTACAAGACTGAACATGACATTGAACATACAATGTGACCCCCTATCACATGTGTCACACATAAATGTGTGTGGCCTCCACAATGCAAGCCGACCATGGCCACTGTGGCAATGGGCTCGAACACCCCATCACCACAGTGACCAAAAGGTAAGTGTGGGGTCCATAGCTGATGCACTTTTTGAACAGTGTGGCAATGGGGCCTAAAGCCCCATCACCACAGTGACCAAAAGGGAAGTGTGGTGTCCATAGTTGATGCACATTTTTGAACAGTGTGGCAATGGGGCCTAAAGCCCCATCACCACAGTGACCAAAAGGTAAGTGTGGTGTCCATAGCTGATGCACTTTTTGAACAGTGTGGCAATGGGGCCAAAAGCACCATCACCACAGTGATCATAAGGTAAGTGTAGTCATGGTAAAAGCTGCCAAAGCCAAACTGCATGGATGAATCCTGGTCACACAACAACAAACACATCAGTGGCATAGTAGTGCTTGTGTCCCATAGCAACATAGATTGGTCGAGGCAAACAGTGCAGTGTCACTGAAACATCGTTTTGGCCATGTGCATACAAACATCACCCATGGGGTCCCACATTGTCAACATTCACAAATAACACAATGACAGAAGTGACCATCATAATGCTGACCCACATATCTGCACCAATGGACACACAAATGTAGATATCCTGTGGAGACTGTAGATGTCAGGTGAACAAATACCATACCATGGCAGCAATGGGACATACAAACCATGATTATTGTGCTGACTGATGACCTAGGAGTCCCAGGGACAGCAGGGGAAAGCCACCAAACAACATACAGCCAATGGCACACTCAAGATATGCCAATCCAGTGGTGCTAAGGCACAAACACAAACAGGCAGACTCACACTGCATATCAAACACAACGGGTGATGGGGGGGTGTGCCAGTGTCCCCAGGCAACCACACAACACATGAGGAGGCCTGAATTCCAACCACACAGATGTGTATACAGTGCCATACAAAAGTTACTCATGGATCGGATACCCCTATGTGGACAATCAGGCATTGTTAGATGAGAGGGAGCCCAAATTACACATGTCACACAAGCTTGTAGGAACAGCAACTAACACAGCAAGAGACAGACCCACCACAGCACTACCACCAGGGACCCCACATTATGCTGACACTAGCCTGCATGATAATCCCACTGTGATGACAAAGGTAGATGTCATTCACACTGTGAACCACAGCCATGTGTCCTGAGCAACAAACTACCATCACACCTACACAAGCTCTAATCAATCAGCACGGCCTGCCAGCCAAGGCCAATATGGAGGTAGGGGTCTAGCCGTGCAACAACTCACATTTGCACACACTCAACACCACACACCCTGATCTCCACCAATGTGCAGCAGTGAAGCTCACATGGACTGGTGACATTGCACATGCACCCATGACAATACCAGGGGTGGTGGTGGGAACTAAGGTGCAGAAAGCCATCACACATGGCCAGTCAACAAGACTCGTCAATGTCTGACACACAGCACAGTACGCTGTACATTGGCATGATGTGAAATCCACCACAATCAATGGGATCCTGGCCATAGTCACACACCAACGAAGAAGCCAAGGTGACGCACTAAGAACACACGTACACAACTTCCAACATTGCAGCTCTGACCCTGAGGAGTGGCAGCAGTCACACACACAACGTGTCACAATGACTGAAAGCTACCACAAACTGTAAATCCCATGACTTGTGTAAACAACAAGTGCCAATGGGAATCCTGAATGTGTCCCATCTGCGTTTGACCACATCCCCAGCCCTGACAACAAAGACAACCTGGGATGACAACCTCATGAACATTAGTTTGCCATGCCACCCACATCACGGAGAAACCAGGTCAGATGCTGGATGAACACAGAACAACTCAGCAAGCATCACAAACAGGAACATCCCTAGGGACACAGCCTGTGTAGGAAAAGGGAAGGGAACATGCACAGACATGCTTACACAACACACAACACAGGCCCACGCAATGTCACCGGATTATAGACTGCCATGAGGGCACTCCACTCCTGTGGAAGGTCCGCTGTGCCAAACCTAGTCTGTGCACGACCCAAACATGTCAGCAGAACACTCCGTCAGTGAGTCAACAACTACAACACACAGAAGGCTCTGCTCACATCAGCCTGGGTACGGGAGTGTCACGTCAGTCATCTGCATACACCCAAAACACGTGTCAAGCAAGTTGCACTGTATACACAGATGAGTCCTTCGACATTGATGTGCAAAACTGCATGTCCAGTGGAGCTGGGCACACAGTCAGGGAAATCGGAACATTGAACAGTGGTAAGCCCACCAGATGTGCATCAGTGTAAGACAAAGATGTTCATTTACAAATGCTAAACGTACATCCCTGTGTCAAATGCTGAACATTACACCCTCAGACTGCAGCAAAGGATGCCATAGATCCAGACTACAACAGGACACATATCCCATGGACCACATGGAGTCCATCACAGCAACACTTCATTTTCCTGATATGAACACTATTACAACTGCAAATGCAGGATGCTACTCATCCACATCATGTACATCAAAAGAAAACCCACAATTAAACAAAAAGAGGCTTTATTCAGCAAATGTCAAGGAAAACTCTGAAGTCCAAAGGAAACTAAGGCCAATGGCCAGTCCAAAATCACAGTCCCAACAGGGTGATAAGTGACAACTGGTCACCCATTGCTTGCCTGCACTGGTACGGACAGGGGACATCCCCCTTGGAGGGGCATACAAGGGGCAGGCCAGGCACCGCATGGACAGGATCAGGGGATGGCAGAGTGAGGCAGTGAAGGGGTGGTGGGTGCAGGAGTGTCACCGGCAACTGCAGTGGAGGTGTCTGACTCAGGGGGGCCGGCACCACTGTGGTACACAAGTCAGTTGGTGTGGGTGCTGCAACCACTGCAGTGGGCTGGTCTGATGTAGTGGACTGGGTCCCCACTGCAGTGCCCGAGTCAGACGGGGTGGTTGTGGACTCCACTGCAGTGCATGACTCCAAGGGAGTGGAAGGGTGGGCAGATGAGGTGGGCAGGACAGAGGGGGGACCCGGTCTCCACACCAGTGGCACTAACAGGCAGAGCGTCTGGGTTGGGGGTGGAAGAGCAAGTGGCAGGGGGGGAGGGCCTAAGCAGTCTGGGGATGCGGTATCAGTGTGTGGGGGAACCTGGGGCAGGGTGTGGTGGGGGAACCTGTGGAGTGGTGGCCTGGGGGATGGAGGAGAGAGACTGGGTGGTGGAGCTGCGTGGTGGTGGTGGTGGGGTCTTGCTCTTCCTGGTCCGGAGGGACTTCCGAATGGGGTCCTGTGTCTGCCTGCGCCTGGGGGAGGGTGTCCGGGGGCGAGGGGCACTCCCCTCTGTGTGGGTGGACTTCCTCTTCCCCCGGTATGCTGGATCAGCAGGATCGGAGGGGAAGAGGCCGAGGTCACACAGGAAGATCTGCTGTGTAGGTGGGGTAGCAGGTGAGGCAAGGGAAGGGGTCTTGGAGGGAGAGGATTTGGAGGACTGCGGAGTGACTGTGGATGCCTGTGTGTGTGTCTGTTCCCCATCCCCTGTGTGTGTGGTATCAGTCCCCTGAGGATGCTTGTGTGCACGTCTTGCCTTTCTCTTGGGTGTGTCTGTGCTGCTCGTGTCTGTGTGCTTGGGTGATTGTGCAGGTGTGCATGTGCTTTGGACAGGTAGGGTGGCAGGAAGTGTGGATGGGGCAGAGGTGGGAGGGGTGAGGGACTGTTGGAGGAGGGACACGGCTGCCGTCAGGGAGGAGTCCATGGACTTATTGCTCCTCTGTAGGGCAGACATACCCGTCGAGATGCCCTCCATGAACGACACCAGCTGTGTCAACAGAGTGGTGTGTGCATGGAGGACACTCAGCATTGCTGTCTGCCCTACATGGAGCTGCCGAAGGAGGTACACAGACTCCTCACTCAGGGCAGCAGGGGACACAGGGGCAGGGGGTGCGGTGCCTGGCACGAAGGAGACACGCTCCCGAGCACGGGAGCCTCCACGGACCTCAGGAATGGGAGCCAATGGGAGGGCGGTGGTGGTGGTGGTGGTGGCGGGGCCAGACAGACTAGCTGGCCTTTGGTGGCTGCTGAGACCCGCCTCCACAAGGGAGTCATCCTCCGAGCTGCTGTGGTCCTCAGCTGAGGTGGATGGTGCTGAGGACTCCTCGGTGTGGCTCCCCTCGCCCTCTGTGCCACTGGGTCCCTCTGACCACTCGTCGGATGCTGACCCAGTCTGGCTCCGCTGCTCCTCCTGGTCCGTGGAGCTGTCCCCTCCTGTGGCCGTGGATGTATCTGCAAACAATTAGGGAAACAGACAAACATCAGTCACCTGCACTGACCGCACACACCACAGTAAGTACAGCACATCACAGAGCAAGCCCTGGCATCCTTAGTTGAACATTGCCTAAAGTCCTCACACAGATTCGGGGAAGCCAATTGTCAGTCTGATGGTCAACCATGGGACTCACACCCCTCCTGCCCTTGCACCCATCTGTCTGGTGCCTGTCTGATGGTAAGACCCCAGTGTGGACACATGCACCACCTACACAGTTGTTGGACATTGCAGGGAACACGGTGAAGTATGTGAACATGCACACATCACATCTCTTGCCACTGAGTCAGTGCAGGTGTCCAGAGAAAGGGATGGCCAGAGTCTAAATAGAAATGCATGTGATGCATACCAGCACCAGACACCATGATCCACCCATGTCCGGATAGTCAATGCCACAATGGGGTGCATGTTGCACATGTCACTCCCCTGCAGGATCAGTCTTAGGAAGTTTAATGCCATGACACAGGCATGCGTGCAAAGTCATACATCACTGTCTCCAGTCACATGGCCATGGCAGCCAGCCAACAACAGTCTGCACTGTGTCACAATCCTAGGACATGGGGAATGCAAGTTATGTAACTGACAAGTGCACATGTCCATCCCCCAAAAACAACATCATCTGAACTACTATTTGTCCACGTCATACCAATTGGACATATGGGGGACACGAAACACAACTCTCTGAACATGAGCACCTCACAGTGTGCTGTGAATGAAAAACAGCTGCCTGAAAGTCACAGTCGCATACACCTGTGTGCACAGTCAAGTGATCAGACACCTATAAGTCACAGAAGTATCGTCTCTCATGGTCACATCTCAGATGGCATGCTGAGCCCTAACCGACAAACATACCAGTAGTCCTGACAACGAAGCCACAGCACAATGACACAGAGGCAGACACCTGAGGGAACATGTCACTGATCACAACATGTCAGATGATCCACGGGAGTGGGAGTACAGAGTGTATTGTATGCCCTGGAGTAGGCATGACTGTCCAGCTCCACCTGTAAGAGGGATGAGTCCTGGACAGTAGGCAGGTGTCTAAGCATGTGTGACACACTTGATATACATACTCCTGAGGCCCAAACATTGTTCCCACCCACAGCATGGGGGTGTGCCACATACCCCAGGGACATGTGGTGAATCAGATCAGCAAGTGGACCACATATCAAAGTTACACCCAGATTACATGTCAGGACTTGGGCATTGTGTGAGCAATTGACCCACCCATGAATCCCACAACATAGTCACCGGAACAAATGCTGTCCCCCACCTTGAGCAAAGCAAAATGCAATGACACAGTCCCCAAGTGACACAATTTCCTGACTGTAAGGGCCACACATATGCGTATCAGATGAGGAGTGGGCATGTCACAATAGAGGGACATGGGTCCTGGACCACAAGACTGATGTACTGTGGAAGTTTAACCAGGCCAGAGGAGGGCACATAGCATGTCAGACAAAGTGCACAGTGCTGTCATGGACTCACCCCCTCCTTGCTGCTGTCTGGCCTTCAGCTGCCCATCCAGGTCAGGGAAGACCACCACCAGGATCCTGAGCATGTGGGGGGTCAGGGTCCGGTGTCCGCCCCTCCTGCGAGGAGGCGACAGCTTCAGCTGGACCCTTGCGATCCTCCGGGTCCAGCCTCGAAGGTCCTGCCACCTCTTCTGGCAGTTGCGGATCCGGCGCTTGTAGTCCCCCACGGATCTTACTGCCCGGGCGATGGTCAGCCAGATTTTCTGCTTCTGGTGGGCATCAACCTGTGAGGATGACAAAGTGAAAATGCCATTACTACACATGCAACATATCCGTGCATCACACAGTTGGATATACATGTCTCAATCACTGGGGCACATGATGTACACAGGCAGTGCAACGATGGCTATGAACAGTTTGCCAGCAGTTACTACATGGTATCATTGCATGGAAAGTAAACCTTGTTGGAATGCACTGTTACTGCACTGTACCTGTTCAGTGCATGTAACTACACACTTTGGGGGCTCAGAACTACTCAGTGAGCATGCTAGCCAGTGGTGTGCACACTGTAAGTCCTGCTAGTCAGACAACATGCAAAATTAGAAAGGCAGTGGACAGCACACTCACCTGCTCCCCTGGTGTCCCATACAGCTTGCTGTACTGTGGAAGGAGGCTGTCCAGCAGGGCCTGGTTCTCCTCAAGGCTGAAGGCTGGGGCTCTCTCCACAGTACGTGCCATTGCAGTAGCCAGAGGATGCAGAGACAGCAGCAGTGTTGGTGGCAGATGTCGTCCTGGAGCATGTAGTGCAGGCAAGTGAGCTCTCAGGGGAACAGCCAGCATTATATGTGTGCTGCAGAGGCAGATACTGTCCCATGTGTCCAAAGTGATAGGTCCAAGTCGTTTGCATCTTCTGAATCTGACCAATCCATGGAATAGCAGCACTAATACACGCCCACAGCATCCTTCAAATCTTCAACTTCATGACACCCATGATTTTGCAACATTGTTGTGGCTGGCCAACTGAATTCACTGCATCAGACTCGTTGGAGCTTCGAAAACGCGTCCGTTGCCATGCCAGGCCCCAGCCAATGCGTGCGCACCGATCTGTCCATTGCTGTACAACGCGTATTTCGGGATACAACGCGTACCTGCTCACAACAGATGCAATGGGCCGGCCGGGCACACCGATCGGTCCATTGCGGTACAACGCGTATTCCGGGATACAACAGATGCAATGGGCCGGCCGGGCACACCGATCGGTCCATTGCTGTACAACGCGTATTCCGGGATACAACAGATGCAATGGGCCGGCCGGGCACACCGATCGGTCCATTGCTGTACAACGCGTATTTCGGGATACAACAGATGCAATGGGCCGGCCGGGCACACCGATCGGTCCATTGCTGTACAACGCGTATTCCGGGATACAACAGATGCAATGGGCCGGCCGGGCACACCGATCGGTCCATTGCTGTACAACGCGTATTCCGGGATACAACAGATGCAATGGGCCGGCCGGGCACACCGATCGGTCCATTGCTGTACAACGCGTATTTCGGGATACAACAGATGCAATGGGCCGGCCGGGCACACCGATCGGTCCATTGCTGTACAACGCGTATTCCGGGATACAACAGATGCAATGGGCCGGCCGGGCACACCGATCGGTCCATTGCTGTACAACGCGTATTCCGGGATACAACAGATGCAATGGGCCGGCCGGGCACACCGATCGGTCCATTGCTGTACAACGCGTATTTCGGGATACAACAGATGCAATGGGCCGGCCGGGCACACCGATCGGTCCATTGCTGTACAACGCGTACCTGTACAGGTCAGTCGCATATGTCACCATGCTTGTCACTGGTGAACGTATGCCAGCCACATATACCTGCCAGAGACACAGGGGCACACCTACAACACCACACCCAGTCCACACTGTTTCCTAAGGCATGTAAGGCTGCATTACCTTTTCTGTGTATGGGGGTTAACATGTGGTTTCTGTGGTGGCACTTGTGGGCAGCCACACCCAGGCTGTGCATGTGTTAATGGGGACAGGGTCCTTTGTGTGTTGTGCACATGACCACTGTGATGTGCAAGAGTTCATTTTGGAGCATGTGGCATGGTCACATTTCCAGGTTGTGTATGTGTGTGACATGTCACATACCCCCAGGGTCCCATGGGGGAAGGCATGTACGTCACAGGATAACCCATTGCCACAATAGTGATGTCCCTCCACAGTCTGTGTGCATGTTGTGTTTCCGATGTCTCTGATTCCATGTGCACGATGGGAGACAGTCTCCACATCAACGTTGTTTGTGCATGGACTTTGATGTTGTGCGTCACTGGCGTCCATGTCTGTCCTGTGGAGGCGACCGGGGCCACTACCTGTGGGAGTCATGTATGTATTTCTGACGTGTACATGATACGCCATGTCATGCCAGTGTCCATGTGGCAAGACAGGGTCACTGGGAATCTACCTGTCAATGAGCTGTGATGCCTGTGGCGCATCTGTCCAGACATGTCACTGTGGTGTGTGTGTGGAACGTGACAGCAGGAAATGGGTACTGTGACACAGCCTAATGGTTTCCCATAGCACAACCTGGTACCTGTTGTGCACACATGTTGTACTGAGAAGTTAGATGATGGGCATGTAGGTGTGAGTTATGTCCGAACAGAACGGCACACACATCAAGTACTTGTGTCTCGTAATGATGTATCATGTGAAATTGAGTATGGTGAATGGCACATATGTGGGGTGACTGACAATCTTTCTTTCTTCAACCTATGCACTGCAGGGCTCCAGCTGTCCATAGACCATTCCCTGACCTGGCAACGATGGTGGAACGTGACAGCATCTGACGGTACCGCTTCACCAGGCAGCTGATTGATGATTTGGCAGTGCGCTTGGCACCACATTTGCAACCTGGCCGGACGTACCCTACGGCGCTGATACCCAAGGTGAAGGTAATGGCAGCCCTACACTTCTTTGCCACCGGTACCTTTCAACACACTGTGGCGACTGCCAGTGGGATGTCACAGACTATGTTCAGCCGTGTGCTACGCGATGTTTTGGAGGCAATGTTGAGATGCCTGAACCAGTACATCTATTTCCCTACACGTCAACAACTCACTGATGTCAAGAGTGACTTCTATGCCCTGTGGAGGATGCCACATGTCATTGGCTCCATTGATGGGACACATGTGGCTTTTATACCACCACAGGCACATGAGCAGGCATACCGGAACCGTAAACATTACCATTCGATGAATGCTCTGGTGGTATGTCTTGCAGATATGAGCATCACACATGTGTGTGCCCGTTTCCCTGGTTCAGCACACGATGCCTACGTGATGAGGAGTAGTCGCATCCCGAGGATGATGGCACAGATGCAGAACCAGCGTGCCTGGCTTGTCGGTGTGTACTGACTTTGTACCATTGTGTGTGTTCTGATCTGTAGTATTCCACCCAATTTTCCAACTCAGCTAATGTGCACTTGTCTGTCCGTAGGTGACTCCGGATACCCCAACATGCAGTGGTTGCTGACACCCCTCAGGAACCCTGTGACACCAGCCCAGATGCGCTACAATGAGGCACATGGTCGGACCAGGAGAGTGATTGAGCGGACCTTTGGTCTCCTGAAGAGCCGCTTCCGCTGCCTGGACAAGACAGGAGGGGCCCTCCCATATGCCCCAGCAAAGGTGTGCAAGATTGTCATCGTCTGCTGCATGCTACACAACCTGGCAGTGCAGAAGGAGTTGCCTCTCATCCTGGATGACGATGACCAACGTCCGCCACCTGTGGAGGATCCTGGCCTGGACCACGATGCCAGTGATGATGATGATGGTGATGTCCGCACCCAGCTCATCACCAACTTCTTCAGCTGAATGTGAGTATCCAGGGAGATGTAATGTGAATGATGTGAGTTTGCATGATATGTGTGGGTGGTGCTCTGGTGCTGTTTGAGTGTGGCCATGTGCTACTTGACTGGATGCGTGCAGCAATGTGTCCTTACAGGTAGTCTGTACTCCCCAACAGTTTTGACATGCTAACTTGGTTTTGTGTAGTTGTCTTGTGACATGTATTGGGCATGAGTATTGCAGTTCTGTCCTGTTCTTCAGTGGTTTTAACTGTGTGTCATGTCTGTCCTTCACAGGGTGCTTACTGAGTACTTTTGTCAACTTGGATCCCCCGACACCATGATTCAGCTTTCAGGGTGGCAGCAGTAGTTTGCCTACAAGTGATGTGCCACACACCCCAGGACTTCTTAATCTTCTGCACTTGTTGACTGTGTGGCCGCTGCCACGTGGGTAAACCTTGCATTTGTAGTGGAAACAACATGTTGCAAATGTGTAATGAACCTGTGCTTCACTTTGGGATCTGCGTTGTCTGTGGTCACACATCTGACTGACATTTGCTTACTGCACCTGTGGGCTAGTTGACACAGACTCTGAATAAGTGTGGTGTCTGTGCATTCCACTGTATTTCCTGGCAACATCACTTTGGGCGATGAGTCCGATGGCCCTGGTGTCTCTGTGTTGTGTAGCCCTAGTGGTGTGTCTCCCTCATATGTGTCACGTCACCATGACTCACACGACGGTGTTGTACTAGCTGTAGCAGTTAGCATACACAGTGTAATTTAGCAGATCATCATCACCATAACAGTATCCACATTTGAATAACAACAGAGGCAAGTATGGTGTACTAGTGATTTTATTTACAGAAATGTGTGTGTGTATAGTGCACAGGATGGTGGGTGCTGTACATTGGGATTGTGATCCAAAGTTCCCAGATGAGTTGGAAGTCTTGGTAGCAGAAATGTCCTGAGTGAAGTCCACAGTCATATGATACATTAGTCCAACTTGAACTCCCCATGTCATGTGGGAGAGTAGTGTTGCATTCGACAGGGTGAAACGTTTGCACACAAAGGAGAATTTCCGGAACAGGTGTTGGCTTCCTGGGGGATGTACGTGGCCATCAACCTCTCAGTTTTCCTTCCTCGGATGACCCCTCTTCTTTGGGGGGAGCCTCACGTGCAGGCTGCGGCGGTGCAGGGGAGTCTCCGCCAGAGTCCTCCTCCCTCCCTGTGGCGGTGTCAGTTGTTGCAGCACCAGATGTTGTGGGCACACAGGGAGGTGTGGCCATGTTGGTGCTAATCTGGTGGAGGCATGTCAATATGTCCCTATGCACCGCTGTGAGTTCTTGCAATGTGTCCCACTTGGACTCCATGCGAGACATGTGTGTCTCCACACGGGACATGTGGGAGTCCAAGCGGGCATGATGGGCAGCCTGCTGCTGTTGTATGTCCTTGAGGATCCCCACGACCTGTCTGACCTCTCCGGTGCTATCCTGGTACGCATCAGCGATGCGTGCCAGTTGTGGGTCATCATGCAGGCCAGACCCCTCTGCAAGCAGCGACCTATGTTGACCACCCCTCCCACCACCCCTAGCGACATGTGCAGGACCTGCGGTGGCACGCACAGGTGACCCAAGGCCCCCTTGGGGGTTGTTAGTGGTGTTGTCGTCCATTGCTCCACGCTGGGCCTGGGGCCCTGTGCTGTTGCCATCGGTGGTCCTTGGTCTGTCCGTGTCGGTGGGGGTGGTCTGTTTGTTGGCAGTTGTTGGAGGGGTGGGTGCAGGGGGTGCAGGTGTTGATCCAGCTGGTGCTGCATGATTACTCACACCGGAGGTGCCAGGTAGGTCTTCGCCATCCGAGGAGGGCAGAGGCTGTTCCACACCAGTGAGCTCTGTGTCCCCCGGAGCCTGGGACAGGGACGACTCCTCCTCGCCTGCTGCTGTGTCCCCATCATCATCACCTGTATTTGGAAGAGACACACATTGTATGTTATGTTTCTACAGGCATCAATGGTTCACACACCTGACAGTTGTGACTGTACCTCTGGATGCGGGCATGTACATTGCATTGTCCTAAGTTGTCACAGTAAGAGGTTGATATTGGTGTAGCACATTGTCATGCATACCTGGGGCATTTCAATGTGAATGTTGAGGTGTGTGCATGGCCAGCATTTGTTGTATTTGGTGGACATCCGGCCATCCTTCTCCACCTAGCCCAGTTATCCCACCATGAAGCATGCCACCCTTGCAGTGGGTTCAGGTTGACTCTCAGGATGTCATTCAGTGGTGTCATGCTGTTGGTTGTTGCACAGTTCCCAGCAGGGCCTTGTGCACCCCACAGCAGTACCCAGTGTCAGCCATCTTGTCAGTCCTTATCCACTCCCTGTGATGTGAGCATGGTTCAGAGTGGTGTTGATGGGCTAATTGTGAGGGTGAGCAGTATCTGTGACTACAACTCCCATCATGCTATTGCCTACACCCCCCTTCCCAGCATGCCCGTACTTCCTTCCTTTGGACTCTGCTTCCCTGTGGGGTAGTGTGCCTGTGCTGACAGGAAGGCTGACAGTGTTGTCCTTGCGTTTGTTTGGCTACAAGTCCCAAGAGTGTCCCTGTGCTTCACACGGCATTACCCAGGGTGGTGGTTCTTTGTGGGATCTTCATTTGGTATGTGAGGCATTGCATTCTCCCAGGTGGGTTATGTGGAGTTTGTGTTGAGGGGGTGTGTGAGGTGAGCTGCTTGTAACTATGGTCAGTGCTGTGAGTCCTCCTTCCCACCCAGCCAGATATCCCACCATGCAACGTGCTTGCATTGCAGGGAGTGCAAGTTGGCTTTCAGGATGTCAGGCAGTGGTGTTGTGCTGTTTGTTGGTGCACAGTTCCCAGCAGGGCCTTGTGCTCCCCACAGCAGTACCCAGTGTCAGCCATCTTGTCAGTCCTTATCCACTCCCTGTGATGTGAGCATGGTTCAGAGTGGTGTTGATGGGCCAATTGTGAGGGTGAGCAGTATCTGTGACTATAACTCCCATCATGCTATTGCCTACACCCCCCTTCCCAGCATGCCCGTACTTCCTTCCTTTGGACTCTGCTTCCCTGTGGGGTAGTGTGCCTGTGCTGACAGGAAGGCTGACAGTGCTGTCCTTGCGTTTGTTTGGCTACAAGTCCCAAGAGTGTCCCTGTGCTTCACACGGCATTACCCAGCGTGGTGGTTCTTTGTGGGATCTTCATTTGGTATGTGAGGCATTGCATTCTCCCAGGTGGGTTATGTGGAGTTTGTGTTGAGGGGGTGTGTGAGGTGAGCTGCTTGTAACTATGGTCAGTGCTGTGAGTCCTCCTTCCCACCCAGCCAGATATCCCACCATGCAACGTGCTTGCATTGCAGGGAGTGCAAGTTGGCTTTCAGGATGTCAGGCAGTGGTGTTGTGCTGTTTGTTGGTGCACAGTTCCCAGCTGGGCCTTGTGCTCCCCACAGCAGTACCCAGTGTCAGCCATCTTGTCAGTCCTTATCCACTCCCTGTGATGTGAGCATGGTTCAGAGTGGTGTTGATGGGCCAATTGTGAGGGTGAGCAGTATCTGTGACTACAACTCCCATCATGCTATTGCCTACACCCCCTTCCCAGCATGCCCGTACTTCCTTCCTTTGGACTCTGCTTCCCTGTGGGGTAGTGTGCCTGTGCTGATAGGAAGGCTGACCGTGTTGTCCTTGCGTTTGTTTGGCTACAAGTCCCAAGAGTGTCCCTGTGCTTCACACGGCATTACCCAGGGTGGTGGTTCTTTGTGGGATCTTCATTTGGTATGTGAGGCATTGCATTCTCCCAGGTGGGTTATGTGGAGTTTGTGTTGAGGGGGTGTGTGAGGTGAGCTGCTTGTAACTATGGTCAGTGCTGTGAGTCCTCCTTCCCACCCAGCCAGATATCCCACCATGCAACGTGCTTGCATTGCAGGGAGTGCAAGTTGGCTTTCAGGATGTCAGACAGTGGTGTTGTGCTGTTTGTTGGTGCACAGTTCCCAGCAGGGCCTTGTGCTCCCCACAGCAGTACCCAGTGTCAGCCATCTTGTCAGTCCTTATCCACTCCCTGTGATGTGAGCATGGTTCAGAGTGGTGTTGATGGGCCAATTGTGAGGGTGAGCAGTATCTGTGACTACAACTCCCATCATGCTATTGCCTACACCCCCCTTCCCAGCATGCCCGTACATCCTTCCTTTGGACTCTGCTTCCCTGTGGGGTAGTGTGCCTGTGCTGACAGGAAGGCTGACAGTGTTGTCCTTGCGTTTGTTTGGCTACAAGTCCCAAGAGTGTCCCTATGCTTCACACGGCATTACCCAGGGTGGTGGTTCTTTGTGGGATCTTCATTTGGTATGTGAGGCCTTGCATTCTCCCAGGTGGGTTATGTGGAGTTTGTGTTGAGGGTGTGTGTTAGGTGAGCTGCTTGTAACTATGGTCAGTGCTGTGAGTCCTCCTTCCCACCCAGCCAGATATCCCACCATGCAACGTGCTTGCATTGCAGGGAGTGCAAGTTGGCTTTCAGGATGTCAGGCAGTGGTGTTGTGCTGTTTGTTGGTGCACAGTTCCCAGCTGGGCCTTGTGCTCTCCACAGCAGTACCCAGTGTCAGCCATCTTGTCAGTCCTTATCCACTCACTGTGATGTGAGCATGGTTCAGAGTGGTGTTGATGGGCCAATTGTGAGGGTGAGCAGTATCTGTGACTACAACTCCCATCATGCTATTGCCTACACCCCCTTCCCAGCATGCCCGTACTTCCTTCCTTTGGACTCTGCTTCCCTGTGGGGTAGTGTGCCTGTGCTGACAGGAAGGCTGACAGTGTTGTCCTTGCGTTTGTTTGGCTACAAGTCCCAAGAGTGTCCCTGTGCTTCACACAGCATTACCCAGGGTGGTGGTTCTTTGTGGGATCTTCATTTGGTATGTGAGGCATTGCATTTTCCCAAGTGGGTTATGTGGAGTTTGTGTTGAGGGGGTGTGTGAGGTGAGCTGCTTGTAACTATGGTCAGTGCTGTGAGTCCTCCTTCCCACCCAGCCAGATATCCCACCATGCAACGTGCTTGCATTGCAGGGAGTGCAAGTTGGCCTTCAGGATGTCAGGCAGTGGTGTTGTGCTGTTTGTTGGTGCACAGTTCCCAGCTGGGCCTTGTGCTCCCCACAGCAGTACCCAGTGTCAGCCATCTTGTCAGTCCTTATCCACTCCCTGTGATGTGAGCATGGTTCAGAGTGGTGTTGATGGGCCAATTGTGAGGGTGAGCAGTATCTGTGACTACAACTCCCATCATGCTATTGCCTAGACCCCCTTCCCAGCATGCCCGTACTTCCTTCCTTTGGACTCTGCTTCCCTGTGGGGTAGTGTGCCTGTGCTGACAGGAAGGCTGACAGTGTTGTCCTTGCGTTTGTTTGGCTACAAGTCCCAAGAGTGTCCCTGTGCTTCACACGGCATTACCCAGGGTGGTGGTTCTTTGTGGGATCTTCATTTGGTATGTGAGGCATTGCATTCTCCCAGGTGGGTTATGTGGAGTTTGTGTTGAGGGGGTGTGTGAGGTGAGCTGCTTGTAACTATGGTCAGTGCTGTGAGTCCTCCTTCCCACCCAGCCAGATATCCCACCATGCAACGTGCTTGCATTGCAGGGAGTGCAAGTTGGCTTTCAGGATGTCAGGCAGTGGTGTTGTGCTGTTTGTTGGTGCACAGTTCCCAGCTGGGCCTTGTGCTCCCCACAGCAGTACCCAGTGTCAGCCATCTTGTCAGTCCTCATCCACTCCCTGTGATGTGAACATGGTTCAGAGTGGTGTGATGGGCCAATTGTGTGGGTGAGCATTATCTGTCACTACAACTCCCATCATGCTATTGCCTACACCCCCCCTTCCCAGCATGCCCATACTTCCTTCCTTTTGAGTGGACTTCACTGTGTGTGAGTGTGACAGCAATGGCAAGATGGCTGACAGTGTGGTCCTGTTGTTTGTTGGTGCCCAGTTCCCAGCAGGGCCTTGTGCTCCCCACAGCAGTACCCAGTGTCAGCCATATTGTCAGTCCTTTTCCACTCCCTGTGTTGTGAGCATGGTTCAGAGTGGTGTTGATGGTCCAAATATGAGGCTGCCCATTATCTGTTACTACGAGTCCCATCATGCTCTTGGCTACACTGACTTCACCAGCATACACAGGATTCCTTCCTTTCTGTGAGCTTCCCTGTGAGGTGGTGTTCTAGTGGTGGCTAAATATCTGACAGTGTTTGTTGGTTAGATTTGTGCCACTGCCTAGCTCAATTTGGTATTGGATTTGTACATGTCATGACACAGTTACATATCACTATGAGATGGCATGTATTGTGTTTATCTGACTGACATACACTTTTTGGGATGATTATCTTTTGTTTGCTGTTGTTTTGCTAGGGGTGCATGGTTTGACTGTCCCCTTGACAGTGATGTGTGTGTATTGGCACACAATATTGTGTATATTAGTTGTGTACTCACCAGGCTCTGGGATGTTTGTTAGTCCATATACGCTCACTGGTGGTAGGATGGCCCGCACCTTCTCTTCCCAGGACCTGAGGTATACTGGTTTGGCAGGAGGGCCACTGCCGGTGTGCTGGCTCAGGAGGTAATCCTTCTTCAGTAGGTCCCTGACCCTCCTGCGCACATCATACCACCTGTTCTGGATGTCTTCCTTTGTGCGCAAACATGGTGATTGTGCGTTCACCCTGTCGATGATCCTCGCCCACATCTTGGTTTTCTGCGACATGGGGGTCTGTTGGACCAATGTGCCAAACAACTGTGGCTCTACCCTCAGGATCTCGTCTACCATGACTTCCAATTCACTATCTAGGAACTTTGGATTCTTCTTTAGGGGCATGGTGATGGGTGGTGGTGATTGATGTGTGTGTGTGTGCAAGTGAGGGTGTGTGAGTGTAGGTTTTGCTGTGTGTGTGTGAGGTTGCTATTTGTTGAGGTGCTAATGGTGTGTGGCTTTTGTGTTGGATGAGCTGTGTGTGTCTGTGTTTGCTGTGTGATGGTGTTCTCTGCTGGCAGGTCAGTGGAATTTGCAAAGGATCATGGTAGGGATTTGTGGCCTTTATGTAGGTGGAGTTGGGGGTGTGTCCTTGTTCCATTTTTTCCTCCCCTGTATTTATTGGCTTTGACATTGCTTGTTTGGCCCTCTTTTTTTGTATTTTTTCATTTGTGATTATTGTGCATGTTGGAGTCGTTCTTCTGACCGAGTAGGACGTTGCAGTTATCTCGTGCGCGCCTCTCCGAGTCGTTCCCGCTGTGTTTCAGCTCGGTTTCATATGCGGCGTACGCGTCGGTCGCGGTGTATTGTGTTTGTTCGGCTGTGTTTTGTATGCGTGTCGGTCGTACGGCTTGGGCTCCGTGCGAATCGGTCTGCTTTTGCACCCATTGCATCGTACTGCACGGGTCGGAGTTCG
Source organism: Calotriton arnoldi (assembly GCA_963921515.1). Lineage (NCBI taxonomy): Eukaryota > Metazoa > Chordata > Amphibia > Caudata > Salamandridae > Calotriton > Calotriton arnoldi. Next base: position 472,147 of record CAWUFW010006679.1, on the reverse strand, counting down.
CGGGTACGTTTCGTTCGGGTTTCTTCCTGGTGCGTGTCGGTCGGATCGATTCGCGTGGTTTTCCGGCCGGATAGCTTGTTTCCGTCTGGGTCGGTCATTCGCCTTGAGTTCCGTACGAGTCGGTCGTGATTCACATGCATTTCATCATACTTCCCAGGTCGGGCAACGCCGGTACGTGTCGGTCGGACTATAATCCCGTACCGAGTCGGTCGGTATTTTTTCCGGCCCGAATCGGATTCGGCCCCTTAGTAGGAGGGACTGGGACTAAAAGAGGTCCAGCATATGTGCCCCTGCAGCTAACTTGTCAAAAAGAGGTATGCACTTCCTGTAGAGGAGTCAAGGTCTACGAGGGGCAAGGTGGGGGCATGATCCCTTAGGAGTTATTTTCTTTTTGCCAATGTGAAGAGTGTGGTGTGGTGGTAAAATGTGTGAAGGAGTGTGAGTAGATTGGAAAGAATGTGCAATAAAAATAACTAAAGGAGCACAAAACGCTATTTAATCACTGGGTTCCTTTGTTATGGTTAAAAACGTGGGTTCTGGCAAGAGATGGGTGTTATGGTCCACTTTAGCACTAGATAGTGTTTATAAGGAAATAGAGGGTCAACATGTTTCATGCCTGTTACTGTCTAAAAGATCATGGCATTTCGTCGGCACCAATAATCCTTATCTACTCATGTAGGGATGGTGAACCAGTGCATGTAAATAGTACCATACCCTAAGTAAATCACACATATATATATATATATAATATACTTCTGGGGGGAGACCTGGAGAGGGAACAGGTAATGAGGGCACAGAACGTTAAAATATATTATCATCAGGCTGTGCCATTTGTCAACAGAGATACGCAGGTCACCATCCCCATCAATACAGGTGTGGGATGTAAACCTCAATAATTAAACCCACAGAATAAGCCAAAAATACAATCATGCAAGTCATTATCACCATTGATGCATTATGGTTATGAAAAAGTTTACTGCAGTAATTATAAACATTGTGTCAGCCAGTCACACATGTCACATGTAGCGTATGTCCAAATGATAGACCGCAAAGTACATGGAGGCAAATGCCTGAAGGTCCCATGAATGAGACGTTCCAAATTGGGTGGGATGAGGAACATAATGTTGTGGGCCAGAATGAATGCTCACTGGCATACCAAAGTTCGTATATGTGAGGGGCAAATAAAATACGAAGCGGAATGATTTCTGCAATGCTCCAGACCAGATAGAGCACAAGTTAAGGGGCTGACCGTAGAGAAAGCACAAGTTACTTACAGTTGCCGGCGATCACGTCTAGCAGCCGACCTACCTCTCGTTTTGCCGATAAGTGAGTGGTGTTCCCGTGGGGTGTGAGTATGTCTCTGTGATGAGCTGGCCAGGTATATGATGTCCACTAATGTAAGTGGGCACCTTGCACCAGTCCAGACAACCCTTATGGTGGTTTAAGAGGTCTCAGACAATCTTAGAAAGCTATCCAAGAGGTAGGTGTGGAGAGCAGCCTTCAGGCTTAGTCTTGAAGGAGTGTAAAGCAGCTTGTTTTACCAGAATATAATCTTATAGTATAGATTAAATGAAAAGAACCACACAAAGTATTTACAAAAATATGTATTTATTATATAACTCTATCTATACTACCTAGTATGTTACAGTATCTCCTACATGGAGAGAGACACATAACATACAATACCTTAGCAAAGAATTCACAGTAAATAGCACTAATACACAGTAGGCCTCAGGGGGGGACCAAACCATATACTAAGAAAGTGGTATAAGAACCACTACTCGAGTCAGGACGAAGTCGAGAGGATGTAGAATTGCTGGGGACCCACAGAACCACCCAAGGTAAGTAGATAGGGACCCCACGACAAGGGTGTGCAGTGTGTGAACACGACCGCGTGCTCCGTACAAGTCTATGTGCAAGTCGCAGTTGGAATTTTAAAGATTAGGAACTCTTCCCAGTGGACCCAGAGGAAACCCTGTGCAAGACAGAAGGTTGGAGAGCCACTCCACCCGTGGATACCGTAGTACTCAAGTTACCTATCCTAGGGGAGCCGGGTGCATAGGTGTAAAGTGGTGTCAGAAATCGCAGTCGAACCCAATGGAGAACTTCAGCAAAGTGCCGCTGCTGGAGGAGGACAAAGTGTCTGAGGAATCCAAACGTGGATTCATGAAGAGAAGTACCTGAAAGCAGAGGGGACAGAGTCTATGTCACTCAGGAGTGACCAGGAGACTTGGAAGACGAATGCCCTCCGATGTCGGGTGCTTCAGGATAGATGACTGTGAACTTGACTCTGCATCTGCGAGGACCAGACGATGCTGAGGACAACCAGGACCCGGATTCGAGCTGTCCCATGAAGGATGTCGAGTACTGTGGGGACGGTGTCCAGTGGGAGCACCAACAAGCCTTGGCAAATGCAACCAACGCAAGAAGTCAAGAATGTGCACGGTGGGGAACAGCAAGGTCTAGGAGACTTACCACAAGCAGGGGAGTCAGGGAAGGCCCCGAGCAATATGGGGAGCCCTAGGAAAACAAAGATGACCCTCTATTAGACCTACAAGCCAGAGGCACATGGATCGCGAGAGAACCTCGAGCAGCTCAACATAAGGAGCAGGCCACGGTGCCCACGAGGTGATGTGGCTGAAGATCTTAGTGGTAGAAGTTGCAGGAGATTGGGGCTACTGGGAGCCCAAAGCACTTGTCGCAAAGTTGCCAACAAGCATATGCACTTACAAAATTACGCGGTGCACAGGGGTTTGATTAATGCAGCCCCCACGAGGGATTCTGACCTCAAACTTGGTGAGAGGGCAGCTTGGACCTCGGGAGACATAGATACCCACAACCTGTGTTGTTGAACCCTTCGGCGTCCACAGGAGCTTGGGATCAGCAGACCGGTCAGCAGTGTTGAGGAGCCTACGAATGTAGGGGAGTGACTCCTTCACTCCAAGGGAGATTACTTCGGTTGTTCTTGATGCTTTACAGGCCTTGGAAGGTTTCTGTATGATGCACAGGCACAGACGTTACAGCAGACTGGAAGGGAGCCGAAGTCAGACCCAAACGAAGTCCAGAGTGCCCAGACGAAAGAAGTGCAGTGGTTTAAGTTCTGAATCTTATCCCACGATGAATCTAGGGACATAGACACCCTTTAGGTACCCTATGGAAAAGGTTGGGAAGATTCAGGGGACCCTCCCAGGGGAGGGTCTGGCCAGGGGGGAGGTTACTCCTATGTCCTTTGCCCAGTTTCGTGCCAGAGCGGGAGCCAACGGCTCCCAGGACTGGTTTGAACTGGACTATGCACAGGGACACCAAATGTGCCCCTCATGCAGACTTTCAGGCACTGGCAAGCGCACCCACCCAGCCCTAATGCACTATATCCTTTCTGGGAGGTGGTCACACCTCCCTGTGTCAGGATGCCTATTATTCTGACTTCCCCTGCTCAAGCCTGGTCCAGCAGCAGGAGGGCAGAAATGTGCCTCTGGTCGGCAGCAACCATTTTGTGCTGTCCGGGACTAGAAGGCTGGTACCGGGAACACTGAGAGCCTAACAGAGGGCTCTTCCAGTGCTTGGAATCATACCTCCCTCACCGTTTACGGTGTGGGGGTATGATTCCAACATGTTTGATACCAAACATGATAGGATTCGTTGCAGCCGTTTTCGAGATGGCCATCGTGCAGTCACGCGATGCCCCTCTATATAGTATATGGCTGCTTCACTAACAACCCGGGAGAATGGACTCTGTAGGCTGCAGGGTTGTTCTGCTCATGCAGGGGCACCCTCTCACTTAGAACCAAGCAACCTGCCCTCAGGATTGTCAAGGCCTGATACAGTGGTGACATAGGTTTTAAGTGCAGTGACCCTTAGATATAGTAAACCTATATCTTTCGTAAGTGGTGCAACTTACACAGGCTGCAATGGCAAGCCTGTAGTTCCATTTTGAATGGTCTTTCATGGGTGGCATAATACATGCTGCAGCCCATGGGAGACCTTCGGGGGTACCTATTCCCTGGACACATGGGTACCATATACTAGGGACTGACAAGGGTACCCAAGTATCCAATGTGGGGTGCACCTAAGTACATACCACATCAGTTTAATGAAAGAGCAGATAGACTGAGGTCCTGATTAGCAGGATCCCAGTTATACTAGTCAAAAACAGCATCACATCAAGCAAAAAAGTGGGGGTAACCATAAGAAGCAGATCCTACTCTCCTAGAGTCTCCCTACCAAGGCCTCCCCAATGGGTTGGCATAATTACCAAATGTATCCCCAAGGACCACCTCATGCTTTTCTCCAGCCCTGTTACCCTCCTTTTTTAGGCAGGAGGTTGGGGCAGAGGGAGAGGGAGAGGAAAAAGAAGAGGCACACAACACAAACATGTACAGTGGCAAGAATCACTTACAGAAACCTCACGACAAACGAGGAGTCAAACAAGCAACAAGAAAAATTGATAGTCAATCTATCCAAGAGACCCCTGTCAGAAATAGAGACCACTGTCTTACAGAAAGGTCTGGGTTTTGTCCCCATCCCCAAAGAAGACAAGTTTTGTACCGCCCACAAACTCCACTAGTTCTTCCGGAAGATTCGCTTGCAAGCTTTTTTCATGACAAACCATGCATTGAAAGCACAGACTCAGGTCTACATAATCCATCCACTTTTCCTCCCGGAGCAGGGATGATTCCCCATGAGGTTCTAACATTTTAGCAGGCAGTTCTGAGAGATGTGGAAAGGTGTCCCCAAAAACCCACCTTTCATAATATGTAAAAATTAGATACTAATGCTTTGCGGGCCCTAGGTAACGACACTACCATTACCATAAAAAGTAAAAAATCCAGGCGGACTGATTGTGCAGAACCTAATTATATCACTTGTACTAAACTGATTCTAATATATTTACAACAAATGTCTAACTGGTTTTTGGTATGTTTAATTTTACCCCAGAGATCCAAATGTCATTCTTCATGTTTACAAACATCATATATCTTTCATAAGAAACAGCACTACAGCAAGGGTATTAATGGTTTGTTGGAAATGTAATAGAGTGACCATGTATTTGAGGGAATGCATCACCCATACCATATAGTATAAGGATATTCATAGTCACCTTGGAGTTCCATGACCTTAAAAAGGAACTCAGCCTTTGAATTCGGCCCTCTATATGGTCATGTTGCTTGGATAGAAATGTACATTAAATAAATGAAAAGAGTAGAGGCATTTGGCAAAACAGGAACAAGTTGGTTTAATTAAACGCTGTGGCCGGGAGAGCCTGGATAGAATGCGTCTACTCAAAATCTCTCGATGTACAAAGTTTTGGCCTTCTATTTATACAGTTCATGAGGTACAATAAAACACTTTTCTATATTCAGATGGCTCTCGACCTCGGGGAGAGTTAGAGTGGGCCAGTGTGTATGTGTCCAGATGTCCACCCTGAGGAGTGTGTGATCATTATGTGTGGTGTGTCTGTCATGTCCTGATTGGTTGAGTGTGCCTATCTACATGTGGTGTCTAACTTTGTGGTATTTCTGGGGAAAGCGAGTCTTTCGCCAAACAGGATTTATTGGGGCCAATTATCTCGGACTTGCTTTGGTACAACTCTCTAGCTGTTGAATCGATTAGGGGTGGGCGGAGCTCGCAGAGTTTTACTTCGTGGAATTCCGAGGAGTTATATAGAAACTCTGTGAAATTCTGCGGATTTCCGCTCGCCTTAAAGCTGCTGTCACACTGAGGCATATTGCTCACATGAAGACAGTTGGACACCAGGTTGTGATGTGACAATAGTTATTAAAATAACTGTCTGCCCACAACAAGACCCTCCCTTCAAACTGTTCACCAAGCAAGTGTTGGGGGGCTGACATCAGGGCTCCCTCATGGTTGGGTCCTGCCCCCTATAGTCCGCAAAGACACACTCCACTTGTTTTAGGCCCCACAGGCAGTAGTAAGAGTCCACACGCAGGGGGAGGCAAATTCCAGCTAGCACGCAAGCTGCCCGCTGCCCTCAATGCCTCCTCTGGCAATCCAATGATTGTGCACAGGCACCAGGCCGCTCTCCGCTGGACCCTACTTCAGGCCTCTCAGATTCGCAAACCAGACCCGTCAATCTCGGCTCCCAAGGGCCGCACCTAAACTGCTTAGGGATGATGCTGCATCCGTTGCCCCACAGGGGTAACTAGTGCTTCTGCCCTTGAAAATCAGGCCCGTTTAGAGGCAACAGTATAGAGAAACAGGGCCCGGTGCCAGAGTTCAGGGTAGAGTAAGACACCTCTTGACCAGTCTCCACCTTGGCCTCGCCTCCCCAGAAGCCAGGCTGCAGATAGAGTTGTTCTAACATATCTAAGGGGAGGCAGCCTGCCATTGACCCCCACGCTGTGCATCACCTCTCCTACAGGATCACATCAAAGCATCTCTGGTAAATACAAAAGTAAAAACACACCACATCCTCCTTGCACTTTCACACCATCCCATACGAGGAAAACTATTAAGGTGAGTGGCGTGCTGGTAAACTTCACCACGTGGTGTAGGCAGAGTTTTTTGCCAAGCTCCAAGCGGAGTACGGAGCGGCAAAACTCTGTGAACACTGCCCGCGGAGAGGAGTTTACCGCCCAGGACTAGAATCGATCAGGGTTTTCCCTGGGTGCATATTTGTCATTGGTTTATGGGGAACCCCACCTGTGATCACTCGATAGGTGTGGAGATGGGTCTCAGGTCCTGCCTCACCATGTATCTCTGACTCAGGGTTGATGAGGAGGTCACCTTGGGTGAATCCGACATCAATGATGCAAGTTTATCAGAACTTCTAAAAATAATATTGCAGCCACTGGTATCATTTTTATCGACATTTTTATCATTACGCATACAGTTGTCATTTTGTACAATGATATCGTTTGTACTGGTATTAACGAGATTATATTTGCTCTGGCCTAAATGCACGTTGAAATTGTTCATATTTGGAACAATAATATTATCGTAAGAGCATGGATCATAGAATACATTGGTTTCATTATTGCTGATGTCAGCAGTGCTGTGTGGGCACAAGTTACAGTATACATTGACATTGCATTGACAGGCATTGTGCTGGTTCAAGCGGTGGCATACATTCACATTACATTTACTGATATTGCTATTGTCGGGCCTGCACTTATCATGACATTCATTGACATCATATTCACCCATTCCGACATTCTCCCCTCTAGTTTATTCATCAGCTACTCTATCCTCCTCATATTTTATGACAGGTATGTTATTTGAAAGTGTGTGTGTGTGTGTGTAGTGTGGTTGCTCCGGGGCATCTCCCTCATTCTCCATGTCAGTTTGTAGACAATGCAGTTCTTGGATAGCATGGGCTAATGACCCGCTATCCGGGTAATTCCCAGGGAAAAGAAGTACAAAAGGAAGAACCAATCTTGGCACACACCCCACCGTACTTGGCAGTCATCAAGTCCAACACATACCGATGATACATCACCATAAGGCAAATGGCTCTCAATTCCTCTTTGATAGCGTTATGGCGGAACTCAGCACTGTTTATGAGTTTCATCATTTCCCATCTGGTTATTTGTAACCAGCGGGCATTGACTTTTGTTTGCATGGTGAAAAAGAGCATTGAACCTCCGGCGTTTACTTGAGCTTCTGTGAACAGTGTGAATTCTGCTGCAATGTCCTTGTACTGAACCTAGACAAAATACTCAGGCAGTTCTTCTCCTTTGAGCCTGATGCAACAGAGTTATTTTCTTCTGTAACAGATGTTGAGACAACTCGGACGTATGTTCTCCTGGGTAGCCAGGTTGGAGTGTGTATGGTCAGGAGGGTGCAAAGCAAGGGGATCTGGGGACAAGCTGGGTGTAGACTAGGCCCCCACGTTGCCAGATCCATCAACGTAGAGGTGTCCCCTTTGCAGGTCCTGTATATGCATTATTGTACTGCACTACTTGTTGCTGCCCAACAATACGGTTCCTTTGCCTTTGAAAAGCATTTGTAGAATGTAGAATCATCTTCGGGAGAGATATCTGCCGTCTGGGTCTGTGGTCCAGTGTCGGGTGGCTGTTGTCTGTGCTTTGGTGTCTGATGTTTTTTGTCTTGGTGCGGTGCAGAAAGAATGTCTCTTAAAACCAAAGTCACAAAAGTAAATAGAATTCAGAAGTAATTGAGCAACTAGCCTTTTGAAAGTCTTTCATGAGTTTGGGTTAGAGGAATGGCGGGTTACAGCAATGGTGGTGCACTTATTAGGATCACGCGCCTGTGGAGTAAGAGCTGTGGATCATAGGTTGACTGGGAAAAACACATTTGTTAGGCAGTTTATTGGAACATTACTGCTTCATCTGTTTTATCTGTAAAATGACCCTGCATATGGTTTTAATGGGGAGCAAATTTTCCTATCAGCATTGGATGGAGGTGATAGACTTTTTAATGGTTGAGGTTTTTAAGGTTTTTAAATTAATTTCAGTGAGCTTCAGAATTTTGAGGTGACCAGGGATTTTTAAATCATTTTTATTGTGGTTCATATTATGGGTTTCTCCTCCTTCTCCTTGCTACAGGGGGAGCAGTATTTTCTCTGCAATAGCACAATGTTTTATCAGATGCTGAGGTGTTCTTTTGACCTATCTGGGCTGCATGCAACTGTGAGGAGAGGCGGATGTTAAATTTTTAGGGTTAAGTTTTTGTTGACACGTGCATGCCCCTTGGGTCTTGCATGTGTTGTGGAATGAGGATTTTCTAATTGGGATGAATTTCTGGGCCCTGTCCTTCTTCTGAAAGGGTCGAGAGGCTTAGGGCTCTATTGTGTGGGTCCCCGTGGGCTGTTTCCTAGTTCTTTGCCATTGCCACTTCTACCAAAGGAAACTGGAGGTAGTTGGAAGGTCATATTTGGACCCCTTGTTGGGGACCTGTGGTGGAGGAAATGGCTAGGACTATGTTTGCTTAACGTTCTTTCTCAGCAAGAGTCAATGGATTGGGGCCTACGAACTTTGGGGTTTTGAGAGTCCATCGCTGGGACGCTATTCTGTGGACCCTGTGGCTTATACTCCCCAATGGCTGGGATTGGGCCGTCCACTACTTTGGATGCTGCCTACTGGGGTCTGTGAGTGTCATTTTGATCAGCTAGGCATAGATGGCATGCCCATCCCTCTACCCCAGACCCGGGCCAAGAAGGTCAACTGTGGAGACCCTCTGCCTCCCACCACTCCCTTCTACCCTGGACCCTAAATGTACTGGAGCTATTGCTTTGGCGAGGTGTGATCCGATAGGTTGACCTCAGAAGGTTTTGAGGGCATTTTTGGGGAGAACAGGATGGAGCCGAATGCTCTGCCCCCAGAAGGGAGTCAGGTGTGCAGCTGGGGGCTTATTGAGTGGTGCGCAAGTGTACTAAAACATCTGCTTGCTAGTAGATTTAACTACCAACTCACTGCTAAAGCAGTGTGAGACCCATGCAGCTCTAGTGTTCTTTTCGAACCCCCTTACTCAAGACGCCTGAAAGGTTTGGCTTCCGCAACCGGAGCATGTCGCCCAGTTTCGAAACTATAGGCGGGCCTCCATTTGGAGGAGACCGGAAAGACATTGGAGAGTGGGGTCCTTTTCAACTGCAGTGCGTCCAGGTCGTATGGGCACAAGGATCTGGGTGCCCACATTCATGCACCGGTGGGGGTCCTTCTGCTCCCTTGTCAGACTGTCTTCCCCCTGGGGGCATGGTCAGCAAACCTGCCTCATGGAATCAACAGTCGAGGGGGCCCCAGACCTCCTGTGGGCAACAGGATGAAGAACTCTAGTGTTGATTCCCGGTAGATATAGCATGGTTGTCCTGAGGTTTTTCTATGTGCACTACAAGGTTTTACATTATCCCAATTGTTTAGTGTTAGAGGTTGAAGTTATCGATACTGTTGCTGTTAAATAAAAGGTTTTGAGTTATTCTTACTTTTGTGGTTAAATTAAAGGTTTTGAGTTATTCCTACTGTTGTGATGTTGCCTTTTTTTTTTTTTCGTTTGTGGTGAGTTTCCAGAAGGGAGTGTGTATTGGGTGGAGTTGCTGAGGCTCTGGATGCACTGCTTGTTTGGGGGTTATGGGGTTTGCCCTGTGTGTAGGGATTCTGCAGGGGTAAACCTGATGACAGTCTATTCCGTTCGTGTTATACCTTGAGGCGACAATGGGCGGCCTTGTGTTTTCTTTGGTGGCAGTAGTGGAACTCTATGATGGTTTGAGGCCACCTGCCTTTAGGATTTCTGGTGCGAGCACTCATTTGGATTACCCTGGGATCCCGTGGCTGAGTTATTTTCCCATAAGGTGCCACCTGTATGTTCCTGGTCACCCCTTTGTGGGTACTTTTGCCAGTTTCTTGGTTGCTCTAGCAGAACAAAGGGGGGGGGGAGTGTAGGAGATAGCCTGTCCACTCCTAGCTCAGAGATTTCTCCCATGCGACCAGCAGGGACAATTCCCTGTGGTGGTGTCATGATGGTCAGACATATCGCCTCCTTGCCGTGGTTATTTGTCCCAGCCCAGTATCGGGTAACAAGAAGGAGGCTCCTTGTGTGGAAAACACACCCCTTGGCTGGGTACCACTATGCCTGTGCTGCTTGCTCCTTTTAGAAGTCATAAGGGTGGTGGTGGGGCTGAATTAGGCAGCCCTGAGCCAGCCTCCCCCCTAGCCTCGGGTATGTGATTGGCCTGTGCTTGTCATGATCCAGGGTCCCTGCATGTTACTGCTTTGGCCATTTCCACCAAGTGATGGTGTGCCCGGCAGGTCCACTGTCATGCTAGGCCGTACAATTTTAAGAGATTTTCCATATAACCTCAGACTGCTCCTCTGAGGAGTGCTCAACGGTCCGGGGTTGCTCTGGCTAGCAGCCCTGAGGAGTGGGCGGATGTTGTTGGTACTCACTTTAGGGGGGAGAGTGCAGGGGATTAGCAAACTATAGTTCTGTTCTCAATGAACTGGATGGACATTCTTAATTTGGACAATAGGTCCCATCCCAATATATTGATCCGTGAGGAGGGATAGTACAACTGCTCCCTGATCTTACTTCCTCCTATTTCCATCTCAAAGGGTTCAGTGAGAGGATCTTTGGCCATGGATTCCGAAATCCCCTTTATCTTGGCAGATATTTTTGATAGAGGGGCTGCTTGTTCCTGTAGGCATGGCCTAGCCACCCCGGTATCCATCAGAAAGTGGTACAGTGTTTTGCTTATTAGCATTGCGACCACGGGGTCCTCCTCAAGACTGACTGGGCTGCCAGGGGGTTGAGCATGTTCTTATGTGCCTGGGTGGTCTTTGGCAAGCATTCCCTATCTGCCCCCTGCCTGGGCAGTCCCCATTCTAGGCTTTTGCCCTCGCTGTTGGACTCAGAGGAGCTGGAGCTTTCCTCTTCACTGCTGCTAGCTCTGAAGTTGGGTATGGTGCATGTTGGGGCTGTTCCTCTGTTGGTTCACATCCTTAACAGGGTCATTTGCAGGTCTCTCTCTTCACCCTTGTGTCTGCTCTGAACAAATGTTTTGGTACATTCTATGGTATTGGTGTTGAACGTGTCCCCCTTAGGCCAGGGAAATGTGCATGTGCCAGTATGGGTATGACACTCACGGCAGTGTCTTTCAAGTCTACAAGCCTGGTTGGGGAACTTTGCTTGCATGTGATCTAATGGATTATCCATGAAGGATTGGGAAATGTGTCTGTTTTAAAGGTTTGCTAACTTTTGGTAATCTCGAGATCTGCTTTAAAATTAATTACCAATTCTACTCCTACTCGGGGGAACTGTGTACACAGGAGTAGCACCAAAAACTTAACCTATTGGTTATGAGCTCAAAAAACAACCTGTGCCATCAACAAAAATTGGTTCAAATAGAAACAAAGACAATAATAAATGAAGCAATAACAACCTGTAACAAAAGTGCAATTGTCAGCTCAGGGCAATGTGGTATGTTTTGCAGCAGAAAATGAGTATTCATTACCTTTTGAGTAGAAAAGGCAGTTATTATCACTTAAAAGCATAGACTAGTAAATTAATCTTTATTCAATCATTTCCCAGATGATCTTAAAAGAGAGCATAGACATATTATTAAGACATATCTTTAAACATGCAGCATGATTTGCAGAATTTCAACAGCACAACAACATCAATAAATTTATAAAAATTGAAAAAATCTAATAGAGACTAAAAAGGTTGACAGAAAAAATAGCTATTTTGTCAAATAAAACGAGTCTTCTCCTAGTGCTTATAGCCCAAGGAGAGAGGATGCTCTGCGCAGTAGGCGGAGCTGGGTAAGCCTGATAGTCTATCACTACCAACTTGGCTGACAAAAATTTGCAACAATTTAACCCAAGAAACAGGAATAACCTGATAACTATCAGCCCACCGTGGCCACACAAAGCTATACCCAATTCACCCAAGTCCAAAATCTTCCCTAACTGCCAAATTACACCCTATATTACACCCAGGGCTTGTGCGTATCAGTGCCTAGTGACCAATGCACATAACATGACATTTGTTGATATCGTATTCACCCATTCCGACAGTCATATGGTATATGTGCATACATTTGTTACTTGAACATGAAATACATTGGGGCGTGGCTTGGCCGGCGGCAAGATGGCTGCTTGCTAGAACAGCTCTGCGGACCGAGCGATACAATCCGTAAATATCCAGTGACATCTTGCAGCTCTGTGCCCACCGTCACTAGTTCTGGGCATCGGAGCATTCGGAGCTGCCAGCTGGAATGATGTGGACTTCAGCGGCCCTCGGAGAAACCGACTTTCAGCACCTGCAGCTAGCGATCGCGGCTCCCAAGAAAGATGGTGACCGCCACCGGAGCAGGGGCATAACTGCATTGCGACACGAGCCGTGTGCCGCCTGACGTGGTGAGAAGGCACTAGCAGTACGGTGGTGTGTTGCGGAACGACACAAACCGCCTGCTGAGCACCGCAGCTGCAAGCTGGGCTGCGGGGACCTACGGACAAGAAGCAAGATGGCGGTCGTCCGGGGAAGAGCGCTGGACGGCTCAGAAAGGTGCGTGTGAGGCTGCCGGGAGTCGGTATCGAGTGAGGCTTTTTTTCCTGGATGTCGAGGCGGGCGCCCTGAGAAACTATTAACTCCACCTAAACTGAGGCTGGAAGCACACGTTGTGCGGAGTGTCATATAGCGAGGCAAATACTCACGAGGCGGAGCAGAGCGGAGAGAGGCACGGCGGCGAGCCAAGCTGCGTGGTGTGTAGGGGTGTGGCTGCCATTTTGGTGGTAACAGAGGAGGCCTGGCCAGTAAAAATCTAGGCGAGCGTGGGCATGGTGAAGGAGTCCGCTTAATGAATAGCTGGGCATGCTGACGGGGGAGGACCGGACTGCATGGGCAAGTATCACCTGAGGGACTGGAGATCTTTGGACTGCAGGTGCGGCGGTGAGCCTGAACGTCAGTAAACAGGGGACACACTCCCGAAGATGCTGCGCTGGCCTGGGTGGTCCGAATCCGACAATCGATGGCCTGCGACGATAGTCAATAGTGAGCAACCATAGCTAAGCAGCTGAACATCCACAAGCGGTGAGTGCCAGTGGAGGTGTCTCTAATATTGACTCAGGCTCGCTGAGCATTGCGCCGGAGTGTGCAGTGTCCGCAGGGAGATATAGACTGGCAAGCTACATCATCGCGGCTCGTGGCTGTCTGCTGCACAGATTACGGTTGTTCCAAGATGGGGAAAACAGACAAACAACTGTCGCGCCTCACTTTTGATTCTAAGAGACTGACCAAATCGCAGCAGCAGGCTGCGTCAGACTCGGAACAGGAATTTTCAGATAAAACTCCTACTGCTCTGGAAACAACATTAATGGCAATGCAAACCAGCTTGCAATCAATTGATGGTAAAATTGATGCCCTTAATATGCGCATGGACCAGTTTGCCACTAGGCTGGATAAGCAGGGGGCACGAATAGGTGAGGAGGAACAATGGCTCTCCACAGCAGAAGACACCCTGCAGTCTGTGGCCTCCAAAAGTCTGGATATGGAAAAAGTACTTGCGGTGATCCAGGCAAAGAATGAAGATCTTGAAGCGCGGTCACGTCGCAATAATCTCCGCATTCTTGGATTGCCTGAATCAACCAACACGGGTAAGATGGAGGTGTACATCAAAAAAATAATCATGGAGATATGCGGGCCAGAGAACCTTTCTGATGTAATGTTGGTGGAGCGCGCGCACAGGTTGCTGGTGGCGTGCCTAGTCCCGGGGGCCCCGCCCGCCCCTGCCTGGAGACTGCGACACCCCCAATTGGGTGCACCCCTAATGTAATTTTGGGTCTGTTGTTTAGGGTATGACTTCGGCCAGTTGGGGAGGCTGAAGTGGGTGGGGGGTGGAGTGGGGGGGTTTGTTCGGGTTGTAACCACAGTACATGTCATTTCTAAATGTGAATGCTGGTCTGGTAGGATGAGAGGAGCAGATACGCTGTTCAGGTATTAAGTGCAAGGGCATGAATGACCCTCAGGGGTGGGGTGATTAAAATGATAACATGGAATGTAAGGGGACTCAACAACCCAAAGAAGATAAGGCAGGTATTTGCATATTTAGATAGACACGCTATAAATGTTGCCTTGCTACAAGAGACACATTTGACCAAACATACAGGAGCTAATGTGGGTAAAAAGTGGGCGGACACGGTGGTGGCCTCGTCCTACTCGGCATACTTCAGAGGGGTTATGATCTTAGTTAAAAAAGGTACCCCGTTTAGGGTGCTCCACACTGAGGGTGATGAAAAGGGTAGGCTTATCCTGCTGCAGGGCTCTCTGGGAGGGTCATTAATTACTCTGGTGAATAGTTATGGGCCAAATGTGGATGATCCAGCCTATTATAGTGATGTGTGGAGACGTCTGCGTGCATTGGAACCCTTGCAAATTATTTGGGGTGGGGATCTGAATATTTATCTTGACCCGGAGATGGATAGATCGGCGACCACTGATTGACATGGCAAGCTCGCCGCTAGCACGGTCAAAGAAATCATGAATGAGGAAGGATTGATTGATGTCTGGAGGGTGAGGAATCCAGGGATAAAGGAGGGCACCTTCATATCTGCTGTTCATAACTCCTGGTCTAGATTGGACTATTGGTTAATATCGGACACCGTTGGTTCATGGGTGGAGACTGTGGCGCATTTACTGAAAACGTTATCGGATCATGCGCCGGTGAAGTTAACTCTGGCTGTACTGACATATATTAGGCCCCCTTTTCAATGGCGCTTGCAACCTGAGGCCCTGTCTGACCAGGTTTTCCGCACCACTATTGGTGCTGCCATCACAAATTTCTTTGGAGAGAATGCAGGGTCGGTTGACAACCAGGGGATTTTGTGGTAGGCCTTCAAAGTTACGATAAGGGGTGAATGCATGGGGGTTCAGGCCGGAGTCATGAGATCCCTGCCCAACAGGATGCAGGACATCGAGGCGAAGCTGTTGTCTCTAGAGCGGCAATATAATTGTGCTCCAGCACCAGAGCTCTTGGCCAAAATAAGGGAATGCAATACAGAATATGCAGAATTAGCTGAACAGGAGGTATGCTATAGATCCCGACGCTGGAAAGCCAGAGCCTATGGGGAAGGGGGAAGAGCGGGGCACGCTTAAGCGGCTAAGCTAGCCGGGCATAGAGAGCAGGGCCACATAATTAAAATTCTGGACCAAAACTCAGTACCATGCTACACCATGCCAGACATAGTGTTGGTCTTTGAGGATTTCTACACAGATCTGTATAGGCAACGTCCTGAGGCCGAGCCCAGTGAATTTGTTAAGTATATGGAGGATATCGCTCTGGGGTGGGTATCATCAGGTCAGAGGGAGTATCTGCTTCAGTCGTTGACTGTGGATGATATCAAGGAAGCTATACAGAAGTTACCGGCAGACAAGGCGGCGGGCACTCATGGCCTATCCAGCGAATTTTATAAAACTTACATGGATCAACTGGCCCCGGTACTGTTAGATGTGTATGCAGAGGCTTATGATAGTGGCGTATTGCCTCCCACTTTGTGTGAGGCGCTGATTGTGAAGTTGCTGAAGCCCGACAAAATCCCAAACAAATGTGAATCATATCGTCCGCTGTCTTTAATGAATATTGATGTTATAATACTTGCAAAAATAATTGCAATGAGGCTACAACCGCTGGTGCCAGCTTTAGTGTTACCAGACCAATATGGGTTTGTTCAGGAGCGTTCCACGATGCACAATCTCAGAACACTGTTCGCCGTGCTACATTATTTGGATCCCAAGATGAAGACGGTGGCGGTATTCTTGGATGCCGCCAAAGCCTTTGACTCTATAAATTGGGGTTACATGTTCATGGTGCTGAATAGGATGGGGCTCCCTACTGAGTTTGTGCAGTGGATCAGGTTACTGTATAGTGAACCGACGGCTAGGGTTAAGGCTAGTGGCTGGGTGTCTAATTGCATCCGGATAGAATGGAGTACTAGGCAAGGGTGCCCATTGTCATCTATGTTGTTCTCCCTGGTCCTCGAGCCTTTAGCATGCAAAATCAGGCAGCAGCATAAGTATGCAGTGCTGGGGTTTAGGCAGAGACCGTTGGCCATATCATTGTATGATGATGATATGCTATTGTTTGTTTGTGAGCCAGACGCACATCTAGAGCCATTGCTCAGGGAATATGTTAAGTTTGGGGGCTTTTCGGGATTAACTATAAACTGGAGAAAGTCTATTATAATGCACCTGACTCAGCACAGTTATGCATGAGGTGGAATTCCTCTTGCAGTGGGCTCAGGACGCTGTTAAATATCTTGGCGTATGGGTGCACAGGGACACAGATGTGGTGCTTCGGATGAATTATGGACGGGCAATGGCGACACTGACGGAAAAGGTGGCCGGTTGGATAAGGTTACCGCTATCCTTGGCGGATCGTATTGCTGTGATTAAGATGAATATCCTGCCTAAATTCTTGTATTTCTTTGTTAATATTCCCATTGTCTTTAACACAACATTTTTTAAAGCTTTACAGTTGTGTATATTGAATCTGACATGGGCTGGTAAGCAGCCTCGCTGCAGTTGGGATGTCATGACGCCACTTTATGAGAGGGGGGGTTTCGAAGTACCAGATATGAGAATATATTGTGTGCACAGGCTCAGTTTGCCCATTATTGGCAGTTTCCGCAGAGTTTCTTGCCGCACTTAGCGGTGGAGGAGGATGATGCCCACCCAATTCCACTGACAGCTATGTTGTATCACACTCGGCCACTAAATTCTAAAGTGCATATGAATACGGTGACCTGCACCACTCGTGCATGGAGAGGGCTACAGAGTAGAGCGGGTTGGGCGTATCTATATGCACCGGCAATACCTATTAATGCGCACCCAGGAGCAGAGGGCGCTAGCTCTATTGGAAAAGGCTGGAATAACCACGCTGGGGGATATGTATCAGGGGTTGGGCAGTCAAAATATCGAATTTTAAATATTGACCTATACTAATATCGAGTTTTTAATATCGTAGGGACAGAATATCGAAGTCAAGAATATCGTTGACCAGAATATCGACTTTAAGGTAAGTAATATCGATTTTTTTAATATCGAAGTACGTAATATCGAAGTCATTAATATTGTTAGCAAAAATATAGTTGTAAATAATATCGTTTTTTTTTTTTTTTTTGTGTTATGTATTTTATATGTATGTTTAACATTTTTTTGTAAAGTTTTTTCATTATTTTTAAATATATGTATTAAATGTTTAGAAAATAGTAAAATTTTTAAAGGAAAGTTTGCGTTTTAGTATCAGAGCGGGTTGTGGGTTTATAGGGGAATAGGGTGGGAAGTAATTTAATTATAATTATTTAATTAATATGTTTTATTTATTGTTATTCATTGTTAATGTATTGTTAATTAATTATTAATTGGTAATTAATTTATATTAATTGGTTAATTTATAATTATATTAATTATAATTAATTTATTATTAATTTGTATTTATTGTTATTGTTAATTAATTTATTGTAAATTAATTATTAATTGGTAATTAATTTTAATTCATTGATTAATTGGTCATTAAATTAATTATGTTATTTTTAATGTGTAGCGGGTTGTGGGTTTATAGGGGAATAGGGTGGGAAGTAATTTAATTATACTTAATTAATTAATATGTTTTTATTTATTGTTATTCATTGTTAATTTATTGTAAATGAATTATTAATTGGTAATTAATTTATATTAATTGGTTAATTTATAATTATATTAATTATAATTAATTTATTATTATTTTTTATTTATTGTTATTGTTAATTAATTTATTGTAAATTAATTATTAATTGGTAATTAAATTAATTATGTTATTTTTAATGTGTAGCGGGTTGTGGGTTTATAGGGGAATAGGGTGGGAAGTAATTTCAATAAAATTAATTAGTTAATATGTGTATATTTATTGTTATTGATTATTAATTTATTGTTAATTAATTATTAATTGGTAATTAATTTGTATTAATTGGTTAATTAAAAATTATATAAATGATAATGAATGTATTATTATTTTTTATTTATTGTTATTGTTAACTAGTTTATTGTTAATTAATTATTAATTGGTAATTAATTTTTATTATTTGATTATTGATAATTAAATTAATTGCGTTATTTTTTTATGTGTAGTGCGTTGTGTGTTTATAGGGGAATAGGGAGGGAAGTAATTGAATGTTATTTAAGTAAATATTAATTTAATTTAATAGGTATTTATTAATAATTATTTTGTTAAATAATTATTATGTTATTTATTTATTTTTAAAAATGTATAAGTATGTTAATTTAACCCCACGCGATCCTACATTTTCCCTACTGTTGCACTCACTGGAGTGGGAATAGTAATTTTTACCCTCACGCTATCCAACACTTTACCTACTGTTGCACTCACTGGAGTGGGAATAGTAATTTTTACCTCTACGCTATCCAACACTTTCCCTACTGTTGCACTCACTGGAGTGGGAATAGTAATATTTACCCCTACGCTATCCAACACTTTCCCTACTGTTCCACTCACTGGAGTGGGAATAGTAATTTTTACCCCTACGCTATCCAACACTTTCCCTACTGTTGCACTCACTGGAGTGGGAATAGTAATTTTTACCCCCCCCCGCTATCCAACACTTTCCCTACTGCTGCACTCATTGGAGTGGGAATAGTAATTTTTACCCGTATGCTATCCAACACTTTCTCTACTGTTGTACTCACTGGAGTGGGAATAGTAATTTTTACCCCTACGCTATCCAACACTTTCCCTACTGTTGCACTCACTGGAGTGGGAATAGTAATTTTAACCCCTACGCTATCCAACACTTTCCCTACTGTTGCACTCACTGGAGTGGGAATAGTAATTTTTACCCCTACGCTATCCAACACTTTCCCTACTGTTGCACTCACTGGAGTGGGAATAGTAATTTTTACACCCTGCTATCCAACACTTTCCCTACTGTTGCACTCACTGGAGTGGGAATAGTAATTTTTACCCCTACGGTATCCAACACTTTCCCTACTGTTGCACTCACTGGAGTGGGAATAGTAATGTTTACCCCTACGCTATCCAACACTTTCCCTACTGTTGCACTCACTGGAGTGTGAATAGTAATTTTAACCCCTACGCTATCCAACACTTTCCCTACTGTTGCACTCACTGGAGTGGGAATAGTAATTTTTACCCCTACGCTATCCAACACTTTCCCTACTGTTGAACTCACTGTAGTGGGAATAGTAATTTTTACCCCTACGCTCTCCAACACTTTCCCTACTGTTGCACTCACTGGAGTGGGAATAGTAATTTTAACCCCTACGCTATCCAACACTTTCCCTACTGTTGCACTCACTGGAGTGGGAATAGTAATTTTTACCCCTACGCTATCCAACACTTTCCCTACTGTTGCACTCACTGGAGTGGGAATAGTAATTTTTACCCCTCCGCTATCCAACACTTTCCCTACTGTTGCACTCACTGTAGTGGGAATAGTAATTTTTACCCCCCGCTATCCAACACTTTCCCTACTGTTGCACTCACTGTAGTGGGAATAGTAATTTTTACCCCTACGGTATCCAACACTTTCCCTACTGTTGCACTCACTGGAGTGGGAATAGTAATTTTTACCCCTACGCTATCCAACACTTTCCCTACTGTTGCACTCACTGGAGTGTGAATAGTAATTTTAACCCCTACGCTATCCAACACTTTCCCTACTGTTACACTCACTGGAGTGGGAATAGTAATTTTTACCCCTACGCTATCCAACACTTTCCGTACTGTTGCACTGACTGGAGTGGGAATAGTAATTTTAACCCCTATGCTATCCAACACTTTCCCTACTGTTGCACTCACTGGAGTGGGAATAGTAATTTTTACCTCTATGCTATCCAACACTTTCCCTACTGTTGCACTCACTGGAGTGGGAATAGTAATTTGATTTCCTCCGCTATCTAATATTTTGTATTTTTTTAGCTAATGTACTGTATAATTATTTTTAAAAAGATTTAAAATATATATATTTTTTTAATTTGTTACATATATTTATTTAATTTTTATTTATATTATTGTTTTATGTGTATAGATGTATTTATAATTTATAAAAATAAATTAAACAATTTATAAGTTATTAAAATAAATATTAAAACATATTAATATGTAAGTAAATATATATTATATATTATATGTATATGTTTAATGTATTTTCAAATTATATATATTACTTATAATTTTTAAGCATTTTAAAATATTTTTAACTATGTTTCTTTTAATTATATGTATTATTTACCTTATTTTACAATTTTTTTAACTTAAATTAAAAACGATATTTTTAACAACGATATTTTTGACATCAATATTTTTTGGGGATATTTTTGTACTTACCTTAATGTAGATAGGATGTCGATATTCTTGTCTTCGATATTTTTGCTGCAATATTTTTGTAGGTCGATATTGTGACCTTCGATATTTAGTCAGTGATTCGTATCAGGGTAGTTCTTTTGTGACTATGGATGACCTTACGGCCAAGATAGCCTATACTGCCATGCTTGGGTTTACATATGTCAGGTTACGGGCGGCTGTGAGGGCTGAATACCCTGAATTTCCTGAAGAACCACAGATGTTGAAGGCCCTTCAGATGCTCCTGACTAGTAACAGCAGAAGGGGCTTGATAACTAGGCTATATAGGGTATCACTAGTGGAGAATCAGATGTACACCTCCAAGGCGTATACAATTGGATGACCCATTATCTTGGGAGGACTGGACGGCTTGCTGTGCGCTGACGGGGGACTCACAGCGAATTGCAATCTACGGATTATTCACTTTAAGTTCTTACATCAAATGTACTACACACCTGTACGATTGCATAGATATGGGTTGCAGGAGGACTCGCGATGTGCGAGATGTTGAATGGAAGGCGCAGACTTTAGACATTTAGCCTGGGAATGTGCCCAAGTGTCACGGTTCTGGGGCAGTGTTACACAACACCTCACAAAGATATTAATGGAATCAGTGGCTTGTGTCCCGCAGGTGTGCCTGTTAGGTAGCTGTACAGCATTAAAGGTATGCAATCGTAGATTGGCGGCTGTCTCTGTTGCTGGCAAAAAGGGTGGTGGCCAAGTGCTGGGGTGGGAGGGCTGCGCCTACAGTTGCCTCCTGGTTTAAGGATATCGCATATTGCAAGGAGCAATTAAGCATATATGCTGAGAATTTCCCTTTTGCTTCAAGACCCAAGAATATCTGGAGTCCTGTTGAGGTATATCTTACTGAGCACCCGGATGTGTCGAAATGAAGTTGCCAGAATGATATATGTGTAGAGATAGGACCTACAGCGATCAGAGACATTGCAGCCACAACGATTTAAATGTTTTAATGGAACCAGCTACTACGAGTGGCCATGTATGATATGTACTGTGGTATTGTTACTGTTTTGTAATGTTATTATTGTTATTGAAAATGATGCTTTGGAAAATATGTACTGAGGTATTTTTGCTCAGCTGCAATTTAGTGTATGATGTCGAAGAATGGAAAAACTCAATAAACAAATTTAAAAAAAAAAAAGAACATGAAATACATTGAAAATAACAATAGGCAAGAGGTGCTTGGCAAAACAGGAACAGTTAGTTTAATTAAACAGTGCGACTGGGAGAACAGTTACAGGCACAGGATCTGAGGACTGTCTCAATTGATAATTGGTCTGCGGCCTCTTTTTAATCAGCTCATCGTAGGTAATAAAAGCTTTCCGATGAGCCATGTATGGTGATGAATGTAAGTTGCTGCCTTTAGAGTCATAAATTAACTGTCCAAAGGTAAAAACAAGTGGGCCTCGACCTTATGTGGCCAGTGGGTATCATGTCCAGATGTCCGGCATGGGGAGTGATTGATCACTGCGTGTGCTGTGTCCTGATTGCCTATATGTTCCTAACTCATGTGGCATCTGACTTTATGGTGTGTCAGGAGCACTCGTACCCCCTCTGGCCATGTGTGCTTTATTGGGGCCACTATCCCTTGCCCATTGTAGTGTCACTGTGCCTATCTGTGGGATTGATCTAAAGTTTCCTGTTCATGCGTTTGTCTGCCAGCTAGGTGCCACCCCACCAGTGACCTATCAATCAGTGACTTCGGGCCTAAGTCTCAGAGCTTTTGTGACTTGGTATTTGTGAGGCGGGATTGATGTGGAGTTGGCAATAGGCAAATTTGTTAATAAAGGCACAAATTTGTTCTCATAAATGAATTAATTGTTTTTCATGTTAGCATCAACTTTTTCCATATTAACATTTACCCCTCTAGTTGATTTTTCAAGTACACTATCTAACTCATACATTTTTACAGTTACTTTATTTGGAACTTGTTGCTCTTCATGCTCGCTTTCAACAGTTTGAGGACTGCGTTTTTACAGCAGGTAATCTCCAATTGTACAGACCCGCACACAAATAGAAACACAATGAAAACTGGCAACACCGATTTGCACATACCAAAGATCCACCGAGAGGGGGGCAGGACAACCAATTTGAAAACCACTGCTGCTCAGGGGCACCACCCCCTCTCACATGTCGCTTTGTAAGTGGTGCAATGCTTGGATGGCAAGTGTCACTCTCCCATTATCCATATCATTCCCTGGAATAAATGTGCATCAGGCTAAACTGATTTGGGCACACACCCCTCCCTCCATCACTTTCATTAACTCCAAAACATATCGGTGCTGCTTTACCATGTAGTGGATTACTTGCAGTTCTTTCTTGGTCGAATTTAGGCTGAGCTCAGTACTGTTCATCGTTTTGAGCATTTCCCAACTGGTTATCTATAACCAGCGGGCAAGGAGGGGCTGCCTCCACTGAGCATTTATGGACCTTACCTCAAGCGTTTGATTGAGTGAATAGAGAGAAGCTTTGGGTGAAAATGTTGGAAATGGAGTGGAGACCCGGTTGGTGCACTTTTTAGCTCAGCTGCACAAAGATGTCAACGGGTGCATTTGGTATGGGGTCAATGGTGAATGTACTGCCCCTATCAAAATTAAATGTGGTGTTAGACAAGTGTGTGTGTTGGCACCTTTTCTTTTTTGTCTACAGAGTAATGATCTAGATAACTTTTTATCTCTTGAGGGGCTAAATACACCCAAGGTTGGAGTGAAGAAACTGCCTGCATTGCTATATGTGGATAGTTGTGTCCTACTTTGGAGAACTGGCATGGGTTTACAAAGGCTCTTTGATAGATTTGTCCTATTTATGAGTGATCTAGGTCTAATGATGAACATAGGCAAGTCACACACCATGGTTTGTGGATGAACCTTCTTTAATTTGAGACCTTATTTTATCAGCGGTAACAAACTTTTATCAGTTCCAACTTTCATGAATTTGGGGATCCCCTTTGATAGCAAAGGTACTTGGATGCACCTAATGAAGGTTAGGAAATCCCAGTTTGAACAAACAACTGAGGAACTTTTTAGGTTTGCTGGGAAGTTGGGCTCCAAACCCCTGGATGTGATCGCTAACATCTATAAAGCACATTGTTGCTCTATTATGACGTGTGGTGCTGGTATTTGGGGTTATTGTGACATATTGCTCTTACAGGTTAGTGAGAATCTGTTTTTGAGAAGACTCCTGTCTGTCTGCAATAGCGTGCCTACTTATCTCTGTCTTTTGGAGCTGGGTGTACCATATGTGGAAAACCGTTTTAAATTTGACCCACTTATGTTGTGGCAATCCATTTGGTCCAAAAACGAAACTCTTTTCAATCAGGAAGTAATCACTAATTGTTTACAGCTTGATAACGCTTTTAAGATCCCGTGGTGAGGAATGTTAAAGAGCAATTTGCCTCACTAGGGAGGCCAGAGTGTTTTTATAATCCACAGGAGGTTACTATTTTATCTAAAAGGCAACTAAAGATAGAATTCCTTATCCTGTTTGGTGTGCACAGAGAACTCCAAAAGTAAAAAAAGAAAAGGGTGTCTGCCTACCTTTTGTTAGTAACCACAGATGGGATGGAGCTCTGTCTTTATTCCCTACCTCACCAGTTTCAGCTAAGATTCAAGTTTAACATAGCCCATGTTCTGGTCTCTTATCCATGTGACACTTATTTTGACTCAGACTTGGAATTATGCCCCTGTGACTCCTTTACAGATGAGTTTTGTCACTCTTCATGCACTCCAGATACCCTTTCACCTTGTCCTCCACCATAGTGTCCATTTGGGGCCACCAGTATTCCGAGTGTACTTTATTCTTAGTGAGGCTGCATCCCAAATGGCCCTCATGTGCCAACTCAATTATTTTTCCTCTTAAATCTTCAGGGGGCACTATTTTCCCACCTCTGTGCAGTGTCATGTCCTGTGTGCTCAGTTCAAATCAAACTCCTAAAACTTAGACAGCCTCGCAGAATAGTAAATGTTATCTCTTGGCCAACTTATCTGTATGAGTTCTGTTAGTGATTTCATCACCTCATCCTTTCCTATGCACTATTCCCATTCAGTTCTGCTATTTCTTGACACTTGAAGTACCACATGTCTCTCTTTCTCTTCAATACAGTTGGCAGCATAGTCTATGAGGGCATGAGAAAGAAATTCTGCTACCACATTTTGTGTACCTGGAACATACTGTAAGATGAAAGTATATCCTTCTAAACCTAATATTCACCTGGATCTCATGGGTGTAGCCTTGATCGATCCTTTAGGGGTGAATGGATACCCTAAAGGTTTGTGATCTGTTCTGATGATAAAATGTATACACCACAAAACATTTTTTAAGTGTCTGACTGCCCAAAAGCATGCCAGGGCCTCTTTTCCACAACAGAATTGTTTCTCTCAACATCATTTAAGGCTCTAGATGCAAAGGTCATTACTTGTTCCTTTCCGTCTACCAGTTGTTTCAGGCTAGACCCTAATCCTTTATTGCTGGCATCTTTGGTCAAAACTGTGGGTTTTTTAGGGTCAAACCTACCCAAAGAAGGGCTTTGGTTATACTTCACTTCACCAATTTAAATCAAGACTGACAATCTTCACCCCACGTGAATGGTACCTTCTTTCTCAGGAGAATATGTAGGGGCTCGGCAATACGTGTGTAATTTTATCCAAATCTGGAATAGTACTCCAAGAGATCCAGAAAGGACTTTAGTTCCTCTACATTGGTGGGAGCGAGAGTCTTCTCAATGGCCTCTAAAAGATCCAATTTGGGTTTGATACGGTTGTGGGAAATCGTATTTCCTAGACCCTACTCCTAATTGGCATTTATCCATTTTCAAAGTGACCCCTGCCTTCCTTAACCTGGTTAATATTTCCCTTAGTATAGTGTTGTGCGCCTTTTCATCTCTGCTATGGATCAGGATGTCGTCTAGTGCTGGGCAGAGCTCGTGGAAAGTCATTCTGTGGAATTCCCCAAAGTGACCAAAAAACTCAGGCGAATTCTGCGGTGCTATACTCTGAGTGCCATGGTTTTACACTCTGAGCCTCTGGTTGTTCCCACGGCATTACCCTGTCAAATACCTTACACCCTGTCCACTGTGCCAATGTGCAATGTGCCTGCAGAGCTGGGGAGAGGTGTAAGGGGGTGCATGTGCTGTGAGAACCATCATAAAGGTTAATAAACATTGCTTGCTTTGGCAGAATATTTATAACAGGAACCTCTGAGGGCGCTCATGCACACTTACAGATAGCTGGTGATAGCTCTGAGGTTTTGGGGCAGCGCCGATAGTCCGAGGTTGAACAGTCCACCCTGAGCAATGTGGTCTGTCCCACTCTCAGTAGCAGGGGGCCAGGCAGCCCCATCCCGGCTGAGCCCCCGGAAGAGAGTGAGCAGGCAGAGCAGTAGCACAACCGTGCGAGGCTCCATGGCTGACAATGGAGAGCACGCACTTTGAACGGTGCCACTGGGCTGATGCACAGTGGTGCCTGACCTCTCTCAATGTGATGTCAGTGATACTAGAAACCAATGAGGCTGCGGTGATCGATCGTGGAGCGCAGATGTATAAGTCAAACCGCTTCCACAGCTATATATTCAATTTACATCCTTTTGGGGGGGGTTGTGCTTGTTTGATTAATTTAAAGTTAGTTGGGCTTGTTCTTGGGAATGGCAGTTCAGTAGTCCACCATCCACATACCTCTCTGAACCTGATGTATCTCCAATACCTGCTTTTGAGAGGCATGTGTTTCTGGTGGCGTTTCTATATCCAAGCTTGGAGAGGAATGATGAGGTCAGGTAGGGTAATGGAACAGTTATTTCTCCTTGCCCAAGAGATATGAAAACCATTACTTTTTGCTACAAAGCTGGGGCTGGGCACCAGTAAATCCGCTATGTGGCGGTGGGCGGAGTTTTTGTTTAACTCTGTGCTCCAAACAGAGCATGGATTGCTCTCAAACTCCTCAAACTCTGCCGTTGGAGCGGAGGTCACTGCCAATCCCTAATGTCATCCTGAAAGCACATAGTACCCGACACTTCACCCAATACATGTTGTGTAATCCCCTGGAATGGGGCAGCTGCTGACACAAGTCCAAAAGGCATGTGCATGTATTTGAAATGTACCAGGGGAGTCACAAATGAAGTAAGCTGGTGTGATCCAAGGTGAAGCTCCACCTGGTGGTAGGCAAATTAAAGGTCTAACACACTGAAGCAGCGAGCATCTTTAATTAAAGTGAGGACTTAATGAATCCGGGGAAGATGTCTGCCCACCCATATGTTTGCATTCAAGTCACTCAGATCTATGCAAACTCTTATGTCACCAACTAAAGTAATCTATACAGTTATTTTCTTAAGGAGCATGCATAAGGTTAGGAATAGGCCTCACTTTATGTGCAACAGGTTTAGCTTTCGGTTTCAACTTAATGCTTTGTTGATAAACCTTTAACAACCCTAACTCATCTGAAACGGCATCAGGGAAATCACTGCAGATATCACCACCACGCATTCAGGGGTCCACTAGCAGTACCTGGTCCGGGCTATTTGGATCTAATCTGATACCTAACTTTTATTGATGGCGTCATCCTAACAGATTGGAACCCTTTTTAGTCACACAGACTTTTGACACAGTATCCCTCCCTTTAAAATTGATCTTCGTAGAGGCCATGCCTAGTAACGGGATGAGAACGTGATTGTAACCTCCCGGTTGAATGTCCAGTATTTCTAGTTCACTTTGCTTGTCTGGAAACAAACCAAAAACCAAATCCTTATCTACTAAAATGTAAGACGAACATGAGTCTGCAAAAACAGTGATGGGCTTACTATCAAGAGTAATGTTGCAAGAAGGAAAGTTCACACCTTCGGTGTTGTTACGTAATTGGAAAACTAATTTAGTTTCTTGTTGGTTTGCTTGTTCGATTGCAAGCACAGGTTTGGAGAACAAATCTCTGCATACTCTGGAGAAATGTCGCTTTTTCCACATTTCCGGCAAGTGACTGCCCTGGTCTGAAAAGCAATAATATTTGCAAGGTACCCCATACTGTCTGCCACACCTATAACACTTGGGTATGTCACCACTGACCAATTGATTTCTGTGCCTGACATTTTTGCTGCTGTCCTGCTTACTAATAGCGTTCACATCTGCTGTGGCATCATTGCCCACTTTCATTTCCTTGATGCAATCAGCAGTATGTTCCACAATCAAGGCAATGTCTAGAGCTTGTCTCAAATCAGGATTAACAACTTGCAGTTTTTCTTGTATTTTGGGATTATATGTACACCTGACTAATTGGTCCCTACAGAGGGAATCTGTTAAAAGCCCAAAATCACATGTGTGGGACAAATCTCTCAAAGCTGCAATATACCTGCTCTGTGTTCTTGCAAAAAACTAATGTCTTTCCAATACCACTTTTATGTTCTGCCCAAAATGTTGCTCAGGTTTGTCAAAAGTAATCTGATAGACATACATTTCCTCATCCCTGTCCTCATTATCTTGTGGAGATTCTGAAATATTATCATAAGTTTTACACCCTTCCATCCCTTAATTATGCAGTAAAATATGCTGTTTACGAAGAGATGTAAACTTCTCACCACCAATACCTGTAAGATAGGACTCAAATAGCCGTTTCCACTGTTTCCATGGAAGGTTTGGTTCCCCTGTATCATTCAAGAAGGGTGGGGGTTGCGACATGCTTGCTGCAGTCATCATAATACTTAGATATGGTATGGAAGGATGAGGGTATTACTAGCGAAGGACAATAAGAATGCAGGTTGTATCACAACCTAAAGACTGACCCACAACAAACTCACACTATGGCAGAAAGAAAGAGATATTTGTAAGCAGAGAATTTAAGTGGCAAATGCAGTATCTCAATTAAAACACAGTTGTAAGTTGTAGATGTAGCTTTCACAACCAAAAAGGAAACATTAGTACATCTCACAGAACCTGGCAGACTGCATCATGGTTACAAAAATATGAGGTGGAAAACTCTGGGCTTATAGGCTAATGTTCCTCACAGAAATGAGGCTCCTCCTATTTGAATGAGGAGAGACAGGAAAGAGGAACCAATTGGGCAAAAGAACATCTCTGGAGTTCCGCAAATCAGGCTTCCCCAATAGGTATAAGCTGTGGCTGTCAACGTGAGCAAACTCATCCCCAGCATGGCAAAGAAGCTGTGCCTCTCAGTGTGTGGGGGCAGCAGGCTTCCTTCTGAGAAAAAGGAGAAATCTCACTGTGCCTGACAATGTGTGGAGAAACTATATGACAGGACTCCCTCTCTACCTATAAGCGGGACTCCACCGCTCCTCTGGCACGGCCGCCCCTGGAATGCGTGGCCAATGTCTGCAAAAGGAAACATCGACAATTCCAGCTCTAGCGGTGCTTCACAAAGGATTCACAGAAGGAGGGCTTTCACGTCATCCCTGCAGGAGGCACTCATTCCGCACTGGTAGAAGCTACGGAACCTCTGAAGTTCATTGCCGTAGCCTACTGGCAGAGTTTCGTGAACTTTCTCCTGAAAGCGTTTCTTTTAAATATCTCACATTAACTTCCCAAGTGAAATGTCCTAAGTACAAGCTGACGCTACCACAAGTGGTTCTCTAAGGAAGCGCTAATTATCTCTGCACATTATCATAAATTGAAGAATGCTGGCACGCATTCTAACGCTTTTGACCAAGAAGAGGCTCAGTGATTAACAATTTCTCACACCTCTCCTTCAAGCAATGAACTGCAGGACCCTTGCTGCCCTGGCCGCTCAGGGAAATCAGCTGGCATGAGGAAAAAACACTATCAGCAGGAATACCTACAACCACCACAGAACGAGGGACGTCTGCGAACTGAGGTGAGCGGCCAAGTATATTGTAAGTACAGTCGCAGAACTAACTACCAGCCCCAGGCTGGAATGTCTAATCAGTTACGATCAGGAATACATAGAGACGGTGAGTGGCAGGTGCTTGCGGTCGTAAATGCACGTAATTAGACAGTATCCTTCTTGCTGCTTAACAGGCGCTTAACCTGCTGTTGTTCAGGCGTAAAAGTAATTTACTTTAAAACCGGTGAACTTAAGGTTTCACCCCTCGAGCTAGAAGTAACGTCTGCGTGTTGTGGCACTTGAGGTATAAGTCCACTGTGCAGCTGCCACTGGAGC
This sequence comes from Calotriton arnoldi, assembly GCA_963921515.1. NCBI lineage: Eukaryota > Metazoa > Chordata > Amphibia > Caudata > Salamandridae > Calotriton > Calotriton arnoldi. The sequence continues at coordinate 442,192 of CAWUFW010006679.1, read as the reverse complement.
ACAAGCTGGGCGTGATGGTATAGCTGTCCCTACACAGCATAAATCAATAGTTGCCATTGTTATAAAGTGAGAAAGCCACGAGTTGAAGAGAAGTCTTTATTAAGCGTCACACCATCACAGGTTCCAGCCAGCTTTAGTCAGCTATGGAATCTTCACATGACAGTTGATTGCAGAACATTCCAAAGTGGAAGGGGAGGGAGGAATGGAATGGACCAAAGACATTAGATTACACCATTTATATCTGTTGATGAAAGCCTGAGGATTACAGTGGGGATGTAATGCTTTAATGATGATGTACACTTTTCAGTTGTTTTAGTCCTTGATTCGTTTTTGATGTCATATTTGTTTTGTTTATCTATGCACAAGTCACTTCATGGTCTAATCTCAGCAAGGAACGTCAATTTGTTGATGGTTTTTAAGTAACTCTACTTTAGTGGATGTATTATTTTTTGCCTTGTGTATTTGCTCTGAACTAATATGATATACTGTGATTAAATGGTTTTATGCTGTGTGTTCTTTTATGGTTTGGTTAACCGAATAAAGATTGATTGACTTTCCTCGACTAGTTTCCTGTATTGCTTCTTTATTGCTTTCTTCTGAACATGTTTTTGAATTTATGTCTGTAAACTGATACTATACAGGCCATCTCTAAACTTTCCTAACACAATGAGACAATGGACGGAGCGCTGAAACTTTTCAGACGCTCACCCCCAGTCACAGATCTGGGTTGAATCCATCATCGTTGTTGAGGTCACTTGGCCACCCCAGTTCAGACCCAGTCATATGCAAATCAGTCTTGACCCTGTTACTCATGGGAACAGTCCAGCCCGAACTGCCAAACCAGATCTTCCCTGGACCGGAAACAAGCATCCTTTCAGGTTAACACCCCTCATCAGCCAGGCTAGCTTGAACCCAGTAGCAAAGTGAGCAAGGGAACCACGTCTGGGCATACCCTGCCAATTTAGGGAGAACAAAGCAAACACAAGGAGATTATGGATGAAACGCTGAAAAATTTCAGACCCTCACCCCCAGTCACAGATCTGGGTTGAATCCATCATCGTTCAACTTTCCCCATAATGGATTAATATCTCCTTAAAGATTGACAAGATAGGAAATACTAACCATACCGAAGTGCTGTGCATCTATTTATCATTGTGAAAAGTCATGTTCAGTACTTTGAGGATGGCTTCCATTACTTAAAATGTGACGTGATTATGATACACAATTGCACCAGTAAAGGGAAAGACATGTAAATCACTCCCAGCCCCTGAGGCATTCATTATTACATACTGCACACCAGTGATGTGTACCAAAACCCAGGATCTTTAAGATTCAAGCTGCACTGAAGATGATTTACAAATCCTTGTACAGTCAATAATAATGTGACTTCTTGAGCTTCCAGAAAGATCCAATGGACTTTCTTGGTGTCTCGAGTATGGTGGTCATCCTCTTTGAGGCCTATGAGGATAGTTCTTAGCGTGGAGCACAATTAAGAATGGCAAAATATTTTTACGTTTTTTACAGCTGCTGTTTTCAACAAGCAACTGTGCCAATCCGCAGTCATTGCAATTGAGACTCAGGGCCTCACAGTGAAGTGCAGCTGCTGGCACACCCTCTTGGCACAGATGCCTGAACTTTTGAGGGAGAGGGGGATTTCCTTCACACAGACCCATTGCACAAACCTAGGCATTTACTCTGATAATGTGTGCCTTCTCAAAGTGAATTGGTTCATACATGGATGCCGTGCAAATCATGTATCCAACAATCGTTGAACGTAAAATTCCATGCACGTTCTGCACTCAACTTTATTAGCCAACAGGGATCACTGTAGCAGATATAACAAATTTCGGTAGAAAAGTTACAGAGCATTTTCTTGAACCTCTAAAAAAAAAGAGAGTAAGGAGACCAGTAAAGCCTGCAACAGAGATGTTAATGTTTCAGAATGATATTGAGGTAAGGCTCTTGAGTCTCCGCATGCTTGCATTTAGACTCATGAGTGATTGTATGAGCTTTCTAGATTGCTCGGTAGTGGAGGCCTGACTCACACAGTCATAAAAGTATCAAACCGACAAAGACTTTAAAGGGATGATTCGAGATAAAGGTGAACGCTTTGACTATTCAGAAAATTCGTGCCCATTGAAATTCTCCACGTTGAGCTGAAGGACTGGTAGCCACTAATATGTCAGAAGTGTTTCTGTGCTAAATTGATTTTTAAATGATGTTGGGGACTTTGCTGTTCTAAGGCACTTTCCAGGTTGGCCCTAGACATGTGGTCGGTCCTGCCGGAAGTGCCAAACGAAGGGAAGATTATGTGATCACACCACTCACTCCAAAAGTAATTCTATTGATGTTGGTAAAAATGTTTTATGACACGGTAGGAGATATTCTGGTTGTGGCAGACAATGCCTCTATCTACCCTGACGCATTCCACCGTAGAAATATTATTGTACATTTTAGCGGACACATGACTGGGCACCAGGGAGTAGTCTTAAACATATTCACACCTCTTTGAGCCTATATGAAGACTATGGGCCACATGTATCAAGATTTGGAATAGTGATTACCTAATTGCGATTTTCAGCGAATCGCAATTAGGTAATCGCTTTTCCAAATGTATGAAACTCAAAGAGTTTCATTTACCGATACGCAGGGGCGTGCAAATCGACCTACCTGATTAATTTTAATGAGGTAGGTCGCAATTTGTGACCCCCTTGGAATTGCTAAAATCACAGGGATGGTGGTCTGCTGGGGTCAGCAGACCACCATGTCTGTGACTGCTTGTAAATAAAGCAATCATTTTTTTAAAACAAAAATGAAAAGTTTTCTTTTCATTTTTTTAGCAGCAGGCAGTGGTCCATGGGACCACTGCCTGCTCCTACAAAACATTTTTGCCACCATTCCCAAAGGGGAAGGAGTCCCTTGGGACCCATTCTCAATTGCGAATGGGTTACCAACAACTTGAAGTTGGTGGTAAATTGCGAATGTTTTGCAACCGCATTCACAGTCACAAAACATTCATACATACTGCTGCAATTCGCTATTTGGAAGGGACGCCCTAAACACGCCCCTTCCAAATACCAAATAGCTAACCCATTTTGCGATTCGATAACAGGTTACCGAATCGGAAAATAGGGTTTGGTACATGTAAATAGCTTTTTTTGAGTTCACAAATGGACCAAGTCGCAGGCAAAATTGGTTGATACATGTGGCCCATAGTGATGAATATCAGTTAACCTATAAAGAAAAACAGAATTTGTTGAATGTTTGAAATTATTTTTGGTGACTTGTGATAGACACGAACACAGGCCTGTTTCTGGTCCTCAATGCAGTGACAAAAAAGGGAATATGATTCACTTTTTTCCGCATTTGTTTGGCCACGCTGTTAGAGGTCGATTGAATCACTTGAAAGAAGGGCATGAGAACTATCTCTAGGAGTCTCTAGATGTATTTGCTCAGTATGCATGGGTCCACAGGGCAAGGTGGCTGATCAAGCATTGGAATGATCAAAACCGACTATGATACAGCACCAGCTATCTAAGATAATTTAACTGGGCATATCATAGTTAAGACTCGCTCTGCAAGTTAAATACATGGCAGAACTTAAAATCCGAAGACACCCCACATGGTTATCCGTGTCAACATATTTAAAACCACATTTGATGATGTTTGGACTGTGATGATATGTTATGGTATATTGATTTGTATAGCGCACTAATCACCTGAGAAGGTATCCAGGCACATGGGCAAGGTGTGCAGGTGTGTGGTCTCAAGGTGCTTATATGAAGAGCCTGGTCATCAGCTTCTTGCACAACTGAAGAAGTGAGGAGGAGGCTCTGGTGTGTTGAGGGAGGTTGTTCCAAGTTTTGGGTGGGATGTAAGAGAATGAGTGACCTCCAGTTTAGTTTTTGAAGATGGGTGGGAGTAAGTGAGACTGAGGTTAAACTGTAGATGTCTGGTGGGTAGGTGAAAGTGTATGCAGCTGTCCAGGTATTCTGATCCTGCGTTGTGTAGGGTTTTTTATGTGTGCATGAGAAGTCTGAAATGGCTGCGCTTGAGAATGGGGAGCCAGTGAAGCATCCTGAGGTGCTGGGTGATGTGGGATTGGTGTGGGAGGTTGAGTATGAGTCTTGTGGCTGCGTTCTGGATGTTCTGGAGTCTGTGTAGGAGTTGCCGCAGTGCCTCCTACTGGTGATTAGTGCTTGCGTGACAGCGTTCTGAGGCAACCATTTGAAGATCTTTCGCAGCATGCATAGGATATGGAAGCAGGAGATGCACACTGCATTGACTTCAGTCATCATGTTGAACTTGTCATCTAGGATGATCCTTAGATATTGTGAGTGACTTCAGGGTGTGGGTGTGGGTCCTAGCTCCGATGGCTATCAGGTAGAATCCCATGAGGAGGTGTTGTTGCCGAAGACCAGTAATTCTGTCTTGTCAGAGTTGAGTTTCAGGAAATTGATTTGTATCCAGTCCGCTACCATCGTCATGTAGTTGGTGACGTTGGTTCTGGTGGCTTTTGTCTTGTATGTCAGGGTGAGGAAGAGTTGGGTGTCATCGGCACACATGATGCTGATGTCTTGGGATTGGATGATGTTTTCGAGCGGTGTCATGTATATGTTGAAAAGAGTGGGGCTAAGGGACGATCCCTATGGGACACTGCATACCAGTTTCTTGGTTGCTGATGTGAAGAGTGGCAGCCTGACCCTTTCTATTTTTTCTGTGAGGAAGGAACAGAACCATTTGAGAGCGGATCCTTGCATACCAATCTTGTGGAGTCTTCTGATGAGGGTGTTGTGGGAGATAGTGTTGAAGCCTGCGGAGAGGTCGAGCAGGATGAGGGCTTCTGTTTCTCCTCGGTCCTGAGTGCTATTTCGGTGCTGTGGTTCTTTCTAAATCCTGATTGTGTGTTGTGTTGAAGATGGTGAATTGTGGCAAATAAAGTAAAGTAGGACCAGGATGTGACTGTCCAGGCAACTGTACAGTAAGAACATCTTAAGTTTCAGTGAAGGGAGAGATTCAGTTTCCGAATATGACAGAGTAATTCCAGGGAGTTTACACACATTTGATCTAGAAATGCTCTGATTAATTGTCCTTAAAGCCTAGACTCATTAATTGGTGTGCACAAAATATATGTGAAGAAGTTAGCATGCTCATCAAAAGCAGTAAGTACAGTACGTCAGACAAGTGGAGGTCCAGCATCACGGAGGAAGGGGCCAGGAAACTTATCCTGTGTGTGATTCAGACTTATGTAATCTGTCGTTCCACCCAGTGGCACACACTGCTGTAAGAAACGTTTTTTCCAGATGGGCTGTCTCACTAGTTCCTTTGTTTGCCAGGGCACAATCCAGCAGCATTACATCATCAATGGGTAACAGTGATATGCAGGGTGTCAGGGACTGTCCGGGACTGTCTGGGACACAGTCAGGGATTTGGGCAAGGATTGGGAATTGGGTAGAAAACGTACACAGAAAGAGGGGTACAGCACTGCCCAGGATCACACAGGGCATCAGAGGAGAAAAAGGATCCAAAGGGGAAGCCTGTACAAGTGAACAAGATGGCTAAGACTCAAAAGATGGGCACTCAAGAGGCAATTTGACATTCAGGATAACTACACCCAGGATGGACGTGCAGACATATATATATATATATATATACACACAACAACATTAACAATAAAGAAAATGCGGGGTAAAGCACTCAGGAGCTCCAAACAGTAAGACTGAAGTTCAGTAAGTTCCTCACCCACAATTTCTGTTACAGATACTGACTGCAAATACCCACATATTGGATATGCATGCAAAGGCAGGGTCTGTGGAGCTTATACCTATGGTGATGTTATAAATGTAACTCAAAGGCAACACTCACAGTGAACAAGAAACACCACCTAGGTTGTCAGCTGTGCCCACAGATCCTGGCGATCAAACAGGAACACGCAAGGCAGTAACAGCAAAGGGGTAGAACTAAATACAAGCACAATAGAAAGGAGCTAGCCAGGAGGAGTGCTTAACAGGAAAGGAAGGAAATCACAGGGTACACTTGGCAGAAAGCAAGTAACAAATACACAAGGTAAAAGAAGCAAGACAGCAGGAATAGAAATGCAGTAAACTAGGAACTGGAACCAAGGAAATGGGAAGAAAAGCAGGGACTGGAAAAGGATATACAGAAGGGGAGGCTACAAGGGTATACTAAAATAGTATTGAATCAGAAGAGAAGAAAACACAGTAGCACTGAAGGCTGTGCTGGAGTAGAAACAAGAATTGAGCAAAAGCTCAAGAGCCAAGGTAGCACTGCAGGCAGTGCTAGTTCAGGTGGTAGGAAAATTAAAATAGGTATAGAGCAATCCTATTGAATCAATTTTTAATTAACTAGGTAGCTCTAGCCTAAATAAAAAAGTGTGTGTACCCCTGTGTGGAAATAATGTTCCTCAAGGGCAGTCTAGGTGCGTGTGGTCAACATGTTTTGTGCCTGGTTCGCCCCTAACGGGTCGATTGGCACTTCGTCAGGACCGATAGAGAGAAAGGGTGATAAAGTGCACTACCGTCTGATATTCAGTACAGTAACATAAATTACCCGGACCGGTAGGAATGCCCTAGTAGACGTGTACTGGGGAATACTGTAGACCCCTAGTCACAACGTCTAAGGCTTACGGGGATGGCCAGAGCAGGTCGTTGCTCCGGTAATAGGCGTAGATAGGCAACTAGCCCTCGTCCTACCCTTGCTCCAGGCCCCTCTGGCCATCCCCGTCAGCCTTAGATGTTGTGACTAGGGGTCTACAGTATTCCCCACACAGGGGTACACACACTTTTTTATTTAGGCTAGAGCTACCTAGTTAATTAAAAATTGGTTCAATAGGATTACTCTATACCTATTTTAATTTTACTACCACCTTGTGCACTACCTAACCCCCACACCCGCATGCACCCTACGGCTTCTTCTTCAAAAGATCCCCGGCAAAGAGCCCCGGTTTCGGGAGCCCGTCAGGCATTGCAGCGCCGGCCTGACGAGGGGCAACCGCCCGATGATGAAGCATGACACCTCCCGGGGTGTGTGAGGGCATCACGAAGAAAGACCTGTCTTTTCCACACGTCCAGACAGGAACTGCACACCCCCTTTAGATACTCAGCTATACCCGGGAGCCTGTCCCTCCTTTTCGAAATAAGTGCTAGTTCAGGAACAGGAAATTACAATAGCTCAGGAGTCAAGGTAGCACTGCAGACAGGCACAAGGAATAGCTATAGCTCAGGAATCAAGGAACAAGGATTAACTATAGCTCAGGAATCAAGAATATCAAAAGCTCAGGAAACAAGGATCAGTCTCACTGGAACACAACTACAGTGACCAACCTTGGCCTGAAGGGAGCTGGGGCTTAAACGAGCTCAAAGTAACACATGCATCAGGTGTGAGCAGGCTAGCAGCAGCCAGCCACAGGTGAGCTGAATTCCTACACCCATCCTTGGCCTGCAGGGGTGGAGACAAAGAAGTGAGCAGGGAATTCTAGGTAACAGTGTCACACATTAGCAGGCTGCCTTCAAGCATGGGCAGGCTGGCTTTCACAAAACCCGGCATGGATTTGGAATGGATGTCAATTCCCAAATAGTGACCAAATGGATGGAAGTCAAGATATGCATGCAGGGGAGTATCTGGAAGCTTATTAGAACACAGGAAAGTGACACTATGCACCCCTCTGGTGGTGGGCACGAGAATGCACGGAGCGAATCGTGACACAGGGTACAAAGAAAAGGAAAACTGACAGACTACATAGGAAAAAGAAGCTTATTACCTGTTGCCTTCAAAGATTCCTTTATGGGCTGTCAGGTCTCTTTTAAGTGTCCCCCCATACACCTGTCGGGACCAGGAACCTCCATCAGCACACCTCTACAAGGAAAGTTCCAGCAGGACTTAAAGATTCAGCATCCGTCACATGGGAGGGGCAAACTTGCAGACTACTGGGCTCTCAAGTTCGCTCTCAGAGGGCTGAAGTCATCAGTCTGCAGCACAGGTATGTCTTCTTTCTTACCAACTGTACCTAATGAAGTAGACCAGGCACACAGTGGTGCCATGCAACCACCCTCAGAAGCAAAGCTGAAAACTGAAACAGTGTGTGTTCATATGCACCCTTCATCCGAATACAGTAGTGCCTATTCAATGTGCTGTTGTTACCCTGGCACTTGTCAAGGTTGAATATTTGTTTTCTAATTCAAATGCACTGTTGATTAACCCGGGTTTTGAAGGGTTCCACATGCTGGCAGGGCACACTTTGAATGACATATTGTGTAAAAACTCAGTGCAGTCAGTCACTCCCATGTGGTCAGACTATAGTGTGATTGTCCATCCATCAAGCCCAAGAATCTGTCGTTCCCCCCAATACTCCTGGGCAGAAGCTGCTTTTACTGCACCTTGCTGCTGCATGTTTATACACGGGACACTTCACCATCTAGGGGCTTATTTATGGGATTTTGGCATAGGGCAGCTCAGCAAGGCACCTTGCTGTACTCCGCTATGCCAAAGTGAAAGTGCAGCAATGCACTGTATTTAAGAAATATGGTGCATTCCTGTCCTTTCTCCTTGCACTGGCGCTGTTCAGCAGCCTAGCGCCAACATAGGCACCCTTGCACCATGGTGTAAGAGTACTAGTGTTGTTGGCAGGATTGTTTTTGTTCAGGAAGAGGCCCGTTCCTGCACACAAACAATCCTAAGAGATGTTTTCCTCTGTATGTGTGTGCTGCAAAATGCAGCACACATATAAAGAGGAAAAAACAAGGAGAAATAAAAATATTTCCCCTTGTTACACCTCACCTCGTGAGGCATATGGATTTGGTGCTTCCCCAGGTTTACATCACTTTGTAAATCAGTGGCAGTGTCAAATTTCATGGGTGATGCATGGGAAAACCAACCGCAATGCCCCTGGAACCCTCTTGGGCGCAGAGTAAGGCGAAGCAGCAATTAGCGTACTGTAACCTTACTCATGATTTATGAGGCCACTCAAAACCATGCAGGATACCTTTGCATGGCTTCATAAATCCAAATGAGAGCCCTTTGTCACGCATGTACCACAATAACATGGTGCATAAGTGATGTAGGGCTCTTACAGATATGCCCCCTAGTTTCCCTGACTTAACAGGGGGGTGATATGAGGACCAGAATTACTGATTCTGGAAGTAGACCCCCAACTTGATTCCATTCTAATTTTAGTCCCAAAAATGCGGAATGAATTGTGGTAATTGGACTTACAGGTTTTCTTTCTTCATGTTTTCCTGGTTCCTGGAACTATTCTGCCCCTACTTACTACCTGTTCTGAGCAGGTGCTGACATCATGTTGCTGTATGGGGGGACGTGGGGTTAGGAGGTATTGTATGCTAAGAGTAGGCCACAGAGCTGCATGTGGGAGCTTTGCCTTCTTCTCTGCTGTTATGGAAGAGGGTTGTGTGTAGCCCAGGTAGTGCATCTGCCTTCTGTCTTAGACCCTGAGTCCTGTGGTTTTACGGTGTGCATTTTTAAACCCAGGAAAATTCAGGCATAATATTCCACATGCCTGAAATTTGAGTGTGGGAACATATAGTGGCTCAAACTCTACAGGAACACTGGGCCACTCAGAATTGCAGTGGGCATTATTCCCTTCTCACTTGTAATGATAGCTCCAAAGGTAAATTGCAGAAATCAATATATTTGGTGTTAGACCTGACAGCCTTATTGTGGTCTTCACCCCAACTTTTTGCCTACCTCCTCCATTTGTCTGACCTCTTTGTGCTGTCTGTAGGGCTCTAGCAGTGGTAAAGTGCACAACCAGTGCTAAAGTGCTTGTGCTCTCTTCCCTAAACATGGTAACATTGGTTTATCCCCCAATTGGCATATTTAATTTACTTATAAGTCCCTAGTAAAGTGGTACCCCTTGTAGCCAGGGCCTGTAAATTAAATGCGACTAGTCGGTCTGAAGCACTGAATGGGCCACCCACTTAAGTAGCCCATGTCAAAAGCCTGCCACTGTAGAGCCTGTGTGTGCAGTTTACACTGCCATGTCGACCTGGCAAAACAACCCTTTTGCCATGTCTAAATCTTCCCTTTTTATACATATGTCACCCTCAAGGTAGGCTCTGTATAACCCATGTGGCAGGGTGCAATGTTTTTAAAGGCAGTAAATGTCCTTTTAATGTTTTACAGGTCTTGGTAGTGAAAAACTCCCAACGTCATTTTTCACTATTTCGTTTCCTATCTCTCCCATAGGATAACATTATTACATAGTATAAGTGTAATTTACAATTGAGAAGAGATCAGACACCCAAGTCAGGCATCTCTGGAATCACAATTTAAAATCACAGTTTATGGTGAAGTCAGATTTTAATTTGCAATTCTGAATATGCCACTTTTAGAAAGTGAACTGACACATCGGTGCTGTTGCGTGGGGAAAGTCGATGCATCTCCTTCACTGCGTGGCTTGACATCAACGCATCACTTTAGCTGCACCCCACATCTTCTTCGACAGCAACTCAACCGTGATCAAGGTACTTTTGTTCAGCAGGCCTAACTGGGGTCCCTGTATCCGGCCAACGCTCCATTCTGGTCGGTCTGAACTTTTGACTTTGTCCCGTTCCGGCTCAACCAGATAACCCACATAAGCACTTACTGCTTCTAAGCGTTATTTTACAGTTTATTCTTTAAAAGTTCATAACTCGAATTATACTAATTGGATTTTTGTTGTTTGCTCTTGTTTTATTTATTAAATTAAGAGCTAGTTTTCTAACCTGGTGTGGAATCTTTTGTGAGGTGTTTTTACTGTTTTAATGTTTAAAATGTTGCACAAATACTTTACATATTGCCTCTTAAGTTAAGCCTGACTGCTCTTTGCCAAGCTACCAGAAGGTGAGCCCAGGTTAATTTACGGTGTGTTTGTGACTTACCCTGACTGGGAGCGTGGTTCCTGCTTGTACAGGGTGCATATGTCTGAACCCCATTTCTAACATAAGTTTACAATCATCAGAAGAAATTATTATACATTAAAATATTGCAATATCATATTTGTTTTAAAACTACTAACTACAGTAGATAAAGGAGACAAAAGACTTTTCTTATTCTTAGGATAGATACCATCTGCTTTTGCCTGGCAGTTTCCACGCCACTTGGGGATAACTAGCTTAGGATAAGCTCCAGGTTGCAGCAATACTTGTGAATAGCTAAAATTAAAATGTCTCTGCAAGTATTCTGGTGCCAATTTATGCATTGTTTTCCACATGTTTCACAGCACCGTTAACTTTACTGGTGAGCCACCAGTGGCCATCCAGTGTGGCATTACAGGCTCGTTTTGATAGGCCAATTATAACTCTGATAGATTAATGCTGGACGTCAGAACCTGTGAAATGTTTAAATGAACAGATGTGAGGCAGTCCAGCCAACAGAAAAGCTCATGATCAAAAAGGACCCCAGATTCTGCACAGATGTTCCAGAACTAGAGAACAACAGAGTTTCAAGTGTCATTCGAAAAGAGGGATTGGAGATGATGAAGATTAAAATGAGGAAAGGACAGAACCCACATTTTGTTGCATTGAGCCGCAAATAGTACTTAGATATTTTTGTGATTAATAGGCAAACTGAACTGTTATTAATGTAATTGAAACCTTCATGAATGTTGTTTAGAATATGGGTGTAGTGACAATGCACACTGCAGGCCATTAGCTACTATCATTCCTGCTAGAGAGAACATTCAGGCATTAAATAGGAGAGGTGAAATGGCCGATCTCTGTGAAATGCCACTTCCCAAGGTGTGGCTTCTTGCTAAATGATATCCCAAGTAGACTTGGTGTTTACAGTTAGTCAAGAATGATTTTATTTACTTTAATTCCTTACATTTTATGAACAAACATTTTGAGTTGTCAAGAAGCAGACAGTGGTCTACGGTATAAAATTAATTGAAAGATCTAAATAAATAAGACAGTCAATTTCCTTTCATCACCGAACCCCAACAACTTTTTACTGACATTCAATCCAGCAGACTCCACACCCCTCACGGGCCTCTGTTTATGGTAATATGAAATGTCAGAAAAATTTGTCAAAATACCCTATGCAGCAAATATTGCATTTCCTGCAAAGATTATGCCCGCAATTGTCCTAAAATTCTATGTGACACTAGGGGGCCGATTCCGATCTCGGCCGGTAGTGCTCCGAATCGGATTCGGATTTACCGGATCCGATTCGGAGCCCTGTTTCCCGTCCGAATCGTACGCGGGTCCGGCCGAGCGAGTACGATGCAGGCACCCGCGAAATCTCCGACCGACTCGAACGCGGCTTCAACATGCTCCGACCGACTTGCATGGACACGACTCGCACCGCGCTATGGAGACGTATCCCGGCCGGGTAAGTACGATGCGCGCGCGCGAGCAGTCCGACCGACTCGCGCCGTCCGGCTCGAAAAGCTGTCGGAGCCGGACTTTGGGGTCCGCGTCGGACCTCCTGCACGCGTAGGCGCGCGAGTCGCACACAGGGGGACCCATGGGTCCCCTCACCTGTGCATGTACGCCACGATGCGCATCGACGCGTACCTGCTGTAGGGGCGCCCTTGTCCGCCTCGCACCCATTGAGTCAATGGGAGCCTGCGTCACGCGTTGTACGACCGGCTCCCATTGACTTCACTGGGAGTCCGACCGACTCGAGTCCGATGGCATGCGTGCGCATCGTACTCGTTCGGTCGGACTGCCAGAGTCCGATTCGGTCGGAAATCTCTCCGTGTCCGGCTCGGTTGGAGAGATTTCCGGCCCGAATCGGAATTGGCCCCTAGGTGTTTTTCTCTAGCAGATATCACCGACATAAAATAGTCTAAACTGAGATATGGGGTCAACAGAATAAATACATTTTATCATTCTGTATGTGTGCTGTAGAAATGAAATGAAAACATTTCTTCTCCTTAAGGGACTCGTAGCCTGTCTACAAGTATTTGTAGATAATGACTTCTGTCAAGATCCATGGGTGGTTGCATGGGAAAGCCTATACACTACCTATGGCATGCCCACTTGAAGCAAATACCACCAGTAGACTTAGGGGCCGATTCCGATTCGGGCCGGAAATCTCTCCGACCGAGCCGGACCCGGAGAGATTTCCGACTGAATCGGACCCGTGCAGCCCGACCGAACGAGTACGATGCGCACGTATGCCATCGGACTCGAGTCGGTCGGACTCCCATTGAAGTCAATGGGAGCCGGTCGTACAACGCGTACGCGGGTTCCCATTGACTCAATGGGTGCGAGGCAGACAAGGGCGCCCCCTACAGCGTGTACGCGGCAAAGCGACTCGCGGCGTACACGCACAGGTAGGGGGACCCATGGGTCCCCCTGTGTGCGACTCGCGCGGCTAGCAGTACAGGGGTCCGACACGGACTCCCAAAGTACGGCTCCGACTGCTCTTTCTAGCCGGAGTGCGCGGCTTGGTCGGGACTGCGCCGCGGTGCGCATCGTACTTACCCGGCCGGGGAATGTCTCCATTGCGCGGTGCGAGTCGAGTCCGAGCGAGTCGGTCGGTGCGGTTAGACCCGGGAACGAGTTGGTCGGAGCGGTCGGGACGCCCGGACGAGTCGGTCGGCGACCCGCATCGTACTCGCCGCCCGGACGCGCGTACGAATCGGTCGGGAAATAGGGCTCCGAATCGGATCCGGTTAAGCCGAATCCGATTCGGAGCCCTACCGGCCGAGATCGGAATCGGCCCCTTAGTCTGCATTAAAAAAAGGAACACCAACCCGTCCGAAATGTGGGGCATACTTTGTAGTCCTACTCTTAGTTAATTAAAATGTTGCATTATCCTTCAAAGAATAAACAAAACCGGCGTTGGTGTAGTCTATATCCTCATCTCCATTAAACTGTTTACACACTGATGGCCCAATGGACCTAAAATATGATTTACGTCCATTATTTTCAGAAACCAATAAAGAAATACCCATTTTCAAATTAGATTTAAATAGTGGGGCTACAGCATTTAAGCATGATTATCGTCTCGCTTGCATCTGTTTCTGCTTACAGTCAGGGGCTTTGCTATTCATTGAAACATGAATAACAACTGTCTGCTTTAGACATATGGTCCAGTGCCCTCTCCTGAGGGCCCCTGAAAGTGATGTAGTTTCTATTTTTTAATGCCCAGTAGGTAGCTTTCTGTTTCACCATATCCCAAAGCCTTTTTTTCCTTGTAAATACTGAGGTACCCCATGGTATACTGTTCATTGTTTGTGATTTCAATAGCTTTCACATGCTTCACATGTAATCTGTATACCCCATTCAGTCCTGTAGATCCGTGTTCTGAATTAGGGATAATTTGCTTACCATGACCTGTTTGTCAAACATTGTTTACATATCTCCAATGACAGTAAATTAAGGAGCAGAAATCCAAAATTGTAAATTGTGGAATGACAACTGCACTTGCTAAAACTTTGATGTGGTATGTCTGTAAATTTGGTGTCTATGCCTGCTTCTGACAATCATACATACCTTTTGGAGAATTATAACTTGAGTCTCAAATTTGTCAGTGTGCCACTTTAAGGTGGTGGCAGTGGCATTTAACTTAAGCCAAAATATACTGGTGAAGTAAGTGGAGAGAGGCACCTGTTTACCTTGTCCTAATCCCTCTGCCCTCCTGGAGTTAGTGAGTCTATAAGAACAACTTCGGTGTCCCACATATGATTGCATGCTGATTAACCAAACCTGAGGACTTAGCATCTTCAGTGTAGTTTAACATAAATAGTAAGATTATCCAATTTAGATTATTCAATTTTTAATTTCACGGCCTTAAGTGCTAGAAAATAGATTGCACCATTTGCTGCACATCACCATCCTCATGTATCTGGCCATGTACATTTATACTTGCACTATACTTGGAATCAGTTTGAGTGAAAAAAGGGAGCAATGACCTATACAATGGCTCAGATTTACAAGACGTTTTGTCAGACTTGTGTTATTTTTTTAACACAACCCAAAACAAAATCTTTGCTGAGATTTATAAATCAACCCAAATCACAATTTGTGTTTGTATGTAACCCAAGGTAATGTAATGCAGCGCAATTACTTTGAGTATAGGTGGTGCACGAGCTTTACCATAAAAGCCCCCATGGATTTTGATGCAAATCACTGTCTACAATGATTGCAGCTGGGGATTTATACCAAAATCCTTTGCAGGAACCCTTCTTGCACAAAAACTATGCTGATTACAATGAATGCACAGGTGCCTTAGGCTCACTATACAGGTGGTAAACCTCCCAGTATATGAGGTGATTTCCAGAGGTATCACCAACTGACTGGGTTTCAGATTACTGCCTCATGCCCTCCAAGGGTCAGGCATTGCTCCTACGTCTTACAGAACTCCTCCCTGGTGGGTCAACCTTCTGCCACCCAGCAAGCTCAGGCACGTCACTAAGGGAGGCAATATCCTCCCCGGTAGGCTCCGGGGTGGCCTCCTCCGAAACCTCTACCTGTACCATGGGATATTTAGGTGCTGATTTCCCACACCCCTTGCCCTTCCCTCTCTTGACAGCTGTCTGGACCATTTTTCTGTGCTCCAGATCTCCTTGACTCCACACTGACTTTCAGAAGACCTGAGGCCCCCTCCCCCATTCAAAGGTAATCAGAGCCACAGGGTAGTGACTCTCCCGGTTGTCTGCTACTACATTCTGGTAGAATGTATTGGGAATTACTCACTCTGAGGACATCAGATGACAACTGACAGTAGTCAAACTGGTTCCTGTGTCCCTCAGAGCCTCAACCCTCTGCCCATTGATGGTGACCCACGTCCCATACTTGTTAATATTGGAAAGCATGTGGGCTTTGGGCACCATCTCCTTGTCACCCAGGGGCACTCGGGTAACCTCACTGATCTCTCCCACACTAACTGGGGCCATCTCCTCCCCAAGCACTATGTGAGCTAGCCCAGGGGTCTGCTCACCACTGGTGGGCAGTGCTCGCTTGAGACACTTAAGATCACCATTGGTGTGCCCATGCTGGTATCACTCACAGCACTTGGGGAAAAACTTGATGGTCTTCTTATCAAATAAGCCTTTCTTTTGGTGGCTGTTAGACCTGGCTTTTTCAGCGGGTTTATCCCCAGACTATTTGCTTTTTGGCCTCCTGTTTCTGACCTGTTTTGTTGGTTTTATGACTCTGGGCACTTTACCACTGCTGATCAGTGCTAAAGTATACATGCTCTCCCTGTAAATTGTTGCTATGGATTGGTGTATCCCTGATTGGCTGATTTGATTTACTAGTCAGTCCCTAGTACAGTGCACTGTGTGTGCCAAGGGCCTGTAAATGAAATGCTGCTAGTGGGCTGCAGCACTGATTGTGCCACCCCCATAAGCAGCCTGTAAATGTAACTCTGGCCTGCCATTGCAGAGCCTGTGTGCAGTCTAGTACTGCCATGTCAACTTGGCAAGTGTACCCACTTGCCAGGCCCTAACCTTCCCTTTTCCTACATGTCAGCCACCCCTAAGGTAGGCCCAAGGTACCCCTGTGGGCTGGGTGCATTGTATGTGAAAGGTAGGACATGACCTGGTGTGTGTGGCATGACCTGATAGTGAATTACTGCCAATTAGGTTTTTCACTATTGCAAGACTACCTGTTACCATAGGACGGAATGGGGAGTTTGTTTATAACATCTTATAAACATAACTGCCCCTGAGAACCAGGTAGGAAAATAAAGTTCAGTATGCCTAAACTCAGAATGTTAAAATGCATCTTTTAGTTAGAGTGATTTTTACATTCTGCGTTTGAAAATACCACTTTTAGAAAGTAGGCATTTTCTTGCTTAGCCATCCAGTGCGCCTCTGCTAGGTTTGTGTATTGCATGTCTGGCTTTTACATGACAGGGGCTGGGGAGGAGCAGCGGCTCCAGAGAGCCTGATGAGTCAGGACTGGGCTGAATAGACCTGGGTTGCATTAAAGTAGGGGGAGGAGATTACCTTTCACCTGAATGGGCCTGGTCTGCCAAGGACAATGCTGTCTCCACCTCCTGCCAGGAAGCTGCACCAGAGAGGACAGAACCGGTTTAGACTGAGCACAGGGCTTCTCTGCCACCCGAGAACAAAGGATTTTGTGATATAAATATTGGGACAAAGACCCCAGAACTTTAGATCATTTCTGGGAATCAAGAGGAACCTTTGCCAAGGAGAAGAGCCGGAGAAGCTGAGGAGGAATACTGCCCCTGTGCTGTTTGCTGTCTGGAGTTGGCCTGCAGTGGCTACTTGCTGCCAAGGAAAGGAGAAAAGGACTTTGCTGTTAGCTGTGTCCCCTGCTTGAAAGAAGATCTTCAAGGGCTTGAAATTGAGCTTGCCTTCTGTTCTGAAGTCTCAGGGACAAAAAGACTTCATTTCTTCTGTCTTTCTGCACCTGGAACTGCTGTTTCAGCTGCCACAGAAGGAAACTGCAACACCGATGCCTGCTGCCGCAGTGCCGATTCGACTTGGAATTCATCACCGAGGGCGCTGCCTGCACCGGAGCCGAGGACACCGCTCGTGACGTCCATGTTGCACCGTCCCGACTCGCACCTCAGGCCCAACTTCACCGACGCCAATGCATCATCAACGTGGAGCCGATACTCGACCTGGGTGACTCCTGAACCCATCGACACCGCACCGTCGTAAGGGACCGATGCCTCACCACCACCGTGATGTCACCTCCCCGACACAGTAAGGAACCGACGTCTCACCTCCCCTGCACCGCAGTAAGGAGCCAAGGCTTCACCTCCCCTGGGGTCGTAAGGAACCGACGCCACCCGGCGCCAACGAAGCATCACCTCCCCGACATCGTGCACCATCTGTGCTTCCATCGTTTCTAAGGTACTGTTATTTGTGGGTCTGCTTGACTCCGCGCCCGATGCTGTGCACCCAGCGGTCGGCGCCGTACTTTGGGATTATTATCTGTCACGACGCCGTAATAACTCCAGGTAGAGTTATTTGTTGCTGCAAACTTTCATTGAGTGAATAACCTATTTTTGAGGATATCTTGATAACTGTATTGTGGATTTTTGTCATTTTGTCTTGTTTTGGATTAGATAAAATTACTTATTTTTCTAAACTGGTGTGGTGTCCATTTGTAGTGTTTTCACTGTATTACTGTATGTGTTTACAAATGCTTTACACACTGCCCCTGAGATAAGCCTGTCTGCTCGTGATAAGCTACCAAGGGGTGAGTGGGGGTTACTTTAAAAGTGTATCCCCCTTACCCTGACTAGAAGCAAGGGTCCCTATTTGGACAAAGGTACCTACCTCTGCCAACTAGATACCCCCATTTCTAACAGTGGCCAGATTGGGTTAGGGACTCTTTCCCCTGAGGACTATGGTGGGGGCCTTGATAGAACTCTTTCTTTTTCTCTCCCCTCTTTTTCTTCTGGTGGGAGCCCTCACCACCCTTTTGAAATCCCTCCTGTTAGAAATGGGGGTCTCTAGGTGCCAGTGGTATACAGGAAAACCAAAGGGGATGATGGACGGAGTGTTGAACATTGCAAGCACTCACCCCCAGTCAACTGATCTGGGTTTAATCCATCATCATTCTTTAGCTCACTCCGCCACCCCAGTTCAGACATGGCCATATGCAAATCAGTCTGACCCTGTGCCTCATGGGAACAGTCCAGCCCGAACTGCCAAGCCATGTCTTCCTGGACCGGAAACAAGCATCCTGGGACCGGTTTCGGGTTCATAACCCTCATCAGCCAGGCTATCTTGAATCCAGTGGCAAAGTGAGCAAGGGACCCACGTCTGGGCATACCCTGCCAACTTAGGGCGAACTTAGCAAAACCAAAGGGGATGATGGACGGAGTGTTGAACATTGCAAGCACTCACCCCCAGTCAACTGATCTGGGTTTAATCCATCATCATTCTTTAGCTCACTCCGCCACCCCAGTTCAGACATGGCCATATGCAAATCAGTCTGACCCTGTGCCTCATGGGAACAGTCCAGCCCGAACTGCCAAGCCATGTCTTCCCTGGACCGGAAACAAGCATCCTGGGACCGGTTTCTGGTTCACAACCCTCATCAGCCAGGCTATCTTGAATCCAGTGGCAAAGTGAGCAAGGGACCCACGTCTGGGCATACCCTGCCAACTTAGGGCGAACTTAGCAAAACCAAAGGGGATGATGGACGGAGTGTTGAACATTGCAAGCACTCACCCCCAGTCAACTGATCTGGGTTTAATCCATCATCATTATTTAGCTCACTCCGCCACCCCAGTTCAGACATGGCCATATGCAAATCAGTCTGACCCTGTGCCTCATGGGAACAGTCCAGCCCGAACTGCCAAGCCATGTCTTCCCTGGACCGGAAACAAGCATCCTGGGACCGGTTTCGGGTTCATAACCCTCATCAGCCAGGCTATCTTGAATCCA
Source organism: Calotriton arnoldi (assembly GCA_963921515.1). NCBI lineage: Eukaryota > Metazoa > Chordata > Amphibia > Caudata > Salamandridae > Calotriton > Calotriton arnoldi. The sequence continues at coordinate 422,853 of CAWUFW010006679.1, read as the reverse complement.
GTGGCAAAGTGAGCAAGGGACCCACGTCTGGGCATACCCGGCCAACTTAGGGCGAACTTAGCAAAACCAAAGGGGATGATGGACGGAGTGTTGAACATTGCAAGCAGTCACCCACAGTCAACTGATCTGGGTTTAATCCATCATCATTCTTTAGCTCACTCCGCCACCCCAGTTCAGACATGGCCATATGCAAATCAGTCTGACCCTGTGCCTCATGGGAACAGTCCAGCCCGAACTGCCAAGCCATGTCTACCCTGGACCGAAAACAAGCATCCTGGGACCGGTTTCGGGTTCATAACCCTCATCAGCCAGGCTATCTTGAATCCAGTGGCAAAGTGAGCAAGGGACCCACGTCTGGGCATACCCTGCCAACTTAGGGCGAACTTAGCAAAACCAAAGGGGATGATGGAAGGAGTGTTGAACATTGCAAGCACTCACCCCCAGTCAACTGATCTGGGTTTAATCCATCATCATTCTTTAGCTCATTCCGCCACCCCAGTTCAGACATTGCCATATGCAAATCAGTCTGACCCTGTGCCTCATGGGAACAGTCCAGCCCGAACTGCCAAGCTATGTCTTCCTTGAACCGGAAACAAGCATCCTGGGACCGGTTTCGGGTTCATAACCCTCATCAGCCAGGCTATCTTGAATCCAGTGGCAAAGTGAGCAAGGGACCCAGGTCTGGGCATACCCTCCAACTTAGGGCGAACTTAGCAAAACCAAAGGGGATGATGGACGGAGTGTTGAACATTGCAAGCACTCACCCCCAGTCAACTGATCTGGGTTTAATCCATCATCATTCATTAGCTCATTCCGCCACCCCAGTTCAGACATGGCCATATGCAAATCAGTCTGACCCTGTGTCTCATGGGAACAGTCCAGCCCGAACTGCCAAGCCATGTCTTCCCTGGACCGGAAACAAGCATCCTGGGACCGGTTTCGGGTTCACAACCCTCATCAGCCAGGCTATCTTGAATCCAGTGGCAAAGTGAGCAAGGGACCCACGTCTGGGCATACCCTGCCAACTTAGGGCGAACTTAGCAAAACCAAAGGGGATGATGGACGGAGTGTTGAACATTGCAAGCACTCACCCCCAGTTAACTGATCTGGGTTTAATCCATCATCATTCTTTAGCTCACTCCACCACCCCAGTTCAGACATGGCCATATGCAAATCAGTCTGACCCTGTGCCTCATGGGAACAGTCCAGCCCGAACTGCCAAGCCATGTCTTCCCTGGACCGGAAACAAGCATCCTGGGACCGGTTTCGGGTTCATAACCCTCATCAGCCAGGCTATCTTGAATCCAGTGGCAAAGTGAGCAAGGGACCCTCGTCTGGGCATACCCTGCCAACTTAGGGCGAACTTAGCAAAACCAAAGGGGATGATGGACGGAGTGTTGAACATTGCAAGCACTCACCCCCAGTCAACTGATCTGATCCAAGTAGGGACCCTTCCTTCTAGTCAGAATAAGGGGATCACACAGCTAAGATAACCCCTGCCCACCCCCTTGATATGTTGGCACAAGCAGTCAGGCTTATCTCTGAGGCAATGTGTTAATTAATTGTACATTACATAAAGTAACACAGTGAAAACACTACAAATGGACACCACACCAGTGTAGAAAAATAAAGTATATTTATCTAAACCAAACAAGATCAAAATGACACAAATCCAACATACACAAATCCAAAAATGACTGTTTAACCCCTTCGCTGCTAGGCCTCCTCCCCCCCCCCGTGCTAAGCCTTTTTTTTGGCTATTTGGGGTAGTTTGCGCTTAGGCCCCTGTAACTTTTTGACCACATAAGGTATCCATGCCAAATTTACGTCCTTTTCTTCCAGCATCATGGGGATTCTAAATGTACCCAGGGTTTGTGGATTCCCCTGGAGGGGACCCAGAAATTAGCCAAAATACAGCTACATTTAGGGTTTTTTGGGAAAAATGGGAAAAAAGTGCTGCATATGAAAGCATCTGGTTTTTTCCCTGCAAATGGTATCAACAAAGGGTTTGTGGGGCTGAAATCACCATTTTGCCTGCTTTTAGGGACTGACAGACTTTTGTCAGAAAACCAACATTTTTTACACAGTTTTGGCATTTTACTGGGATATAGCCTATTTTTGCTATTTTTTGTGCTTTCAACCTTCTTCCAGTTAATGGTAGAAATGGGTATGAAAGCAATAATGGATCCTGGAAAGCTATACATTTTAAAAATGTAGACAAAAGTCTGAATTCAGCAAGGGGTCATTTGTGTAGATCCTTCAAGGTTTCTTTTTAGAAACTAACAGTTGAATATAGGAAAAAGTGAAAATTAGTTGAACAAAACAGCCATTTGTGCCAACGTTTTCACCTGTAACTTCTTCTAACTGTGACAGCTGTTTGAAAGCAATATACCATTACATCCGCTGGACCTTTCTGGTTGTGAGGATATATAGGACTTGTAGGTTCACCAAGAACCCGATAAACCCAGAGCCAAAAACCGAGCAGCGTCTTGCAATGTTTTTTTTTTATGTACTGGGTATATAGCAATTAATTTGGGAAAATATATACATGGAAAAATTGGTATGAAAGACACCTATGTATTTCTGAAATTGGAACAAAATATAGAGTTTAGAAACAGTTGATATTTGCACATTTCCGAAATTGTGAGTACCCATACTAGCATGAGAATTATAGGTCATTTTTCAAAATGACTTATTTTTTACACATTGTCCTTCATTTGGAAGGCAGAAATGCATCAAAAGTCAATAGGTAATAACAGTTGCTCTACAATTCTGTGTTACCCTAAGTCTCCCGATAAAAATGGTACCTCACTTGTGTGGGTAGGCCTAGTGCCAGCGACAGGAAACGGCTCAAAACGCAACGTGGACACACCTAGGTGGTAACCTAGCAAACCTATAAATTTTTAAAAACTAGACACACAGGGGAATCCAGGATGGGGTGACTTGACTGGCTCTCACCAGGTTCTATTACCCAAAATCCCTTGCAAACCTAAACATTTGTAAAAAATCCCACATTTTCCTCACATTTCTGTGGTGGAAAGTTCTGGAATCTGCGTGGATCTACAAATTTTCAATCCACCCCGCATTCCCCGAAGTCTTCCGAGAAAAACGGTACCTGACTTGTGTGGGTAGGCCTAGTGCCCGCGACAGGAAACGGCTCAAAACGCAACGTGGAAACACCACATTTTCACAGTGAAAACGGACCCTTCTTTTGAAAAGTGCCTAGCTGTAGATTTTAAACCCTAACTCTGCCAGCACCTAGGGAGACCTAGCAAACCTATACATTTTTTTAAACTAGACACCCAGGGGAATCCAGGATGGGGTGACTTGACTGGCTCTCACCAGGTTCTGTTACCCAGAATCCCTTGCAAACCTAAAACTTTGTAAAAAAAAACACATTTTCTTCACATTTCTGTGGTGGAAAGTTCTGGAATCTGCGTGGATCCACAAAATTCCACCCACCCCACGTTCCCCAAGGTCTTCCGAGAAAAATGGTTCCTCACTTGTGTGGGTAGGCCTAGTGCCCGCGACAGGAAACGGCCCAAAACGCAACGTGGACACACCACATTTTCACAGTGAAAATGGACCCTATTTTTGCAAAGTGCCTAGCTGTAGATTTTTAACCCTAACTCTGCCAGCATCTAGGGAAACCTAGCAAATCTATACATCTTTGAAAACTAGGCACCCAGGGGAATCCAGGATGGGGTGACTTGATTGGCTCTCACCAGGTTTTGTTACCCAGAATCCCTTGCAAACCCAAACATTTGTCATAAAAAAACACATTTTCCTCACATTTCTGTGGTGGAAAGTACTGGAATCTGCGTGGATCCACTGAATTCTACCCACCCTGCGTTCCCCACTGTCTTCCAAGAAAAATGGTACCTCACTTGTGTGGGTAGGCCTAGTGCCCGCGACAGGAAACGGCTCAAAACGCAATGTGGACACACCACATTTTCACAGTGAAAACGGACCCTTTTTTTGCAAAGTGCCCAGCTGTAGATTTTGAACCCTAACTCTGCCGGCACCTAGGGAAACCTGGCAAACCTATACATCTTTGAAAAGTAGACACCCAGGGGAATCAAGGATGTGGTGACTTGACTGGCTCTCACCAGGTTCTGCTACCCAGAATTCCTTGCAAACCTAAACATTTGTCCAAATAAACACATTTTCCTCACATTTCTGTGGTGGAAAGTTCTGGAATCTGCGTGGATCCACAAACTTCCACCCACCTAGAGTTTCCCAAAGTCTTCTGAGAAAAATGGTACCTGACTTGTGTGGGTAGGCCTAGTGCCCGCGACAGGAAATGGACCAAAACGCAATGTGAACACACCACATTTTCACAGTGAAAACGGACCCTTTTTTTGCAAAGTGCCTAGCTGTAGATTTTGAACCCTAGCTCTGCCGGCACCTAGGGAAACCTAGCAAACCTATACATCTTTGAAAACTAGACACCACGGGGAATCCAGGATGGGGTGACTTGACTGGCTCTCACCAGGTTCTGTTACCCAGAATTCCTTGCAAACCTACTAATTTGTCCAAAAAAACACATTTTCCTCACATTTCTGTGGTGGAAAGTTCTGGAATCTGCGTGGATCCACAAAATTCCACCCACCCCGAGTTCCCCAATGTCTTCCGAGAAAAATGGTACCTGACTTGTGTGGGTAGGCCTAGTGCCCGCGACAGGAAACGGCCCAAAACGCAACGTGGACACACCACATTTTCACAGTGAAAACCGAACCTTTTTTTGCAAAGTGCCTAGCTGTAGATTTTGAACCCTAACTCTGCCAGCACCTAGGAAAACCTAGCAAACCTATAAATTTGTTAAAACTAGACACCCAGGGGAATCCAGGATGGGGTGACTGGACTGGCTCTCACCAGGTTCTGTTACCCAGAATCCCTTGCAAACCTAAACATTTGCCAAAAAAAACACATTTTCCTCACATTTCTGTGGTGGAAAGTTGTGGAATCTGCGTGGATCCACAGAATTCCACCCACCCCGCGTTCCCCAAAGTCTTATGAGAAAAATGGTACCTCACTTGTGTAGGTAGGCCTAGTGCCCGCGACAGGAAACGGCCCAAAACGCAACATGGACACACCACATTTTCACAGTGAAAACTGACCCTTTTTTTGCAAAGTGCCTAGCTGTAGATTTTGAACCCTAGCTCTGCCGGCACCTATGTAAACCTAGCAAACCTATACATTTTTAAAAACTAGACACCCAGGGGAATCAGGATGGGGTGACTTGACTGGCTCTCACCAGGTTATGTTACCCATAATCCCTTGCAAACCTCAAAATTTGTCACAAAAAAAACCTTTTCCTCACATTTCTGTGGTGGAAAGTTCTGGAATCTGCATGGATCTACAAAATTCCACCCACCCCGCATTTCCCAAAGTCTTCCGTGAAAAATGGTACCTCACTTGTGTGGGTAGGTCTAGGGCCCGCGACAGGAAACGGCCCAAAATGCAACCTGGACACACCACATTTTACAGTGAAAACTGACACTATTTTGCAAAGTGCCTAGCTGTAGATTTTGCACCCTAGCTCTGCCGGCACCTAGGGAAACCGAGCAAACCTATACATTTTTTTAAACTAGACACCAAGGGGAATCCAGGATGGGGTGACTTGTCTGGCTCTCCCCAGGTTCTGTTACCCAGAATCCCTTGCAAACCTCATAATTTGTCCCAAAAAAACACATTTTCCTCATATTTCTTTGGTGGAAAGTCCTGGAATCTGCGTGGATCTACAAAATTCCACCACCCCGCATTCCCCAAAGTCTTCCACAAAAAATGGTACCTCAGTTGTGTGGGTAGGTCTAGGGTCCGCGACAGGAAACGGCCCAAAACGCAACATGGACACACCCAGGGGATCCAGGATGGGGTGACTTGACTGGCTCTCACCAGGTTTTGTTACCCAGAATCCCCTTGAAACCCAAACATTTGTCAAAAAAACACATTTTCCTCACATTTCTGTGGTGGAAAGATCTGGAATCTGCGTGGATCCACTGAATTCTACCCACCCCGCGGTCCCCAATGTCTTCCAAGAAAAATGGTACCTCACTTGTGTGGGTAGGCCTAGTGCCCGCGACAGGAAACGGCTCAAAACGCAATGTGGACACACCACATTTTCACAGTGAAAACGGACCCTTTTTTTGCAAAGTGCCTAGCTGTAGATTTTGAACCCTAGCTCTGCCGGCACCTAGGGAAACCTAGCAAACCTATACATCTTTGAAAACTAGACACCCAGGGGAATCCAGGATGTGGTTACTTGACTGGCTCTCACCAGGTTCTGTTACCCAGAATTCCTTGCAAACCTAAAAATGTGTCCAAAAAAACACATTTTCCTCACATTTCTGTGGTGGAAAGTTCTGGAAACTGCGTGGATCCACAAAATTCCAGCCACCTCGTGTTTCCCAAAGTCTTCCGAGAAAAATGGTACCTGACTTGTGTGGGTAGGCCTAGTGCCCGCGACAGGAAATGGACCAAAACGCAACGTGGACACACCACATTTTCACAGTGAAAACGGACCCTTTTTTTGCAAAGTGCCTAGCTGTAGATTTTGAACCCTAACTCTGCCAGCACCTAGGGAAACCTAGCAAACCTATACATTTTTTAAAACTAGACACCCAGGGGAATCCAGGATGGGGTGACTGGACTGGCTCCCTTGACTCCCCCGGGTGTCTAGGTTTCAGAAATGTGTGGGTTTGGTAGGTTTCCCAAGAAGGCCACCGAGCCCGAGGCCAAAAACCCAGGTGGCTCCCCTTGCAAAACCAGGTTGTTTTGTGCTCGGTCATTTTGATGTCTCCTCAATACGTTTTGGACCCTTGCCTGTTGTGGGTACTTGACCCACCCACAGGAGTGAGGTATCATTTTTATTGGGAGACCTGGGGGAACGCTGGGTGGTAGGAAATTTGTGGATCCTCGTAGATTCCAGAACTTTCCCACACAGAAATTTGAGAAAAAAGTGAATTTTTTCCAGCTAAATTTGAGGTTTGCAGGGGATTCTGGGTAGGAAAATGTTAGGGGACCCACGCAAGCCATACCTTCCTGGACTCCCCCGGGTGTCTAGTTTTCATAAATGTGTGGTTTTGGTAGGTTTCCCAAGAAGGCCGTCGACCCCGGGACCAAAAACTCAGATGCCTCCTACGTATTGGAAAATGACCTGGTTTTGCAAGGGGGGGTCACATAAGTTTTTGGTCCCGGGCTTGGCGGCCATCTAGGGAAACCTACCAAACCCACACCTTTCTGAAAGTTAGAGACCCGGAGGAGTCCAGGAAGGTATGGCTTGCGCGGATCCCCCAACGTTTCTCTACCCAGAATTAAGCCTGGGCGTAGTTCGCAAAGTAGCGCTACGCGAAGCTACGCAAAGTGCAGTTCGCAATACGCGAGCTACGCGTAGCACTACTCGAACTGCGTAGTGCGCTGTTCGCAATGATTGCACAGTGCCGGATGCTTGTCCGCACTGTGCAATCATTGAAAACGGCATCTTGCACAGTGCGAGCTGTCTTTTACTGCCGCTCGAGTAGATTTTTACTCGAGCGGCAGCTTTCTCAACGCGGACTGGTAGTTTTTCATTGCGAGCGGTCGCGAGCATACGTGACCACTCGCAATGAGAAACCTGACCTCCCCGCGTTGAGAATCTCGCCGGGAGGTTTATTTTCCACGCTCGCGATCGGCAACTTGATGTTGCTGATCGCGAACGAGGAAAAAGTCTCGCCGGGATGTCATTTTGCTTGCTCGCGGTCGCCAACTTGACGTTGAGGACCGCGAGCAAGCAAAAAATGACCGCTGCACTATGCTACGCTATGCTACGCGTGTTTGCACTGTGCTACGTGCAATTCGCGTTGGGCGAAGTAGCGCAAACTTTGCAAACTACGCGAGCGTAGCGTAGTGCTTTGCCCAGGGTTACCCAGAATCCCCTGCAAACCTCAAATATTGATGAAAAAATCACTTTTTTCTCAAATTTCTGTGTGGGAAAGTTCTGGAATCTACATGGATCCACAAATTTCCTACAACCCAGCTTTTCCCCTGGTCTCCCGATAAAAATGATACCTCACTTGCATGGGTGGGTCAAGTACCCGCGACAGGCAAGGGCCCAAAACGTATTGAGGAGACATCAAAATGACCTATCACAAAACAACCTGCTTTTGCAAGGCGGGTCACCTGGGTTTTTGGCCCCGGGCTCGGCGGCCATCTTGGGAAACTACCAAACCCATACATTTCTGAAAAGTAGACACCTGGGGGAGTCCAGCGAGGTATAGCTTGCGTGGATCCCCCAACATTTTCCCACCCTGAATGCCCTGCAAACCTCAAATTTAGCTGAAAAAATCACTTTTCTCTCAAATTTCTGTGTGATAAAGTTCTGGAATGTACGCGGATCCACACATTTCCTACCACCCAGCATTCCCCCAGGTCTCCCGATAAAAATGATACCTCACTCGCGTGGGGTGGGTCAAGTACCCGCAACAGGCAAGGGCCCAAAACGTATTGAGGAGAGATAACAATGACCTATCACAAAACAACCTGGTTTTGCAAGGGGAGTCACCTGGGTATTTGGCCCCGGGCTCAGCGGCCTTCTTGGGAAACCTACCAAACCCACACATTTCTGAAACCTAGACACCCGGGGGAGTCCAGGGAGGTATGGCTTGCGTGGGTCCCCCAACGTTTTCCTACCCAGAATCCCCTGCAAACCTCAAATTTAGCTGAAAAATCACTTTTCTCAAATTTCTGTGTGGAAAGTTCTGGAATCTACGTGGATCCATAAATTTCTACCACCCAGCATTCTCCAGGTCTCTCGATAAAATGATACGTCACTCGCGAGGGTGGGTCAAGTACCCGCGACAGGCAAGGGCCCAAAACTTATTGAGGAGACATCAAAATTACCTATCACAAAACAACCTGGTTTTGCAAGGGGTCACCTGGGTTTTTGGCCCCGGGCTCGGCGGCCATCTTGGGAAACTACCAAACCCACACATTTCTGAAAACTAGACACCCCGGGGAGTCCAGCGAGGTATAGCTTGCGTGGATCCCCCAACGTTTTCCTACCCAGAATGCCCTGCAAACCTCAAATTTAGCTGAAAAAAACACATTTGCCACATATTTTTGGGTGGAATCACCGTGCCGGCACAAATGTACTACCCCACAGCGTTCCCCTCAGTCTCCCGAGTAAAATGATACCTCACTTGTGTGGGTGGGGCAAGGGCCTGTGACTGGGAAGAGCCCAAAACATAGGAGAACAGAGAATTCTAAGCGCTACCTTTGTTTAAAAATACAATTTTAGCCAATTCTGCATTGGACACCCACACAAGTGAGGTACCATTTTACTGGGGACACTAAGGAGAACGCTGTGGGGTAGGACATTTGAGATGCCATGGTGATTCCGCACAAAAATATGTGGAAAATGTTTTTTTCAGCTAAATTTTATATTTGCAGGGAATTCTGGGTAGGGAAATGTTGGGGGATCCACGCAAGCCATACCTCATTGAACTCCCCAGGGTGTCTAGTTTTCAGAAATGTGTGGGTTGGGTAGGTTTCCCTAGATGGCGGCGGGCCAGGGGCCAAAACAAACAGGTGCCCTCCCCAAACCAGGTAGTTTTGTTATAGGCAATTTTGAAGTCTCCACAGTACGATTTGGCCATTTCCTGTTGCAGCCACTTTGCCTACCCACACAAGTGAGGTACCATTTTTATCAGGAGACCTGGGGGAACGCTGGGTGGTAGGAAATTTGTGTCAGGCCGGTGATCCTACAACTTTCTCACACAGAAATGTGAGAAAAAATTGATTTTTTCAAAAAAAAATTGAGGTTTGCAGGGGATTCTGGGTAGGGAAATGATGGGGGACGCACGCAAGCCATACCTTGCTGGCCTCCCCCTGGTGTCTAGGTTTCAGAAATGTATGGGTTTTGTAGGTTTTCCTAGATGGCCGCCGAGCCCGGGACCAAAAACTCATGGGACCCCCTTGCAAAACCAGGTTGTTTTGTGATAGGTAATTTTGATGACGCCTCAATAGGTTTTGGGCCCTTGCCTGTCGCAGGTACTTGACCTACGCACGCGAGTGAGGTACCATTTTTATCGAGAGACCTGAGAGAACACTGGGTGGTAGGAAATTTGTGGATCCACGCAGATTCCAGAACTTTCCCACAAAGAAATTTGAGAAAAAAGTGATTTTTTTCAGCTAAATTTGAGGTTTGCAGGGGATTCTGGGTAGGGAAATGTTGGGGGACCCATGCAAACCATACCTTGCTGGTCTCCCCCGGGTGTCTTGTTTTCAGAAATGTGTGGGTTTGGTAGGTTTCCCTAGATGGCCGCCGAGCCCGGGGCCAAAAACTCATGGAACCCCCCCTTGAAAAACCAAGTTGTTTTGTGATAGGTAATTTTGATGACGCCTCAATAGGTTTTGGGCCCTTGCCTGTCTCGGGTACTTGACCCACCCACACAAGTGAGTTACCATGTTTCATGGAAGACTTTGTGGAATGCGGGGTGGGTGGAATTTTGTGGATCCACACAGATTCCAGAACTTTCCACCACAGAAATGTGAGGAAAATGTGTTCTTTTTGAAAGATTTTGAGGTTTGCAAGGGATTCTGGGTAACAGAACCTGGTGAGAGCCAAACAAGTTGCACCATCCTGGATTCCCCTGGGTGTCTAGTTTTCAAAAATGTATAGGTTTTCTGGGTTTCCCTAGGTGCCGGCAGAGCTAGGGTTAAAAACCTACAGCTAGGCACTTTGCAAAAAAGGGTCCGTTTTCACTGTGAAAATGTGGTGTGTCCACGTTGCGTTTTGGGCCGTTTCCTGTCGCGGGCACTAGACCTACCCACACAAGTGAGGTACCATTTTTCTTGGAAGACTTTGGGTAATGCGGGGTGGGTCGAATTTTGGGGATCCACCCAGATTCCAGAACTTTCCACCACAGAAATGTGAGGAAAATGTGTTTTTGTTTACACATTTTGAGGTTTGCAAGGGATTCTGGGTAACAGAACCTGGTGAGAGCCAGACAAGTCACCCCATCCTGCATTCCCCTGGGTGTCTAGGTTTCAAAAATGTATAGGTTTGCTAGGTTTCCCTAAGTGCCGGCAGAGCTAGGGTTCAAAATCTACAGCTAGGCACTTTGCAAAATAGTGTCGGTTTTCACTGTAAAATGTGGTGTATCCACGTTGCGTTTTGGGCCGTTTCCTGTCACGGGCACTAGGCCTACCCACACAAGTGAGGTACCATTGTTCTCGGAAGACTTTGGGGAATGCAGGGTGGGTGGAATTTTGTGGATCCACGCAGATTCCAGAACTTTCCACCACAGAAATGTGGGGAAAATGTGTTTTGTTTTACAAATTTTTAGGTTTGCAAGGGATTCTGGGTAACAGAACCTGGTGAGAGCCAGTCAAGTCACCCCATCCTGGATTCCCCTGGGTGTCTAGTCTTCAAAAATGTATAGGTTTGCTAGGTTTCCCTAGGTGCCGGCAGAGCTAGGGTTCACAATCTACAGCTAGGCACATTGTAAAAAAAGGGTCCGTTGTCACTGTGAAAATATGGTGTGTCCACGTTGCGTTTTGGGCCGTTTCCTGTCGCGGGCACTAGACCTACCCACAAAGTGAGGTACCATTTTCTCGGAAGACTTTGGGGAATGCGGGGTGGGTGGAATTTTGTGGATCCACGCAGATCCCAGAACTTTCCATCACAGAAATGTGAGGAGAATGTGTTTTGTTTGGCAAATATTTAGGTTTGCAAGTGATTCTGGGTAACAGAACCTGGTGAGAGCCAGTCCAGTCACCCCATACTGGATTCCCCTTGGTGTCTAGTTTTAAAAAATGTACAGGTTTGCTCGGTTTCCCTATGTGCCGGCTGCGCTAGGGCCCAAAATCCACAGGTAGGCACATTGCTAAAAACAAGTCAGTGCCTAGTGGGCTTTCTGCCCCCCTGGGGGGCAGATAAGGGGCTATTGCCCTAATACCCCTCTGGGGAGGGGCAGAAAGACTGTGGTAATTGTTTTTGGGGTGGGGGCATTATCATGCCCATTCTGGGCAGCCCCCACCCATACATCATTAAAAAAAAAATCCCTGGTGCCTAGTAGGCTTTCTGCCCCCCCGGGGGGCAGATCAGGCACTACTGCCCCCATCTGCCCCTGGGGGGAGCAGAAAGACTGTTGCATTTTTTGGGGGTGGGGGCATTGGCCTGCCCATCTTGGGCGGCCCCCACCCCTACATCAATAAAAAAATCCCTGGTTTCTAATGGGCTTTCTGCCCCGGGGGCAGAAAGACTGGAATTTCACTGGAGGTGGGGGCATTGTCATGCTCATTTTGGGCAGCCCCCACCCCAACATCAATAAAAAAAAAATCCCTGGTTTCTAGTGGGCTTTCTGCCCCTCGGGGGAAGATTGGGGGCTACTGCCCCCGTCTGCCTCCCTGGGGGCAGAAAGATTGACATTTCTCTGGGGGGGTGGGGGCATTGCCATGCCCTTTTTGGGCAGCCCCCACCCCAACATCAATAAAAAAAAATCCCTGGTTTCCAGTGGGCTTTCTGCCCCCCAAGGGGAGCAGAAAGAGTGCTATGCCCCAAAAAATATGGGGGGAGCTAAGGCCCTTGCACAAGGGGCCGCTCCCCCCTTCCTGGTGCTATTGGGTGGATCCCTGCTTGGGGATCGCCCTCCAGGGTGATCCCCAAGCAGGGGTACAATAGGGAAGGGTACCATTGGAAAGGGGAGATTCTCCCCTTTCCAACAATACCTCTTCCATCTGTTTCGGTGCTCGGAGGGCTGAGATAGCCCCACAAGCACCGAAACTGAGAAACTGAGAAACTGAAACTAAGTTTCATTTTCGTTCTCGTTGAAATGACGATAGCGCGCCATGCGCGCGATCGTCATTGCAACAAAATTCATAAATAGGCCTTGGGAGGTTGGGGAAGCTCTTCCCCAGCTCCCCAGGCAAAAAAAAAAGGGAAATCTCTCTGCTGTCTGCAGCAGAGGGATTTTCTGAGCATGTGCTCATGACGGAATGGTTCCATCATGAGCACAATTGAACTTGTGCTCATGACGGAACCATTCCGTCATGAGCATGGAAGGGGTTAAAGATTCCAAGCAATTCTGTCTATAAAAAACTATGGATGCGTGACTTTTACACAAAGTACCTTAAGTGCGTCAAAATCCACAAGGCAAAACAACTGCAGAGGAGGGAAGTGTGGAAAAGCACAGCAATAAGTCAGTTCCTGAGTCCTTGGGGAGGCTATGCAACTGTTGTGCTGCATGCAGGAGAAGTGATGCGTCTAATCCGGACTTTAGGGAGAAGTGATCCATCGATTTAAAGATCGTTCCTGGTCTCGGGTGCTGCGTCGGAAAAACTTGGTTCACAAGTGCGATGTGTGAAAATCCGGACACACTGGAGGTCGATGTGGTGGGAAAAACAGGCGCTGTGCCGATTTCTTCAGCAATGGTCCCACGATGCGTTGATTCTTTCAGTCTCACAGCCGGGCCTGCGTCAGAGTCAGTGCGGGGGTCTCGGACTTCGGAGACATGGTGCGCTGGACTTGGGCTGCGGCGGTTTCTTTGGCCACTGGAAGGCGATGCATCAATTTCTTCAGCTGCATGGCAGTGGTACATGGAAATTCCTCCCGCACGGTGGTGCTATGTTAGAAAAACTGGCACTGTGAGGGCGATGCGTCACATTTTGATGTCTTCTTTAGGCTTTCTGCAGCTGGAACATCCTCCAAGTGCCAATAACTGGATTTGGCACCACAAGGCTGGTCGGAACTCCCAGCATGTGAAGTCTTTGTGTCCCTGAGACTTCTTAATAGGAGGCAAGCTTTACTTAAAGCCCTTGGAGAATCTTCTCAATCAGGATACAGCAAAGTAAATGTCCAGTCCTTTCCACTGCCCACAGACAGAAGCAGCAACTGCAGGCCAGCTCAGCAAAGCAACAAACAGCAAAGGGGCAGTATTTCTCCTGACAGCTCTTCAGCTCTTCTTCTTGGCAGGGTCCACTTGATCCGGAGGTGTTTTTCCAGTCTGGGGTTTTAGGTCCAATACTTATACCCCTTTTGGCCTTTGATGTATGCATACTTCAAAGGTTTTTCTTTGTAGTGCACAAGTCTTTGCCTTGCCTGGGCTTGGCTCCAGACACATTCCGGGGGTGGAGACAGCATTATTAAATGCCGGGCACAGCCCTATTCAGATGCAGGTGACAGCTCCTCTCACCACTCTAGCTCAGGAAGGCCCATCAGCCTGGTGAAGGGCCATCAGCATATACAAGGCACACCTCAACTCCCTTTGTGTAACTGTCTACAGTGAATCCACAAACAGACCCCTGTCAGTCTAAACCAGCCAATGATTCCACAGGCAGGCAGAGGCACAAGGATTGTTAAACAAGAATATGTCTTCTTTCTAAAAGTGACATTTTCAAAAACAAAATTTAAAAACCACCTTTACTAAAAGATGTTATTAAATTCTGAGCTCAGAGAACCCAAACACCAAATCTCTAGCTGTTCCCAATTGAAAGGCTATCATTGGAGCTGCCTTGTAAAATGTTACAAGGCAGCTCCAATGATAGCCTATGGGAGAGCTAGTCCTTGCAATAGTGAAAAACGAAATTGGCAGTATTTCAGTACCAGGACATTTCAAACACACCAGTACATGTCCTACCTTTCACATACACTGCACCCTGCCCATGGGGGGGTACCTTGGACCTACCTTAGGGCTGCCTTACATGTAGTAAAAGGGAAGGTTAGGGCCTAGCAAGTGGGTGCCCTTGCCAGGTCAACATAGCAGTTTAAAGCTACATTCACAGACACGGCATTGACAGGCCTGAGACAGGCTACTCATGTACATGACACAAACAGTGGTGAAGGCCCACTAGTAGCATTTGATTTACAGGCCCTGGGCACACATAGTGCACTTTACTCTGGACTTACCAGTAAATCAAACATTCCAATCATGAACAACCAGCCCGAATTGTAATTTGCACAAGGAGCCCTTCCACTTTAGCACTGATCAGCAGTGGTAAAGTGCCCAGAGTATCTTAACCAAAACGATGTCCAGCAGAACAGTCAAAAATACAGGTGGCAGACGCAAAAGAAAGGGTAAACCACGCAAAGGATGCCAGGTCTAACACCCCCCATGCCTTTTTACACATTCTAGTGCTGACCCAGAAGACTTCCTCCTCAGCAAGATTCCTGGGGTCAGTCAGTTTGCTATCTACCAGTTTTTGGCGCAGCTCTGTAAAACAGGTATTGAGCATGTGCTCACTCAGAATGAGGTTGTACACCCCAAAAAAATCATCCACTTTCCTGTGCTTTGCCCAGCTCTTCAGTGCCTTGCTGGAACAGTCTAAGAAGCCCACCCAGGACTGGTTTGGGAGTTTGTGGCTGTCGTAGAACCTCTGACCATACTTCTCAGGGTCAACAAAAATTTGGAAAGAAGAATGACCTTCATGGGCGCATACTTGGTCTGGTCATCTACCGCAAGTATAAAGAGTGTGTCCATCCCCACTGTGGGCAGGTACCTCCAAGAGCTAATCACTGGTAGTCATCTGGAACCTTGTGTACCCTTAGAGCTATCTCTCATGCACAAAGCCATTTATCTATCCCATCACTCATCACATAAGGGGGCACCATCTCCTTGGGTATGTGAACCCTCACCTCTCCAGTGGATATTGCAGGTATGTTGCTACCACTATTGATGGACACAATTTGCTTGGCTTTTATGTCCAGCTCCTTGAGACTGAGCTCATGGGCCATTCTCCTATCCTCCATGGCCAGTATCATTTCCTCCAAGGCTTTCTCAGCCTTAGACTTCCTCTCCTCTGCTTCCAGCTTCATCTTTGGCACCTACAGCTAGAACTTCCTCTCCTCTTTTCTGACTTCAATCAATCAATCAATCAATCAAGTGACTTGTAAAGCGGGACTACTCACCCGTATGGGTCTCAAGGCGCTGGGGGAGTGGAGACTGCTGAAACTTCGAAGGCACTGCGGTTCAGTCGAAGAGCCAGGTCTTGAGGTCCTTCCTGAATTGAGGCAGTGCCAATGATTGCCTGAGGTGGAGAGGCAGGGTGTTCCAGGTCTTTGCTGCAAGGTAGTAGAAGGATCTTCCTCCAGTCATGGTCTTGCAGATACGTGTGACGATGGCCAGCGCCAGTTGGGCGGAGCGCAGGTCTCTGGTGGGTGCGTGGAATGCGAGGCGGTGGTTGAGGTACGCAGGCCCTACGTTGTGTGAGGTATTGTAGGTGTGTGTGAGGAGCTTAAAGGTGATTCTTTTATTGACTGGGAGCCAGTGGAGGTCTCTCAGGTGGCCGGTGATGTGGCTGTGGTGGGGGATATTGAGGATGAGTCTGGTGGAGGGGTTCTGAATGTTCTGCAGTTTCTTGAGGAGTTTCTGAGTGATGCCGGTGTAGAGTGCCTTACCGCAGTCGAGTCTGCTGCTGATCAGTGGGTGGGTGACCGTCTTTCTGGACTCGGTGGGGATCCATTTGAAAATATATCAGAGCAGGCATAGCATGTGGAAGCAGGATGATTAGATGGCGTTGATCTGGCAGTTAATGGTGAGCGAGGAGTCCAGGATGATGCTGAGATTTTATTCGTGGTCTGTAGGTGCGGGGGGATCCAAGATCTGTGGACTTCCAGGAGTCATCCCAGGCGGAGGAGGTGGAGCACAGGATGAGGACTTCAGTCTTCTCTGAGTTGAACTTGAGTCAGCTGTCCTTCATCCAGGTGGTGACAGCCTTAATCCCGTCATGGAAGTTATTCTTGGCGACTGTAGGTTAATTGGTGTCAGACCCCTTGCAGATGCACTGCTCTCTGCTACATCCTGGGTATCCTGGTCATCTGCTGGGGTTGAGTCATCACCATCATTCTCTCCTGAGGCAGAACACCATCTCTGCACCTCCTCAAAAGCTCTGAGGGCTACCTGGCGATCCAATTTGGTAGCCCTCTTGTCTGCCTTCAGCCCCTTCTGCTTGCAGAGCATCAGCAGCTCAGCCCTGCTGAGTGTATCAAAGTTGCACAGTCCATCTCCGTGGCGCAAAAGGGAGGGTAGGGCAATTGCATTTAGAAAAAGGAGAAAACAGCCAATTGAAACCCAAGAAGAATTTAAAACAAGGTCAGCTCTGCTGTCAAATTATTTATCTGGGATTTTTGTGTAACACAAATCACTGTATGGTACTGCACAAAGACAAGTCCTGTTCCACATGGCTGTACACCAGTGTGAGAAATTGAATTGTTGGTTGACAGGGGTGTGAGCCCTGGCCAAGCAACAGCCACAAATCTTGCAGGGTGAACCATAAAAAGTCACAAAATTAACATGTGCTTAACCCTGGGTAGCTTGGCACCAAAACAGTCAGGCTTAGCTTAGAGGCAATGTGTAAAGTATTTATGCAGAACACAAACAGTAATAAAGTGAAAGCACGACACAAGAAAAATCCTACACCAATTTAGAAAAATAGAGTACATTGTACTAAATTATTTGACACCAAAATGACAAAAATCCAATCGGTAGAACCGAAGTCATTAATTTTGAAGTTTTCAGAAAAAACTAGTGCCTAAATCATCATCAAAGTGCGAACCACAGGCATCTAGTTATGCCAGACTGTGTCTAAGTTGAAATATAAGGTCAACAGTGATGACGCACAGTTCGGATACAAGTAGTGTATTGGACCCGGTCGGCGCTTACCTTCGGACTTAGAAGAAATTTCAGTAGGGCAAGGCTGCAGGAGGTGTTCGAGGAGAGATTGTCATCATTGGAGAGCCTTGGGTTGAAGCCACAGTGAAGATTTCTACATTCTGACATAGTATCTTTTTTTGGAAATCGAAAATCTCCAGCGGAACAAGGCAGAGGGCTGTAGCCGGAGACACTTCCACGAGGCCGGACACCACTTTGGTGAAGGACCGCTAAAAAGGATTAGTGGATGTGGAGAAGAACATAGCGGGAGAAGCCACAAAGTCAATCTGGCCATGATGGACCTCGGGCAGATAAGCAAGCAGGTTGGTCTCCGATCTCCTCCTGGTTCTCAGAGCAGTTCTCGGCCAAAATCTTTCGGACTCCTCAGTTTTGGGATTTGGCCTTCTGGGCAACTCTAGCACGACAAATGAGGAGAACTGGTAGGATACCGCTTGGGTTTTCGGGACTCATTCAAGCTGGGTCCAGGTGTGGGTTCAAGATGGTGGGAGCTTTTTGTGACCCCATGGCTCTGGACAGGAAGCCAGCAAACTAGCCCTTGGAGTTACTCTGGTAGTCCTGGGCTCAGGTAAAAATGTAGGGCTTAACAACAGGGCTGGCCTCTGAGGGTTTAGGGCAGGATCCAGGCAGCAAAGCAGAGCTTCCAGGTCTAGCAAAGTAGTTTTGCAGGGTACACAGCAGGTCACAGCAGCAGGCAGTCCTCCGAGACTCCTACTGCAGCGCCAGCAGTGAACTTAGGAGTGGGTCTGAAGGTCCTATTTTTATACCCTGGTGCCCCTCCTCTGGAAGGTGAGAGAAACTTCTAGCAAGGTTTTTTGAAGTGCATGGACTTCCTGTCTCGCCTGCTCTTGCTCCAAGCTGGCTGCAGTGACAATGTGGAGGTGATAGGCCCTTTGTGTGAAGGCAGAGCACACCCTATTCATTTGCAAGTGGGGCTGTGCTCAGCTTTGCCCCCCCATCCTGCCAGCAGATGGCCCATTCAAGTACACCTAATCCCTCTATTGTGTGACTGTCTGGGAGGAATTCACAAAGTCTAACTGTCAGCTACACCCAGTCATGTGACTCAAAACAGGTTGCAGGCACAAAAGGGCTAGGGGTAGGAAAATGCCAACTTTCGGTAAGTGGCATTTTCAAAATTGTAATTAAAGATATGACTTTACCATTAAAGAGGATTTTTCATTACAATTTCATAGACCCTCCAGGATCTGCGGACCCCCCCCTACCCCCCATCCCTCAGCGCCTTGAGACCCATTCACGGGTTAGTAGCTTGTGCTTTACAAATCCATGATTGATTGATTGATACCAAACATGAACTGGAAACCTGGCCCCAATCAAAAGTTAGCAAGTATTACATGTGATAAGGCAACCCAATGTTATCCTATGGGACAAGTAGGCCTCACAGTAGTGAAAAATGAATTTAGGGGATTTCCACTACGAGGACGTGTAAAACTTAAAAGAACATGTCCAAACTTTCAAGTACAATGCACCCTGCACTTTGAGATACATAGGGCCTACCTTAGGGGTGACATATATGCAATAAAAGGGAGTTTGAGGCTTGGCAAGGAGATTATAATTAGTGCTCTCGATTGTATGGTATTTATTTTTTTAACATTTCCGTCTGTATTTATCCATATTTATTTTTGGTCATTTTATCTGTATTTATCCATATTGCGCAAGAAAAAAAGATGCTGCAGCTAGTATTTTTTAACATTTATTTACATAGGCAATGTGCGCTTGGTTTTTATAGGTTTAGATAGATTTATGTAGGTGGATAAATGAGTTACTGCTTTTAACAAATAGATCTTTTTTGTTACTTGCAGTTAATAAATTGCATTCCTTCTAATAAATCACAGTGAGCTATGAAGGACTTTGTAACCCTCACTGCCTTTTGTAACACATCCTACGCATTGATTTACACACACATGATTTATTGTCAATGTACAATGTGTGATGTAAAGTGCTCAGACACCCTGCATTGGGATGAGTAGCGCTATAGCGCTGTAAAAGAAATAAAAACAAAATAGTGGAATTTAAATTGTTATTTATGTAAATACTCAGACAGACCAACACATCTAAAATTCCTACAGTTCATGCTTATCTCTTGGATTCAGGGACTGAGCAAAGTCAAAAGTGTGCCTCTCTGAAGTGATAAGCTGTGTGCATTTGCTTTACCTCAATGGCTTTTAGGTGTGCGTCTCCACCCTCTCCCCCTGCCCCCCTCATAGCTCCCAGCCACCACACTTAAACAAAAGGAGGCCTGATGGCCCCTTAACGTCGACCTTTGTTACGGGCTCAGCTGAAATCTGAAAATCTGCATTTGGACAGCCTCCTCTTCTCCTCGCATGTATAAATACAGACAAAGGAAAAATATTTTACCTTCTGTATTTATATGCAAAAATCCGTTTAAACAGAAAACCGGGAGCCTTAATTATAATTTCCAAGTCAAATTGGCAGTTCAATCATGCATTCAGGCTGCATTGGCAGGCTGGGACTTTTTAAAGGGCTCCCTAAGTGGGTGGCACAATAAGTGCTGCAGGCCCAATCATAGCATTTAATTTATAGACCCTTGATATATGGTATCCCACTCTACAAGGGACTTACAAGTAAATTAAATATGCCAATTAGGTGTAAGCCAATCAAAGCATGTTTAAGGGAGTGAGCAGAAGCACTGTGGCACTGATTAGCAGTGATAAAGCGCACAAAGTCCTAAAGCCGACAAAAACGAATTTCAGCACAAAAATCGAGGTAAGTCGGCATAATGTTTCTGGGAAGACTACCCTGAGGCTGACAGATCTAACACTGCCAAGGAAAGTGACTGAATTCTGATGTAACCCACCCATTATTTTGCCTTGCTCCTTATGGTCCTAGCTAAGACGAGAGGAAACAATGTAGCAACCTGCTGGGAGTGGGTGTAGGACAACTCTTCATGATAAAGCACGGTGCAGGAACAAAGCAAAGGTACCAGAGGTGGCATATAGAGATAGTGTGGTGAGAACTGTGGGATTTGGCCATTATGCTGCTAAAGGACTTTTAAATGTATATTGCTGGCAAATCGAAGTGCTCTGTTTTCAATACGGCATTGCCGTTTTATTCGCCATACTTCCATTGTTTCCTTGTTTGACAGGCAGTAGACAGCATCTTACAAGGAATGAGGGGCACAGGAACCTCCTCAAAGTAAAGTGCACTGTACAGGGAAAAACCAGGCCAGCAGCTACCAAAAACTGTAGTAAGAGCTTTGTGATTAGTGAATGTTTACCTATTTTTTTCTTCAGTGTTCAGTGCAACAGAAATTGTGAACTATACTTTATCGAATGTGCATATATACTAAACTAAAAAAACTAAACTAGAAACTAAAATACTACACCTATCAAGACACTAGAAATGTCTGTGCACGCCTAAAAATATCATCAAGGAGTAAGTACTGTACTTGTAGACTTTTATTATAAATGTGGCTATTGGCTAGATAGTTGAAAGCTGACACACACTTTTAAATTTCCTTGAGTAGCGCAGCACTTACAATCAGGACAGGCTCTCACTGTAATTGGAACCTGGGAGTCAACGCATGTATATTCCGTCATTCTGTTACCCCATTACAATCCAGGTTTATTTTGAATTGACACACTCTTGCACTTGGATTTCTTGTTTCCATATTTCCCTTGGTTTGCTATACTCTGATTGTTCATTTTGTTTTAATCTTATGTTCACCTCACGTTATTCATTTTTTCTTATCTACATTTTCTCATCCACATTATTTCTTTAATTTTTGTCTTGTCGCACTCTGATTCTTTGTTTCAACATTTTCTCATCACTTGTCTCACTCCCACAGAAGTGCCTCTTGATACTTGTAGTATTTTCTATATTAGTTCATTTTATCTTATATCGTTTTTATATGCATCTCATGTAACGTTGTGGCTATCATTCACTGATCTGTTTTCTACATGTGTTGGAGGCTTGATCTTCTTTTTTTAGTACTGTGCTTTATTGTTCCCTCGTATTGCATGTAGTTTTGTACTTATGCCAGCATCGGCTTATTTCACCTTTAAAAGATGGCCGCCAAACCTATTAGCTTCACTTTAGTCCTTCATTCATTTTCATTAAGTTTGTATAACCTCCCGGTTCAATTCCGCGGTTTCACAGACTTCGAGAACGATCACGCTGTTTTACACTCAGTGCATGTAAGTGACTTCTGCATGTTACACTTGCTATATGCGTTCAACATTGCACACACTGTTTATTTTTTGCACACCATACACGTGATTTGTACTTACGTTCTTTTAGCTGCTTTCACTGGGTTTGTTTGTATTCAACGGTTGTTTTCACTGTCTTGACGCACTGACAGTTTCCTTTTTAAACTAGTCACTTATTCAGCGTCTCACTGCGTCTCACTGTTTTATTTTTCTCTTGTTAGACACACTCCTTTAATTTGTTTGGCCCGCGCACACACATTGTTTGGGTACTTTTGGGAACATCGTTTTCATTAAGTGTATACTCACCATCGTCTTGATGGTTTATATTTAGTCACCGGCATGCTTCGAATGGAAGTATTATGTCATTTTCATTTTGTTGTCTGGAGAGTGCGTTCGCCTCATGGTATCCTTTATTTGTCAATTACAGAACTTTGGCCCCTGACGAAGGACCACATGGCCCGAAATGCATTGGGTTTGATAAAACCGCCTGTATACTTGGGTTTGAGAAACCACTTGTACACCCATGGAATGTTCTTTTGATATGAAGATTTCAATATCACACTTGATCAGTACAAATTAAAACGCTTGGATATACTGATTATTGCGACAAATTTCTTTTCATCTCGTTTTAACATTTACCCACTTTTCTGTGGATTTACGTTGTGCTCAGGGAGACGCCCCTACTCAGGTGGCGCTACTTTGTTGTCACTTATCACACCATTTGCCAGATGGTGATACCCCAGAAGCACACAACAAAGTTACAAACCATCCACCATCGGTGTGCGCAGTACCATCCCTTCTTTTTCAGTACATCGTGAACAACATGAATGCAGTCGGAGTGTCGAGGAGGACAATGGAAGAGGTCAAGAGGCGCTGGAATGATGTGAAGGGCAAAACCAAGAAGAAACACTATGCCAACTTGAAAGCAGCAACGCAGATTGGAGGTGGGGGACCAGCGGCACACCAGGAGCTGGATGACAGTGAGAAAATGGTGGCCACATTCATCAGTCGGGATACGGTGCCAGGAGTTGGGTATCGGGACACTGCTCAACATGACCTGACACAACATCAACAGGGTGAGTACCGACCAGGGACTGGGGGGACGGGGGGATGTGGGCACAATGGCACACATGCACAATTAAGTTGAGCACACTGACACCCACAATGACTCTGGAACATTTCCCTGATCCCCGTGCCACACAGCAGCACACATACAGAAACTCAGGGAATGTGTGTTGCATTGAATTTATTTGCACATGCTGTGCCTGTGGTCATTTTGCACTGTCTCATGATTGCCAAGCACTGACACAATGTGACGTCCTCATGTGAAGAAATTGTCAATGATGTTGTTCCTACGGGCTATTCCTGCTGCAGCTGCAGTGGGGTGTGGTCCACCTGCCTCATCTTCCTCATCATCGTCCGGTGCATCTGGCACTCGTAACCATGGGGCATTGGTGCGTACACATATGTTGTGCAACACACAACATGCAACGATCATCTTGCACACGATGAGTGGGCTGTACAGGAGCCTCCCACCTGTGATGTCCAGGCACCTGAAAAGTGACTTCAACATGCCAAATGTACGTTCCACGATGCCCCTGGTGCGTTTGTGGGCCGCATTGTACTGCCTCTGGGCCTGTGTGTTTGGGGCTCGAAGGGGTGTCATCATCCAAGGGCAGAGTGCATATCCCTGATCACCTGTGACAGTGCAGAGAGACATGAGTCAATAGTTGGTTCTGCATGATGTGTTGGCAGGCTCACTAGTTCATTGGCATGTGATATGTGTGTAATAGTGATTCCGGTTTGACATGTACTGCTAGTAGAAAATGAGCACCGTCAATGTGTATTACGTAGCCTCACTGTTGCTCCTACCTCCCCCCGAGCCTATTTCCTCGTGTGCGCTGGAAGCTTGCATCAACTGCACTCCTACGGCACACCATTATCATGCCTGTCTGCGCATGTCCACAAGCCTGACAACGACACTGTGATGTTGTGCATTGAAGGTGGGTGGCCACGTGTGTGTAGGCCTAAGGTAAGGATAGGGCGGACACAGATGTGGAGTTCATGGCTGGCCGAAGTCGCGATGAGGTCAAGGCAAGACCTTTGGCTAATGCTGCGATAAAAGCAATACACACACAACAGTTGGCATGTATGATCCCGGACCCCCAGCGGGCTTGCGCTCATTCATTAATCCCTTCGTCCGAGCCCGCACTCGGGGCATGTTACATTGCAACTTTGTCCATTGCAGGACGGGTGGCGCCGACACCACAACAAAGACATTAAGTACTAAATTGGCAAGCCCAACACTTAACCACTCCCAGAGCCCCAGGGTGATCATCCACACCCCTACGCTGGACTGCCGTACGCCAGCCCACTCCGGCAATACCTACAGGGGGGTATGACACAGCTACATGTCCCAGGTCTACCCCACTGCCTGAGGTGACATGGTTGCGTCCGCTGTACGCAGCACAATGCAATGTGGTAGGGCCCGGGGCCCTCATGCACACACAATGACCACACAAACACACTTAGATAGTTTGTGGAACTGGCAACGGGCACGTGCGCCCGAACCCTTTATTGCCAGGGTCACATGTCCAGTGACGCCTGTGCTGGATGGGTGTGGGGTGAGTGTAAGCCAGCCCTCAGGGAGTTGTTGGCGCTGGCAACAACTACAACAGTGATCTGACAATCAGAAGTTCACAGTTCAAACAGCAAGGGTCCACGACTTGAGCTGCACAGAGTTAGTGGCCACGGATGCACTACGGCTAGCACAGGCACACCGACACGGGACGGTGACTACCGGTGCACTGAGGTAGGGCCAGGAGAGCTGAGCGGGTTCTTGTCGATGTCCAAGGTGAATGTCGCAGAGGGTTTTGTGGGACAGTGGAAGGTGTTCTTCCAGGGCATGATACAGTGGGCAGTACCAAGCAGACACATGCAATATGGAGATGAATGCTACAGACTCATGTTTAACACCAAGTCATTACCAGCCACATGATGATGAAGACAACCCCCAGGCCATTGACTGAGATGCCACCAAAGTTCAACCAGAGGGTGTCCATGAATTTCGGGGCACAGAGTTAGTGGCACCAGAGCTGAAAGGGGATGCAGTCTGCGATGAGGCCTGTACAATGGTATAAACTCTGCCATAAATAGATCAAGGCTCAGTTCTAAATGTGTAACCTACTTGACCGTAGTGTGGGCCGAAGGCAGCGGTCAGCTGGGGCCCCCAGCCACGTGTCCTTGGCTTGCGATGCACAGAGTCAGTGGCACCAGGGCAGTTGTTGGTGGGGTTCAGTCACCCCCGTAACGAGGATCCTGTTTGTCATCCGGAATGAATCGCGTCTTCCTCTTACTCCTCTCCTAGCGTGCAATGATACAGACTCTGCCATTGTAAAATCAAGACTCAGTTCCAAATGTGTGACCTACTTGACCGCAGTGTAGGCCTGAGGCAGCGGTCAGCATGGGGCAACGGCTGTTCAGGCAGCTCCTCCTGGTACTCTCACACACGACGTTGGAATGCCATGTGGCGATGATTTGTGGTTGACGGAGGTAGTGGCACCAGAGCTGTGCGTGTGTGCAGCCTGCGACGATGCCGTGTCCTGCTAGGTACGGATTGTATTGGATTTGTGTGAGGCCTGCTGGACCGCAGTGTAGGCAGTACACAGGTGACCCTGCAGTGCTGGGCCGCAGTGTAGGCCAAAGGCAGTAGTCAGCATGGGCCCACAGACACGTGTCATTGGAATGCTATGCACAGTCGGTGGCACCACATCATAGGGAGTACAGTGATATAAACCCTGCAATAAACGTATGTACTCTGCCTTTGAATAATCAAGACTCAGTTCCAAATGTGTGACCTACTGGACTGCAGTGTAGGCCGGAGGCAGCGGTGGAGTACGTAAATGAGAAAGGAGTAATGGGGGCCTGTGTCGCGGAGGCCGTGATGGTCTGAGGAGGCTGCCATGGTCGCGGGCCTCGTGCTTGGAGCTTGCACCGGCATGTGGTGGGCCCTCTTTGACACACGCCGGTGTCGGCAGGTGAGCAGTGCGGCCTGGCTGCGCTGGGGCGGGCATGAAGCGTTTTGGGACCAGCGACCTGGGGTGCAGCAGGCGCACAGGATCGCAGGCACCACCGCTCACGGCGTCGGCCTCGTGGCGGGGTGAGAGGCGCAGCCCTGGCAGACACGTTGGCCATTCCGGAAGAGAACCACACCCAGAGTAACGGCCTTTTTATTCACACCCCTACGCTGGTCTGGCGTACGCAGGGCCAGCCCAATCCGCGCACGCTTACAGGGGGGACGTAACAAGCTACATTTCCGCATTGTTCCCCACTGGCTGCGGTTACATGGTTGCGTCCACTGTCCAGTACACTCCAGACACCAGCAGTGTATGTCGACATGGAAGTGTCTGTTGTCCTCATACTGCAGTCTGTCCTGCACATCCACTCCACACTTGGCATTGTGTGCATTCTTATTCATGGGTCACTTGCCTCCTTCGCACATGCCGGGTTCCCACCTCTCCCACATTCTGCTATTGTGTGGCTGAGGTGCCATGCCGTTGATGGCTTGTGTAGATGGCTAGCCCAGGTTGCCACAGTAAGTAGTGTTGTCGTTTTTGGAATGTGGGGATGTTGGTTGTCATGTTGTAAGTGATTTTGTGACGTGTGCATTCCCAGAGTTGTGAGTTGTCTGAATGTGGTGTTGAGGTGTGTGGTGTGTTCCGTTGGTACTTACCGACGAGCAGTGCATTCCCATAGGTGGCATCCTGAAAGCGCTGGTTGATGATGGACTGTCGGAAGATGAAGGAATCATGCACACTGCCTGGGTAGTTGGCAACGACATTGGTGAAGTGTCCCCGGTGGTCCACAATTGCCTGCACATTGATGGAATGCGTGTGTTTCCTGTTGCGGTAATTGTGTGCAGTGGCGGCAGGGGGCACGAGGAGTACATGTGTGCAGTCGATTGCCCCCAAGACGTGCGGGAAGCCAGCTATGGCGTAGAAGCCTTGCTTAATCTCCAGCTGTTCCTGCGCAGTGTGTGGGAAGTAAAGTTGCTGGGGTACCAAGCTGATGATGGCATCCAGGACAGGTGTGAGGAACTTTAACAGGGCTGGCTGTGAGACTCCTCCGACTCTGGCAGTTGTTGTTTGGAAGTCCCAGAGGCCAACAGGTGCAGTACAGCCAGCAGCTTTGTCTGCGGAGGGATGTTGGTTCTCCGCTGTGTTGGTACCGTCAGCCTGTGGGCAATGATGGTCAGAATGCGTAGGATGGTTGTCCTTTTGAGCCTGTAGTGGGCAATGACTTCCTCTGGCGTTAAGTCTCCCAGGCTGGTGCGAATTCGGAAGGTCCGGTGTCTTTGTCTGCGCTGCCTCTGTGGTAGTCTGGGGGGGGGATCCTGGGGGGGTGGGGGTCCTGGGTGTGATGGCGGGGGTGTTGTGGCCCTCTTGGCGCTCCGAGCTGCATGATCAGTAGCTCCATGGCATCTGTTGTTCTTCTGGTGTGGCTGTGGGCTGGGCTCCCTTTTATGGTGCAGGTTGTCGTCCGACTTAACACCAGGTAGGAGCAGGTATTAAATCCATGCTGCTAACGCGCCTTATCGCATGTTTTTGATTCTTTTCGCCGTTCCTGCTGTTCGTTGGGAATGTTGCGAAGTGGTGTTTCCGTGGGTTTTTGCACGGGAACACCTACTCTGCATCTCATTAGCGTTAGTTGCCGGTGTCATCCGTGGCAATGTTTTTTGCGGCTGCTATCGCAGGAATACTGGTGATATCGGCTGTTAGCACCAGCTTGTGAATGGTGCGATGAATTTATCACCACTTTGGCTGCGATAAAGTGCCGCTAACTCAGCGATAAGTCCTTGAGAATATGCCCCTGGGTTTTCAAAAGTTAACTCAGATTCAGGAGTGTATTTCTTTCCTAAGGTTTTGAGAAGAGAGTTTGAGTACATGGGTTCCTGGGATCCTGAAGTCTGATTGGCCACCTACCTGCCTTGCCATGACAATGCTTATGAAAGTAAACTATGAGGACATTGAATAATCTGAGAGAGCACCTAGGATGTATCATGTCATTTTATTTACCAAAACTGGGGGTAAAGTGATACCGTATTCTATGTGTCAAGCACATATATTTGAGAATCACTCTTTTCTTCATGGGAAGGCAATGAAGGGGCTTCAGAGCTGACATGATATATTCCTTTTAGTGTCAGCCCAACAGACGTTACATGGTGGCATTTGGATAGAGATGCAACCAAAGCAGGATTTGGGGGTGAATTGCCTGTAAATGATGTGGTCTTAATAGGACATGAACACTAAACTAGTCACAAATATTTTGAGGTTTTTTGCAATAAATGCCAAAATGTACAAAAGTATACAAAGCTTAAAAGAGCAGCTTGAGCTCACTTCTCAACCACAAAGCAAAGCTCTCACACAAACACACACACACACATACACACACACACATGATCTATCATACACTATCCCCCAGTCAATCATACACAAACAAACCCTCTCCACACACACAATCATGAAAAGACTGTCACTGGATTTATTTTGGACTTCACTCCTTGTCAGGGTAAGGCACAAGCAAACCCCAAATTAACCTGTGCTCAACCACCTGGTAGTTTGGCACAGAGCAGTCAGGATTCAAATGGTAAAGCAGTAAAAGCACCACACTAAATGGATCCCACACCAAGTTAGAAAAATAGAGCAACATTTTATAAATAAAAGAAGACCAAAACTACAAAAAAAATCCAATCAGTAGATATGGAGATATGAATTGTTAAAGGATAAAGTGAATATACTGTAAAAAAAGCACAAAGCGCCAACTCAGGATATCTGGTCCCGCTGAACTGGGTCAGATTCAAAAGTTCAGATCGACTACAATAGAGTGCAGGTCGGATACAGTTCCAGGATTGTCCTGCTGAAGTGCTGCGAGGAGCAGGGAGAGAGCCACAGGGTTCTGTCAGCGAAGCACAAGGAGCCAGCTGGTGTCACGGGTGGGGATTGCTGGAACTTCGGAGAAATGGTCCCCACGAGCGGTCGATACTGCAGTGCGAAAAGTCAGGCTGACAAAGCTTCACACTTATTTACGGTGCGAGCGATGAGGTCTCGGTGTTAACAGGTTCATATGCAGTCATACAAAGCCCAAAAGCTTGATTTCAGTGCATGTGAGTCACGCCAATGGTCCAGAACCTGTGAGGCAACACTTGAGGGTCAGGAACTCGCTGCAGCTGGGACCTGGGGCTGGTTTAGGATGTTGGGGAGCATTTTATGTCCTTTCATGTCCCTGAGGCTAAGATTCAGAGGCCAGCAGACTATTCCTTACAGTCATTCTGGGATCTTGGGTTCAAGATGAGGTTGCAGGTCCAGTCTCCTTCCCCAAGTAGGAGGGCAGCAGTTCAGCACAGCTTATTAAGAGCAGCAATCCAACAGAGTGGCAGTCTTTTCAACAGCACAGCAGTCCATCTTCTTGGCAGAGTATCCACAGGACCAGAAGTGTACTAAAGTGGTTGTGTCTGAGGTCCAGTATATAAACACAGTGTGGAGAAGCTTCTAGAGGCAAGACTTTGAAGTGCACAGATGCCCTGCATTCCCTGCCATGGCTCCAGACTAACTACAGTTGTGTGTGGCTGTCTAGGACAAATACACAAGCCCAACTGTCACCCATACCCAGTCATGTGACTCAGAGACATGCTATAGGCACCAAAGAGCTGAGGCTAGAACCCCCACTTTTCTAAAAGTAGTATTTTCAAAATTGTAATTTAAAATCTGACCTCACCATAAGTCATGATTTTAAATTAGGATTCCAGAGACACCAAACATGAACTAGTCACCGTTTCCTGTTTGGAAATTACAATTATAAAATGTAATAAGGTAATTCTAATGTTATCCCATGTGAGAGGTAGGCCTTGAAGTAGTGAAAGACAAATGTTAGAGTTGTTCATTACCAGAACATGTAAAACTTAAAAGTACATGTCCTACATTTTAAATACATGGCACCCTGCCCTCTGCACCATCCAGGGCCTACCCTATGTGTTACTTATATCTATTAAAAAGGAAGGTTCTGGGAGGGCAAAATGTTTGTTTTGCCATGTGGTAATGGCAGTTTAAAACTGTACACACACAAGCTGCAATGGCAGGACTGAGACATGTTTACAGTGCTACTTAAGTAGTCACAAAATTAGGGCCACAGGCCCACTAGTAGCATTTAATTTACAGGCTCTGGGCACATGTAGTATGCTTTACAAGGGAATTATAAGTAAATTAAATATGCCAATTGGGTATAAGCCAATGTTAGCACGTGTTAAGCAGAGAGAACAAGCACTTTAGTACTGGAAAGCAGCGGTAGAGGGGCAGAATCCTAAGGTCAGCAAAAACGAAGTCAGCAAAAAGAGGAGGTCTGAACGATAAAAGTTTGGGGGAAACCACAGCAAGGATGCCATGTCTAACAATTGGCACATAGATGTACATTCATTCTCAAGCAAATATTTACATGAATTTGTTTGCCACAAACATACATACTTGAACATGAATTCATAGGCTCAATCATGTAATTGGATTTACACACTCACACACTCACCTTCACTGTCTCACCTATGCACACTCAGTCTCATACACATTCAGTCAGTGACAGTGGGTGAGTGTGCATGCATATTTGGATGCGTATGAATAAATGTGTGAGCAAGGTGAGCTAGTTGATGCAAGTGACTTACTGAAATGTGAGTGTGGTGAAATAGATAAATGGTTGTGTGTTCAAGCTGAATGGATGTGTATATTTTTGCAGTCAATGACTGTGGATAGGCATTTCACAAAATGTGTTTGCATGTATGTGGAGGGCCACTGTACATCCTCATAATGGGAGAGTAAATGCAGCATATTCACATTTGCAGTCATCAAGGGAGTTGTTCCTCTGTGATAATCTTAAAAGCTGTTCTGCATGCTTAGCACTGTGAGCACCACTGACAATAAGGGGTCGATTCCGATTCGGGCCGGAAAAAGCACCGACCGACTCGGAGCCGGAATTTATTCCGACCGACACGTACCTGTGGCGCCCGACGCGCCAAGTACGATGCAAGGCGTGCAAAATCCGACCGACACGTACCGAACCCAACCCGAACGACCGAGCCGCACGGAAAACAGCAATCCGGCCGGAAAAACACGCGAATCGAACCGACCGACACGCACCCGGAACAAATCCGACCGAAACGTACACGCGAACTCCAAACCGCAAAGTACGATGCAAGGCGAGAAAACCATGACCGAGTCGTACGGAGGACAAGCCGTACGACCGACACGCATACAAAACCGAGCCGAAGTAACACAAAACACCGCGACCGACGCGTACGCAGCATAGAAAACTGCACAAACACAGCGTGAACGAAACTGAGAAGACCGTACAAGACAAATGCAGTGTCCGACTCGGTCACAAGAACGTTTCCAACATGCACAGACAGTACAAAGGAAAAATTACACAAAAAAAGGCCAAACAAGCAATTACAAAGCCAATAAATACTGGGGGGTGGGGACAGAGAACAAAGACACACCCACAACTCCACCCATATAAAGGACACAAATCCCAACCATGATCCTTTGCAAATGCCATTCTACTGCCAGCACCCAACAGACAGCAACCACACACCCACAGCTCATCCCTCACACAAGCCACACACCATCAGCACACCAACAAATACCTACCTCACATACACCCAGCAAAACACACACTCACACACCCTCA
This sequence comes from Calotriton arnoldi, assembly GCA_963921515.1. Lineage (NCBI taxonomy): Eukaryota > Metazoa > Chordata > Amphibia > Caudata > Salamandridae > Calotriton > Calotriton arnoldi. The sequence continues at coordinate 391,292 of CAWUFW010006679.1, read as the reverse complement.
CCTGCACACCACCACACACATCACTCACCATCACCACCCATCACCATGCCCCCAAGAAGAATCACAAGTTCCTAGATTGTGAATTGGAAGTCATGGTAGAGCGAGATCCTCAGGGTAGAGCCACAGCTGTTTGGCACACTGGTCCAACAGACCCCCATCTCCCAGAAAACCAAGATGTGGGAGAGGATCATCAACAGGGTGAACGCACAATCACCATGTCTGCGCACAAAGACCAACATCCAGAACAGGTGGTATGACGTGCGCAGGAGGGTACAGGACCTGCTCAAGAAAGACTACCTCCTGAGCCAATACACCGGCAGTGGCCCTCCTGCCAAGCCAGTATACCTCAGGCCCTGGGAGGAGAAGGTGCGGGCCATCCTTCCGCCAGTGAGCGTATATGGACTAGAGAACATCCCAGAGCCTGGTGAGTACACAACAAATGTACACAATATTCTGCCACAATACACACACACATCACTGTCAAGGGGAGAGTCAAACCATGCACTCATAGCAATTACACAGCAACCAGAACAGAATCATCCCAAAATGTGTATGTCAGTCAGATAAACACAACACATGCCATCTCAAAGTTACATGTAACCGTGCCATCACATGTACAAACACAACTACAACTACAGCTAGGCAGTGGCACAAATAGAACTAACAAACACATCCAGACATGTAGCCACCACTACAACACCAACACACAGTGAAGACCACTGAAAGAAAGGAATTCTGTGTATGCTGGGCAAGTCAGTGTAGCCAATAGCATCATGGGAGTCGTAGTCACACATATTGCCCCCCACAACTGTCCCATCAACACCACCATGAACCATGCGCACATCACAGGGAGTGGAAAAGGACTCACAAGATGGCTGACACTGGCTACTGCTGTGGGGAGCACAAGGCCCTGCTGGCAACTGTGCAACAACCAACAGCAGGACACCACTGACTGACATCCTGAGAGACAACTTCCACTCCCTGCAATGGAAGCACGTTCCATGGTGGGATATCTGGCTGGCTGGGTGGGAAGGAGGACTCGCAGCACTGACCATAGTCACAAGCACCTCCCCTCACACACACCCTCAACACATACTCCACATAACCCACCTGGGAGAATGCAATGCCACACATCCTAACTCAAGATCCCACAAAGAACCTCCACCCTGGGTTATGTTGTGTGAAGCACAGGGACACTCTTGGGACTTTCAGCCAAACAACTGCCAGGACAACACTCCCAGCCATCCTGTCAGCACAGGCAGCCCACCCCACAGGGAAGCAGAGTCAAAAGGAAGGAAGGATGGGCATGCTGGGAAGGGGGTGGAGTCAATAGCATGATGGGAGTCGTAGTCACAGCTCTACATCCCCCACCACATGGCCCAGCAAGCTCACACTCACGCATGCACATCCCACAGAGAGTGGAAAGGCCCATCAAAGATGTCTGACACTGTTGCTGTGTCGTGGGGAGCACAAGGGCATGCTGGGAACTGCACACCAACCAACAGCAGGACACCACTGTCAGCCATCTTGCCATTGCTCTCACACCCACACACACTGAACTCCCCACAAAAGCAAGTAAGTATGGGAATGCTGGGAAGTGGGGTGGAGGCAATAGCATGATGGGAGTCACAGTCACAGACATAGCTCACCCCCACAACTGTCCCATCAACACCACCCTGAACCATGCTCACATCACAGGGAGTGGAGAAGGACTCACAAGATGGCTGACACTGGCTACTGCTGTGGGGAGCACAAGGCCCTGCTGGCAACTGTGCACCAACAAACAGCAGGACACCACTGACTGACATCCTGAGAGACAACTTCCACTCCCTGCAATGGAAGCACGTTCCATGGTGGGATATCTGGCTGGCTGGGTGGGAAGGAGGACTTGCAGCACTGACCATAGTCACAAGCACCTCCCCTCACACACACCCTCAATACAAATTCCACAGAACCCACCTGGGAGAATGCAATGCCTCACATCCTAACTCAAGATCCCACAAAGAACCACCACCCTGGGTTATGTTGTGTGAAGCACAGGGACACTCTTGGGACTTTTAGCCAAACAACTGCCAGGACAACACTCCCAGCCATCCTGTCAGCACAGCCAGCCCACCCCACAGGGAAGCAGAGTCAAAAGGAAGGAAGCATGGGCATGCTGGGAAGGGGGGTGGAGGCAATAGCATGATGGGAGTAGTAGTCACAGATATTGCTCAGCCTCACAACTGGCCCATCAACACCACCCTGAACCATGCTCACATCACAGGGAGAGGATAAGGACACACAAGATGGCTGACACTGGCTACTGCTGTGGGGAGCACAAGGGCATGCTGGGAACTGCTCACCAACCAACAGCAGGACACCACTGTCAGCCATCTTGCCATTGCCCTCACACCCACACACACTGAACTCCCCACAAAAGCAAGTAAGTATGGGAATGCTGGGAAGTGGGGTGGAGGCAATAGCATGATGGGAGTCACAGTCACAGACATAGCTCACCCCCACAACTGTCCCATCAACACCACCCTGAACCATGCTCACATCACAGGGAGTGGAGAAGGACTCACAAGATGGCTGACACTGGCTACTGCTGTGGGGAGCACAAGGCCCTGCTGGCAACTGTGCACCAACAAACAGCAGGACACCACTGACTGACATCCTTAGAGACAACTTCCACTCCCTGCAATGCAAGCACAGTCCATGGTGGGATAACTGACTGGCTGGGTGGGAAGGAGGGCCGGCTGTCAACCAAATACAACCAATGCAGACCATGTTCACACCCCAACAAATACATAGAAATGCCCAAATAATGCAGGACAATGTGCCACACCAATATCAACCCCTGACTGTGACGACTTAGGACAATGCAATGTACAGGCCCGCACCCAGAGGCACAGTCACAACTGTCAGGTGTGTCAACCATTGATGCCTGCAGAAACATAACATACATTGTGTGTCTCTCCCAAAAACAGGTGATGATGGGGACACAGCAGCAGACGCTGAGGAGTCCCAGTCCCAGGCTCAAGAGGATGCGGAGCTCACTGGTGTCGTACAGCCTCTGCCCTCCTCGGACGAAGAAGACCAACCTGGCACATCCGGTGCAAGTCTACATGCAGCACCAGCAGGACCACCAGCTGCAGCACCAGCAGGACCACCAACTGCACCCCCTGCACGCACCCCTCCAATGTCTGTCACCACAAATACCATCCCCGCCGACATGGACAGAACAAGGAGCAACACCAGCACAGGGACCCTGGACCAACGTGGGGCCATGGACACCACCACCAACCCCCAAGGTGGACCAGGGTCATCTGTGCGTGCCACTGCACGCACTGCACATGTCAGCAGGGGTGGTGGGAGGGGTGGGAGACATAGGTCGCTGCTTGCAGAGGTTGCTGGTGTGCATGATGACCCACAACTGGTACGCATAGCTGATGCGTACCAGTCCAGCACCGGAGATCTCAGCCAGGTAGTGGGGCTCCTCAGAGACATGAAACAGCAGCAGGCTGCCCATCACGCCAGCTTGGACTCACACATGTCCCGCGTGGACTCACACATGTCCCGCGTGGAGTCCAAGTGGGACGCACTGCATGAGATGACGGCGGTGCACAGGGACATTTTACAATGCCTCCGCCAGATGAACAGCAACCAGTCCACACCTCCCTGTGTGCCAACAACATCTGGTGCTGAACAAACTGCAACTGCCACAGGGAGGGAGGATGACTCTGGCGGAGAGTCCCCTGCACCGCAGCAGCCTGTACTTGAGGGGCCCCCCAAAGAAGAGGGGTCGTCCGAGGAGGGGCAAGTGAGAGGCCGATGGCCAAGCGCAACTCCCAGGAAGCCTGAACCTGTTCTGGATGTTCACCTTTGTGCACAGACTGTTCACCCTGTTGACGGCAACACAACTCCCACACATTGCATGGGGAGTACAAGTTGGACCAATGTCTCAGACAACTGTGGCCCGATACCGGGGATTTTGTCTACCAGGACTTTCAATTCACCTAGGAACTTCTGATTGCAAGATATATGTACAGCACTACCCATCCTATGCACTATTCACACAAATGTATCACAATAAACACACTAATACACCATACTTGCCTCTGTTGTGATTCCAACGTGGGTGCTGTTATGGGGATGATGAACTGCAAAATTACACTGTGTATGCGAACTGCAACAGCAAGTACAACACAGGCATGTGAGTAAAGGCAACGTGACACATATGAGGGAGACACACCACCAGGGCTACACAACACATACACACCTAGGCCATCTGACTCATTGCCTACACTGATGTTGCCAGGAAGACGGTGCAATGCACAGACACCACACCTATTCCCAGTTGTAGTCAAGTAGCCCACAGGTGCAGTAAGCAAATGGCAGTCAAATGTGTGACCACAGACAACGCACATCACAAAGTGAAGCACAGGTTTATTACACAGTTGCAACATGTCGTAACCACTACAGATGCAAGGTAATCCCACCTGGCAGCGGCACACAGTCAACAACTGTAGAAGGAAGGAAGTCCATGGGTGTGGCGCACATCACCTGTAGGGACACAACAGCTACCACCCTGGAAGTACAATCACGTCGTCGGTGGATACAGTTGACCAAACGAATCTGAAAGTACCCTGTGAAGGACAGAAATGACACACAGTCAAAAGCAATGGAGAACAGGACAGAACAGCAAAACTAATGCACAATACATGTTACAAGATACCCACCCAGAACCAAGTCAGCATGTCAACACTGTTGGGGAGTACAGACCACCTGTAAGCACACATCGCTACACACATCCAGTCAAGTAGCCCATGGACACACTCCAACAGCACCAGAGCACCACCTACACATATCATGCCAACTCACATCATTGACATGACACCTCAGGATACTCACATTCAGCTAAAGAAGTTGGTGATGAGCTAATGCGAACATCATCATCATCATCATCATCACTGGCATCATGGTCCAGGCCAGGGTCCTCCACAGGTGGCGGATGTTGGTCATTGTCATCCTGGATGAGAGGCAACTCCTTCCGCACTGCCAGGTTGTGGAGCATGCAGCAGACGATGATAATCTTGCACACTTTCGCAGGGGCATATGGGAGGGACCCTCCGGTCTTGTCCAGGCAGCGGAAGCGGCTCTTCAGGAGACCAAATGTCCACTCAATCACTCTCCTGGTCCGACCATGTGCCTCATTGTAGCGCATCTGGGCTGGTGTCACAGGGTTCCTGAGGGGTGTCAGCAACCACGGCATGTTGGGGTATCCCGAGTCACCTACGGACAGACAAGTGCACATTAGCTGACTTGGAAAAGTGGGCGGAATACTACAGATCAGATCACACACAATGGCACAAAGTCAGTACACACCGACAAGCCAGGCACGCTGGTTCTGCATCTGTGCCATCATCCTGGGGATGCGACTACTCCTCATCACAAAGGCATTGTGTGCTGAACCAGGGAAACGGGCACACACGTGTGTGATGGTCATATCTGCAAGACACACCACCAGTGCATTGACCGAGTGGTAGTGCTTGCGGTTCCTGTAGGCCTGCTCCTGGGCCTGTGGTGGTACCAAAGCCACATAAGTCCCATCAATGGAGCCAATGACATGCGGCATCCTCCCCAGGGCATAGAAGTCACTCTTCACGTCAGTGAGTCGTTGCAGTCTAGGGAAATAGATGTACCGGTTCAAGAATAGCAACATTGCCACCAAAACATCGCGGAGCACACAGCTCAACATGGTCTGTGACATCCCACCAGCAGTCGCCACAGTATGTTGGAAGGTACCGGTGGCAAAGAAGTGTAGGGCTGCCATCACCTTCACCTTGGGGGTCAGCGCTGTAGGATACGGCCGGCCAGGCTGCAAATGTGGGGCCAACTGCACTGCCAAATCCTCAATCAGCTGCCTGGTGAAGCGGTACCGTCGGATGCTGTCCCGTTCCACCATCGTTGCCAGGTCTGGGAATGGTCGATGGACAGCAGGAGCCCTGCAGTGCAGAGGAGAAGAAAGCAAGATTGTCAGTCAGCCCACATATGCGGCATTGAACACACTCAATATCCCAACATACATCATTATGAGGCACAACTACATGAAGTGTGCAGTTCCGTAAGGACATGTATGGTACATACATGGCCAACATCTGTCATCACGGTTCAACCAGTGGCATCAATAAGTCCCAGGTTGGCCCATTGGATATCATGAGGCCGTGTCACAGTTCCCATCTCCTGCTGCCGTGTCACAATCACCCCCCACAGTGACATGTGAGGACAGATGTGCCCCAGGCATCACAGCTCAACGACAGGTACATTCCCAGGGACCCTGTATTGCCACATGGACACTGGCATTACATGGAGTATCATGTATACACCACAGCAAAACAACTATGACCCCCACAGGTAGTGGTCCCACTTGCCACTGCAGGACAGACATGGACGTCTGTGACACACACACATACAACATCAAAGTCCATGCACACACAACGTGGATGTGGAGACTGTCTCCCATTGTGCACATGAAATCAGAGACATTGTAAACACTACATGCACACAGACTGTGGAGGACCATCACTATTGTGCCACTGGGACACCCTGGCTCAAACATACCGTCCCACATGGGACTCATGGGGTATGTGACATGACATACACATACACCACCGTGAAATGTGACCATGGCACATGCACAGATATGAACAGTTGCACATCACAGTGGTCATGTACACGTAAAACCCAGGATCCTGTCCCCATGAACACGTGCACAGCCTGGGGGTGGCTGCCCCCAGGTGACACCCACAGGACAACATGTACACCAACATACACACAATAGGAAATGCAGCCTTACATGCCTTATCATACAGTTTGGACAGGCTGTCGTGTTGTAGGTGTGCCCCTCACTCCCTGGGAGCTATCTGTGGCTGGCATATGTCCATCTGAGACAGGCATGGTGACATATGCCAGTCACTTGTACAGGGATGCGTTGAACAGCAATGGACCGATCGGTGCCCCCGGCCGGCCCATTGCATTCAATTTGTGGAGGTACGCGTTGTACCCCTGTACGCGTTGATCAGCAATGGACCGATCGGTGCCCCGGCCGGCCCATTGCATTCAATGTGTGCGGGTACGCGTTGTACCCTATGCGCGTTGTACCGCAATGGACCGATCGGTGCCCCCGGTCGGCCCATTGCATTCAATGTGTGCGGAGTACGCGTTGTACCCCTGTACGCGTTGATCAGCAATGGACCGATCGGTGCCCCGGCCGGCCCATTGCATTCAATGTGTGCGGGTACGCGTTGTACCCCTGTACGCGTTGATCAGCAATGGACCGATCGGTGCGCACCCATTGACAATGGCCTAGCCTGGCAACGGACGCGTTTCGAAATTCGAACGAGTCGGTTGCTGGAAATTCAGTTGGTCACCCACAACAATGTTGCAAAATCATGTATGTCATGAAGTTGAAGATTTGAAGGATGCTGTGGGCGTGTATTGGTGCTGCTATTCCATGGATTGGCCAGATTCAGAAGATGCAAACAACTTGGACCTATCACTTTGGACACAAGGGACAGTATCTGCCTCTCCAGCACATATATATTGCTGGCTGTTACCCTGAGAGCTCACTTGCCTGCACTACATGCTCCAGGGTGACATCTGCCACTGCACTGCTGCTGTCTCTGCCCCTCTGGACCCTGCAATGGCACGTACTGTGGAGAGAGCCCCAGCCTTCAGCCTTGAGGAGAACCAGGCCCTGCTGGACAGCCTACTTCCACAGTACAGCAAGCTGTATGGGACACCAGGGGAGCAGGTGAGTGTTCTGTGCACTGCCTTTCTGAATGTGCATTTTGTCTGACTAGCAAGGCTGAAAGTCTGCACGCCACTGGCTAGCAGGCTCACTGAGTAGTTGTCACCCCCCATAGTCTGTAGTGACATGCACTGGACAGGTATGGTGCAGTGACAGTGCATTTGAACAAGGTTTTACTTCCCATGCAATGATACCATGTAGTGACTTCTGGCAAACTGTCCATGGGCAGCTTTGCACTGCCTGTGTACATCATGTGCCCCTGTGTGCGAACATCACCCTCATCATCATCATCATCATCACTGGCATCATGGTCCAGGCCAGGGTCCTCCACAGGTGGCGGATGTTGGTCATTGTCATCCTGGATGAGAGGCAACTCCTTCCGCACTGCCAGGTTGTGGAGCATGCAGCAGACGATGATAATCTTGCACACTTTCGCAGGGGCATATGGGAGGGACCCTCCGGTCTTGTCCAGGCAGCGGAAGCGGCTCTTCAGGAGACCAAATGTCCACTCAATCACTCTCCTGGTCCGACCATGTGCCTCATTGTAGCGCATCTGGGCTGGTGTCACAGGGTTCCTGAGGGGTGTCAGCAACCACGGCATGTTGGGGTATCCCGAGTCACCTACGGACAGACAAGTGCACATTAGCTGACTTGGAAAAGTGGGCGGAATACTACAGATCAGATCACACACAATGGCACAAAGTCAGTACACACCGACAAGCCAGGCACGCTGGTTCTGCATCTGTGCCATCATCCTGGGGATGCGACTACTCCTCATCACAAAGGCATTGTGTGCTGAACCAGGGAAACGGGCACACACGTGTGTGATGGTCATATCTGCAAGACACACCACCAGTGCATTGACCGAGTGGTAGTGCTTGTGGTTCCTGTAGGCCTGCTCCTGGGCCTGTGGTTGAGACATGTATATACAACTGTGTCATGCACGGATATGTTGCATGTGTAGTAATGGCCTTTTCACTTTGTCATCCTGACAGGTTAATGCCCATCGGAAGCAGGAGATCTGGAAGGACATCGTCCGGGCTGTCCGGTCCGTGGGGGTCTACAAGCGCTGGATCCGCAACTGCCAGAAGAGGTGGCAGGACCTTCGGGGCTGGACCCGGAGGATTGCACGGGTCCAGCTGAAGCTGTCGCCTCCTCACAGGAGGGGCGGAACACAGACCCTGACCCCCCACATGCTCCAGATCCTGGCGGTGGTGTTTCCAGACCTGGATGGGCAGCTGAAGGCCAGACAGCAGCAAGGAGGGGGTGAGTCAAAGACTGCACTGTGAACTCTGTATTACATGCTATGTGCCCTCCTCTGGCCTGGTTCAACTGCCACAGTACAGCAGTCATGTTGTCCAGGAGCCATGTCCCTCTATTGTGCACTGCCCACTCCTCATCTGATACCCAGGTGTGGCCCTTACATTCAGGGAATTGTGTCACTTGGGACTGTGTCCTTGCAGTTTGCTTCACTAAAGGTGGGGGACAGCATCTGTTTCCCTAACTCTGTTGTGGGCATCATGGGTGGGTCCATTGTTCACACAACACCTGTGTTCGGACATGTAATCTGCGTGTTGCTTTGATATGCGGTCCACTTGCTGAGCTGAGCCACCACATGTGCCTGGGGTATGTGGCACACACCCATGCAGCGGGTGGGATCAATGTTTGGGCCCCAGGAGTGTGCAGATTACGTGAGTCACACATACATAGCCAGCTATCCTCTGTCCAGGGCTCATCCCTCATTCATGTGGGGCAGGACAGTCATGCCTACTCCAGGCCATGCAATGCACTCTGTACTCCCACTCCCGTGTATCAGCTGACACATTGTGCGCAGTGATTTGACCCCTCAGGTGTCTGCCTCTATGTCAGTGTGCTGTGGATTTGTTGCCAGGACTGCTGGGGTGTTTCCCGGTAGGGGCTCAGCATGCCACTGGAAATGTGACCATAGGAGACGATTCTTGTGTGTCACATAGGTGTTTGATCAGCTGCCCGTGCAGACTGGGGTATGCGAATGTGAAGTTCAGGCAGCTGTTCCCCATTCACAGCAGATTGTGAGGGGCTCAGGTTCAGAGGGTAGTGTCACAGGTCTCCCATATGTCCAATCGGTATGACCTGGACAGATGAGGGTTAAGATGATGTGTTGTGTGGGGGATGTACATGTGCACTTGTGCAGCTCCAGGACTTGCATTCCCCATGACCTACTATTGTGACACAGTGCAGAGTGTTGTTGTCTGGCTGCCAAGTCATACATCACTGAGACAGTGATGTATGACTTAGCAGTCATGCCTCCGCCATGGCATGTGTCTACTTATTGGTGATCCTGCAGGGGAGTGACATGTGCTACATCCACACCATTGTGGCGATGGCTATCAGGACATGGGTGCATCATGGTGTCTGTCGCTGGTATGCATCACATGCATTTCCTATTTGACTCTGGGCGTCCCTTTCATCCGGAAACCTGTACTGACTCAGTGGCAAGAGTTGTGATGTGTGCATGTCCACATGCTACACCGTGTCCTCTGCACTGTCCAACTACTGTGTAGTTGGTGCATGTGTCCACACTGGGGTGTTGCTATCCAACAGACACCAGACAGATGGGTGCAAGGCCATGTGGGATGTGAGTGCCATGGTTGGCATCAGACTGACAATTGGCTTCTCCAGTTCAGTTAGGGCACTTTTAGCAGTGTACAACTAATGATTCCAGGGCTTGCTCTGTAATGTGCTGTGCTCACAGTGGTGTGTGCGTTTGGTGCAGGTGACTGATGTCTGACTGTTTCCCCATTGTTTGCAGATACATCCACGGCCACGGAAGGGGACAGCTCCACGGACCAGGAGGAGCCGGAGAGCCAGACTGGGTCAGCAGCCGAGGAGTGGTCGGAGGGACCCAGTGGCACGGAGGGCGAGGGGAGCCACACTGAGGAGTCCTCAGCACCATCCACCTCAGCTGAGGACCAGAGCAACTTGGAGGATGACTCCCTTATGGAGGCGGGTGTCAGCAGCCACCACACCCCAGCTAGTGTTGCTGTCCCCGCCACCACCAGCACCACCACCGCCCTCCCATCGGCTCCCATTCCCCAGGTCCGTGGAGGCTCCCATGTTCGGGAGCGTGTCTCCTTTGGGCCAGGCACCGCACCCCCTGCCCCTGTGTCCCCTGCTGCCCTGAGTGAGGAGTCTGTGTACCTCCTTCGCCAGCTCCATGTAGGGCAGACAGCCATGCTGAGTGTCCTCCATGCGCACACCGCTCTGTTGACTCAGCTGGTGTCATTCATGGAGGGCATCTCATCGGGCATGTCTGACCTACAGAGGGGCAAGAGGTCCATGGACTCCTCCCTGACGGCAGCAGTGTCCCTCCTCAGACAGTCCCTCACCCCTCCTGCCTCTGCTCCATCCACACTCCCCAGCACCTTACCCGTCCCAAGCACACACACACCGGCACAGGCACACACCAGCACACACACGTCCAGCACACAGACACACACGCCACAAACAAAACGCACACGCACGCACACGCACAGTCAGGGGACTGAAACCAGACTCACAGGGGATGGGGCCCTGGAACACACACACGCATCCACGAGCACTGCGCAGTCCTCAGTTGCCTCTCCCTCCAAAGCATCCTCCCTTGCCTCACCTGCAACCCCAAAGACCCAGCGGCTCTTCCTCAGTGACCTCGGCCTCTTCCCCTCCGATCCAGCTGATACAGCATTCAGGGGGAAGAGGAAGCCCACCCACACGGAGCAGAGTGCCCCTCGCCCCCGGACACCCTCCCCCAGGCACAGACAGACTGAGGCCCCCACCCGCAAGTCCCCCGGAGTCGTAAGAGCAAGACCCCGCCGCCGCCCTGCAGCTCAGGCACCAGGTCTCCTTCCTCCATCCCTCAGGCCCCCACTCCACAGGTGCCCCCACCACACCCTGCCCCAGGTTCCCCCACCCACAGCTATACCATCCCCAAGAGGATCCGGCCTTCTCCCCCTGCCACTTGCTCTCCCGGCACCACACCCCCGCTGCGCTTGTCTGTGCCACTGATGTGGTGAGGGTGTCCTCCCCCTCTGTCCAGCCCACCTTGCCTGTTCCCCATTCTCCTCCCCTGGTGGTAGGCACTGCAGTGGAGTCCACTACCACCCTGTCTGACTTGGGCACTGCAGTGGCGGACCTGTCCACTCCATCTGCAGGGTCCACTGCAGTCGTGCCGGCACCCACAACATCTGAGTCATGCCCCCCAGTTGTGCCGGCACACACCATGTCAGACACCTCCACTGCAGTTGTCAGTGGCTCTCCAGCACCCACCACCCCTTCCCTGCTTCCTCCTGGTGAGCCCTGATCCTGTCCCTGCGGTGCCTGGCCTGCCCCCCGGTTGCCCCTCCTAGTGGATTGTCCCTGGTTTTGTGCAGGCATGCGTAGGGTGACATCTGCCACTGTCACCCTGTTTGGACTTTGACAATGGACTGGCCATTGGCCTTTGTGTTTTTTCTGGACTTTGTTTTCATTACACACATATGCTGAATAAAGCAACTTTCTGTTCTCTAGTGCTTATGCTTCTGATGTACATGTTGTTGATGATGCTAACCATGCCCTTGCTGCAGTGATGGTGATATTTGGTCTCATGATAATGAAGTGTTACTGTGCAGGAACCCATGTGGTCCAGGGGGAATGTGTCCTATCCTGTGGTGTATCCATGTCATCCATAGCAGCATCTGAGGGTGTCATGTGTTCAGTATTTGGCAATGGGTTTTCCTACTTAGATTAGCTATTTCACATCTGTGGCTTCCACCCCTGCACATCTGTTGTGCCTGCCATTGTTCAATTCGTCTACTTCCCTGACCGTGTGGAACATCTGATTTGTCCTAGGTCTGAGTGTAATTTCAATTACGTCTGGAGTAATCAGAGTAATTTTGGTAATTTTGCATTATTCTTTGATGCTGAAGTACCAATAATTACATGATTACTCCTCCTGGCATAATTAAGAGTAACTTTGGGGGAAAAAATCCTTCCATGAGATCTCATTTAGTGAGCGTGAGCACATTTTGAACATTGTGGCAATGGGGTCCAAACCCCCATCATCACAGTGACCAAAAGGTTAGTGAGCGTGAGCAGCGGCTCATGCTCGCTTTTCGTGTTCTGCTGCATTTTGCCTTAAGTAATTAGCTCTAAATGCTGGTAGTATAGTGGGGAAAAATCATACCCCCAAGAGCACATTTAGCGAGCATAAGTGACTGCTCGTGCTCACCATTTGTGTTCTGTTGCATTTAGCTCTATTTCTTACTGCAAAATGCATCCTTCAGTCCATTTTGAATACAAGAGAGCATTTTGCGCTAAGAAAATATCGCTAAATGCCGATATTAAGTTGGGGAAAAATCCTACCCCAAGAGCACATTTAGTTTTCTTAGCGCAAAATGCATCTTCGAATTCATTTTGGCCACGAGATGACATTTTCGTGCTAAAAAATAGCGCTAAATGTAGAATTACTTTTCTCATGTAATTTAAGCATAATCGAGCTGAATTCTAAAGTAATTCTGTGTGATTACGCTACATGGAATTACGGGACTTACACCCATCCCAAATTTGTGCATAAAGAACACTGCTTCTTACTCTGCCTTGTCTGCAGTTCAAGAGGCATTTTGACTTTGACTGGAACCATTGAGAATTTTGATGGATGCATTAGTCAGAGCACTGAGCTACAGACCATGAATAAGACATCTGAATCTGAGTTATACACACAATGCTTGGCCATAGATTGTGAACTCTGTTCACATCTCAGATGAATCAATATGATCTGTGGTTGAACAGTCAGTTTATGACTTCAGCTAAATGCAAACAGCGCACATCCATATGCTTTGCATTATTTCTATGCAGTCAGACTATGTAATTTAATTTGGTTAGAGGACTAGAGTACTCAACAAACTAGTGCCAATAGAGGTTTCAAAATCACACATAACCATGGGCCACATGTACAATGGAAACATTTTGCGAGTTCCTAATTGCGACTTTTTGTGACTTGCAATTAGGAACTGACAAAATGCGATGTACAACAGTGTCTCTGACACTGTTTGCGATTCCCAATGGGGTCACAATTGACCGGCCTTATCAAAATTCATGAGGTAGGTTGCAATTTGCGGCACATTGGGCATGCCCTGTAATCACAGGGATGGGGGCCACCATGTCTGTGATTGCTTTTTAAATAAAGCATTTTTTTAAAATGCAGCTAATTTTCCATAAAGGGAAACGGGATGCATTTAAAAAAATTAAAATGATTGTTACCTTTTAATTTTTTAAGAGTAGGCAGTGGTCCATGGGACCACTGCCTGCGCTTAAAAAATGTTGGTGTCCACATTCACAAAGGGGAAGGGGTCCCTTGGGGACCTTTCCTGTTTAAGATTGGGTTACCACCTCCTTCACGGAGGCGGTAAAAGATGAATGTTTTGTGACCGCATTCGGGTTGCAAAACATTCATACATGCCCCTGTGACCCGCTATTAGGAAGGGACCCCCTTGAAACGCGCCTTCCAAATACCAATTTGCAAACCCTATTTTGGGAGTCGGTAATAGATTACTGACTTGCAAAATAGGGTTAGTACACTTCAAAATTATGCTTTAGCTGTCAGAAACTGCACGATTCTCCATTTGCGACCATTGAAACGTGTCGTACATGTGGCCCCTAATCCCTCAAATGCTGCATGATGCAATAAACACCTTCAATGAAATGCCAATACAAGATCTGAAACAACTAAGACTTCATAAGAAACCCATGAAAAATAGTTTATTATAATTGCATTGGAAGGCTTTAAAAAATTTGAAACCGAGTGCTCAAACATTATCAAACCTCTCACAAAGAGCAAAACGTAGTAGTGATGTTTAGAGAAGTGTGCATTTTTGAAGCTTTAAAAATGTAAAGGAATGTTATGAGCACATCAGTATAATAGACTGCAAGAAAATAATGAACAAATTCCATTATATTTTGATTGATTGACTGGCATGATAGGAGCATCATAGAATTATAGAATTTTCATTTTTTGAAGTGATCACCTCGATTGTCAACTTTATCTTCTGCTCAAAGTTCACAAAGACCCTTTAGGTCCTCCCCTGGGTGTCCTATTTTGTCTTCAGACTAGTTTACTGGAAACCATATCTATATAGATTAATCATTATTTACCTGTCTGTAGGCATTATTCATATCTTTTTTTTTTAGAACAGTCATTAGTCCATCAGGGCCTAAATTTATTCATTTTCATTTTGGGAGAACTGAATTACTAAGCAACACGGCAAGCTAACTGGCAAGCGTTGTTGACATTATATGTATGCTTATGTATTGTTTGTTTGTTCAATGACCTTTTGGACACATATTTTACAGTACCTTTAATTTTAAAAAATAGCATGGAAGCAGCAGAAGGATTACAAAAGGACCCAATTCACAATTAGATGGAAAAGTTTTTTGGGGGGGTTCCCACACCTGGTATATACTAACAATGCAAGTGAGGCATTTAATGATTGGGGTGTATTGTGAATACAGACTATTCTCTTATTGAGTCATAATGTGCATATTCAATGTTTAGTGCACCAAAACCTACATATTGTGTCTTAATTGGGTGTTTAACCTTAATAGATTTCACAAGAAACTACCTGGTGAAACATATCAGTAAAAAACAGTGGGCTGTGATAATTGTTGCAAGCCTTGGAATTATGAGCCCTACACTAGGATTAGAATGTAATTCATACTTAGAATCAAGGCCAAACACTAAAAAGAAATGGTCAACTTTAGGTCAATATCCCGACTTCTGCTTATTATAGATAAACCACATTTCCTCATGTAGTATTCATGAGCAAAATTGCATCTTGTCAGACCCCCATACAGGTGTCCGCAGGTCAGAAAGTGGCTACTAGGACCTGTTGTAGGGATTCTGCACATACACAGAGCTATGCACAGGATAATAGGACCTCGGAGTATAGTGGTGAACCAACCATGCACCTTAGTACCCACAATCCGACTAGCTTTAGCGTCTCATTAGCAACGATGCTACCAATGATTAGACAACCCAGAACACGGTCTCTCTCTCTCAGGACTCGCAGGAGCAAGGACACCCTTTCATAACTCACTCATACTTGTCCACAACGTGCGTAATAAGAGACACTGTATAGTTTAAAATGTTTATTTCAACTACCGTGCTCTAAGATGCAATATCTAGATGCAAGGTTTACATCATCAGACAAGCACAGCTCTTCTCTCTGGAAAGGTTTTTCTCCAAGTGTCTCTAACAGTGAAATCACAATATTAAAAGCACACAAATTTCTCCAGTGCAGCTGCATTCAGTGTTATGTCTAAGTGCGAGGGCTGACCAGATCCAGCAAGAACAAGGGACATTGTTTTTCGACCTTGTACATGATGTGCAGACGAAACCCAAAGGGAACAGGAGGAAAGGTGAAAGGCAAAAAGGCAGACAGTTCTAAAATAGCCGGGCACAAGCAGAGGCTGGAAAAACAAAGCCACAAAGTAACGTGCGCAAAGAGGCATCATGGCAGCCAGGCCCAAGCCAACTTAGCAAGGCATACCATGAGGCCACAAACCACATGACACCCTCCCCTGGTCAGTCCATTGGTGAAGACATAGGACGAAGACAGAGTTCAAATAGATGGAGCAGAATAGTAGCGTCTGTGATGGAATAGTCCCCAATGAAGGACAATGAATGGGAGAGAAAAAAAAAGAAAAAATGCAGAATAAAAAATCCCAGGGAGGCAGGACGCCGAAAGCAGAGGCCCCCTAATCCAATAGAGTGTAAGTGCAGAAAAACGCCACACCTTCCAAGAGGACGTCGTTGGAATCGTCAGAAAAAAGAGACGCCATCCAGTCCAATAAATCAAAACTGCATTCATGTTCCTGCATTCATGTTCCTCGCAAGATGGAGCAGCGAACAGCATTGCGGGACAACTTGCGTGATACTCAATAAAACTTTGTTGTAGTAGAGTCTGAGCAGCCGCCCAGACATCCCATTGTGCCAAAATTCCAAGTGCAGCCGCACGCGCCATGTAGCCAGCACCGGAACAGTCCTGTTCATGGGCCTCTAAGGGACCCATCAACTGGACAAAATCCGGGTGAGACAGAGACGTATTGGAGAGGCAATAATCCAAAGACCATGAGAAAGGACATCGGATGCAAGGCATCACAGGTTGCACGCAAGTGAAATACGCAAAGCGAAAAGAAAGTTTATAAGACACACTCAGTGTCGCCAATGGCAGGACGCCGAAGCCGGCAAGGATGCGCTCACGGAGCATCCGGAGTCGACCTGGGTCGAGGAGGCCCCCAGGAAGTGCAGCCATTGCGTAGCAAACAGACCAAAAGCAATATACCAGCCGCTAAGGCGAGGATCAACGGAAAGCCGCCAATGACGCTGGAAAAAATGGAATGAATAAAAGCCGGTATTACACCAAAGATAGTTTGAAAGGAGGTAACAAGGCCAGAGCCCACAACTTTAAAAAAGTGCACAAGACCTTCGGTGCGCGATGCATTAAAAACACGGTGAATCAGGTCACCGAAATGTTGTGGGAGGTTTGTGTTCAAAAGGGCCTGTATTTCACTGTGGGTACTCGCCACCTGGAGAATGAATGTCTCCCGGGCGGATGTGAGCATAACCTCCTGGTTCAATAATAGCGCCTTTATTCTGCTCAATTTATTGAAATCCGCCTTCAAAGTCAGAATGGAAGGCCAAATGGAACTATCTATGATGTCGTGCGGGGGAGGAAAAAACACATTTTTGCAGCAGACAACCCTGTGGGAAACTGTTACAATATAGGGTATGCCGGCTAGCATGCCACAGCAGTCCTGATTATTCAGAAGGAGATAGCTACCATTCGCAAGCACAGTGAAAGTAGGAGATATAGCAGGAGCAGGAATGCCCTACAAAACACAAGCAAGATTTGGAGCCGAAACATTACAAGCTCCGTGCAATTTAATGTTTTTGCAGATAAGGGAATGACCCACAGTAGAATCGCATGACTCCCCTGTGAGAAAAACTTCCTTTCCGTCCCTAAGGCATTTATACATGAAAGGCAGGGACCAAAGTTCATGCAGGAAGGCACTGCCCAAGGGCTGAAAACGGCCCACCGGATAATGTTTCATGCATGAACTGAGTTCAAATAAAGAAAAAGGCAAGGCGATAACCCCATGAACTAGCCACACTGTGGAATCCAATTCCGCCACAGAGAATGGTAAGGGCTCTATTTTTTCGATATGTAACAGAGTGTATGTTGCATCTTTCATGGACATGAATTGCTGTTTCTCAGTTAAATTAAACGGCAAGAATAAGGCAGAGGTATTCAAAAAATGCCAAGGAACTTTACCCATTTTAAGTGTTTGCAAAGTCCATGCAAACTGCATCACTGAACGCAATTGATTCTGACCATGATATAACACAGAAACATCATCTTGTACAATATCAACAACAGAGAAACAATATTCTCTAATGTGTAAATGCGGGAAGACAGGGTATTAATACTATTGTCAACAACAGCAAGCACCTTTTCTAAATTTGCTTGATCTATTTCCCGTAGACGGGAAGCAGCTTCAATTTGCGAAAGCTTCCAGAGTTCATTGTAAGTTTCATAAATGAATCTCTTAGGTCGAGGGCCACGAGGCCCCAGAACAAAATCGGACAGATCAATGTTGCCTGATAGAAGGGATAAATGTTGTTTAACAGAATCTAATGAAGAGTGCTGCAACCACTGTTTACATAATTTACCAACAGAATATGTTGTAACAGTACGAGAGTCAGAAAACCTTGGGTCTGGCCTATCCTGTTTGTAACCAGGAGCCGAGTCAAGAAAACGCAGTTGGCAGGCATTTGCCGCCGTTGGCCAAGCCAACCAGGGTGACTGAACAAACGTGGAGACATTAAATGAATTGTTCTGAAACAAAACTTGCAAATCTGTAAGGGAAACATTGAAATGCAAGCTCTCGTTGGGAGTGGAAGACAATACAGGAATGGAAGGCGCATTTAATTGTTTGGAAGTAGCTAAACCCCAACACGTTGTTTGATAGATGGTATGATTTAAAAATAAAATTTGGGCCGGGATAAGGCAAGCACGGTGCAATGCCTCTGTGCCTTGCACCTGCCATGATTTGGTGCCCCAAATAGATTCAATCAATCAATCAATCACAAGATTTGTAAAGCACACTACTTACCCGCGAGGGTCTCAAGGCGCTGAGGGAGAGGAGGGGGGGTGTTGCCGCTACTGGTTGAATAGCCAGGTCTTGAGTCATCTCCTGAAGGTCAGCAGGTCTTGGGTCTGTCGTAGGTTGAGGGGAAGGGTGTTCCAGATCTTGGCGGCGCGGTGAGAGAAGGATCTGCCTCCGGTGGTGGTTCTCCGGATGCGCGGAATGGTGGCCAGGGAGAGGTCGGCGGAGCGGAGCTGACGGTTGGGAATGTAGAAGGAGAGTCGACTGTTGAGGTAGGCTGGGCCGGTTTTGTGGAGTGCCTTGTGTGCGTGGATCAGGAGTTTGAAGGAGAGTCTCTTGTCGACGGGGAGCCAGTGCAGGTTTTTCAGGTGGGGGGTGATGTGGCTGTGGCGTGGAATGTCGAGGATCAGGCGTGTAGAGGCGTTTTGGATTCTTTGCAGTCGTTTGATGAGCTTGGTCGGGGCTCCTGCGTAGAGGGCGATTCCGTAGTCGAGTCTGCTGCCGATGAGGGCCTGGGTGACTGTTCTTCTCGTGTCTGTCGGGATCCACCTGTAGATCTTGCGGAGCATGCGGAGGGTGTTGAAGCAGGAGGAGGAGACTGCGTTGACTTGCTTGGTCATGGTGAGCGTTGAGTCGAGGATGACTCCCAGGTTGCGTGCATGGTCGGTTGGTGTCGGGGGTGCCCCTAGTGACGAGGGCCACCAGGAGTCATCCCAGGCTGATGGGTTGGAGCCGAGGATGAGGATCTCCGTCTTGTCTGTGTTCAGCTTAAGTCGGCTGCACTTCATCCAGTCAGCGACGGCTTTCATTCCTTTGTGGAGGTTGGATTTGGCGGTGAGGGGGTCCTTGGTGAGGGAGAGGATCAGTTGAGTGTCGTTGGCGTAGGAGATTATGTTGAGGTCGTGCTGTCGGGCGATGCTGATTTCAAGTCAATGGTGTCCTGCCAGTGCTCATAACCACCCACAGCTAAGGCGTTCAAAAAGGAACCCAAATATAGCAATTTGGTGTGGGTCAACATGATTTTCTGAGTGGACGAAGTGTTTAATTTAAAATAATAGGACCCAGGGTTCGATCTATCAAAGTCTGTAAAATAAGTAAACTTATTTCTAAGAGTCTGGGAGCTACCTGGCAAAGGGTCGGACAATGCTCCCACTGGGTGTAATTAAAAGGACCCCGAAGGGAACTTGGTTTATGGAGAAAATGGTTGCCCCAATGCTGGTGACAATATAAATCGGCATAACTTGCAGAAGTCATGTACAAATCGTCAGCATTAAAAGCAGCATAATATTTCAAATCAGTAAATAACGATTCAACTGCATGCACATCCCTATCGTCAGAATGAATATTACTTTTAACGACATCACCCATTGAAACACGGAGGACATTTGGTACATTAATTATCTTGGTTGGTCCATGAATTTGGAAATTTACCGCATCCCATACGATGCCATCAGCGACTGGGAAAGCTGAAATGTTCACAAATGTGTGGTCACGCTTCATGATGTGAGAAGAAGAATGCGGAGCCAAAGTTCCAGCGACACAGTTCACTGCAGAGCGTTCTGGTAAATAGTGACCATTGATGAGTAGAAAAAAAACTGTGACAAAGCCAATGGACATGAACAGAAAAATCAGGAATAGCACCAACCAGATGTATGTCCATGGTGGGATCAAAAAATTGTCTCTGAACCAGGATACAAAAATACTGAATCTGGATGGGATAAGTGCTGAGGTGGAATCCGAGTCAAAAGAATAACGTGTTGGGCTCAGTGGCGTTGTTGGTAGGTGAGCCACCGACTCGGTGGCGGGGTAGGTATACTCAGTCTCATCGTTGCAGGGGAATCTGGGTAGTCGAGTAAGCAATCAGGCAAATCTACCATCTCGATAGCAACATCAGTGACCGTGTGGGCTGGAGGGCCACAAACATTTGTCCGGGAAATGACTGGACAAGAGACCGCTGGTGTTACACTATTCAGGATCGGCCAGATGTTGTAGCTTGACATTGTCCACTGAGATGTATCTGTTGTCCTTGCGACCAGGAAGTGGTGGTAAGATGACTGTACGAGTACCCTTCAAGCCTAGGACTGGAACCGGAGCACAATAAGAGGGGCCAAATTCTTTTTTGTTCTCCACCTTCTCTCGGACCAGGTCTCCAACCTTCGGAAGCCAGCCGGCAACCGGAATCTGCAGCGCAGCGTCTGTGGCTGAAGGTAAATGTTCGATTGCAAGTTTGTCTCGGGCTTCTTGTAAGTCCTGTAACATAGTAGAATGGTTATCTACATCAAAGATTGTGGATTGCTCCGCCATGTCTAGACCATCGAGGTCGGGCACAAACATTCGTATGCCAAAGAGCATTTCGTATGGGGTCCGCCCACCCAGAGGTCTTCTAGGGAGATTATTAAGTGCACGTTGTACGGTATACAAGTGGGCCAGTCAGTTCCTGCCAGTACCTAAGACTCTAGCTGTCAAGGATTGCTTAAAGTCACGGTTCATTCGTTCAACAATCAAATTGCCCTCAGGCCGATATGGAGACGAAAATTTCACCCGCACCCCCAGTGACCCCATCGCGTCCTTGTACGCCTTAGAGGCGAACGCCGGACCTTGGTCAGAATGGAAGGTGCCAAAGGCAAAAATTCCCACAAAGACACGCAAATCCCTTATGACATTTCGAGCGTCAGCACTCCGTTGCGGCCAAACCCAGATGAAACGTGTGCACGAATCCACTGCAACCAAGATGTACTTATATGCAGTGTCAGAGGAGAAGGGACCGCAGTGATCCAGGTAAACACACCCAAAAGGTCTGTTAGAAATGCAGAGCGGGGTTTGTGGTGGTCGTGTAACCGTGGAAGGCTTAATCTGCTGACAAACGTCACAAGAAAGCACATAAGTACGGGTCTGTTTATATAAACCACACCACCAGTAGCGCTGCTGCAAGATGGAAACCATCGCAGACATGCCAGCATGAGCCGAAGCCATGCCTTCGAGTGCGGCCGTTATCAAGGAAAGTCTGCGGTCCGCGTTGGGAATCAGCCGATCACCAACGTCTGGAATTCTTACGTAAGGAGCCTGTTCGGGACCTAGTTGATAAGAGTATTTGGAAGGGAAACCCCGTGGGTAATTAGCACCTTCCTTTGTCGCAGCAATACCTGCCAAAATATCATTATCTATTTTAGTCATGGATCTTGTAACTGCAGCTACTGAGCACGTGGCTACTGCAGATTTGGCAGCTTCGTCTGCCAAACCGTTACCGACAGCGTGTGCGCCCACACGCTGGTGGCCAAGAGTGTGAATCACCTGTGTGAGAGGCAGACGTTGTTTCAGATCTGCCACTCGAACCCAAAGCATTTTATGCTTAATTGTGCTGCCTTTTGCATCTCTATAGTTGTTTTGCGACCAAAAGAATAGATTTTCATTGAAAGACTGAACACAGTAGTAAGAATCGCATACAATAAGAGTGGTCACGTCCGGATTAGCGAACTCAAGTGCTAGCACCAATGCGCGCAGCTCGGCCAATTGTGCAGTACTGTCGCCTAGTGCCTGAGTGTGCACTACAGTCGATTTGAACTTACCGTTCACCATGGTACCTGCAACAATAGCACATGCCGCGGAATAAGCATGCTTGGAACCCGTGGCCGGTTGTGCCGAACCATCGGTATAGATAATACATTCGTACTCCTCAAGCGGTAGCAAAGACAGAGGAGGAGGATGAACGAATTCATACTGTAAAAACTCCTGCGTCTGAAGTGAAGAATCAAAGATAAAAGTGACATCCGGAGATGTCAGAGATGTAGCCCATTGTATCCAACGGGGGTGCAAAGCCTTAGAGTTCGGTACACTTGCTTTTGTCACTGCCTCAAGGGCAGGATATGGTGTTACCACCAAAATGCGTTTTCCCTGTGCCAGTGCGCGTTCCTTTAGAATCGCCATTTTCACTGCAGTCAGAACTTTCTCCACAGAGGAAAAGCGCATTTCTGCGGAAGTGTAAAGATGTGACTTGTATGCGATCGGTACTGTGTCACCTTCGTTAAAGGTTAAGTAAGTGAAACCCACTGCCCCGGGAACGATTCTAATCACCAGGTTTGTGTGGTTGTCACGAGTCAACAAGAATTTAGATTCAAGTAAATCTGACTGCAAAGACTGCAGTATAGAGGAATGCTCGGGAAGCCAGCATGACTTCGAAAAGTTAGGTTGTATCAGGGCATAAAGTGGCTTGATATGCTGGGCATATTCGGGAATGTAAGTACGCCCGAAGTTTAGAAAACCCAGTAAAGACTGAAGCTTCTTCAGAGTGGTTGGAGGGCACAAGAGTGCGCATTTCTCCAAAACATGGGGAGCTAAACCCTTACCTTCATTGTTGAGCTCATAGCCCAAAAACAAAACGGTAAATTCAGCAATGTGTGATTTGGCAAAATTAAATTTGTATCCTAAGACCGCAAATTCAAGAATAATGCGGTCCACTCGGGAAAGATGCGGCCATAATTCGTCGTCCGTCAGATAGATATCGTCGACGTACGAACACGCATCTGGGTCTATGCTGTCCAACAAAGAGACAACACGGGCGGTGAATACAACCGGACTGTTCCTGTAGCCCATGGGTAAATGCCGGAATTTGATTTGTTTACCACCGGAAGTGAAAGCGCTCCATTGGCTGCACTCCGGGGACAAGTTGTGCGTGTAAAATCCATTAGATAGGTCAAGTGTCGTTTTATATTTTTTTACGAACAAGACTGTCTACTAGCGCAGAACTGTGTGTATTTTGCACCGCAAAGGTCCGACAATGAGAGTTCAAATGTCGGTAATCCAAAACTAGGCGGTACGATCCATTGGGTTTAGAAACCGCGAAAAGGGGATTATTCATGGGTGACACGCATGTTTCAATTACTCCTTGATATTCTAACTGTGTCAGAATTTCGGAAACGGGACCTTTAGCTTCCCGCTTGATGGGATATTGGGGTTGTGGCTGTGGCAGCGACCGCAAAGGAATATCATGGGGTGGAGAGTCTTCATCCCAGCCCACGTGGTTGCGGTATAACGCCGGAGCCAGGGACACAGCCCACTCAGCTGCGAAAGCCTCCGCTTTGTCCTTGGGGACATGACGAGAAAAGCTTGGAAGGATTACCTCCTCCCCTCTACGCGCAGCAAGTACGAATGGGGGCGGCCAATCCGCCTCCGCCAACAAATTGTCATAAGAAGAGGTCAGATTCTCCCAAAAAATCCCTTTTATAACACGCTCAATGTCACCTTCAATTTGAATGACAATATTATATAATCTGTCAGGGGGTGCCACTCTGGTGTCTGTAGTCTCGACAGTAATGAATGTGTCAGTTGCTGTCGCCTCCACATGAGGATGTAGTGCCTCCCGCACTATGGTAACTTCTGCAGCGCTGTCTAGGAGCATCACTGCCCACGTCCAATTCAGGAGTCTCGTTCTCACCGTCTGTGGCATACCTCGCTGTTACTGCTGCAACTATTTTCTTCTGAAACTGTGGGCGAGAACGTTGAAATTCTTCTGGTTTCCCTCTGACTTGTTGTCGAGGTTGGTCTCGTCCCGTTGGAGCCTCTCGGCCCCTGCCTCTATCCTGGCGATCTCCTCCACCTGTCTGGGAGGTCGTTGGTGCCTGTGAAGAACGAGGAGAACGCGAATCAGGGACTTGAAATCTCTCTGGAGATTTAATTCTCGCCCTATCGCGCAAATCATAAGTGCGTTCAGAAGAGACGGAAACCGGGGATGCGCCTCGCGACCCTGGCTTCTTCTGTTGCTTACCCTGTTTTTTCAACCTCCAGCTCTTTTTAGTAAAGAACGGTTTCTCATCTTTCTCAGATTGAGTTTTCGGTTGTGGTTGCGATTGTGTTTGCGTTTTAGCAAAGGCTTAACTCCCAGGCTATTGCGGCCAATGGTTTTGTAAGCCTGTGCAATAATTTTCGGTAATTCGCGCGGCTTGTCCGGTTCTGGGATCAAAGCCAAAGCATTAGCTAATTGAAAGTTAACTGCATCGCCCTTGACATTCGCAAGGATCAAATCAGCTACTACATCGAACACTCCCACCAGTCTCATCCCTAATTCCACAGCCGCTTCAGGGCCATGCTCATCCTGCACCCGTTTAATTACAGAGGGGAGAACCGTCATGGAAGGAGTGCCGAAACACTTCGCATATACTGCTGCGAATACCATACCCCAGTTAATGCATTCTGCCAACTCGGGAATTAAGTCTTTCGGCAAACTAATCGTCAAAATCCTGTGTTTTTCCACAGGAGAAGTATTTGGAAAAACTGCCTCCAGCTGGTCAAATTTTTCTGCAAGCCAATAAGGCAAATCGTCCTTATTTTGTGGGCGCTTGCCCATCACCGAATTAACCATGACGGGACTTGTGGTTATACCGCCCGGTCCAGCTGGATGCGCTGCAACTCCAGGCGGGGCTCCCTGGATGTTGCCTGTAACATACTGTACTAAAGCTCTGTGCACACGTATCAAAGACGTATGCAATTCGTGCAGTTCAGCAACCGCAAGCGTCATATAACGCGGATGTGGGGTATACCCGGCCAAAACTGGCCAAGTAGCCCCTTCAATCGATAAGGGGCCTAAACGAATCGGGGTAACCGGTTGGGGGAGGGCGGCATTAAACCAAACACGGTGTTGCCATGCCGTGAGCGGTACTTCAAGATTCCGATAAGGCCTATAAATTATAGGAAGAGCGGTGGCTGTATATTCATGGAACACATTATCAGTCCCATCCACCGCCGGGAAGGTGACCCAAGCGTAAAACATCTCAAAGTGGTAAGCAGGATCCGCTTGTACCACAAAGATCAGATCGACACCCGCGTCAGGCACTCCATACGCTGTCAAGTGAGCCCGGAGCGCTGCGCGGCTATGTGCCGCAATTTGGACAGCCATTTAAGGTCAAAAATATTCGACAACCTAGTATGAGGCAGCACAATATAGGGTTTTATTTAATCACCTTTTAACAACTTCAAGCTTGAAAGAACCTATAAAAACTTCAATATAGGAGGTATCTCCCTCACACACGCTTCCGGAAGCGTCTGTGAAGGGTGTTGTGGACAAGCACAAGTACTACTCAAGCGTCTCGCAGATAAGCAGCCCACCACGTTGGTGGTGCCATGTTGTAGGGATTCTGCACATACACAGAGCTATGCACAGGATAATAGGACCTCGGAGTATAGTGGTGAACCAACCATGCACCTTAGTACCCACAATCCCAATCCGACTAGCTTTAGCGTCTCATTAGCAATGATGCTACCAATGATTAGACAACCCAGAACATGGTCTCTCTCTCTCAGGACTCGCGGGAGCAAGGACACCCTTTCATAACTCACTCATACCTGTCCACAACGTGCGTAATAAGAGACACTGTATAATTTAAAATGTTTATTTCAACTACCGTGCTCTAAGATGCAGTACACGTGCCAGTACTATCAGCATAATGCATAAGAATAAAACAATGATCATAGTTACAATTACATAGAATACAAACGGGGAAAGCATTTCATAAAGCAGTGGATGTAGGGCTAAATGACCATACCACCCTCCCCGTGCTATTAGCTAGTTTATTATAAAAATAGAAGACCTCTGGGCATTGTCAGGCAAACCCCCATACCTCAATATCTAGATGCAAGGTTTACATCATCAGACAAGCACAGCTCTTCTCTCTGGAAAGGTTTTTCTCCAAGTGTCTCTAACAATGAAATCACAATATTAAAAGCACACAAATTTCTCCAGTGCAGCTGCATTCAGTGTTATGTCTAAGTGCGAGGGGCTGACCAGATCAGCAAGAACAAGGGACATTGTTTTTTGACCTTGTACATGATGTGCAAACGAAACCCAAAGGGAACAGGAGGAAAGGTGAAAGGCAAAAAGGCAGGCAGTTCTAAAATAGCCGGGCACAAGCAGAGGCTGGAAAAACAAAGTCACAAAGTAACGTGCGCAAAGAGGCATCATGGCAGCCAGGCCCAAGCCAACTTAGCAAGGCATACCATTAGGCCATAAACCACATGACAGACCCAACTGTGGTGGTTGAGGTAATTTGCTACTAGTATCCTGGGGTCACTCCGCCAAAGGCTCTGCAAACTGGGCCTAGTACACTCCTTTCCGTGCTTGATTCTCAGGGTAGCAAGCACAGGCAATCACCTGTTTCTTATGGCGAGAGAGTGGGGAACAAGAGCTCAGAACTCAACAATCAACCAACAAACACAATAATGTAATGTCAAAGCCAGCACTTATCTTAGATGTAAATAGAAAATACTTTAATCACACAGCAGAGCTAAATACTACACAGACCAATTAAAATAGCAATAATGGGATTGTAATCCTGGTTACAATCTCCAGTAAACGTTGCACACCCCTTTTGATACTGTCTCTGTATTCTGGCAATTCTAATTCTAATGTTTGTAATTCCTCTATACTGCAGGGCAAGGCATGAATAAGCATAGATGTAGATTACTTCATTTTTATCTACAAAGGTTAGATGTATGACTAAGTTCAGTAGTTCTCTCTCCAGTTATTGACTCAGAAAAAGTCTTAAGTCCTTGACCAGATTCCTCAGCACATGTTTAGTCCCTTG
Source organism: Calotriton arnoldi (assembly GCA_963921515.1). Lineage (NCBI taxonomy): Eukaryota > Metazoa > Chordata > Amphibia > Caudata > Salamandridae > Calotriton > Calotriton arnoldi. The sequence goes on along the minus strand of CAWUFW010006679.1, from coordinate 363,761 downwards.
TTCCATTTGCAGGCTAATCCACACTCTTCCCTGCTTACTGGTGTGGCAGGTCAGTAGTTGTGGTGGGTGCAGTTGTGGCAACTTCAGTGGCATCTTCTGTTCAGAACAGGAATTGCTGGAAAAGATCAGCATATCAGGCCCTGCATAGAGGCACAATGTCTCCAGAAATTGCGGCCTTCATGCCCAGTGCAGATAGGTATTAAGGCAAAGCGCTTGTGGTCTCTGAGCTGATTCATAAGTTGTGATGTGTCTTTGACAGCTGTGACCTCCCAGGCTGAATGGGGTCTATTACAGTGACATTGTGGCTACCTTTCTCTGGCATTGACAGTGGAGGCAACAGGGGTTGCCATCTGACATGATCTTACTTGCCATTGTAAAGTATTAGCTCTGTTCGCAACAGGAAATGTGTACAGAGACCAGGAGACCCCCCCCATAATATAGGTCCTAGGTAGGTGCCAAACCCTCGGCGGAATGGTTTAATGCCAACCTCCTTTCCCTGAAAAATCTTGCAAACAACTTTAGCACATCTGGCGGAAAGCTAAGACTGCTACCAGCAAACTAGACTATCATGCTGCTCTGAAAATCTATCATAAAAACATCTGCACTACCAGGAGAGATTTTTATATGAACAAAATTGATTCGGCACAGAACTCAGCTAGGGAATTATTTTTGATTGTTAAATCTTTGACAACACTAGATCAGGTTGCCCCGCAGGCCACCCCCACCCTAGAGAGTTGCAATACCATCGCCCAATTCTTCCATGACAGGGAGACAGAAAGCCTGGGAAGAGCTAGACACGACAGGGGGCCTGGCTAGTTTCATCCAGCCCTCCTTAGAGGAACTATGAGCCCTGATCATTAGGATCAAATCAGGCTCTCCCAAGACCCCTGCACTCCCTAAGATCTTGAAATCAGTGGCGGAATCCATTCTACCTTCTTAATATCTCTTTGACGTCAGGTACGATGCCCAAATGCTGGCAACATGAAATAGCTAAGCTGCTTTTCAAAATACCTTCCCTAGACCCTGCCTTACAGGACCCATTTCCCTTCTCCCATTTTTTGCCAAAGTTGCAGAAAAACATATCAATAGCCAATTAACTCATTTCATTGAAGACAACATGCTGCTGCATGAGTCTCAATCTGGCTTTCGGGCTCAACACAGCACTGAGTCAGCATTGCTGCTGGCCTCGGAGTCGCTCAGCGCCAATGCAGACAAAGGGCAGACTGCCAAGATCATGCTGGATGTAAATGCAGCGTTTGACACCATCTTCCATGGCTTATCACTACCTCAGCTACGGAGCTGTGGGAACTGCTCCTTGGCCCTTAAATGGTTAGCCTCAATTCCTTCAAGGGCTGTCTTTTCAGGTAGTAAATACCCCCTATGCCTCAGAAGATTTTCCTCTGCATCAGGGGGTGCCGAAGGGCTCAACATTGAGCCCAACGCTATTTAACATTTATATGAGACCCCTGACAGACCTCATAGTTAAACACAATGTTTCTATGGTATCATACGCTGATGATACACAACTGATTATCTCTCTTGTCCAGGGTGAGGGTGAGTCAGCAGCTAATTTAAAATCCTGCATGGTAGACCTGGCTTAATGGATGAGTTCAAGTTGTCTGTAACTGAACGCTAACAAAGCCGAGGTCATGATAGTTGGGAAGCAACCCTCAATATGGTCCTCGGCCTGGTGGCCGCAGACACTAGGTGCCTTCCATGACCCTAAGACCAAAGTTAAAAACCTAGGTTTGACGCATCTCTTTCCTTTGATGACCAATGTCCAACCTGCTCCCCATCCACACAAGGATTTAGCTCACACAGGCCCTTGTAGTTTCAAGATTGGACTACTGCAACAGCCTTTATATTGGAGCATCCAAACGGAATATTCAGAAACTGCAAAGAGTGCAAAATGCACCCGCCCGTCTTCTCCTCAACCTCCCTAAATGGACCCACACGTTGCCAGCTTTGGCCAAGCTTCACTGGCTTCCCTTGGAGAAGCGTATTAGTTTTAAGGCCATGTGCATATGTCATAGAATTCTGAATAACAAAGGGTCTCGCTATTTATGTAATCTGATCAGACCCTACCTGCCTGCCCACCATCTGAGATCCATGGATTCTGCACTGGTGATTAGTCCTAGGGTGAGGAAAGCCCGATAGGCGGTCGCTCTTTCAGTGTCTGTGCAGCCAAACTTTGGATCACTCTCCCCGTTCATTTAAGACAAGAGCCAGCGGAAGCTCCCTTCAGGAAAAATCTGAAGACCTGGCTGTATAGGCTAAGTTACCTTTCCTAGTCTTTTGAGAGCTTCCCCTCAGCATATCCCTTTCCATAGGATATTTTTCTGCATCTGATATTCTCCTTCCTTTCACCTATATTTCTGATCTCTTCTAGATCTCCCTTGTTCCTATTTCATGAGCAATCCTAGCGCAGGGATGCTCCAGTAGGAGTAAGCTATTGCGCTTTATAAACTTAATAACATAAAATAACAGAGCAGTCCACTTTCTCTCTGAGTCCCTTATGCTAGGAACTCAATGGGCTTTCCCTACTGCACAGCCTCTCCTTTTGCAAGGGCCAGACATCCTCCATACCACTCTCAGAAGGCAGACAGACTTCGATTCACTAGGCAGAACCTCCGCTTCGGTAGCATAATAGCTCAATATTCAGACTCACACAACACAGAGTCCCACTTCCATACATTTGCCACACATCCACATAACATGCACATAGGATGTCAGTGCTAGGTTCTTGGATTCACATAACACATTAGGGCACTGGGACATGGGATGGGTTCATGGGATATGCTGACAGTCACTGCCCATAGAAAATGAGAGATGTTGGGAATGCCACAAAATGTACCCGTCTCGTTGTTGATGGGTCAGGTTAGAAGACAGTGCAGACCGTCATTGTCCAAGAGGATTGAATCCAATAACATGCTAAGTTGGCCAAAATAAATAGTCAGGATACAAGTTTCACATGTAATTGGGCTCTCAGGTGAGGGGTATATGCCTGCGTACCATGCAGAGGGCATTCCCATCCATCACAACCCATGAGAAATGTTGCTTTCTCATCAAATTAAGAAATTATCAGTGTGAGAAGTTGGCCTGGTATATGCTGTTCACTAATTAAAGTGGACACCTTGCACCAGTCCAATTCGACTCTTATGGTAGGTAGGTTTAAGACAACCTTTATAGAAAGCTATCCTAGTGGTAGCTGTGGAGAGCAGCCTTCAGGCTAAGTCTTGGAGGAATGTAAAGCAGCTTGTTTTACCACACAATCTCTTGAATCACCAAATGAAAAGACACCACACAGGTATATATATCAAATATATATGTATTTATTAATAAACAACTCTCTACTAATCTCTTTATGAGATTAGAAGCCAGGAACATATGTACAAGTCAATGTTTTATCAAAATAAGTTAGCACAAGTAAATATCACAATCTTATCTTGGCTAGACCGTGGTCTAGAGCATTTAGAATCGAGGGACCCCAAAGAACCACCCCAGGTAGTTGTAGGGGACCCACAGGGGACGGACGCGGTGTTTAGACACTGGTGCGAGTCCTGTACGAGTCTATGCGAGAGAACGCGATTGAGTTATCAATGTTACAGGTCCCTGGCGTGTTCGAGGCGAACACACCGATCGGTCAGTACGAGTCGAAGGTCGCGGATACTGATAGAGTTACAAGGGAGTTGGACGCGATGTACGAGCCAGTGCGATAATCGCACCGGGAAAATAGGAGTTTTACGGCACTTCTAGGGTAGCTACAAGCAAGCCACTTACAGGGTAAGTAGTTCTAGGGCCCACACCCACAGGAGCACCGTAGTGCTGAAGTTACCTCACCCAGGGGAGCCGGGTGCATAGGTGTCCTTTGGTGTCGGGTCGCGGCGTCGTTTTCAATGGGAGCCAGTGAAGACTTGCTGCTTGTGACAACAGAAGAAGTGTCCGTTGGAATCCAAGCCTGGATTCGGAAGGAGGAAGACCTGAAAGCAGAGGGGACAGTGTTCACAGTCACTTGGCAGTGACTCCGGGCAAGGAAGATGAATGCCCACCGTCGTTGACAGCTTCGGGTCGTTCACGGGTGTCTTGACTCTTCAACCATGTGGTCCAGGCAGCGTTGATGATGACCAGGAGCTGGATTCAGTGTGTCCCACGACGTCTGCAGCTTACTTAGGTGTCGGCGACTCGATTGGAGCCAACAAGCCTTGGTAGCAGCAAGTCTCGTGGTGATGAGGAAAAGTCAAAGGTGCAGACCCGCTAGGTTTGGGGGACTTACCCAGCAAGGGTAGGTCAGGGCAGGCCTGGAGCAAGCAGGGGAGCCCTTTGGTTTTGTTTGAACGTCTTCTGGGGACCCACAAGCCGGCTGGCAAGGGATCGCAAAGACACCTCGGGAGGATCCACTCAACAGGGGCCCACGGTCACTCGGGATGGTGTAGGCCTCTTAATTCAGGAGGGATCTCTGCTAGAGGCTGGAACCACACGTAGTCCAAAGCACAAGTTCGTAGAATGTTGTGAAGGGGTTGCACTTGACAATAGTGCACGGTACCCAGGGGCTGTGGTTCCTCATCGCTCAGGGGGTCCATTTGCCTCAGCTTCGCTGGAGACTCACGATGGCCTTGGAGAAGTCAGGAAATCCTCTTCCTGGGCTGCAGGGACTTCAGGCTCCGGCGGGAGTGGCGTAGTTTGCAACCGTCGTTGTAGTTTTTGGTGCCTGCCAAGCAGGGGAGTCACTCCTTGACTCCAAGGGAGATTCTTCAGTCTTCCAAAGGTAGTGGAACGTCGAAGGTCCAGGATTCTTCTGTAGAGCGTCATCCAGGGAGATCTGGGTTGCAATGCACAGATTCCCCCTCTTATCCTAAAAAGAAGGGAGGGACTAGCTCTATGACCCCACCTATGGGAGGGTCAGGGAGTGGGTGGCTACACCCACTTCCCTTTGTCCAGTTTCGCGCCAGAGCAGGGGCAGGTAGCCCCTGAGCCGGTTTGAACTGGGGTATGCACAGAGGAGCCTTCTGCTCCCCCAGTGCAGGACTTCAAAGCACTCTAAGAGTGCACCCACCCAGCCCCAATACACTAAACCCTGTCTGGGAGGTGGTCACACCCCTTGTGACAGGATATCTATTGTTGGGCTTCCTCCACTGTGAGTTTCGGTCATCAGCAGGAGGGCAGCCCCGTGTCTGTGACTGGTGGCATCCATCTTGTGATGCCAGGGCTCTGGAAAGAAGTGACCGGTTAGGCCGGTGTGTACATGTCTCTCCCTCTAGAAGGGTGGAATGCTACCCCCGCCGCCAGAACTGGCGGGGGGTAGTATTCCAAGATGTTTGACACCAAACACGACATGTTTCCGTGCAGCCATCCCAAAGTTAGCATTTAACGCGAGGTTATAATGCGCTTAAGAGTATATGGTCAGGCTGCACTACAAACAGCATCAGAGCAGGGTCTCTGAACGCTGCAGAGGGGCTCTGCTCATGCAGGGACACCCTCCCACATAAGAACCAAGCACTCTGCCTTCAGGATTGATAAGGCCTGCCATAGGAGTGACTTATAGGTTTGTATGTGTGTATGTATGTAGTGGTATAGGTAGCCCATACCACAGTAAGGGGTGCATGCACCACCTTACCCAGGCTGCAGTAGCAGACCTGTGGTGTCAGATTTAGTCTGCTTCCCAGGGGTGGCATAAGACATGCTTCAGCCCCTGGTAGGCCTGTGAAGTACCTATGCCCTTGGCACCTAAGGTACCATATACTAGGGACTCATAAGGCACCACAGTATCCAATCACTAGTGCACCTAGAGTGCACTCCAAGTCGTTTAGAGAGAACAGAGAGGCTGGGTCCCTGATTAGCAGGGACCCAGCCCGACTATAGCCAGAAACCAGTGTAAACATCAGAAAAAAAGTGGGGGCAACATAAGAGGCAGATCCTACTCTCCTACAATCAGAGTCCAAGTGGCATTTCCAAATTTGCATTGAAGTTTTTCTGCTGCTAAAATATCTGGCCATTTGACAATTGAACGAGGATACAGACACTCAAGAAAAGCATCCTGGATTATAAAATATGCAACATTGCCCTCATGTCAAACATTCAGGTCACAAATCCACAGATTCTGTTGCAGTGGCTTACTTTGTATTGTAGACATCAAGAAAAGGATTCAAGATGGACAGCCTTACAAGTGTAAATAATGATTCTACATCACAATAATCAAATGCCCCTTCAAATAATTTGAAGCCAATTCTAGGGGTCTAATTTCCATAAGGTCTCGTGTATGACTGAGAATTATGTTTTATACAAAGGTAATCTTGTGTGGTTCCTGGTTGTTTGGCTATGGTTATTTCGTGTCATATTGTGTTCTCGCTCTTATTCTTCACATGTAATTTATAATCATGAGAAACATCGTTCAGCAGATAGTGTCTGGTGGAAATGTATGGAATTGAAATTGTGCAGCAGCTGCATGCATGGCACTATCAAAGTTTACCACTTGATTTCAGAAACTACAGAAAATATATTGAGCTGGCATCTGACATGACTTTTGTATCTGAGGGCAACGCTTTTGCCTGATTTCCACAAAGATAACAGGCAAGCATGATTAGCACAATTTTTGCAATTCCAGACATCTAGGGCCTGTCTTAGACTTTGGCAGAGAGGTTTCTCCATCACAAAGGCAACAGAGTATCCTCTCCACCAAAGAGAAGTTCTTCCCGCCTGTTTTAGAGTCAGGCAGAAATTCAGTTTGTTGACGTAAGAGACTAATTCATCTCAGCAGCCTACCTATACCTTTGATGTCCCCATTGAGTAAGGACCTTCAGAGGTTTGCCCTACATATAGTGGGCAAACAAATGGCCAGTTTTAGATTTCACATACCACCATACAAATCTTGGTGGTATGTGAAAGCAAAAACCTGTAAATTACCCCCTCGCCATAGAAGAAACTCCCATGGCAAGAGGGCATTGGTTTTTTTTTATTCTCAAAAACAAAATCCCACTTTGGAATTTTGTTTTGGAAAATTAAAAATATAGAATGTTTGACATATGTCTTCATGAAGATCAAGCCATCCATGAAACTTTCAATGCATTTGCAGGAACTGTTTCTGGAAATGCAAGAGATGTCCGTTAGCCGGCAGATATATCTAGATTTGTCTGGTAGAGTGCCCTTGTCATTGTGGGAGTAAAGTACTCTGCACTGGTTAGGTACATGCTCTGTCTGCCAAACTGAAAATCAGGCTGTTAGTCTCTTTGCACTATTGATGGATATTAGACTTTTATTGTTACCTTGCTCAATGATACTCATTTTAGCATTCTCATGAGACTAAAATGGTTAGTAAACTCAATTGGATTAAAAATGTTGATTAAACATTGATCCTCATTGAAAATGCATTTTTCAACTGAGTCGCCACGCATTTAGTACAAACCCACTTTTGAAATTCACTAAAGTTTGATTTGTGTTTGTAATAGGCATTACTCATTCAAAATGTTCCCTGTAACTAAACGTACTGACACTGGCTGGGAGCTGACATTCCAAGTTTTAAATGCCCAGTGTGATCATCCTGACCCACAGATCTACACACCTTCTGTCCAACCCATTGCCCCCATACAAAAATCTGAAATTTACTCATGTAAGCGGCAATAAAATTTTACTTGGGGCTATAAGCAAAGGGGAGTCTCCAAAGAAACACATACTTGTCCTTTAAATAAGAAAAAATAATGAAAAAAAAATTAAACTGGCATTACACAAAGCCAATTGCATCTCCCCATATAAAATGATCAATGTTAATTACATGTATGAAAATAACCAATATACTCAACTTGATGAGAATTAATACATGTTTGCGGGAAGTACTGCTAGAAACCTGCAACTGTCATAACATTTGAGTTCTACCCCTGGGAACATTTCTGGAATCCTGGCAGACTATGCTGTCCGTTGACATGAAGGCATAGATTCAGGAATTTGTGTTTCCCTATTCTGTTTCCACTACTTACCTAACCAGTCTTCTATGTTTTTCTTTTATTGCTTTCAGTTTTAAGGAACTGGGCTTTTGTGTCTTAGTAAATTAGATTTGCATCAGCATTTGCATAAATAAATGCGTGGTTGAGTTTATACTGTAGTTACTAGCCTTCTTCTTCCACATATACAATAATAATAATGGAATTTGAAAATACGTGAGACATCTTTTAATTGATTAATTTGAAACCCAGTAGCGACTTTGTGGCAGATAGGTACACTGTAAGCGGTTTAGTTTATAAAATCTATACAAGATTTCTTTTGGATGTCCTTTGGGGGGACTTCTTGCAAAGTAACGGCTGTATATAAATGTATTGTTTTATATATGTATTAGATTTGGCTGATAAACGATAGATATATCAAAGAAAGCAATCTACCGTGAACGTTTTCATAAAACAATAAACGTAAAAAATTGCAAACATATTCAAAATCTTTTTCTCCTATTTAAAATACATTTAAAATCTGAACATGAAGAGCAACGTGTGCAGCACAATACACAATGTTATGTACGAATGTGCACGGTGGGTAATGAAGTGCCTAAAATGTAGTAAAATTATGCACGTGAAAAATATGTTCTCGCCTTTGCCTCAAACAATTAAAACTTAGTCTCTTTTGTCAAGTGACTTGTCTGCCAGGAACATCTACCGAGGGCATTTGGAAAAAATGAGGTTAGGTTTCATCCATTTACCTTTTCACAACTGAATAGCCCCATCTTTCCCCTCTCTTTCCCTGTGGCATCGCTTTCTTTCTGTCTTTAATAATGGCAAATGTGAAAAATCAGAATGCGCTCAAATCGTTCTCATTTCATAAGGAGCGCTCTGGGGAAAGGCGATATGAAATCGTTTGCTGTACTGTATAGCGCCCTTCCTGGATTTACTTTAGTCATTGTCTTGTAGAATTTAGAATGACACGTTATTAAATATACAGTATGTGCCTATTTAAAAAAAGATTATTGAAGTCCTCCATTTTCCAAATGTCATAAAACGATGACTGTGGTATCCTTTAATACTAGCAGTGGCGGCTCGCCGAGGGAGTGCTACGAGGCGGTGTGGCGGGCGGGGGAGGGGCTGGGTGGGGGGTAGTGGAGTCAGACATACGACGGGCAGGAGTAAAGTAAGTAAATAAATAAATACAACTATTTACCTAGCGCTCGCTGCATCGCCGAGTTGGCGATGCAGCGAGCGCAAGGTAAATAGTTTTATTTATTTGTTTACTTACTTTACTCCTGCCTGCCGTATGTCTGACTCCTCTACCCCCCCACCCAGCCCCTCCCCCGCCCCACCACCCCACAGCACTCCCTCTGTGAGCCGCCACTGTTTAATAGTAACCACCACAAGTATTCGGCCACAATTACGTATTTTGATATCTGCTTACATGTTTCGATTGTGCAACCAATTCATTCGGTATCCTATCAAAGTCGTTCTTTAAGAACTGATCAGGGCCGTCATGAGGCGGGAGCAGATTTTTCAGGGCCCAACACTGCCATTGTTAAATGTATTTATATATTGCAAAAGTCACTTCACTATATTCATCTTGAGGCAGGTACCCTTAACCACAACTAGGTGGCGCAACACTCCGAATTGTCTTCATCTGTGTCCCTGGACAAAACTTCTATTTTGATTGAGGTCCTTATGTTACCAGAAGGCACAGAGAATGACCTCACTCTATGACTGTGACATGGGCCTCACAAAAGATGCTGACATACCAGAAACTGAGTGGCTTATTTATGAGAGCCCTGCGTCACTTTTGCACCACATAAAGTGATTCATGTTTGACGCAGGGCTCTCATAAAGATTTTTAGAACATTGGAATGTTGGGTGCTCCATTGAAGACAATGGAGTTGCTCTGGGCTTATAATGGCTGGTATAAGCCCAGCACTCCAACATTCCAATGTTTGTCTTTTTGTTTCTCCATTTTTAATTTAGAACATTCTACCCTTAGTGGGTGGAATGTTCTAATAGCCTTATAGCCCTTCTGCCTCAGGCTATACCGGTTGTTAAAGGCCCTCTCCTCGTTATAGGCCCTCGCCTGCGGCTCGGGCCTATAACTCGGGATCAGGGCCTTTAACAGCCGGTATAGCCCTCGGCAGCGGGCTATAAGGCTATAATAAAGCCACGCAAAGCCACCCTGTGTGGCTTTGAGTTGCCTCTTAAATCATGAGTAAGACGACGCAAGATAAATCGCTGCATCGTCTTACTCTGAGCCCGGGAGGCGTTCCATGGGTGTTGCAGTGGATTTTCCCACGCACCACCTATGGAATTTGATGCTGCCCCAGATTTACAAAGTGATGTAAACCTGGAGAAGTGTCAAATCCATACGTCTCCAGAAGCGAGGTGTAAGGTAGTTTTTTCCTCTTTCCATGCAGCACACATGGAAAGAGGAAAATGCCTCATAGGATTGTTTTTGTACAGGAAGGTGCCCCTTCCTGCACAAAAACAATCCTGCCTGCAACGGAGGCACTCTTGTACCATGGTGCAATGGTGCTTAAGTTGAAGCTAGGCTGCCGAAACAGCACCAGAGCAGGGAGCAAGGACAGAAATGCACTGTATTGATTAAATACAGCTTATTACTGCCCTTTCACTTTGGCGTAGGGCAGTGCATCAAGGTGTCATGCTGCTGTGCCCTACGCCAAGATGCCATAAATGAGGCCCTGAGTTCAGAGAATGCGCTACCTGAACATACGTAGTACTTCTAACTGAGTGACTAAAAATGTTGCTCTGATTTCAGCAGAAACAAAAGTTTATTCTTTTCAGAAAGCTTGGGGGTTAGTGTGAGAACGGAATAACTCATCAAAACATGCAGTCCTTAATTATGTGAAAAGCAATAATATTCCAATTAAAGCATAGCATGAGCGGCGCAAATGCAAAATATGCCACAGGCTACACGTTTCAAAAAGAAAAAAATTCTGTAACCTAGACAGTAAAAGACATAACGTTTGAATCGTGAAAGGAATTAAGTGAAAGATGGTGACTTCAATGTTAGAGATAGAGACATATGCGAAGAATAGCTAAAATAGTTATGGTTTTCGACTCAACCAAAAAGTACAGTTTGCACCCTCTGGTCTAATATTGGTTCCACTGTTTCGTAAAATGTTATGAGAATAAAACGCCTCTTCTTTACACTATGTCCATCTATGGAATTTTTTACAGATCAATTAGGCCACAAAGGGCAACAAAACAGTTTGCAATGTATCAGACTGATACCAATAATATAAAAGAAACAATCTCAATATGGCATAAGCGAGCTAGAAAGTTTATATAGTACCAAGTTACAAGAGATGTGGAGAAAGCAACATCACAATTGAAAAGTTACAAGTTACACCGGGAGAACCATACAATTTACATAATATACATAGGCGTAACAATACTTAATATGTAGATTAAAAAACAATATTTAAAACACTCATGGAAAAATATGTAAAATTTCAATGCAGAGACCAAAAATGCATGGATTCTTTAAATTCTAATTCCTGCCTGCTGTTAGATAAATTACATTGACAGTGCCTTGCAAACCGCTTGCGGTGAATTACTTGTGCAATGTAAGAGATAAACCCCATAACATAATATGATTTAAACATTGACAGTTTAATTTTGTAAATATATCAACTGTCCTGATAGTGCCTGACTTACAGCTCTAAGCAAATCACAGATAGCATAGTAAAGCATTACTTGGCAGAGCATACCCTAAATTAATTTAGCATGCTTCATGATGTTTCTAATATATTTTAGCCCGGTTTAACCTACCATTTTTCCTTCAAGTTTGAAAGAAATGTTGTTGCATAATAACAGGCAATTCATATCTAGTCATCACAATAAACAGTGGTATGATAAACAATACTTTTATAAATGATGACACTATACAATAATTACATGCTAAATTTATGGGAAAAAAGGAAATCAAAAGAGAAAGGAAGACAGAAGAGAGAAGTATGAAAGAGATCATGGGTAATGAAAACAACAGCTGTGAATAATTCAAATTGTCTGTAAAAGCATAAACTACAATGTAAAAAAAACAGACTCAATACCTGAAAATCAAGAATTAAACAGTATTACATGAACATTCAAGGAGGTTTAGTAACTTCTTCTGTGGAAGGATGATGGGTTTTAGCAGTTGCCACAGAGGAGTCTATACAACTTTAACCAGTGACCAGAGAGTTTCTCTGTGTATGGGCAAAACTAAAGAATGAACATGTGCTTTATCTAGCTAATGATTGTAAAAAATACCTGATGAATCTTTCCAGTTTTTAGTTATTTGTTGAAAAGCAACAACAAACAACAGACCAATAATATTCGTAGTACAATGAGAGTTATTTCAGATATAAAAACTGTCTAAAAATATGTTTGAGTATGAAAAGGGCACATTAGTATGAAAAATATAATTAATTTGGTTCCATACCTTCAATCAGAATTGATGTGTTTGTGGGCAGGCAAAGAATGTATGAATTAAATCAGCTGAAGCAGTTATGGATGACCAACAACCAAGGGAGATGATGGAGTTCATTTTATTCATGGACAAGAGCGTTAAGAGAAGTTTATTGTATATAAAAAAAACAATGTTTGGATACTATTTTCTGATCTAGATGATTTACGAATTTTGATCCAAATGTTAGTCCATACAGTTATTGATCATGTGATAATAAAATATTTTTTTCCATTGGAGTTCGATTTTAGTCTTGGCTCGTGAATTGTGGCTGCAGTGAGAGCTTTTTAAATGATGGATGCCGAAGATGAGGATGATATCAGATGGGCAAGGTATGACTGAAAAACGTCAGGCCTGCCTGTAAAAGGGAAGGTCATTAATACTTGTTGTAGGAAAGTGCCTCTTTTTACATGGTTAGCCCCCAATTTTTGCCTGATGCCTGAAGTAATTTCAAACTGTAAGTGCACTGGGTCCATGGCAACCAGGTTCCCTGTGCCAGATCTCTTTCCCAAAACTGTACCATGATTGGCTCAACTTCAGTCACCCCTGTAAGTCCTTAGTAAATGGTACCCCTGGTAGTTAGCAGCATTGGGACTGAAGAGGGTCCGCTGGGGCTGCAGCACAATTTGTCCCACCCCACAGACTCCTCCCCAAGATCAGGCAAACTGCCATTGCAGGCTGCGTGTCTTGGTGCAGAGAAAACAGAAGAGTCCAAATGGCACACAACCCTGTGTGCCATGCCCCTATACAATGCATGAGGTATAGGTAATTCACCCCTACTTCAGTCCTTACAGCCCTAAGGCAGGGTGCACTATATGCCATGTGTGGACATGTCTGCATGAGCAGATTTGACCCTACAATATCAAGTCCATTCTTGGATATTGTAAGTACACAGAGAAGCAGTGGAGAATGCATGGGCTGGATACTTGTCATTATGAGTTTCCTAGCTCCATGATGGCTTTGTTGTGCCCTAAGATGTTTGGTACCAAACATCTTGTCTTAATAAATCCTCACTGATGCCAGTGTTGGATGTATTAATAAATGCACACAGGAGACCCTTTTTGAGGGTCCCCTGAAAACCTACCAAGCACTGGTGGAATCTAGGACTAGTCTTAGCCAGCCTGCTACCATCAGACTTGTTTCTGACCCCATGAGGTAAGGGCCAACGCTCTCAGAGGCCAGGAACAAAGCGTGCACTGGGCAGAGGTGCTTCACACCTCCCCCAAACTGGAAAGGCTTGCCTGGGCGGGAAGCTTCAAAGGCATTACTGCCTTTGAAATTAAAGCAGGCACCTCCAGATAGTGCAGAATGCCAACCCCCCTTTCCGGCTCCACTTGTGGTGGGAGGAAATATGGGACAATTAGTTAGATGAGCAGGTGTGCCCACATTCAGACAACACCACCCCTAAGGTGTGGCAGGCGATGTGGACACCACTTTTGCAAATCCTCCATCTTGAGATGATAGGAAGACAACCTATCAGGGCTAGGATGGTTCCCCTTCCCATAGGAAGTGGTCACATAGAGGGTGTAGACACCCTAAAGGCAGGTAGCCCATTGGCTACTACCTGTCTCCTGTCTCTCCCTTTAAAACCCCTACATTTAGTATTTTAGGTGGCATCCCTGGATCCTGAACTTAGATTCGACGGACCTAAAAAGAACACCGGACAAAGAAGAGCTGCTGACCTCAGAACCGACAACCTTCTGCAGAAAATTGGCACCAAAACCTTCTGGCTGCTTCCAGGACTCACAGATAAGAAAGAACCTAGGCAAGTGTCAATAGTTTCATATGTGCAGGCAAACCATACAATTGTAATTGCAATACATCAATATATCATACGTAACTATTTTGTTTGTTTATCACAAAAAATATTTTTATTATTTAAATTATCACAAATCAGACAATAATGAATAATGTACAATATAAAAACCAGCAATATAGTTTTATACATTGTCCTATATTGCAGTGTTCATGTAGAACAGTGTACTTTAAATTATGCACTTATTAACATTCTTTTCCTTTTGATATTTCCTTTTGAATTTAAGTACACATTAAAATCATACATCGGACCATAACATAATCGGAAAAAACGGTCCACAGTGTGAATGGCTGAGATGAGCAAGAAGGCTGGCGGTATGTTGACACACTACGCACGTTTCAGCTGAGATGCCTTTGTCAGGAGACCGTCACAATATTCACTAACGATAGATGCATCATAAATTCCCAAGGAATTTCTAGCTCTGAATACTATAGCTCATCGAGTTGGGGTCCTTTTATTTTGTTTTTGGGACCCAAGCAGTGGGGGTAGCCCACCATACTAGTTGTTCTGGAAGCTTAGTTAGTTTTGACGGCCAGATACCTCAATGTATGCACTATAGATGGTGTGAGAGACAAGTTATTCACATTCAATGGCACAGGGATGATAATTAAATTACAGAAAATCCTGAAGGTGGGAGAATGGACTGCATATCACTGCAGTGTGTGTGCTGATTCAACCGTATTTCGTCTTCCATGTGTGTAAGCCAAGGACTCAACCATCATGGCCTGTTGTCTCATCCTGCAACTATGAGGCCTCCAACAACCCCAGAGAACCTGTAGCCTTTGACAAATTGCCGAGAACCTCCCTTGGAGTAGAGGAGCTACTCCCCTGCAGCCTGGAGGCACCGAACCACGAAGTCTGGTTTACCAATCTGCTGTTCCCCAGCGACTCCGAATCAGCTCCCAAGCAAGAAGAGGTACATCCGCTCTGAAGGGTCAGATCTGTCCCCCGTCCAAGTGAGAGGACACCAGGACCTACTGGAGCTGTTCCATACCAGTACTCGGGGTACCTGACCACCCGCACCAAAGACAGAGAAGAAAGAGTCTAATCCGGACTTCATCGACACAGGACGCAGACACCCATTGAGGGACTTTGAGACCCCTGGGACCCGCTCTTTGAGTGGGCCAGCTTTCCCGGAATCACCTCTGCAACCTTCCTGCCCCTGACTGCGGGGAGCATCTCAACGCACATCGCTTGGCTGCCCTATCTGCTCTGCACCCTGGCCTCCCAGCCTGGGTAATAACCAACCAGCTGTGCTCCTGTGGTCCTGAGGCTTTTGTGACCTGCTCTCTCAAGTGGTACTCCTCAGACTTACCTTTAAGTCCTGCTGTGCTGTGTGTTTTCCGGTGGCCACCTTTATCGTAACGTTACTGCTACCAATGACCTCAGCACCCTTCTCCCGGCCGAACCCGGGACACTCCCAAACTTCTGCTGCTGGAACATTGGACCTGGCCTTGCTACTTACCCAAAACCTGAAGTTGAACCTTCAGAACTCACTGTATGATTTTATATTTTTTTTCTATTTCCTCCCATTGACTTCCATTGTGTGTAAATGCGCACAACAGTGATTTCTTTTGCAAACTTTAAAAATACATAACTTAAATAGTACTTACCTTAGAACAAAGTTCTTGGTCTGAAAAAGTATATAAAAATTGATGTTATATCTTACAAACTGGTCTCGGATTTATTCTTCAGTTTCTCATTTATTGCATCTGTGAGTACAACAAACTCTTAGCACTGCGCTCTGATGAGCCTAACTGCTCGCCCACACTACCACAAATAGAACATTAAGTTTATCTACTTTTACCTCTGTATACTTATAAGGGATCCACTGGACTCTCTGCACAGTGCACTTCGTTTTAGTACACTATATAGAGAGCCAGCATCCTATACTGTGTTAAAAATGTATATTTTGGAGCATAAGAATATAATAAATGAAAGCGAGATTGAGCCTGCTGAAAGGACAAAGTCACCCTCATCAACAAGTTGTTTAACCCTGTTAGAAATGGGACCTCTAGTTGGCAAGGGCTTGCACCTTTGTCCAAGTAGGGACCCTCCTTCCTAGTCAGGGTAAGGGAGTTACACTCCAAAAATAACCCCTGCTCACCCCCTTGGTAGCTTGGCACGAGCAGTCAGGCTTATTCTAGAGGCAGTGTGTAAAGCATTTGCACATAACCAACAGTAATATAATGTAAGCACTACAAAAGGACACCACACCAGTTTAGAAAAATAACCAATATTTTTATATACTCAAGACAAGACCAAATACGATAAAAATCCACAATACAAATACTTTAAAAATGTATGCTTGATAAGGTAACTTCTTCTTTGCAGGAATAACACAAAAGCAAAGTTCGTATGAGTCGGTAGCCCCGTCCGGGTCTACTGCGATGCTGAAATACACAGAGTCCAACAGTTCCAGCCGACCGCGTCGCTACGGGCCAGCAGAGTCGTGAACAGACTCGGTCATAGTACCTTTTCTCGTTGTGGCGGGCACGGAGCGTGCGAGCCGGTCGGCGTTCGTCGCGGTTGCGGTGCAAAGCAGAGCGGTGCAAGGTGTGGTGTCCCTCGATGCGGTGCAGGCAGCGGCTCGATGAGCGTCGTGCAGACGGAGTTGGTGAGTCCAAGGCGTGCGGTGCAGGGCGAGACGGTGTACGAGGCGGTGATGACAGGTTGCAATGCAGGCAACCAAGCAGGAGTGCGGGAGCAGGCGTCGGATAGCGGTGCGAGTCGGAGCGGTGCGTCGCAAACGTGCGAGCGGTGCCCCAAATGCGATGCGGTCACGACTGTTGAGCCAGTTGCAGCGACAGCGTCGGTCTGGTCCGGCTGGCACAGCGATGCGATGCGAACTGCGGTGCCCACAGGTCACGGTGCAAGCAGCGGCTCGGTGGCGATGGCGTCGGACGTCGTCGTCAGTGAGACCAGGGTTGCGGTGCGAGATGCGGACGGTGTGGTCTGCGGTGCAAACAGGACACCGGGCCAGCGATGGAGTCGGTTGACGGCGTCGGTTGCGGTTCCCTTCCTCTGTGGCAACTGAAACAGCATTCCAGAAGCGGTACCCAGAGGCTTGTGAAGTCTTTGCAGTCCCTGAGACTTCTTAACAGGAGGCCAGCTCGGTTTCAGGCCCTTGGAGATACTCAGCACAAGTTTGTAGAAAGTTCAGTCCAGTCCTTTCACTGCCCAAGACAGAAGCAGCAACTGCAGGCCAACCCAACAAAGCAGTCACTCAGCAAAGGGGCAGTACTCCTCCTAGCAGCTCTCCAGCTCTTCTTCTTGACAGGTTCCTTGATTCCAGCGAGATCTAAATTCAATGGGTTCAGGGCCCCAATATTTATATCCCAAATTCCTTTGTTCTCTGAAGGCAGAGAGGCCTTTGCCTAGTCCAAACCAGTTCTGGAGCACTTTGTTGACAAGTCTCCGTCCTTTCTTTCAGAGAGTAGGCCAGGGACATCAGACGCACCACAGGAGGTGGAGCCAGCATTGTGGAGGGAAGGCCCAGCCCTATTCAGGTCCCAGGTGCATCTCCTCCCACCCATCTACATGTAGATCTTGCTATACAGCCCTGTGCTGACTTACCCTGTCTCCTGGCATCTCCCAGCCCCTGTCACTCGCACTCCAGTCAAGGAATACACAACCTCGCAGAGGCAGGCTTGGATGGTTAGACAAGAAAATACCCACTTTCTAAAAGTGGTATTTTCGAACACGGAATGTTAAAACCAACTTCACTAAAAGATGCATTTTATCATTCTGAGTCCAGGCATACTAAACTCGAATTTCTACCATGTTCCCGGGGTCAGTTAGGATTATAAGCTGTAATAATCAAAACTGCCCATTCTGGCCTATGGGGAACAGGTAGCCTTGCAATAGTGAAAAACGAAGTAGGCTGTATTTCACTATCAGGACATGCCACACACACCAGGACATGTCCTACCTTTCACATACAATGCACCCTGCCCACAGGGGTACCTTGGGCCTACCTTAGGGGTGACTAACATGTAGAAAAGGGAAGGTTTAGGGACTTGCAAATGTGTGCACTTGCCAAGTCGACATGGCAGCCCCAGGCTGCGCACAGGCTCTGCGTTGGCAGGCCCGAGTTACACTTTACGGGCTGTTTGCGTGGGGGGCACAATCCCGTGCTGCCGCCCACCAACAGCATTTGATCTATAGGCCCTGGCACTCGCAGTGCCCGTTACTAGGGACTGACACATAGATCAAATAGCCAAAACATGGAAATACCAATCCATAACATATTTCATACAGGAGCACTTACACTTTACCACTGATCAGCAGTGCGTAAAGTGCGCAGAAACACTAAACCAGCACAAAACAGAGTCAAAACCGGGAGGTCATAAAGCAAAAAGTCAGGGGAAACACGCCAAAAGATGCCAAGTCTAACACATGTCCCCTCCAGCTGAAAGTAGGGAGAACTACCCAACCCCATTGGAGTTCTCTTCACTAAGGCGGAAGAACCTGGACAGACCATCTGCGTTAGCGTGTTCTGTACCAGGACGGTGTTCCACCGTAAAGTCCATTCCCTGTAGGGAGATGGACCACCTCAGCAGTTTTGGATTCTCACCCCTCATTTGCATCAACCATCTGAGGGGCCTGTGGTCTGTCTGAACCCGGAAGTGAGTCCCAAACAGGTATGGTCTCAGCTTCTTCAGTGCCCAGACCACAGCAAAAGCTTCCCTTTCTATGGCACTCCACCTCTGTTCCCTGGGGAGTAGTCTCCTGCTAAGGAAGACTACAGGCTGATCCAGGCCCTCTTCGTTCAGTTATGAGAGCACCGCTCCCACACCATGCTCTGAAGCGTCAGTCTGCACGACGAATTCCTTGGAGAAGTCAGGTGCCTTGAGCACGGGCGCCGTGAACATGGCTGCCTTCAGGGCATCAAAAGCTTTCTGGCAGGACTCAGTCCAGATCACTTTCCTGGGCTGCTTCTTAGAAGTCAGCTCTGTTAAGGGGGCAACGATGGTGCCATAGCCCTTAACAAATCTCCTATAGTAGCCGGTGAGACCTAAGAAGGCTCTCACCTCTGTCTGGGTCTTGGGGGTTCCCAAGCCAGAATGGTGTCAATCTTGGGTTGTAGGGGCGCCACCTGGCCGCTTCCTACCTGGTGTCCCAAGTACACCACAGAACCCTGCCCGATCTGGCACTTACTGGCCTTGATCGTGAGGCCTGCACCTTGCAGAGCCCTCAACACTTTCTCAAGGTGCTGTAAATGTTCTTCCCAGCTGGAACTGAACACAGCAATGTCATCCAGGTAGGCGGCACTGAAATCCTCCAGCCCAGCCAACACCTGATTGACCAACCTCTGAAAGGTGGCAGGGGCATTCTTCAACCCAAAGGGCAACACCCAGAATTGGTAATGACCTTCTGGGGTTGAGAATGCTGATCTCTCCTTGGCCCCATCGGTTAAGGCAATCTGCCAGTACCCAGACGTTAAATCAAACGTGCTGAGGAACCGGGCAGCTCCCAACCGATCAATGAGCTCATCAGCTCTGGGGATGGGGTGCGCGTCAGTCCTGGTGACGGCGTTGAGCCCACGGTAGTCCACACAAAACCGCAGTTCTGGAGTAGCACCGGGTGCAGCAGCCTTTGGGGCCAAGACCACTGGGCTGGCCCAAGGACTGTTGGAGGGCTCAATCACCCCTATTGCCAACATCTTAGAGACCTCCTCCTTGATGCTGGCCCTGACCCGGTCAGTCAACCTGTAAATCTTGTGCTTCACAGGAGGGCTGTCACCAGTGTCCATGTCATGGGTACACCAGTGAGTAACACCGGGGGTCAGAGAGAACAGTGGGGCGAACTGTCCCAACAACTGGTGACAGTCCCCCTGCTGCTCCTGAGTAAGTGTAGGGGAGAGGATCACACCTTCCACTGACCCATCATGCTCCTTGGTAGACAGGAGGTCAGGGAGAGGCTCACTCTCCTCTTCCACCCCATCATCTGTCGCCAAGAGCATACTCACTTCGGACCTCTCGAAGTGGGGCTTGAGGCGGTTCACGTGAAGGACCCTCAAAGGGTTCCTTGGAGCCTGCAAATCCACCAGGTAGGTGACGTCACTTTTGCGCTCCACCATCTCATATGGCCCAGTCCACTTGTCCTGCAAGGCACAAGGTGCCACTGGGGCCATGACCCACACTTTTTGCCCAGGTTGAAATTCGACCAGAGTGGCATTCTGGTCATACCACCTTTTCATTTCCTCCTGGCTTGCTTCTAGGTTCGCCTGAGCGAGTTTCCTGAAGCGGGCAGTTTGGTTTCTAAAGGCCAGCATGTAACTAAACACATCCTGGGGAGTTTTCCTGGGAGCTGCCTCCCAGCCTTCCTTTACCAAAATCAGAGGTCCTCTGACAGGGTGGCCATACAGGAGCTCAAAGGGGCTGTACCCAAGAGACTTCTGAGGCACCTCCCTGTATGCAAAGAGCAGGCATGGCAAGAGGACGTCCCACTTACGCCTCATGGGTTCTGTTAGACCCTTGATCATGCCTTTCAAGGTCTGGTTGAATCTCTCCACCAGACCGTTTCCTTGTGGGTGGTAAGGAGTGGTGAACTTGTAGGTTACACAACACTCCTTCCACAGGGATGTCATATACTTGGATATGAAATTGGTCCCCCTATCAGAAACCACCTCTCTGGGGAATCCCACACAGGAAAAGATCCCCATTAACGCTCGGCCCACCACTGGCTCCGTCGTTGTCCTGAGAGGGATTGCCTCCGGGTACCGGGTGGAATGGTCCACCAAGACCAGGATGTACCTGTTGCCCATGGCTGTCTTGGGATCCATTGGCCCACAATATCCATCCCTACCCTTTCAAAGGGTGTTCCAACAACAGGAAAAGGTTGGAGAGGAGCTTTGACCTTCCTCCCACTCTTACCACTTGCCTGGCAAGTTTGGCAAGACCTACAGTGTGCATCTGACTGCCTTCGCATTTGGGGCCAAAAGAAGTGGGTGACAAGCCTGTCAAAGGTCTTGTCCTGCCTCAAATGTCCTGCCAAAGGCACGTCATGAGCCAGACCCAGTAGGAAGGTCCTGAAGTGCTGGGGTACCACAGCACACGGGCTGACCCAGGCTCAGCAACCTTAGGCTCACTGTATAGGAGACCATTCTCCCAGTAGATCAGATGTGACCCGGACTGATTACCAGCTGCCTGGTCTGCAGCCTGCCGCCGCAGACCCTCCAGAGTAGGGTACTCGTTCTGTTCCCTGCAGAACTCCTCCCTGGTGGGACCCCCTTCTTGCTGCCAATGGGTCAGCTCAGAGATGTCTCCCAGTTCGGCTACTTGCTCCCCCGTAGGCACCGGGGCATCCCCCTCGAGGTCTGCCTCCTCCCGGTCCGTGGGAACTTCGAGGCCGGTTTCCCGCGCCCCTGCCCTTCCTCTTGGCAGGGACTTGGGCCACTGTTCCAGGCTCCAAGTCCTCTTGATCACCCTTCCTGGCTGCCATTGACCGAGTAGACACGCATGCCCACTCTGGCAACCCAAGCATCTCCAAGTGAGACCTGAGCTCAACATCCTTCCATAAGGACTGCTCCAGGTCGTTACCTAGCAGACAATCTACAGGCATGGTAGGGCTCACAACCACCCTCAAGGGACCTGAGACCCCCCATTCAAAGGGAACCTGCGCCACCATACACTGGCACTCAGAGTTGTCTACAGCAACTACTTGGTGGAATGCCCCTGGGACTACCTGCTTCTCAGAGACCAGGTGACACCGGACTGAGGTCACACTGGCTCCAGTATCTCTGAGAGCCTCTACCCTGTTCCCATTAATGGTCACCCAGGTGCTACATTTCTTTGTGTTAGGGGGCACCTGGTTTCCTGGGACCATCTCACTGTCCCCTAGTGAGACAAGGGTCATTTCTGTGGGATCCCCACCCTCCTGTGGGCACCCCTCCTCCCCAAGCGCTACACTAGCCAACACTTTGGACTGTCCACCGGTGGGTGGCTGTGTCCCCTTTGGGCACTTGGGGTCCCCCTTAAAGTGACCTACCTGGTCACATGCATAACACTTGTGGGGGCTGGTCTCAACAGGCTTCCCTGTAGAGACCCCTTTCTTCTTATCACCGGGGGGCTGGGAACCTTTACCCGGGGTACTAGTTTGGGGCCCTTTAGAGAACTCCTGTGCTTTACCCTTGTCCCCCCCACCTTTCTGCTGGGAACCCTGCCCACCTTTGGCTGAGTCTCCCCCAAACGCTTTCTTGTGACCCTGGTACTCACCCAGCGGTCCGCCTCCATAGCAAGCTTCCTGGGGTCAGTTAGCTTACTATCAACTAGGTGCTGGCGCAGATCTGCAAAACATAGACTAGACAAGTGCTCCCATGCAATCAAATTGTAGAGCCCCTGAAAATCTGTTACATTACTGCCCTTCACCCAACCATCCAGCGACCTACAGAACATATCCACACATTCCAACCAAGTGTTGGCCTCAGACTTTTTACTGGACCTAAACTGATCCCTGTATTTTTCAGGAGTGAGCCCATACCTAGTGAGGAGAGCGTCTTTCATGTCAGCATAGGTGAGGTCCTGCCCCTTACCCAAAGCTATCAGAGTATCCCTAGCTTCCTCTGGAAAGAGAGGCCACAACCCCGCTCCCCAGTTCCTTTCAGGGACCCCATTCATATGAATAGACGACTCGTACCCTTGAAACCACCTTTGTATGTCATCACCCTTTTTGTACTCTTTACCTACATTCTTGGGGATGTGTACAATCCTGTCTGTGTGTGCTGAAGAATTGCTGCCACCATCTGAACCGGATCTACTCTTTAGCTCCAGCTCCTTGATCATTCTCTCATGATCTAGTATCATTTTCCTTTCCTCCATGGCTATTCTTTTCTCTTCCCTCTCACTTTCTATTCTGAGTTTCTCCAATTCAAACCTCCTTACTTCCCGCCTGTCCTCCAGCTCCTCTGGGGACAAACTACTGCTGCCTGGCCTGGAGGGTTCCCCCTCCCAAAAGCACATCCACCCTAGGAACAGGCTCCTCCACCTCTCCATTGAGATCACCAGGTTGCCCACTGGCACCTCTGGCTGCTACCCAGGCCCTCAGCGCCTTTTGTAGCTCATCCTTCCTGGTGAGGCCTCTGACCTGGACTTTCAGGTTCTTGCAAATCGATTTTAACTCCTTGACATTGTAGGCTTCCAATCGATCCTCCTCAAAGGCAATTTCTACTGATGCAATTGATGATACTATTGATTCAGGCATGTTGAAGTAGCAAGTTCAAACTGGCAAGATCAAAAATAGGCCAAAAAGAAAAAGTACCTGTATGTGGTACGTAATGGTCTGCGATATGGTAGTAGTGCACACCAATCACTGTAAGTCAAGTGCAAACACAAGTCCTATCCTCACCGCTGCCACCAATGTTAGAAATGGGACCTCTAGTTGGCAAGGGCTTGCACCTTTGTCCAAGTAGGGACCCTCCTTCCTAGTCAGGGTAAGGGAGTTACACTCCTAAAATAACCCCTGCTCACCCCCTTGGTAGCTTGGCACGAGCAGTCAGGCTTATTCTAGAGGCAGTGTGTAAAGCATTTGCACATAACCAACAGTAATATAATGTAAGCACTACAAAAGGACACCACACCAGTTTAGAAAAATAACCAATATTTTTATATACTCAAGACAAGACCAAATACGATAAAAATCCACAATACAAATACTTTAAAAATGTATGCTTGATAAGGTAACTTCTTCTTTGCAGGAATAACACAAAGCAAAGTTCGTACGAGTCGGTAGCCCCGTCCGGGTCTACCGCGATGCTGAAATACACAGAGTCCAACAGTTCCAGCCGACCGTGTCGCTACGGGCCAGCAGAGTCGTGAACAGACTCGGTCACAGTACCTTTACTCGTTGTGGCGGCCACGAAACGTGCGAGCCGGTCGGCGTTCGTCGCGGTTGCGGTGCAAAGCGGAGCGGTGCAAGGTGCGGTGTCCCTCGATGCGGTGCAGGCAGCGGCTCAATGAGCGTTGTGCAGACGGAGTCGGTGAGTCCAAGGCGTGCGGTGCAGGGCGAGACGGTGTACGAGGCGGTGCTGACAGGTTGCGATGCAGGCGACCAAGCCGGAGTGCGGGAGCTGGCGTCGGACAGCGGTGCGAGTCGGAGCGGTGCGTCGCAAGCGTGCGGCGGTGCCCCAAATGCGATGCGGTCACGACTGTTGAGCCAGTTGCAGCGACAGCGTCGGTCTGGTCCGGCTGGCACAGTGAAGCGATGCGATGCGAACTGCGGTGCCCACAGGTCACGGTGCAAGCAGCTGCTCGGTGGCGATGGCGTCGGACGTCGTCGTCGGTGAGAGCAGGGTTGCGGTGCGAGATGCGGACGGTGCGGTCTGCGGTGCAAACAGGACACCGGGCCAGCGATGGAGTCGGTTGACGGCGTCGGTTGCGGTTTCCTTCCTCTGTGGCAACTGAAACAGCGTTCCATAAGCGGTACCCAGAGGCTTGTGAAGTCTTTGCAGTCCCTGAGACTTCTTAACAGGAGGCCAGCTCGGTTTCAGGCCCTTGGAGATACTCAGCACAAGTTTGTAGAAAGTTCAGTCCAGTCCTTTCACTGCCCAAGACAGAAGCAGCAACTGCATGCCAACCCAACAAAGCAGTCACTCAGCAAAGGGGCAGTACTCCTCCTAGCAGCTCTCCAGCTCTTCTTCTTGACAGGTTCCTTGATTCCAGCGAGATCTAAATTCATGGGGTCAGGGCCCCAATATTTATATCCCAAATTCCTTTGTTCTCTGAAGGCAGAGAGGCCTTTGCCTAGTCCAAACCAGTTCTGGAGCACTTTGTTGACAAGTCTCCGTCCTTTCTTTCAGAGAGTAGGCCAGGGACATCAGACGCACCACAGGAGGTGGAGCCAGCATTGTGGAGGGAAGGCCCAGCCCTATTCAGGTCCCTGGTGCATCTCCTCCCACCCATCTACATGTAGATCTTGCTATACAGCCCTGTGCTGACTCACCCTGTCTCCTGGCACCCCCCAGCCCCTGTCACTCGCACTCCAGACAAGGAATACACAACCTCGCAGAGGCAGGCTTGGCTGGTTAGACAAGAAAATACCCACTTTCTAAAAGTGGTATTTTCGAACACGAGAATTTTAAAACCAACTTCACTAAAAGATGCATTGTATCATTCTGAGTCCAGGCATACTAAACTCGAATTTCTACCATGTTCCCGGGGTCAGTTAGGATTATAAGCTGTAATAATCAAAACTGCCCATTCTGGCCTATGGGGAACAGGTAGCCTTGCAATAGGTAAAAACGAAGTAGGCTGTATTTCACTATCAGGACATGCCACACACACCAGGACATGTCCTACCTTTCACATACAATGCACCCTGCCCACAGGGGTACCTTGGGCCTACCTTAGGGGTGACTAACATGTAGAAAGGGAAGGTTTAGGGACTTGCAAGTGTGTGCACTTGCCAAGTCGACATGGCAGCCCCAGGCTGCGCACAGGCTCTGCGTTGGCAGGCCCGAGTTACACTTTACGGGCTGTTTGCGTGCGGGGCACAATCCCGTGCTGCCGCCCACCAACAGCATTTGATCTATAGGCCCTGGCACTCGCAGTGCCCTTTACTAGGGACTGACACATAGATCAAATAGCCAAAACATGGAAATACCAATCCATAACATATTTCAGACAGGAGCACTTGCACTTTACCACTGATCAGCAGTGCGTAAAGTGCGCAAAAACACTAAACCAGCACAAAACAGAGTCAAAACCGGGAGGTCATAAAGCAAAAAGTCAGGGGGAACACGCCAAAAGATGCCAAGTCTAACAAACCCATAAGAGGCCTTTATATTGCAAGGATTTCCAAAAATGGTTTTCCTTTAATTTTAATCCACATATTATACCACAAGGCGGATTCTAAGAATTGATTGAAATGGGTATTCATGATGGGGCGTAGCATTTCAAAAGAGGTTTTAAGAATAGGATGAGAAAGGAAGGGAGGTTTCTGAGTAAAAGTTCCAAATTCATCAAATGAAAATGGGATAATATTGTTGGAGAGGGATCTACATTTAAACTTTTAATAACATGAGAAACCGTATTATGACACTTTTTGAGAGAAAGTTAATAAACGTGCACCAACTACACGTTCAAGAAAACATGACAGGATAAGAAACTTTTTAGTTACTGCATCGTAAAAGCATGCAGAAAAGTTGTGGTCTAGATGATATCATTCATAAAAATATATAGATTGTGATTTACTAAGTGGCTATATTTCATTAACGTGTGCTAGAAATATGTAAATGCTAACTTCTCACGTTATAGAGTTTGCCTCTAATCCTTTTTATAATCATTTATGAGCATGTATAATCATTAAAGAATTTATCAAACATTAATATTTAACCTGATTATGATGTCAAATTTTATTGAAATATTTCTTCATGTGTATAGACGTGTGCACAGAAATGACAAGAGAAAAATAGGTGTAACACATTTCTAATTAATGATGCCTCCTGGAAACTTTCAGAGATTGTATCTTCTATGTTTACTAATGTCATACACCTATAACAAGTTTTTAATTTTTAAGATTTTAATTATATTTACACTTTAGTACATTCAAAGCGCAGAAGTATACCATACTGACACGTGTTATTTGTAACCAAACTAAATGTTTTAAAGTCCATCAGAGATATACTTCCCTATAGAAAGGGGGACTCGGCAGGGCTGCCCTTTGTCGCCTATGCTCTTTTCGCTCGCATTGGAGCCGCTCGCCTGCAAGCTCCGTCAGAAGCATGCAGCAGCTGCATTACGTTTTCGGCAGAGACCACTTTTGGTCTCATTGTATGCAGACGATATGTTATTGTACGTGTGTGAGCCCGCCACGTTTCTGCCTGCATTGCTCCGGGAATATGTTAAATTTGAGCGGTATTCGGGCCTTGGGATCAATTGGGCTAAGTCGGTAGTGTTCCCCCTCACAACTGGCACTAGGGAGGTGGAGTTGGACTTCCCTCTAATCTGGACGTCAGAGCTGGTGAAATATCTGGGAGTTTGGCTGCATAGGGATCCAGATAATGTAATCTCAGAGAACTATGGACGTGCTATTACGCGTATCATTGAACTGGCTGAGAGATGGGCGCGCCTGCCTCTCTCCCTTGCGGACAGGATAGCAGTTCTAAAAATGGCCTTTCTACCCAAATTGCTCTATTTCTTTGTTAATATTCCTATTAAGTTGAATGTGGCGACGTTTACGACGCTCCAATCGGCACTACTTACATTTGTGTGGGGGTGGGAAGAAACCTAGATGCAGCTGGGATACTCTGGTTCAGCCCTTCGACCGGGGGGGGTTTGAGGCTCCTAACTTTCGGCTATATTACCTATGCGCACAGGCGCAATTTGCGCACTACTGGCATTTCCCGCAACGGTTTCAACCACACACGGCTATTGAAGCGGATGCTGTTTTACCAATGCCATTACAGGCAGCGACCCTCTCTGGTGGATCGGGGGGTCCCCGGACTGAGATAAATACGGTGCAGTGCACGGCATGGGCCTGGCGAATGTTAGCGAAACGAGCTCAGCTGCCGTACTTGTATGCTCCTCTGCTGCCTTTGGCCTCACACCCTGACATCTCTGTGGCGTGGGAGAAGTCTGCCCTCCAAGTGCTGGCAAAGGTCAGTATATCCCGGATGGGGGACCTGTACACGCAAGGCCGGTTTAGGACATTGCAAGCAGTACAAGGGGATGCTGATCGCGGATTCATGTTGGGATTTACCTACGTCCGAGTCCGACAAGCTGTCAGGACTATCTACCCGAACTTCCCGGAGGAACCCACGGCTCTGCGAGCATTGCAGATGATGCTGGCACGAGAGGATCGTAAGGGCTTAATTACCAGGCTCATAACGCCTCTTTGCGAGAACGAGAACTTGAAGATTCCCCCTCTTATCTCCGATGGCGAATGGTGCTGGGTCCCACCCTCACACTCGACATTTGGAAGGAGTGCTGTGACCTCACTGGCCATCTCACAGCGAATTGCAACCTTCACATAATTCACTTTAAATATCTACACCAATTATATTATACCCCTCTGCAACTCTGTAGGTATGGTCTGCGTGAGTCAGCGAGCTGTGTGCGGTGTTTGTAGGTTGATGCTGATTTTCTGCATGTGGCATGGATGTGTCCAGGTGTCTTCGCATTTTGGTCCAAGGTAACAAAGGTGCTCGCAGATGTTGTGCTGGAACCAGTGGATTGCACTCCTGAGATTTGCCTCCTAGGGTATGTGAAACGTCTCAAGCCTTGCAATTGACGCATAGTTGCAGTGTCCACATTATTCGCTAAAAGGGCTGTCGCACAGTGCTGGGGTGCTAAAACCATTCCTGCGATGAAAAAGTGGCTCCGTGATCTACTTTACTGTAGGGATCAGCTGGGGGTTTAAGCGGAAGAACTGCCCGGAGCCTCGCGCCCCAAGGATTTCTGGGCCCCGTTTACTGCATATTTGTTGTCCCATCCAGATTTAATGTAAATTGTGGAAAACTACGCCTCTTACTCTGTATGCAACAGCGGATATACTATGATAGCTCCGCCATTGAACTTGTCTTTTTTCGCTGCCACATATGTGTCTCTTTACAATGTACAGGATATATCTAAGTGCGTAATGTCTTGTGATCTGCTCTGCCTGGGTTTGGGTGGGGGGGAGACTTGTTCTGGGAGGTTGGTGGGTGGTGGGTGGGGTTTGGTTCCTTTGGGTTTGCTGTTTGGTGATCTTTTCATTTTATGATGTAAAATAACGCTTACACTGCTATTTGCTTTTTATGACAAGTGACTGTCCCTTCCATCTGGACTTTTGTGTATCCTTGCTGTAAGCTTTTCAATAAAAAGATTAAAAAAACATTTTAAAAAGAGATTTACTAGAATCACAACGTCTTTATGTTCTCTGTGAATGTATGTTTAATAACCACATATAACGTATGTTATATTAGCTCAATTTACTGTAGGCCTGATTGCATATGTGACATCTCTTGTCTTGCTGAATTTACTGCTCGTGCGAGAATTCTTAAGTATAACCAATACCGTGAAATAGTGTTTTCTTTCCTGAGTTCTCATGTACTGTACAAGACACTTTGCAACATTTTTCGATACAGTCCTGAACAGCTGACTGGGAAACTGTCCTCTTGCACTCGCTTATGTGTTTTTTCTAAAGGAGCATTTCTCTGACGTGTCACATAGTGGATTGCTTAAGGACTGCGTAATTGTCCCACCTATTTCTCTACATTTTTTGTCTTTCTTATGGCACCTGACACGCATCCTATATGAACTGACCATTGGACTGAGTGGTCTGACCAGATGAGATTATTCCAGGAGGTGTCACCCTCAGAACTTTAAGAATATAACATTCTCTGATTTAACAACCTTGGCGGAGGTGGCTTGCTTGGTGGTGTTGGTGGCGGATGAGTTGCTGCTGCTATTTCTTTACTTACAGAGTTCTGCATGCCCGCTGTCTACCAAATCCTAAGGTGGAGACTTTGCAGAACTTCCTTGGCAATCTTAACTTGCCTGATGCAGACATTCCTGGCTTCATTCCTGAACTGACGCATACATTGTGTGAGCATGGTGTTCTCTTCCTTTCTGGGAGACTGCTTGAACTGCCATGTTTCATGTCCCTTCCTGAACTCTTGAGCTTTGGAATCTTATCTTAGATTTCTTATGAGAATGTGACCAAATCTGTCTTATAACCTGATGCAAATATACTGATGCACTTGTTTTACTTAACTTTTGATAAACTATACTAAAATGTCCATATCGACTCAACTATCTTGATTATTTTTATTCAAGGCAATGTACAATCTTAATTTGGGATTATTAATGACTAGAGGAGAGCACATTAGAGAGATATCAGAGCATCGCATACTAATGCTATTATTCTGCATAGCTTTAACTGTGCTTTTAGTGTGTATGATTTTGGCTCGCTTATGTTTCTTCAGGAGATTTGGACTTGCCGTGATAATCTTTTATCTTTACAGCATGGTTTTGAGAGTAATTTTTATGAGTTTAATTTCTAGTTTGTAGTTGAGTTATCTAATTCCTGGTCCTCATTGGATGACGGTCGGGACCCTTTAGATCTGACCCATCTTGGCACAAAACAAGGTCCATCAGAGGACCAAGAGAGTGGTGTAATAAATGGAACAATAGGAGAAGGAAAAATAAAATGTTCATAATGAATGTATGATGTTACAACGTGTGGTGTTACCACGCGGTAGGTAACAACGGGGTCGTTACAATGACCGCGTTGTTACCACGAGTGGCATTACATCGCAAGTCGTTTCAACGACTTGCGCTAGATGGCGCGCTGGACTTAGGAATAGTATAAATTACTATTCCTACTCCAGTTAGCGCAACAGCAGGGAAGGTGTTGGATTTAAAATCCAACACATTCCCTGGTGTTGCACGCCACCTAGCGCAAGTCGTTGAACCGACTTGCGATGTAATGCCACGCATGGTAACAACGCAGTCGTTGTAACGACCGTGTTGTTATCAACCCGCGTGGTATTGCCAGCATTGTAAACGCTGTCTCCCGTTCATAATGGGCCCAGGAAAGCTACAGCAATATAATAAAGTTCACTTTCTGTAGGAAGATTGGTAAGAGGCACCTGTAAACAAAAATCTGGACTTATTTAAGAAGAAAGCAGTGTGATAAGACAGAACATTAGGAAAATTCACTCCACCTATCCCTTTAGTGTTTTTTAAGTCTAGAAAGAGACTTTTGATGGTTTTTTATTAGCCCAAAAAAATCAAGATTGCATATATGGATGTAAAGTAATGAGCTGCAATCTGCACAGGTAAGTTGGCTGAATTAAAAAGAATAATAGGGACAACCATAATTTGTATTCAATCTAATCTGCCCCACCATCACAGGAATGAAGGATTCCATCTAGATGTGAAAGATGTAAGTTTTGTAAGTACTGAACCGAAGTTCTATTCTGTTCATCAATTTTGTAAAGCGCATGGTTACCTGACATCGGGCTTCCCAGCGCTGTTGGTCTAGTTGGAGTGAGGAAATTAAAAGATGAAAAATAGCTCAAATAAGTTAGGGGAATAGATAGGTCTTCAGCTTCTTTCTTAACCTCATTAAGTTGTCATCCATTCTTAAGCTAATGGGCAAGGAGTTCCAGAGCTTAGGTGCAAGGTATGTAAAAAGACCAACCTCGCTCTCTCAATTCTGGGGACAACAAGAAGCTCAAGATTATTTGACATAAGGTCCCTATTGGTACAATAAGGGGAAGCCAGTTGATGATGAACCTGTGGACCTGTGCTGTGCTTTGCCCGATGTATGATGCATAATGCCTTAGATTGTACTCTGCATCTTATGACAAGTCAATGAATAGTTTTGAGTGCTGCACCTGCTGACTGTGTTTTCTGAATACCTAACAGTATTCAGGCAGCATCGTTCTGAGTTTTTTTAATCACTGACATTGGACTTCCTAGGTAAAGTGAGTTGCCATAATCAAGGCGAGAAAGAATCAATCCTTGAATCACAGTTCCTTGTGACTCCATCAGGAGCTATTTCAGAACCTTTTCTCAGGGCTCTCAAGAGGCTAAAGAAACTGCCAGCCACCTTCTTTACTTGAGAGGCCAGGGTTAGCTGGATTATCCCTAGGCTTAGGCTTTTTACTTCCAATTTAGGGGATGGACGTTCTCCTAGGGTAGGGGCAGATAATCCGATCCCAAAGCATTAGGTTGTTACCTAATACCAAGGTTTCTGTTTTCTCACCATTTAACTTCAGGCAACTAGCTGCCATCTAATCAGATACCTTCTCTAGGCAGCTATTAAGTCTCATAGAAGTAGAGTCCATATCTGGTGACAGTGTGCAATCAGCTGGGTATCGTCCACATAAGATTCCGACTTAAAACCAAAAGAGCAGATGATATCTAATAGAGGGCGGACATATATATTAAAAAGTGTGAGGCTCAGGGATGAGCCCTGCGGTACTCCACATTTCAGCTGATGGCTAGTTGAAAAGAAAGGCCCCTCACTAACCTGAAAGCTGTGTTTCTCGAGGAATGAAGCAAGCCACCTTAAGGCATTCCCTTGAATGCCTACTTCTTCCAGCCAATGAAGTAAGATGGGGTAAGACATTGTATCAAACGCAGCACTCATGTCCAGGAGGATCAGTGCAAATGACTCACCCTGGTCAATGATCGTTTTAAGATCCTCTGTGGCCATTAAAAGAACAGTTTCTGTGCTGCAACCCACGTGGAAACCTGTCTGAGTAGGGTGAAGAATGTTATTGGTTTCCAGGTATTCTGTCATGTATCTATTTATAATTTTCTTTAGAATTTTACTAACTCCAGGAAGTAGAGAAGTAGGTCTGTAGTTTCCTATTATCTCAGGGTCTAAGTTCGGTTTCCTAAATAGCGGACGGATGTTGGCGTGTTTCCATTCTCCTGGAATGCTACAGTTATTCAAGGACAGATTGTGCAACTTAGTCAGAGTGGAAAGCATCACATTACCACCCTTCAATAGAATATCTATTGGAGCAGGGTCTGGAGGTGAGCCTGATTTTACTGAGTTTGCCACAGCAGTAACACCCTCCTTGGTCAGTTGCAGCAAAGTAGAGAGTACTGTTTTTATATTATTGGTTCTAGGCCAACTGTCTATATTGTCCTTATAGTCTATTGAACCCGATAGGGCATCATAGATGTTCCTCATTTTTTCAAGAAAGTTGTTTGAAAGTGATTCTCACCGCTCTGTTGATGAAATGATTCCAGTTTCTGGTATCTTGATATAGAGGAAGGCACAGTCTCCTGAAGCTTTATAGGTCATTTTTCAATGGAGGCTGACAGCCTGTGTGATTCACGTTTACTGCCTTGCCCTGTAATGTTGGTCACTCAGAATTGGGGCCATTTTTTCTGTGCCAGACTGTCTCCTTGAAAAGTGGAAGTGCAGAGGAGAAAGCACTTCAAAGGAGCTGACATCCCAACATGAATTTAAAAGGCCAGACGCTAAATCACATATGTGACTGGATTTGCACTATAAAGGTGGAAACATATTTTGTTGAACAGCAATGTCTCATCAGTAGAGATGATTGCCAAGACTTCTTGCTGTTGGAATCAGGACTGAAGATTAAGGTCTGTCAATCTCCCATCTGGTTGAGGGCTCATCACTCAGGAGCTAAGAAGGGTTGCCCTGTGCCTGGAGCACCAGCCTTCTGTCTGTCTGCCAAGTTCAGTGTACCCTGTGAGGAGAAGGAGGAGGGGGACAGAGTCTTGAGGAAGCAAGGCCCAGTGGGAGTGCGCATAGTGAGAGGTCCAGTCTGGACTGGTGTTGTGAGAGAGCCAGGGCTGCCTTGAGGTTGCACACCATCACCTAGTGTTGAAGATCTCACTGGGGCTGTTGCCCATGTCTGTGATTCTTGTGTGCTAGGAGGGGACCAGTGGGACTGCTGGGGCTATTACCCATTACCACTGAGAATGTTGGGGCTGTCACCTGTGCAACTGAGACTGTGGAACTTTGCCCATGTCTGTGATACCCCATATGTCCAGAGGGGGCCACTGAGACTGTTGGGGCCATCACCAAAAGGATCCAATCTGATAGAAGCTGTTGTTTGAATCTGTGACCCCTGAATGCCAGGAGGGGTCTCTAAAATGGTTGAGCAATTGTGGTGTTGAAGGAGTCCCAGTGAACAGCGGAGGGATTCGGGATCAAGTCCAGAAGCCGCTTGCAGGTCCATCGCCACTCCACCTACTTACCAATAGGAACCGCGAGAACGAAGGAGCCTCTGTACCAAGAAGCTGTTGTCATCTGTGACAGCTTCAGCGTGCTAACCTCACCGTCATTGTAGTGCAATCTGCTTGTTCTGGAGTGCACGGGACAGAAACACTCCAGTTCCTGAACTCTTCTGGAGGCCATGGTTGGGGCAGTGAATGAATGAATGAATTAAAAAGTTTATTGCACAGTTACTTAAAACCATTTGCAATATATCTTACATCAATAAGAATGAAAAAAAGACACAATTCCTTAAAATACTTCACAGTATATCCTACATCTAAAAATGTTCACATAAAATTCTAACCGGTTGCAGTTGTGAGGAAAATCCTATTTGTATTAAAAAACCATTATATAAACAACATTGCGACAGAGTTCAATGTATCATTTGAAGATATGCCTTATTCAAATTAACAGCAAGTCTGTTTTCTATTCAATGGCTTGCTGCTATTCAAGACTCCTCCGGTGAAATCAGGACCTCCTTCTTCAATAAGTCTGGTGCGCAGCTCGTCCATATATCTCCCAAATCTGGCCAAGTCTGTCGGTACGGTGCAAGAGAATAGAACCAAAACTGCTTCTTTCACTGTCTGAACTCTTTTGCATAGCCACATTTGCTTTAGAAGCTTCCGACGACACTGTCACAGGCCGGGGTAGCAGCACATCAAGTGTAGCAGGGATTCTGTTTTGAAATTGCAAATTCTACAGTTGGTTATAAGATCAAGGGATTTTTCACCTGGGATTTAATTCTTTGATTGGAAGGGACACTAGTCTGGCCCACAGAATATTTTTTAGGGCCTTCCTCCCAGAATGACCTCCTCCCATTTCGTAATGTGCTAGGTCAGTTTTACGTGACAGTTGGTAGATATTTTTGTTGATTGCATTTTTGATAGCCGGGTAGTTTATGTCCTCTGACCCCAATTCTGTATTGCCAGGTCCAATGTTTCCACCGCTTTCTGTATATGGATTTGCCATGGGTTGGTTGTCGCTTCATAGATTGGTTTTAGCATTTCTTCACTCTTCGAACGGGGGCCTTCAAAACTAGGTAATAGTATTTCGCCTGCATGCCCAGGCATTCATTGTTTTGATGCACCAGACCAAATTCCAGGCAAATCAGACTATTACAAGTGTATTTTGGTAGCTTGAATATGCATTTATACGCCTGGCATTGTGCTTTTTCTAACGTAATGTCCATTTTGCCTGGGAATGCCTGCTGTGCGTAACCCGCTATTGCCCTTGTTTTAGATTGTAGTACCTTTCTGTGGTTGGGGCAGTGGCAAACTAAATATAGGGGACCCCCACGTTCCACACCCATCCAGGAGCTCTCAGGCAAGGGGCCTGCCATCTGGGCACAGTGGTGGAGGGGACCCCTTGAGCTCGGGCCCCCCTCACCAGGGGGCTATTATTACACCACTAGGTTGGGGTAAGGGGAAAATAGGCCTGCAGTCCCATATGAAACATGTTCGAGCTCGTCAGTTTATCGACTGAAGAGCTGAAAACTTTCAAGGCCAAAGCCAGACTTTGATGCGCATCGCTAGTGCAGGCAGCACCTGGGGTCACATCCTAAAATCTGCTGTGAATGTTGAGTATAAAGTGGAGGATGAGAAAGGCAAATGAGAGGATGGGGAGGGGGAACACTGCTCTGCCAAGTATGCCAGTTTTGAGAGACTACTTGTGTGGGCTATTTAGTGTGCTGTATTTAGCGTGTATAATAAATACTGCTTTTTTCACTAGAGATCAGTATTGGCTGGATAAACATTGTGGGGCATATTATCAAGAACGGCGTTAAAATTATCGCCGGTTTAGCGGCAGAAAACTGCCGCTAAAGCGGCGATAATGGGCTTGATAATATGCCCTTGAGAATTCCAATAGAAGCCCATGTTGACACCAGAACATGGGCTTCTATTGGAATTCTCAAGGGCATATTATCAAGCCCATTATCGCCGCTTTAGCGGCAGTTTTCTGCCGCTAAACCTGCGATAATTTTTAACGCCGTTCTTGATAATATGCCCCTGTATTAGTGCCAGTGTGGGTATTTTGAGTTGCTAGACCCCGGAGGTCTGAGGTACCGTTAAGAGTTTGCTTGTCAGCAGACCCTAATTCCTAAAACACAATATCCTCATATAAGCATATAGCAAATCATGTGGTATGCAACTACAGCAAGTAAGGCCCACATGAGTTGTTCACAATGTGAAAATAGACATTTCAGTACTGTTGTCAAAAAAAGTGATACGTTTCATCTTTCAACATTGAAAAATCAATTCCTTTTAAATTTAGCAAACATTTAGTATTAAATATTGCACAACAATAAAAATTCCAATGAAGTACTATATTACTATAGCTGTGCAAGATTACTAGCAGCCTCTCAAAGCCCAAAAATCAAGAAGATCCCATACGCACCCAGGACACATAACAAGGTCACCTGGGAATGCTCGAACCAGACCTGTCATTATCCTTGGGTCACTAAAGTAGCCTCCAGGGAAATGTACACTGTCACTTTTTTAATTGATTCATGAGACTTAAGGGGAGCGAACATCTGTGCCTTTGGTGACCTTGGCCTTCTGGAGACACTGGGTAAAAGAGTAGGCAACTGTATGAAAAGCCCCTTGGGTTTTTGGGGCATTCTTTAGTCCCAAAGGCTTATCGCTGTCCATTGAATTGGCCGCCAGTGCAACCAGTAAATATTTTGTGCCTGGTTTAGAATTTCAGTTGGTTTACTCCATCACAAACATGATGGATATCCCTTCCGCGATATTACAAGTACCATAGGGTATAATACTCTTGCAACAAAGCAGATGAGATGTACATCATAATTATGAAAAAAAAATTCAACTAGTTGATGTGGTCGCTTGTGTGCTTGTGTTACTCATTGCAGGTTGGGACCTCCTGCAGTGCACTTTCCCTCCCAGGCACCACATGAATACAAGCGAGCTCTTGAGACAGCCGGCATCAGGAACTCTGACACCAACGGAGAAGCTGGCTGTTGTTCCCTTCTTTTTGCCATTCTGCTCCTGAAGTGTGCAGGGAGACACATTGAGTACGGCAGTTCTCAAGATGCTTGGAGTTGTACCTTGTGTCAAAAAAGATTTTTGTCAGCCCTGTGGCCTTCCTTGGCATGGAAATTCTTTACCAGTCAACCCATCTCCCAATGAAGGCAAAGAAAATCATGCTCGACGTAGGCAGGTGCCCCAAATGCTCAAGGACCTACTGGTGAACTTTCAGTGCCACACAAGGAGTGACAGCTATTTTCTGGACTATCTTGGGCCCAATGGGCCACAATAGAAGGTGTTTCTGTTTTTTGCTCTTAGTTGGGTGCTCCAGTCACCAGGAGTACTCTTTGAGCCACACCAACACCCGTTATTATTCACTGCTCCATCCCATGGTTCTCAATGAAGACCACTGTGCACCTTCACTGCCTGCGCAAACCAGGCATTCAGCCACTTTAATGACACCTGAATGTCCAGCAGCGACTTGTGGTACCCTCTCCTAGGGTACCCATGGTACCCTAAAACAAGACCAAACCACTGGTGTGTACAGCCAAAAGTCGCCCTGTCCTTTCTTTATCACACATGGGAACATCCTGCCAGTGTTTGTCAGTACAGCTAATGAGCTTATGGTGAATTCACCTCCGTCCTCTTCTTCTACAAGAACAAGGCTAATCTCCCAGCATAGGCCTATTTGTTTCAAGGGAGCTTATAAGTACTTGCTGGCCAGAGGATTCACTTATGTTTCTCAGAAGGGTATTTCATGCACGACTTCTTTTAAAGCTGTCTGAGGTAAATATTCTGAATTTTATAAGTACTTAAATGAATGCATGCATAGTAAAACTGAGTCTTCAAATTGATCAGAAATGACACATTAATTGTCTTCCTACGTTGTCCCAATCAAAACTGTGTTTCAGGCACACTTTACACTTTTATTACTGTTTATTCTGCACTTCTATCAGTAAGAAATAGGATATTTCATCTTCGATTCCCAAATGAATTGTAGGACCTTACCAAGTCATTACCAATTTAATCGGGTCTCACATGCCAAAATCTAATCTGTGTGCAAATGCCTGGCTTGGTCAGACAAACATTCCCTTTCACAGACTCTACAAGTTTGCATATGGATGTGAAAAAATAGTTGCATGTATCCGGCCAGAGCTCCTTACCCCAGCTGTACACTGTAGCCATTCTTACAGGTAGGCACTGACAGTTGAAACACAAATCCATTTTAATTGAGGCTTACAGTAGGTGAGACTCTTTTAAGAAGACACACTCACAATAGACATCAAAAAGACATGGATCCAAAAGTGAAAAAGGGGGAGTTTTAACAGGTCAGATCTTTTCTCATATACGAATTCACATACAATGTAAATCAATATTCACTTGTAACACCTACAGTAGCTTTGAAAACAGAGATGCATGGTCTCGCACTCACACACAGACCCAAAAATCTTCAAATAGTACATTGTGAAGCTGACCACTGAATTCCTTTGGACTTCTATAATCATACAAGAATCCATATAAATGCCAAAGGTTTTACCTTAGAAAGGTTAATATAGCATTATAAATCATAAAGGTTTGCCACTTCTCCTCTATAGTCTAAAAGCACAGCAGAGAGCAAAATATTTGTTTTAGTCATTATTAAACATGAGCCAGATTGACTTGATCTCACTGTAGATATATAAGGGATAAAGTACTCCCTGACAGACATTATAATGATATTGCAAGTCTCCGAGGAGTTCCATAATGATATAGAGGAACAAGGCGGAAGGCCGAGTTCCTTTATAAGGTTAAGGAACTCCGAGGTGACTTGCAATATACTTATCATATACTCAGAAGGTACTTTATCCCATATCATAGATGGTCAAACTAACACCTTTCCCTTAAACCAATTAAAACCCTGGGATCCAATTCACAAAGGTAAATTTACACCTGAAGTCTAAGTTCAGACCTGAAGTATGAGGGCCTGATTCACAAAGATAAACTTATACTTTTGTGTAAGTTTATGATTGTTTGCTATTCACAAAGGGATTTACGAGTAGTATCTTTACAATTGCGGAGTTTCTTCACACAGAAAGATCTAGATAGATCTTTTATGTGTGGAAACTCGTCACTCATAAAGATACTACTTGGAAATCCCTTTGTGAAATAGCAAACAACTGTACACTTACACAAAAGTGTAAGTTAACCTTTGTGAATTAGGCCCTAAGTTTAGACTTGAAGTCTAAGTTTAGACCTGAAGCCTAAGAGCCCAATTCATAAAGGTAAACTTAGACCTGAAGTTTCTAATTGTCAATGTAATATCGATTTCGACCATGTATGTATATGTAATTGTAACAGCCTAATCTGTTAGTGTATCAACATTTTTTTCAGTCCCTCTCTCAGGATGGAAACCTGGTATATGTCTCTAAGCCTCATATATTTGGCCAAGTAACCGTGTACCTGAGGATTCTCTTCCACTTCCGAGTTCTTAAAAGAAATGAAATATTTGAGATTAGACTATAACTACTGAATGGAGTAAATAAAAAACAGAGGATGGTAGGAACCAGTGACGACTGGAAAAAGGCACTGACCAGTTCCCCAAGAGATAATGCAGCAGCATTGCTGACTCCTTAATGTTGGAACTGCAGAATGCATATTATTCTACACCACTATGATTTTGTTTGTCGGCTCTCTTTTTTAATATGCTGTTTTTGCTACCCTTTTACCAGTGCTTGGGATAAAGCTTGGTTCAGAAATGTTTGATATAGTGAAGTGATTGAAGAATGGAAATGGCTTGAGTCATATGTGAAAGCATCTAATATTCTAATGATGTAAAATCAATAAATAAACGTGGAGTTTATAGTTATGTGTTTCTAGATTTCTTTAAGAAATGTTAGAAATTATTGAACACTTACAAAGAATTAAGGAGATATTTGCATTTGGCATGTGCACTAGGATGGCTGGAATATAAACCTCTGAATTACTGAGGCGAGCGCCAGCTGGACAACCGGTGCCAATCACATTGCTCTTTCAATCACGGTGCAGATAGAAATTTCCGTCTGTTTGGATTTGGATTTGAAGGATTTAAGCTTTTCAATGAAATAAATGCTATTTTGTGTTTTGTCTTAACATCACTCAATTTACATGGCCATCCTCTTGTGCAGCAATCCAATGTGAGACTCACAGAGGTTATCCATATTCAAAATTACACCAATTGTCAGATGAGATTCAGACAATTTCTTAAAACAGTGATTCCAAATCTCAGTTTTCAGCTTCCCGTAGCTTGTCAGCAGGACATTTGACATATCACTATATATTTCTATACACTGGATGGAGAAGAGAATTCCATAGTGGTACGTTCAGTCATACACAAAATGACCTCAGTCAGTGTCTGGCTTTTAATGTGCATATGAACATGGACGGATTTGTGAACTCTCGATTCTAGAAAAGTTCACCAAGGCTATCCCTAAGGTCCCCAGACCAGGCATTGAAAGTAATCCAAAGTAGGAGGAGTGGTAGGCACTTTCTAAGGGTGCATGACAGTTTGGCCAGCCGTCTTAGGCCGGTCAAACAGTCATGCGCACTTGCGCACTTAGCATGTCATGCGCACTTAGCATGTTCTCCACCAGGCTGTGTTGCAGAGCCTGGGTTAGGAACATGCACAGCCTCCCATTCCCTCTCTGAGCGCCGAACCACAGCCCTCAGATCAATCACAACGCTGCAGTTTAGCAGCGTCATGATTGGCTAGGGGATTCTGGGAGGCTGTGTGCTTCCTGACCTGCAGTCGGCGGCACCCAGGTAAGTCCTTTTATTTATTTTATTGCCCCACCACCCCCGTTCGGTTGCAGCCA
Source organism: Calotriton arnoldi (assembly GCA_963921515.1). NCBI lineage: Eukaryota > Metazoa > Chordata > Amphibia > Caudata > Salamandridae > Calotriton > Calotriton arnoldi. The sequence continues at coordinate 323,034 of CAWUFW010006679.1, read as the reverse complement.
CTAATGATTATTGAGCAGCATTGCTCGTGGATAGATAGGTTTTCTGGCTCACCAGGATGCCAACTGTGATAAAACTGTGCTTCGAAGCCAGCAGCTATATTTCTTTGATTGGAACAATCCCAGCGGATTTCCTAAAGAGCTAAGTGATTTCATATTTCCTCTTTTTACATATCTCAGGATGACGTGGGTCCCCATACGATCTCCACTTAAACCAGTTTGCCGACTAGTCCACCTTCATGTATTATCATAACCTTGAAAAACACAGTGTTAGGCTTTGGATTATTATTTTGGGAGGGGGTACCCCACTATCATAAGTATACATTATTTCTTACTGCTAGTTCAAAACATAATTTAAATGAGAAGACATGTGCTTAAAGCTCTGGAATTTAGCAGCAGACTTTTCTGCAGAGGAATGTATGTTAAATATTTGAGCAGCTCCAAAACAATAATAAAACCAGAAGAACAAACAAAAAAATCCAAAATCAATTTAACAAAATGGGGAAATTAAGAAACAAAGTGACATAAAATGCTGAAATCAGACTACGGGAATGAGAGGTATTAGATTTGAGTTTTTTTACTGCAAAAGAATCAAGAAAATAGAAATTGCCTATAACACACATGATGTGTTTGACCACGACATAGGTGAAATTTCACAATTTCCACGATGGAAGAGGACAGATAAACCTAAGAGGCTAACATCAATAAAGAATTTCACCTTTGCACTTAGAAACGCTTTTTTTAGACACAAGCTCTACTAGCAGAATAAGGCAGGATGCTTATCCCATGATAACTCCAGGAGTTCAGGTAATTCTTCTCAGCTGTTCAGCAGTAGTCTCAATCTCTGCTTGAATAAAAAGACTCAAGGGGACAAAATCGCCAAGTTTGGTTGCTGACTCGCATCTTTTCAGATAATTATGGCACATTGTTCTGGCCCTCTGGAGGTCAATTTCCATTTCCTAACTGTCTGAAGTTCTCAGAAAACCTTGTCCTGGTCACTCTGAAAGCTTTGAAACAACTACTGGAGAATACTCATGTCTAGACCAATGTTCATCAGCGGATGTCAAAATAAACCTCACACTTTAGGTGAGCTCCTTGAACGGTCCAGTGCAATCCACTCTTAACTGGTTTCCTAGTTGTTCTTCAGAGGAGTACTTTTGGAGCCTTTGTGTCCCTGCAGCTAGCACCTTGAACCATGAGAACACTTTAATAGCTTTGGATACACAGAGTAGCAGATCTAGGAACCAGGCAGATGACAGCTAGCATGTAAATGTCCTCTTCTGATTCTTAAAGACTTTTTCAAAGTTCAATTGTGTTCTGGTGGGATGCGGTTTCTATTATGCACAGCAGCTGTTGATTACAAATTGTTGACAACCTGCAACACACACCGGGGCCGATTCACAGAACTAATCTGAGACAAAATCCTAAACTTACTACTTTTGGTATTCACAGAAGGCACTTACGATTTTTGGTATTCACAGAATGCACTTACAACTCCTAACTTTACGTCCGCACTCGGACCGTACTCTCCACACCTGGACCGTACTCTCCGCACCCGGACCGTACTCTCCGGCTAGGGCCGTACTCTCCGGCTTGAGCCGTAATCTCCGGCTGGGGCCGGATAAAGTGTAATCAATGGGACGGATTGCAATTTTTACAAAAGGAACATTAGGAATGTGTGATAAATGGTAGAGGAGGTGATGAAAAACAGTTTGGGCAGGGAAAAGGGTACTACATCATATCCCAGAAAAGTTATCTCCTTTGCATCAATGGTACATGCAGTGCACAATGTGCGCTCCCCTCAGTGTTGACTGCGGTGTCAACACTACAGTCAATACTAAGTTAGTGTAGAATGAGTTGAACCCACAAAGAAACAGCATGAGATGATAAGGTACAAAACAAGTATTCTTCTTTCTTCCAAATAAAGGAACCCACGTCCTGAAGGACCTCTCTCCATCAGTCCCCAACTCCAACTGGAGAAACTGGAGTTAGCAACCATGGAGAAGGAATTCATAGATGGAGCTCACTACAAATATAAACAATACATGTTACATTGCAAGGGAACTGAAAAGGCATGTTGAAATGTGCAGGAAAGAGGCGAAAGATTAACATTCTGTCATTACATCATCTCCCTCCTTTAAAAAAAAAACTAAAGAAATAAAGTAGCAACAACTGAAGACAGGAACCTGTTCATAAGTTGGTTCAATTATAACACAAATCAAGTCATATAAAAATCTTTAAATCTTGCAGGTAATGATGCATTACGTGAGACTCTACTAGAAAATGCTGTCTCACCATGTCTGCTGGAAAGAGGGGCAACTGAATCAGGTGGAGCCTCAGTTAAATTGGACTCCAAGTCCCTTACCTCAGTCAACCCTCTTTGCAAGATCACAGACTGACCAGACCCTGACATCATGCTTACAGAAGGCTGATCAAGAGCACACTGTTGCGTAAATCCCTCCTGACCAGACTGACAAAGGGGCGATTCCATGATGTGCGAAGTTAACCAAGTTGTTCCAGTATCTTGATTTGTATCAAGATTCTCTGTGTGTTTGCTTATTAGATTGGCTTGCTCGGGGTAAGTTTCACTACTGCTCTCTTACTCCACCATCCCCTTTCATCAATTTGGAGTGAACCTTTAGCCACTCTGGCTTGTTTCTCCTTTCTGTACTCTGTGAGGAGTTTTTATCATCTCTAAATCACCAACTTGAAAATCTACAAAATTAACTCCATGCGAGTCATCATAATATTTCTTTTGAACCTCTTGTGCTTGAGATATTCTCAATTTAACAAGATTATTGAGCTCACACCAACAAGTTTTGTCTTTGGAAAGCATGTCTAAGCACACTAATTTAGTGTTGACTGTAGTGTTGACACCGCAGTCAACACTGAGGAGAGCGCAAATTGTGCACTGCATGTACCATGGTGCAAAGGAGAAAACTTTTCTGGGTTATGATGTAGTATCTGGCTGTACCCTTTTCCCTGCCCAAACTGTTTTTCATGACCTCCTCTACCATTTATCACACATGCCTAATGTTCCTTTTTGTAGAAATTGCAGTCCGTCCCATTGATTACACATTATACGGCTGGAGATTACGGCTCGAGTCGGAGAGTACAGCCCTAGCCGGAGAGTACGGTCCGGGTGCAGAGAGTACGGTCCGAATGCGGAGAGTACGGTCCGAGTACGGTCCGGGTGCGGAAATTCCGGCCCGAGTGAGGATGTAAAGTTAGGAGTCATAAGTGCATTCTGTGAATACCAAAAATCGTAAGTGCCTTCTGTGAATACCAAAAGTAGTAAGTTTATGATTTTGTCTCAGATTAGTTCTGTGAATCGGCCCCTCCATGTTTTTAGAAGTTCATCCTTAATTTTCACAAACTTTTCCAGCCCCTTTGTTCAAAAAGGCAAATGGTACGCTCACTGCTCCAAGGTTCAGAGCTCCTAAACTCCATTCATGGTCTCCCTTATGGATATGAGGATCACACCCTACCAAACCTCCATTCAAAATTCTGAAAACAGATATTCTGCAAACAGGGAGCAGAGAAGAAACCTGAGTTGAACTGTAATTCAAAGGCCTCTCTGAAACATCGCCCTGTTTGGAATAAACGTGACAAAAACAGGCCTCAGATTGGTCCTTAGATATACTATTGGCTCCTTTCCACTACCAAATCTCCCATCTGAAGTTTCATGTGCATTATTATTCCTCTCAGCCTTTCGGTCAGCAGATCCCAGTCTACTATTCGGTGGCTGGAAGATCTTTTCAGATCTCATCAGGGTGCTCATTACTGCCACTAGAAGGAAGAGAAATAAATAGATTTGGATTGTTACTGCCAGGCTTCCAGGCAGTAAAAACATGTATTCATACTTTCAATATTGAACAAGATTTTTGCTAAATATTGAAAACAAAATGTTGAATGAACATTTTTGTATTTTTCTAAGCTAAAAATTTATATTTAATCACAAACAGGTATTTTACAAAGCTAAACTCTAAAAATATATTTTTGTGGCTAATCAGTGTAGGGACATACCACTCTCAATTTAGTGATTATAACTTTTATACAGTAGGTACAGCCATTTGTGCACTAGAACACATGTATAGGTGACTTAACTAATGATAGAAACTAGATGTATATGTATGCCAAAATGGTTTCTTTTTGCCAAGCTATTCACCTAGCTCTTGCCCACAGAGATGCTGCTGGACCTCCTGTCTCTCCTTGGGTGGTGTCCGATCAGGGAATTGTAACCGTGAATCAAATGCTGCCCCGGAAGGGAAAGGGGGGTTGGGACAAAATAACAAACAGAGAGACTTGAGTGCCTTCGAAATCAGCCACTGCCTTCTTGGAGTAGCACGTACGTATCTTGTCAGTCCCTGAAAGCGTCATCATCATATGTGTTTATTGTAGTGCGCGGTGAGTTGTACTGAAAATACAAGTAGAGAGGTTATTCAACAAATGAGTAGTCATGAAAAATTCCCTCCTGACTTTGACATGAGTACTAACAGTCACTTAGACAATAATTAATCTATTGCTGATAGACTTCCGATAATCAACTTTTACCCTTGGTGTTGCAGCACTCCCGGCAGAAGCTTTGTCATGTTTTTCCCATTACACACTGAGGCACACCATGTTTGTTCAACACTAGGCACAAAGCGCTCAAGAGTGTGTTTTTGGATTCACAGACTACAGCACAATAAAGGATGGCACATAAGATTGTCACTGGGCGCCAATAGCAAGGCCTCAGTATGCGTATTGAATAATACCCACAATGTCTCAATGTTCGAGAGTTAGCCTGTTTTCAGATTTTCAGATTCATAAAGACAAGTCTTTGGTTGATACGCATTCCATTAGTGCACTAACCTTAAGGATGGTACCTAACCATGTTTTCTCCTTATATTTTGTAGCAGCAGCGTTGCAGGGATGTGTTTGCCGCATCGCTGGATTTGCAGGGCAGATGTCCACAGCATCGGAGATTCGCAGAAGAGTCATGCAGCATTGCAGCGATAGTGTTTACTGAATTGCTAGATTTGCAGGGGTAAAGCTCGGTCGGGTCGTAGAGACGTTCAGGTGTACCTTGTGGTTTGGGTGCAGTATAAATACCATTCCCAAATCTGAGATGGTAAGGCAATCTGAACGTGAGCTGCCCCAGGGGACTGAGTCAACCCAAATATCACCATAGTCATGATGAGTCAGCCCAAATATCACCATAGTCATGTGCCTATGAGTCAGTCCAAATATCACCATCGTCAAGATGAGTCGGCCCAAAATATCACCATAGTCATGATGAGTCAGCCTGTAGGCCCTGGGGGATGTTACTGTTTGTGCTTTGGTGCTTCATGACTAGGTGGCCTAGGGCCCCGGGGGATAATTACCATGCCAAGAACGTTCTCAACCCTATGGGACAATGAGTCCCATGAACAGCCAGGAAGGCACTGAGATGTGTGCTCGATCCCGCCAGCCCCCCAGACACAAGGTACAGGAGAAGTGAGAACACAAGGAAGTCTAGGTCATGAGAGTTCCCCCCGCAAAGAATGGCTTACTGTGCAGGGTTTGTAGATTCTTACATTAATAATATTACTTACGTTTTGTTTGATATTGGCTTGCTGGAAGAACCTGGGTTATAGGAAAATGTAGGTTAGTGAACTGGAGGAGGGTTTTGGTAAGGTTAGTGAATGGCTCGATAATTTGGGATGGAGTACTTTGAGGCTTATTTAGTAGACGTAGGATCAAAATGAACAAAGGTAATAGTGGTTTGATGAAAGGTAAAAGGTCCCAAGAGGGAGGTGTTTGAATTGGAGTGTATTAAAGATCATGTCTACAACCAGATGGAGATGGCAGAGGAGAATGCCAAAACGCAGCTGAGGGTGATAGCAGCTGTTCCTGACTAATAAAATTGTATTTTTAATGGGTTTTTAGTTATTATTAGAATAATCAGAGGGTTGATTTGTTAAAGTGTTTAAAAGATTTACATTTTTGAAAAAAAAAGGAATGTTGTTGAATAATGATTTTAATAATTTATTGGAATGCAGTAATAACTATTTAACATCAATGCTGTTTAAATGAGTTTAAAATAATTTACAGAAGTTTGTATATAAACTTTTTAGTTAGATCACATTTGGCTGAGATCTGCATTTTATTTAATATGGATGTCCTCTTTTGCTCACTCTTGTCTCTTCCCCAGCCCAATCCTTTTCACTGTGTGTATTTTTTCCTTCCACAGCTCTGTTTATGAATTCTAAATGGTGTCATTGTAATTGTCCTAAATATTCATGTATTGTGTATGAGCTTTCTAGTGTTCCTAATTTTTCAAGAGCTCAAAGTCCTTCCAATATAGTTCTGTTACTGGGATAAGGACTCTTTCACTGATGTATAATGTTGTGTATTAGTTGTACTTCCTATAACAATTTGATGTCGAAGATGCTCAAGGATTTCTTAGAAATGGGATAGTGTAGGTCTTAAGAAGACAATTCATACTCTGATTTGCTCCGTTTTAGTTGATTTTAGTCGTGCCATAATGAAACTGCAATTTTCTTCTCATTACTACACAAAAATTGTGTGTAAGACCCCCATGGTTTTGGGGAATGAACCAGAGATATTTCTGTTATAGGGATGCTGTCCATTTTGTTTATGGTTTTGCTATGCATTTGGTACTTAGAGTAATTCCGATTTCTGATTATTTACTTTGCATTTGAGCCTTAATGACATTTTAACTTTTACTCTGTACTACTTGATAGTTGAAATTTTGTAATAAAACACTTTAACTTTTCCCTGATCTAGAACTGCCACTGAGTGGTCCCAGTTACATATTTGCTACTGTGGTAAATTAATTTTAGGTCTGTTGATGGGGAGGGTGTATTTTAGCACAAATCCAACCCAGAAGAGGTCCTGCTTGAGATCAAATTTGAGAGTTTTGAATTTTCGTGTGCCTTGAAATTTGGGATTTGGGATTCCGCTTCCACACTCTCCTATATACAGAGATTTTAGATGTATATTTCTGTCTTAAACCCATATTGAAATCCAGTTCTTTGCATATAAAGTTTGGATTGCTGCCAAAAACTTTAAATCAGTTTTCTATTTTTCAAACTTACTGAAATGTACTGACTAGGGTGAATGTAGGGGCAGCTCCTCCATGTGGGCAGAGGAGCGTCACCCCACTGATTTTTCGCAGTGCGAGAGGCAGAAACATAAAATGGTATTATAAATACCATTTTATGTTTCTGCTTCTCGCACTGCGAGAAAGCAGAATTGGTTGGTTGGGTCAGTCCTGCTCTAGGACAGGGGAAGAGTGGCTTGCCCACTGTTGTGGGCACTGACTGTTTGGTTGGCCCTTTGGGGCCGACCATACCAGTCATGCGCACTCTGCATTTTCTCCATGTAGGCTGCATGAAGCCTACATGGAAAAATGGCCTCCCCATAGACGCCTGTGTGGTCGGCGTCCCAACCAATCACAACGCTGCCATTGCAGCATTGTGATTGGCTTAGGGGAGGGGAGGGAGGCTGGCTGCTTCCTGTGAGGAGCAGAGGAGCAGACACTACGCTGGACCGGACCAGGCAGGCGAAGGTACGTTTTTTTAAAAATTAAACCTCCCCCGCGCGACTCCCTCCCCGCTCAACCTCCTGCCCCCCCACCCGTGAGTCATGCCGGCCACGACTGGTTGAATGCAAAGTTTAAATCTACAAAACAGGAAAATAAAGTGAGGGGCTTCTTCTAAAGGGCCTTCCTTTTTTTACATAGCAAGCACCATAGTGTTATTTGGGGTGGAATGGTGTTGCCTAAAGCCTGTTTGAGAGATAAGCAATTGCTCAAATTAATTGACCCAATCCAACAAATGATACCGCTTTTACTAGTAATTTGCCTCCAGAAATAACCATCAAAATAGCACATATATATAAAAATATAGGTACTATCAATACTAGGGGTGGGTGGAATTTTTCGACCAGCCCACAGAATTGGCAGAATTTTGGTCACTCCATGTTACTCATTCACGTGGACTTCCAGCTGGATTCCATCAATCGCCGCGTGGCAACATTTTTCTCCCACAAGGCTCCAGGAAATGCGAGTGCAAGTGAAATTGGGTGTCCCCTTGCATGATTTTCTAATGCGAGCAATCTTGGCCAGTTGCAAGCAGTCAGAGGGCTGCCTCTCGAGTAGATTTGCTGCTGCTCAGGTAGACTTTCTATTCAAGCGGAAGCAAAATTTACTGAAATGGCTTTATGCTCTTGCTCAATGCATGGTGCCGTTCACGCTGATCTCTCTATGCTGCTCATGCTAGAAGCTCTAAATTACAGCACAAGCTGCATATTTTCCACCCGTTAGATTAGTTTTAATGTAAATGAAGAAGAACCAACGGCGGACCTTCTGAACCGCACCTCACACCCGTTCCGATATATGAAAGCGCCGTGCAGACAACCCCAACACCAGCCGTTGCTTGGTGTAACTGTGCTCCAGATCAACAAATACTATATTTACAAATGGGGGTGCACGGCTCAAAAGAAAGTCCAATTCAGCAATTGTAGATTATAAATGACTTCTTTATTTAATTTCAGATATGAGTCATCTGACATCACAATTCCAGCCAACGCGTTTCATTCCCTGACTGGGAACTTCATCAGGGCTCAAATTCACACGAAGTTACTCAAAGGATGAAAGACTTTTGTAAAGGTACCGTGTAGTTCACTGGAACCATAGCGCATCAGTTGCCGCTACACTGTTTATATCGCAGCGTTTGGACAGAACTTCATCTCCACTCGTGTTGTAATCGTAGTCGTCCGGTGCTATCCCTAAAGTGCGTGGTTATCCACCACACTGTTTATGTGGCAAAGGGATGTAGCTGGATAATATGGAACATCGACTACAAAGTGGTAAAAAGGGGACATAGAAATCCAAACGCATGGCCACAAAGGAGTAAGGGCCTAATTTAGAGTTTGACGGATGGGTATAAATTTGACAGATATATAATTCACCTTAATGCAAGTGTCATAGTATATAACACACATGAAATAAGGTGGATGAGATATCTGTCACATTTAGGACTGAGTAGCCCCTCCTTAAGTCAGTTGCAATCCACAATAGGTACACCCATATCTACTCCAGTAGTACCACAGTCCAAGCACGCTCAGATCTGAATAACACTACCAATAAAAAGGAAAAATAAAAAATTGAGAAACCTACACACAGCACATCTATTGCATGTACACATCTATATAAGTAGCAATATATGTTTAAGAAGGTAATCATGACAGAGACAAAACACAAGCACACAACTTCCAACGTATACAGAAAAGGATCACTTCAGACTGAGCGGACATCACAATTAGGTACCTGGCACGATTGTCACTGAACACACCTGGCAAAATGTGGAGGTGCGAAATGATCAATCATGATTCCATAATACACATCATTAGGTGTAACTCTGCATCATCATCAATGACCAATCGTACCCAGCCTGCTCACATAGTAAGGCAAGTCGCAGCCCAAAAATGTTTTTACCTTGTCAGTGAATGTGTATGGTACCTTGGTACCTACTGGGGACATGTTGGTCATCTAACAGTCAAGAGAATCTCATTGTTTGTGATAGAGCGAAATGTTCTTGTGAATTGTAGGGGTGCATCATAATCACTGATAGGCTGCACCCACATGTATTCAGACATATATTCGTTTATAGTCAGTGTATACTCATGCATGTTTAGTAAAGAATGAATAGTTTGCTGAGACAAAGCAAATCAGCAGCATAATGGTGTTAGGATAACGATGTAATGTAACGCTTATTGAATTGGGTGAACATAATGCATAGAGGAATTAGTTTGTGTGTGTAATGTAATTGCAGTAGTTTAAACGCGCATCATATTAAAGTTGCACATGTAATTCATTGTTTGCATATGAATCGTAATGAAAATGCTTATAGGGAAACGTAAGATGTGTGTTTAAAAGTCATATGTAAAGGCCTGACTACATATATGCTTAGGGAAGGCCTGGTTTATTCTTATGTTAGCTTATTTTGTAGGCAGAGAACAGTTTCTCTTGGTAAGGCTCTCTGGGCACAAACGGTAGATTTAATTTGCACAGTAGAAGGTTTCTGTTGAAAGTATCTTTCGTTGCAGGTGCAAGGACACATGTCTCGTTAGTAAGACTAACTCTTTGTTTTCGTAAGCTAGAGAGAGGGGAGGCATGGTACGGGAGTGAAATGGAATTTAGGGATGATACTTTCAGCGGAGAAGGTGCCTGGGACTCGCAACCGTCCAGGATGAAGTAACCGTTTCGATGGAAAAGCACAAGAAAGAAGACCTGGCCAAGGAGGCGTGACAAAGGCGTGTACAATTGTATTGTGGTTTTGTATTAGGGATAGTGCCCTGAGGGAGGAGGCCAGAGAAGAGGTAGGGGAGACCTGAGAGAAGGACAGAGCTGAGCTTAGGTATTATGTGATTGCACTTCTTAGGAAGTCTTCACAGCTGACACCTTTATTCACTCTTGCCTGGGAAAATCGTTATGCAGGGATGTCACTTAGTGTTAGCGTAGGGACAGCAATTGATTTTAAGCTTGTTTAGTCCAATGAAGAGCAACTTAGAAATTGGAGCAATCATAGTCTGGTTGATCCTTCTAGAACTTTCTATTCTCCTTATCCTGAGTCGGATGAGATTCCTGCGTAGATTATTATTTGTATTAGTGCCCATTTATTTCTTTAACCTCGTGTTGAGGTGCTTGCACGTTCAGTTATTTTTGGCGATGATAAATTCTCAAACTTGAATTCGGAGTCAGTGGTCCTTTCAGACAAAATGAATGCTGATATATAATCTGATGAGATTCTCCCCTTTACACTATTCAACAGGTACAAAGATCTTGGCGACCAGAAGGTTCTTATAGATAATTAGATAAGAATCGGCGTTACCAGTTGGTAGCAGAGTAGGATGGTTACCTTTGATGGTAAGGGAGATCTAGAGCAAGATAGGAGATTAAGTTGCCCTATAGAGCCCGAGTGACGCAGATCCAGAGGACCGCGGGAGAAGGATGTCGGAGGTCGTGGAAAACTGACGGAGAGTGCCGGTGCGGCGGAAGTAGCAGTTCGTAGTAGAGTGAGTATGAAAAGAGTGATGTTTGGTAGATTGCGGTGTTTTATTGTTGTGTGATGTCTTGCGGAGTTGGAAAGAGAGTTGTGTGATTGAGAACCGGACCGTGAGCGTGCGCGGGACCGGGAGATTTATTGTGGTGTAGAATACACCCAGAGTGAGAACGTTGACCAGAGGTTGTGGGGGTCACGAGACGTCATTGACAGACCCACTGAAGATAGGGAACATATGTGTGAGTGTGTGAATAACCAACGCAGGTCGTAGGTTATTGTGTGCAGAACATCTAGTGATTGAATCCTATCGAGTGTGTTAAAGGCGATTGTCCGGTCGTTTCGCGGACAGACGATTGCCAGATAGAGGTCAACAAGCTCAAGAGGCTGATCGGTCATTGGTAAGACTGACGGTCAGAGAGGTAATTGTTCGGTAGGACGGACATTATTTCAGAGTATGATTGGGACAGGTGCGAGTGAGAACGAGTGAATTAGAAAGGAGGGGAACTGCTGCGAGCGGAGGAAAAGTGACGTCAGACAAGTGCCGCGCTGCGATAGGCCGGTTGGTGTGAGCTGCGCTGGTATTGGTGGAGTGAAATCGAGAAGCAAGAGCTGACATTTTGAGTGCGAATACGAAGTTGATTCATCATGAAATGTTTTAAAGCTTTACGGGAACTTTGTAGAGGTGATAGACATGTGGTCGTTCGGGAGGGAGAGGAAGCTCCTCCCGAGGATACACCAGCACATTATATGGCAAAGAATGTAGGATTGCATACTATAATTTGGCTTGAGAATTGGCATAAAATGACAGAAGCAGAAGGAGAATTGTCGTTCCCTCGATATGGTACTTTCAGGATGGAGGTATTGTACCAGCTAAAAAGTGTAATGGCCTCATTACGACCACTACCTAGACCGACACAGTTTGAGGCATTGCATGCGTGGATTAGAGCAGCACACGAAAGGAATAGAGACAAGAGTCAGGAAAGGGTGAAGAAATCGATCAGGGCATTTCAGGATGCAAAGTGGGATGCACTGGAGAAACGGTGGAGGGTGGCAACGGTTGAAGTGGACAAGTTGTACCCATTGTTAGTACAAAATGGGAAGATAATAAGAATCGATGAGGACGACAGTGATCTAGATGACAGCTTGTTAGATAGGTTGTTGGCAGAGAGGCCACCACCATTTAATCCAGATTCAGAAGAGGGAAAGACGACCCCAGCAGTAGCAATAGTTGATGAGAGCCAGAACCAGACTAGCATGAGAGTGGTGGGAAGGATTTCCACAGGAACGGAGGGGGCAACGGCGTCTATGATAACACAGCCTCCTGCGGGGAACACAAGATTACCGGACTCCTTGACAGTACCGGTTACCATAGGCCCTATAGTACCGGTATATGACCCAGACCGAGTGAGAGAAGGGGGCTCCGTACCGACGGGAAGGGAGGAAGGAAACAGTGAGAGTGGGAATGGGTTTGGAGTAAGAGTGGTTCATTTCCCAAGACCAATGGAGACAAGTACGCCGTTACCGGCTACTGCGGACTCTTCCTTTAGGCGAGAAGAGGAGAGACCAGAAAGACCGAGGTCTTTGCGGGAATCTAAGTCAGCTTTGAGGGAGTGGACACCAACAGTAACGAACCAAGAGGATAGGATGCAAGGAGATAGGGCACAGAACGTCTCGGAAGACAGACCAAGTTCCAGGAATATGATGGAAGGGAATAGGTCACAAGGACAGAATAGTAACTGTGATGAGCGGGATGGCTCGGGTTGTCGAGATGTACTGAGGAGTGCAGTACAGGCAAGGTTGCTAGACGTAGTGAGGCTGAAAGCAGAGGTAGACGAAATGATCAGTGGGGGTCTGCCTTTGGAAAGGATAGAAATTTATGGATCAGATGAGCTGCTGTTTGTAGCAAAAGATGTGACTCGAAAAGCTAGAATGGCACATGATAGATTGAAGGAATTGGCCAAAAGATATGAGGTAGACCTGAACAAAACTAAAGCGTTGCAGGGACCACATAGATTGCATTACAGTGACCAGGAGCTGGAGGAGAAAAGAATCACAGGATTAAGGACACACACCAGAGACCTGATTATAGGAATGAGAATATGGATTTTGTTGGACAAATGGGAAGAAAGGTGGTCCAAGAAGAAACCAGTAAAGAGAGCAGAAGGGGAGATGCCGACTCCAGGGGGGGGGGCGACGGGTGTTGGAAATTTTCCTTTACGGGAAGTACAGAATGGAGGGTACGTGCATGTGCCGTGGAATAGAGGTGACTTGGCTGCATTTACAAATGATTTTCCTCGGCTGAGGGAAAAACCAGTAGAGTGGTACAAACAGGTTGAGCGGTTTGTGAAAATTTCAAAAGTATTGTGGATTGATTTGAACACTTTGTTTGACATAGTGGTACCAGGAGATTTGTGGACAGCTTGTAAAGTCGCTATTGAGTGGCCGACTTCGGAACCGGATAGAGAGGCGGTTACAAATGGTCCATCACCCCTAGTCATGAAAAAGTATGAGCAGGTGATTACATGGTTGAAACTGAAGATTTCACCTCAGGATATAGATTGGGTTAAGATAGATCGGACTGTACAGGAACCCAAGGAAACGGTGCATGAATATTATGAAAGACTTCTGCAAGCTTTTAAACAGTATAGTGGGTTAGATATCTTGGACCCCAAGGATATGGGACAGTTTGTGTCAAAGTTTGTACTGGGTCTGAGAATGGAGATCAGCCTCATGATACAGCACCATTTGATCTGCTGGCAGAACAAGCCATTAGATGAAATTTTGCGGTATGCGAGATATTGTAGTGATGAGGTGGAATCGAAACATCGAAAGCTAAAAGACAAATTGATGCTTGTCCAGATGCAGACAGCACAGAGTCAGCCTAGTGGAGGGACCTTAGGAAGAAAGCAAGGAAATTTCCAGGGAAACCAGAGTGGGCAAGCCATGGGAAAGGGAAAACCAGTAGACCCCAAGACAGGAGTGGACGTGGCCACATTGAAGAAGACCACTGCGTGTCATCTTTGTCGCCAGGTCGGACATTGGAAACGCGAGTGTCCTTTGAACCCAGCTAATCAGTTGCAGGAAGAGGAAGAGGGGGCTCAGGCACCCGCGCAAGAGGTAGTTAATACAATAACGAGACCTAGGACGATGAAAGGGGGTTTACAGTTCTCACGCCCAGGTGCCCCAAGCTCCAAGGATTTCACAAGGAACACGAACGTACCAACAGATGCCCCTGTTCGAAGATTACGACGAGAATAGCTTAGACCCTTTATCCTGACGGTGCCTGAGGGGGGAGGAAGACTGCACACTTGGAGCAGTCTTGGAGGTAGACCAGAGAGGACCTTTTGTGGAGGCAGAGATTGAGGGTCATCCTGCCACACTTTTGGTTGATACTGGTGCTACCCAGTCTACTGTAAGATCAGCAGTAGTCCCTAACCTACCCCTCTCGGGACAATCAATCCAGGTTGTTGGAGTGGCGAACAAAAGAATAAGCAGCCCATTGACAGAACCGATCCTAGTAAAGATAGGTTCCTTCCAAACTAGACATCAGTTTGTAGTGTGTGATACGAGTCCAGTTTGCCTTTTGGGGAGAGATCTGTTGTGCAAGTTGAACTGCACGATTTATTGTACACCACGGGGAGTGGAGGTCCAGACGAGAGATGACGATGCTGACTTTAAAATTACAAATCAGCATCTGTGTATAGATCTGTACCCAATGGTGACTGTGGAAGAACTTCCACCTGATCTGAGAGACGCAGTGTCATCTGTGGTGTGGGATTTCGCAGGTGACGAAATAGGTTTAATCAGAGGGGTTGAACCAGTGCGGATTGAGGTGAAACAGAATGTTGATTTCCCCAGAACACCTCAATACAACCTGTCGACAGAAACGATTGCAGGAATAAAACCTGTGATCAAGACTTTCATTGAGAAGGGTATTTTGAAAGAGATCAGAGGTAGCCCCTGTAATTCACCCATTATGGGACTACAGAAACCGAGCGGGAAATACAGGATCGTGCAAGACCTGCGAAAGGTCAACACGATAGTTGTCCCTTGTTGTCCAGTGGTACCGAATCCTTCAGTAATACTGTTCCAGATCCCATGTGAAGCCGAGTGGTTTACGGTTATCGATTTGTGTCAAGCCTTCTTTTCGATACCGCTCCACGAGGAAAGCCAATTTCTTTTTGCGTTCAGGCTATAAAATCGCGTGTTAACATGGTGTCGTATCCCTCAAGGGTATACGGAAAGTCCATCGATCTTTAACCAGATCCTGAAGAAGAACCTTGAGAGTCTCGTGTTGCCGCAGAACTCAGTTCTCGTGCAATACATAGATGACTTGCTCATTGCCTCAGAAACAGAAGATGCTTGCAGAATTGACACTGTAGCTCTGTTGAACCACTTAGCAGAGAACGGACATAAGGTGTCCCCGAACAAGCTGCAGTACTGTTTGAAAGAGGTACAGTACTTGGGACACAGATTGGAAAAAGGCAAGAGGAAGGTGTCACCAGATCGAATAGAGGCAATAATGAGCATGACAGTACCCACGACACAGAGAGAAGTTAGGATGTTTCTGGGAATGGTTGGCCTCTGTCGACAGTGGATTCCTAGTTTCTCCTTGAGAGCAAAGCCTTTGCAGAGGCTTACGCACAAGGATGTGAGTGATCCGGTACCATGGGACGAGGAATGTTTGATATCATTCCTGAAACTGAGAGAGGATTTGTGCAGGGCTCCGGCACTGGGAATGCCTGATTACAACAAGGCCTTTTCATTGTTTTGTTACGAGAGGGAAGGATGTGCATTAGCAGTGCTAGCTCAGAACCATGGAGGTGTCCGTAGACCAGTTGCCTACTTTTCAGCTACTTTAGATCCAGTAGCTTCTGCGTTGCCCGGATGTCTAAGATCCGTTGCTGCAACAGGTGTCAGCATTGAAAGATGTGAAAGCATTGTAATGGGACATCCATTGACTGTACATGTGCCACATTCAGTTGAGTTATTGATGACCAGGACCAAGACCCAGCACCTAACGAACAATAGGTTAACGAGGTACGAGCAAGTCATACTTGCCGCAGAGAATGTGACTCTGAAAAGGTGCTCTGTCTTGAACCCTGCGACATTGATGCCTACACCAAACACGGATGATGAAGATTGTGCGGACCATGATTGTCTCGATGTGACCGAACTTTGCACCAAACCGAGACCTGACATTGTCGATGAACCATTGGCTGACCCAGATGAAATTTTCTTTGTCGATGGTTCATGCTTAAGAGACAGTGTGGGGCAATTGAGAGCAGCGTTTGCTGTATGTACCATTTCAGGAGTGGTCGAGGCTGCTTGCCTAGAAGGAGTACGCTCCGCGCAGGTAGCTGAGATCATTGCCTTGACCCATGCCTGTTTGGCCGCTGATCGAATTCGAATAACAATTTACACAGACAGCGAATATGGGTTTGGCGTGGTGCATGACTTCGGGCAGTTATGGTCTCAGAGGGGATTTTTGACATCATCCGGATCACCCATTCGTAATGGAGAATATGTAAGACAATTGTTAGATGCATTACAGCATCCAAAGGAAATTGCTGTTGTAAAGTGTTCAGCCCATGGGAAAGGGGAGGACTTTGTGTCATTGGGAAACAATTATGCGGACGAAGTCGCCCGTTTCTGTGCAGAACAAGGATGCATATTCACAGAAAGAGAGATAGGGGAGAGCCAAGAAGGAACCGAGCTCAGCATAATGTTGACCATGGCAGACACTTGGGAAGAGCTTAAGCGATTGCAGGATGAAGTTTCAAACCAGGAGAGAGAGGGATGGATCAAAGCTGGTTGTGAGAAAGGAGATGTGGATGTATGGGTATCCAACGATGGGAGAGCCGTGTTGCCTGAGGAATTGCTGAGTCCGATGGCAAGACTGATACATGGACAGGCACACCTGGGTAGAGACGCAATGATGAGAGTGTTTAGACAGACGTGGTATAACCCACGGTTCCGAGCAATGGCTGAGACGGTATGTCAGAGGTGTGTTACGTGTCAGCAGATGAATGCTGGAAAGAGAACTGCAGTTACGTTGAGTCACATTGGAAGGTCAGGAGGGCCCTTCAATAGAATACAGCTGAATTTTGTGGAGATGCCTAAGTGCAATGGATTGAGGTACATTTTAGTGCTAGTATGTGTATTCTCACGGTGGGTGGAGGCTTACCCCACACGCAGGTGTGACACTCTCACAGTGGCTAAATTACTGTTGAGGGAGCTCATCCCTAGATTCGGGATCCCGACCTCTTTGGAATCAGATAGAGGAGGGCACTTCCATAGTGAAATCATGAAGTTGCTTTGTGCTGCATTGAACATTGACCAGAGACTCCACTGTAGTTACAGACCAGAGGCTTCTGGGATGGTGGAACAAGTTAATGGAACTTTGAAAGCCCGGATGGCAAAAATGTGTTCTTCGACATCCCTGAAATGGCCCGACGCCTTGCCACTCGTGCTAATGAGCATGCGAAGTGTCCCAGACAGAAAGACCGGGTTGTCCCCCATGAGATATTAATGGGGAGGGCAATGAGATTGCCAGCAGTACCAGCTACAGCCTTGATAAGCATCACTGATGATTTGATTCTCGATTATTGTAAAGGACTCTCTGATGTGGTCCGTTCTGTATCCCAGCAGGTGCAAGCAACAGTGGTCCCAGCCTCGAGTGATCTGTGCCACGACTTGTGTCCCGGTGACTGGGTGCTCGTTCGGAAGCACGTGAGGAAGAGTTGCTTGGATGCCCGTTGGCGTGGCCCGTATCAGGTGATACTTATCACAAACACAGCAGTGAAGTGTGGAGGATTGCCGAACTGGGTGCATGCTTCCCATACCCGCAGAGTTCCAGCACCCTTGGAAGAAACAGCTCCTCTCGTAAATGAAAATCCAGCTGATGTGGCAGGGCCACATGGAAGGACAAGTCAAGCTGTAAGGGTCGCTGACACAGCTGGTGGTGCACTAGAGCAAGCTGAAGGGGGTTTCCACAGTTCGAACCCTGACTCAGACACCGAAGACAGAAACGGTGCAGTGGGCGGAGAAGAGTCAGATTCAGCAGAAAGAGGAAGTAGTGCACTGGGTATAGAAGGGGAAAGCAGACGAACGACCAGAAGTGCAGAAAGTTGGCCCGAAAGACAGAGGCGACTGAACCTGAGGTTAGCACCTGAAAGAGACCTTGCTCCAGTGTCCGAAGCATCTGAAACGGAAGCAAGAGACGAAGACCAAGCACAAGACAGTCGGCGAAGGTCAAAGAGAACAAGAGTGCCTTGTCGCAGATACTCTACCCCTGAGTGGACTTACACTGTGTTTGATGCAGGGGGTGGTGAGCACGGGAAGGCTGAGGTCAGTGCAAGTGGTCCGTCGGAGCCCGAATGTGGTGGTGAAGGTGGTGCTGCAATTGCCAGGGCTCGAGATAGAAGGAACACTGACCCTCACGGTTCCGAATCCCCGCTTCTGAGTGAAGTCCGAAACTTGGTTCTGCATCGACTCGAATTCCCGCCTTTTGGAGTTGAGCCGTTTTCACATGAAGTGCTGATTTTGCGTCTTGAACTTTTGTATCACGTTCTGGTATTGCTCAATGAGGATCTTATAGTGGATCAACTATAAACTGTAAATAAAAGTCCAAAGAAGAAGATAACCTAGGTCCGAGTGGAAGAAGAATAAACTTAGGGACTTTCCACAGAAGAGGAACGAAAACTAGGGAAGTCTTTTTCTGGACTGTGTAAATAAGATTGTGATCGGAAAGGGAAAGTCCGGAGATTTCATGGTTGCTCGAGCTGGTTGAGCAAGTCACAATTAAAGGACAGAGACTTTTTCAGGGTTCTTTGCGATAACCAAGACTTTTGAGAACTTTCGAAACCATGGAGCCGGGAGATCCCAATCGTAGATCAAAGTGGATTGTAGGCATTCTTGTAAGTAGTGTAATAATTTCTATAATCATAGTAGTTGTAGTCTCATACACTGGTTCACACGAGCTAGAAGTAGAGGGGGTGACAGGGACACCGACACCTATCACACCTAGTCAGAAGGGGGTAGACAGGGCAGCTGATAGAGCTTTGCTATTAGAAGAAAGTCGTAGGTTACATGTAGATTTGTCTAAAGGGGATTTTAAGTTGAATGCATATGCTAAGTTGTTGTATGAGTATGTTGATGTGATGGATGCGAAAGATTGTTATGTGTGTATGCAGTTGCCTACTTCGGTGGATGAGGGTATTAGGTATCACCATCTTCCACTGACTTATGGTATTTCATGTAGTCTTTTGCTTAGTTTGTTTTATGAGAGAGATCAGTTTGAATATTTCTTTTCCAATTTCGACGCAGTGCTTCCTGAAGTCCCAGCTTACAAGCATTTGAATAAATATGACTATTATAAGACAGAAGACAGACTGAGGAAGTACTTCATACCGAGTTTGGAATTGGATACAGCATTCGCACACAGACACAATCTGACTTGTTTGATGTCGGATGTAGAGAGGAAGTTTGTAGATCAGGTCGAGGATAGGTATAGAAAGCTGACTCACTCCCGAGATTTGGGACATCACAGGACTGATTGGACAGAGGAAGAACAGTTGCATAAGACCAAGGGAAGCTATGGTCCTATAGCATTAGATAAGGAGCAGAGGGGTAAGTTGTGTATAAGGCGTTATCAGACTTACTACGAGAAGGTAGCAGTGGGACAGAGTACTTGTGATCACGTTTTCACCATGGCAGATGTAGCAAAAGATTTTCTCCAAGGTCCTGTACAAGTGATACCAACGGTGTATTACGTATGTGGGAAGAATGCTTATGTGAGGTTGCCTGCAAATTGGTATGGAACATGTTATTTGGCAATAATATTTCCAAAGATTTACCATACAGAAGATTTAGATCTTCTAGAAGGTGGAGAGCATTCAAGAACGAGAAGAGCTGCAAGTGCAGGAATCGTTGTGGGGGATATCTTTGGAGCTATGATACCTAGTCTGGGAGTAGTCTTGAATGATGTGAAGATTCGGAGGTTAGCGACTGTGGTGGATGAATTTTCGATGAATACAGCAAAGTCGTTGGTGTTGGTGGAAGGAGAGATGTTGTCGATAAAGGGAATGGTTTTGCAGAATCGCCTTGCTTTGGATGTCCTATTGGCAAAAGAGGGCGGAGTCTGTAAAATGTTGAAGGTTCAAGAGTGCTGCACTTATATACCAGACCGTAGCAAGGATCTGGAGAAATATATAAGTAACATCACTACGATCCACACAAAGATAGCGGATTTGACCGAAGAAGGGGCCTGGGAAAAGGTCGGCAAGGGTTTTGGTCAAGTGGGAGGTTGGTTTGCGAATCTAGGAAAGGGATTCCTTGGGTACTTTCTGAGACCCCTCCTTATCTTGGTGGGTTGTGTGGTTGGCTTGTGGATTGTGATCAAGGCCTACAAGTGGTATCGAGCAGGCCGAGTCAAGAGAGCTTTGAGGGAAAATGACATGAGGTTGGCAAGACTGCAGGACAGTCAGTATCAAAGGCTCAAGAGCATGGAGAAATTTAGATCAGGGAAGATGGCAACAAGTTCTGTTTAGGTCGGTTCTTTCTCCAAGGGAGTAGAATGAGATATGATGACAGGAGTCATCAAAGGGGGGAACTGATAGAGCGAAATGTTCTTGTGAATTGTAGGGGTGCATCATAATCACTGATAGGCCGCACCCACATGTATTCAGACATATATTTGTTTATATTCAGTGTATACTCATGCATGTTTAGTAAAGAATGAATAGTTTGCTGAGACAAAGCGAATCAGCAGCATAATGGTGTTAGGATAACGATGTAATGTAACGCTTATTGAATTGGGTGAACATAATGCATAGAGGAATTAGTTCGTGTGTGTAATGTAATTGCAGTAGTTTAAACGCGCATCATATTAAAGTTGCACATGTAATTCATTGTTTGCATATGAATCGTAATGAAAATGCTTATAGGGAAACGTAAGATGTGTGTTTAAAAGTCATATGTAAAGGCCTGACTACATATATGCTTAGGGAAGGCCTGGTTTATTCTTATGTTAGCTTATTTTGTAGGCAGAGAACAGTTTCTCTTGGTAAGGCTCTCTGGGCACAAACGGTAGATTTAATTTGCACAGTAGAAGGTTTCTGTTGAAAGTATCTTTCGTTGCAGGTGCAAGGACACATGTCTCGTTAGTAAGACTAACTCTTTGTTTTCGTAAGCTAGAGAGAGGGGAGGCATGGTACGGGGAGTGAAATGGAATTTAGGGATGATACTTTCAGCGGAGAAGGTGCCTGGGACTCAAGGTCATCGCAACCGTCCAGGATGAAGTAACCGTTTCGATGGAAAAGCACAAGAAAGAAGACCTGGCCAAGGAGGCGTGACAAAGGCGTGTACAATTGTATTGTGGTTTTGTATTAGGGATAGTGCCCTGAGGGAGGAGGCCAGAGAAGAGGTAGGGGAGACCTGAGAGAAGGACAGAGCTGAGCTTAGGTATTATGTGATTGCACTTCTTAGGAAGTCTTCACAGCTGACACCTTTATTCACTCTTGCCTGGGAAAATCGTTATGCAGGGATGTCACTTAGTGTTAGCGTAGGGACAGCAATTGATTTTAAGCTTGTTTAGTCCAATGAAGAGCAACTTAGAAATTGGAGCAATCATAGTCTGGTTGATCCTTCTAGAACTTTCTATTCTCCTTATCCTGAGTCGGATGAGATTCCTGCGTAGATTATTATTTGTATTAGTGCCCATTTATTTCTTTAACCTCGTGTTGAGGTGCTTGCACGTTCAGTTATTTTTGGCGATAATAAATTCTCAAACTTGAATTCGGAGTCAGTGGTCCTTTCAGACAAAATGAATGCTGATATATAATCTGATGAGATTCTCCTTACACTATTCAACAGGTACAAAGATCTTGGCGACCAGAAGGTTCTTATAGATAATTAGATAAGAATCGGCGTTACCATTTGTGCCAGGTACTGAGATGCATGATCATTGTTGGTGCACCAGTATATAGCGATGCCAGTGTTACATGTAGCAAGTCAATGGTGATAAGGGAATTCTTTGCCATTAGTCACATCCCTTGGGTCTTAGCTGCCATAAATCGTACTCCTGTAACCCTTCAGCCACTCTACCACAAGAAAAAGCATATCTGCAGCAGACACCACTCCTTCAGTGGATTAGCTATCCCTAATCCAGTGGCTCCTTCCTTTCCTGGGTACCAGTATGCCAGGTACATTTTCTACCAGCCAGTTACTGCACATCAGTTGATTGCTTGGCATTTCAATGACAAGATGCTTCTAGGTTAGTTCATTTAACTTACAAGGTGACTGCAACACTTCCTGGGGAATGACATCACAAACATATTCATTCATAACTTCACCCCATCCCAATGCACCTAAGAGCGAATAATTAATTGATTAACTAATACATTTATTTTTCCTCATTTTCCCCCTTTCTATGTGTGCTGCATTCTGCGGAAAAATCGTTTTACGATTGTTTTTGTGCAGGAAGGTTTTCCTTACTGCACAAAAATAATCATCCCCGCAATGCAGGCACACTTGCACCGTGGTGCAAAGGTGCCTGCATTGGC
Organism: Calotriton arnoldi; assembly: GCA_963921515.1. NCBI lineage: Eukaryota > Metazoa > Chordata > Amphibia > Caudata > Salamandridae > Calotriton > Calotriton arnoldi. Next base: position 300,422 of record CAWUFW010006679.1, on the reverse strand, counting down.
GCAGGGCAGCCATTGTGCTCCCGCACAGGGAAAAAGGACAGGAATGCGCCGTATTTAATAGCTACGGTGCATTCCTGCCCTTTTCTTTTGCGTAGGGCAGCGCAGCAGCAAGGCCTTCTGTGCTGCCCCCTCCGGCAAAAAAACCCATAAATGAGGCCTTAACTGTGAGCAGAGAACAGAATAATCCATATAATCGTGTAATTGTTTGTCTTCCAATTCCCATCGGAATTTAATCTTCCAATTCCCATCGGAATTTAAAAGAACCATAATATTTTTGGGAAGAGATGGTAATTTGTGACATTCCTACTTTGTTTCTCTGGTAAAAATGTGTCACTCAAAGAGTCACACATAATACATTGAAATGTCACAAGTAAGGCCACTGAAAACTTGGAAATGCCACTCATGAACGAACTGAAAACTTAGCAGCTATTTGATTTCTGAAGCAGGACCTGAGTCAAGGACCAGTTTGTTTCGAGAAAGATCAATCAATCAGCCACACCAAACAACCCCGGCTTCACCGACTGCAGATCCTGGAGGGTTCTGAAGAAAGACAGACTTGACCTCAGTGAACCGGAGGCGCATCAGCAGCACACAGTGAGCATTTCCTTGTAACTTTGATTTTACTCATACACATCAAAAAAATGCTGCCGTGTCTTCTAATGTGTATTTACATGTTAACGTATTCATATTGTTAATGCTCTTGACACACTAGTCCGAGCACAGTAAAGGTGGTGTTCTGTGCACTTCCACAGGCTCCCTCTGTTTAGAACACCGTAAGATAGACTCAGTTTTTCTCTTTTATTTATGTAACAACAGTTTCCAACTTGCAAGTCTGTCATTATTCACAAATATTGTGCTGACAGTTTACAACACTGGAAACACACCTCAAGCCTCTTCTATTTATATGTAGTCGTAACTTTCTTTCCAGGGTCGAAAACACATACATGAATGGGGCTACGCAAAGGGAATGGAAACTAACATTCACAGAGCTGCCAAGGTTTCAGATTGCTTATTTGTTACATTTTCATAAGTTCAGTGTAATTATAAGTTACCTTTCAAGGACTATGTGTGAAACTATCTCAGTCACTACTGACCAGAGTCTCCGACCGTCACCGGCACCGCCCAAAACGAGTTAGTAAGTGCGGGGCCGATTCACAGAACTAATCTGACACAAAATCCTGAACTTACTACTTTTGGTATTCATAGAAGGCATTTAGTAGCAGTAAAGTTAGGAGTCCTAACTTTACTACTACTAAATGCCTTCTGTGAATACCAAAAGTAGTAAGTTTAGGATTTTATCTCAGATTAGTTCTGGGAATCGGCCCCTGCGACTTCAACTATGTCATACTGCTCAAGGCTCCTGAAAAGTACTGTGTACACCGAAGAGAGACTATACTGTGTGTGCACGTCAGCAACACACAGGGCTCTGGCAGGCAGCTGATCATGACCGCGCTAAAACCGATATTATTATAAACCATTCCCAACTAAATTTAGCAGAGACTGAGAGAGATGATACGCACTTAGGTAATCTAAGGTTCTGGAAATTACACTGTGCATGAGCAATGATAATAAAAAATGTATTATAGAAGGGCAGCTGGAATTAAATCCAGAAACGTGTCTGTATCAGACAGTCTTCATGTCTGTAAGCTTTTTGGCCTGGACTGCAACAGGGAGGATGTGTTTTGGGGTAATGGGCAGGGGAATCCCCAGAATTAGTAGGAATGGGGAAAGGAGTTTCTCCATGGGGAAATACTTTTCCTGTGGATAAAAAAGAAAAGAAGAAAGTGTATTTACACAAATACAAAGACATTGTTTGGCTGTGCTGCTATAAAACTGTGCTTGCACGTCTGCATCAGAATTAATGTAACTGGAAATTCACCTAACTTTTCCAGGAGTACTCCTGGAAACCTGTCACTGTCGCATGATTTCAGGAGTGCTCGGGAAAGCTTTATGAATTCCTGATATTTGCAAGCCTGATCCCATGCGTGGTGGTAGCTGCAGTTGCAGGTTTATACATTTCTTTGTGAATTGCCCTAATTTCACAAAAAGTTGAGTATATGCACTAAAATAGCATATATGCCCGAAGGTCGGTATGAGGTCCGAAGTTCATAAAGCCAACTTTGCATCCTGGTGAAGCAGACACACATTTCCAGAACAATCTATTTCCCATTCAGTTTTAATTCTGTCCATTTCTGCGTTTTCACACTCGTGAGGGTCAAGTCATTTACCATTATAGATAAATTGTGCATCCAAACAGGCAAGTGTGTCAACGCTCTGAGCACCACCCAGTCATAAACAGAGCAGGGACGGCTCCTCCGTTATGGCGGAGGACAGTCGCCCCCCTAGGTGGCAGCAGATTTAAACACATGAAAAATAAAATGATAAGAAACCAAGTTTATTATCATTTTATTTTTCTTACCTGCAGGCTGGCAGCGAGCCGCGTCAAATGGCAGGGCGGGGCCATGCAATCTATGACAACAGTGAGGAGGAGGGGTGATGGGCACGACTAACTGCGCATGGCGGTTTGACCAGCGGTTTTAGGCAGATCTACAGGGTAAGTGTCAACAAGGGACAATATGGTTAAAACGGTCACGCAGTGCAGCAAGACAGTTTTCTGTGCAGCACTGCACTGTGTGCAAGGGAAAGGGCAGGAATCTCTCACGCTAATTCATGCATCACATATATGTAAGTTATTTTGACAAGTGATATTTTGTTCTGGCCAGTCCAGCCCTGACAAGTTTGTTAGGTCCATGTGTGCTGTGCTGAACCAGTCCAGGTTGTTCTTTGAATACTGCTACTTATAGTGGAAGGTATAACATGAGTGTCCAGGACTACAAGCCCCACAATATGGAGCAAAAAACCTGGACTGGAGCAGCACATCATGCAAGGACCTTCCTAACCTGACTGTGAAAATGCAGGCACCCTTGCACCATGAGGGAAGTGTGCTTGTCTTGGAGCTTCACAGCCAAACGTGGAGTGTAAAGTAATGGAATGGACTTGCATTGCCAGAGGATTTACTTCTCACCTGAGAGGGGATCCAGGTATTGAGTGTGTGAGGCAACTCCAAGTAGGATCATGTGAAGAGCCACGTGTACAGTCACTAGTGTGAAACCACATTTCACACAGCAGTCCTGATGTGCTGGCCAATATATCACAGGTGCTGCCTGCCATGTTAGAAACCACACTACCTCCTATCTTCTGCAAATTAAAATTGGGGGTGGGGGTGAATGCAAGTGATGCATACCAGAGGTCTAAGAGTGTTTGTTGGAATCAGAGAATGGTGTGTGAGTTTTGTGGGCCCCTGGTAGTGGAGGGCCATATAGGTGTGGCTCAGCACATTAAACTGGCAGTCTGGTGTCTGAATGGGGAGCCATGGTATCTCAAGGAGGGATGTGTGTGCCACAAGGTAGCCTGAGTGATAGTCACACACTGCTGTGTTTGAAAGTGTCACACTTGTGTAGCAGCTGTGAAGGGATGCCGTAGAAGAGGGCATTGGTGCACTACATGTGACATGTGAAGTGGGCCTGGGTGAAGGTGTGGCAGATTTTAGGAGGGAGGTGTAAGAAGAAAAGTCTGAGTAGTCAACTACATATATCAAAGCAGGAGGATGTGAAACGTGATTGTAAAGTGAAAGGATGAACAAGGTGTCCAGGATGATGGGCAGGTATTGGGGATGGTTGAAGGATGAGGTGTCTGGGCCTCATCGTGTGGGCAACCAGAATAGGTACATGTTACAGAATATCATCACTATTGTCTTGTGAGGTAAAGCATGAGCCATAGCTCTCACATACAGGTAGGCATGTTGGTAAATTGCATATTGTAACAAATGTTGGAAGGTGTAGGTGTCTTTTGAGAGACAATGTATGATCTGGGTGTCATCAGTGTCTGAGAGTAAGTTCAGGCCCTGGGAATATATATGATGATTGCCAGAGAAGTCATGTAGAGGTACAACTGAGCGGGGATGAGTGAAGAGATTTGTGATGACAAACTTGGTTAATGGTGTGAGCTTCAGTGATTTGTTATTTCAAAGTGTCATGGTGCTTATCCCCTTCAGAGTTGGTTCACAGTGCCTATTGTTCTGGACATTGGAGATGACTGTGTGTGCTAGGAAATCACAGGTATACACACACATGGTAAGTGTATGCCCATAACCATTCCTGCAGTGTAGCAAGGCCACTTGCCGTGTAGAGCTGTGTGGATGTGTGTCAAATATGAGACCTTGTCCACACGAATGCACAAATTACATGCAACCCAGCACTGCAAGGCAGATTGGTGTGATCTACTGTGTGAAAGGCAGAGTGCTTGGCCAAATTTAATAGATGGCCAAACTAACTTCACTTTGTCAGGCGCTGTGGGTTAACTAATGGCTAGAGGGAAGACAGGCACCCCGGTGATGCAGTGCAATGTTCTCAGTAGTACTGTCAATAAGTGAAACTTACATCAAAATAACCATGATATAAAATTAAGCAAAGCAACATGATAAATGCGGACCTTACCTCCACTCACCCTTTCAGATAGAGCAGGCCAGCAAGCTGTGTAACTGCGTAGCAATGTTTGGTATGACACAAAAATGGCCCCCTTGTCACGCAGTGGTTGTATGAACAATGTACAGATATTTCCATGTGCAAGGCAACAATAGTGTAACTTGCCCTCATTTACTGTTAGTAACACATATTCAACACATCCATGTGTAACATAAAGTGAATGAAACTAAAGTCTGTTTTTCAGGGTCAGGGACAAACAACACCTGTCCAGCAGCCTGTCCTGAATGACCAACCTGTTGGTGATGAGATCCTGTCCCCCATGGACGATACACTCTTCAGCAACTCCTGAGCTCCATAGAATCTCCTTCCCCGGACATGGCAAGGGATCACCGCATTGCAGGGTCTCCAGAGCAAACCGTTACCAACAGGACATGCCCCATCTTCCAGTCCAAGCCCAGCTGCATACTCAGAGGACCCCCAAGTTGTATTCCATTTGCGAGGGGTAGGAATCCAGCAGAAGATGGTTACTGTTGCGGAGATGGAGACCATAGCGAGCAGCCTAAAGAGAGTCCATAGGTGCCTCAGTCCTAATAAAGATACACCTGAAGCAATTAAAGGCATCTACCCTTGGCTTTATAGGATTGCTGAGTCCCTAACTGGAATTGCTGGCATCATGAAAGAGAGGCAAGAACAACAGGTCTCAACATCTAACACCAGTGGGGTTGCCACCAAGCTGGGGAGCATCATTAATATAATGGCATCTAGGGTGCACAAGTTGGAGTCCTACATTGCAACAATGGTTGCCCTCCATAGCGATGTTGTTGCATTGTTGAGAAGCCAAACGTCCCTTGTAAGCGATGTGCTGCCTACCTTGCTGGCACAGACAAATGCTGACAGGGACAGGAGAGCCACATCTGCCCCTAATGTGCTTGTGCCTCAGATGCCTCCCACACAAACACCACCAACTGCAGGGGAGGCACAGCTTACATCAGGGGAGGAAGTTGTGGACTTCCCCAGTTTCCGTTGGCAAACTACCTGGTAAAATTTGTCTGTGCACCCTGGCCTGTTTCCCAGTGGTCCTGTGTCTATCATCATGCCACCTTCTTTGTCACCCAGTATTGTACCTTTTTATTTGTGCACCTGTTAATCTTATCCACTTGTGGACTTTTGATGAAGCCTACCTTCCCTAATGGCAATTTGTACCTCCTCACTGAAATTCTCCTCACCTCTACATGTTGCATGACAGGTCTCCCAAATGGACTCTGTCTGAACATCTTTTGCTCAGAGTTTGTAAATAATATGGTAACCAGGTCACGAGGGACAACAAAAGGCACTCAGCAATATATATGGGGATGGTAGAAATCACAACTATTTATCAGTGGTGCTCTAAGGAAAAGAGCGTTGGTTACCAAAAAAAACCCTACTGTGCCCCCCTAAAAGGAAGGACAAAAAGTTAGTAAATCAGTCTCAAGTCCAGTAATAGTCGATAGCAGTCCACTTTAATCCAATTCCTCTGTTCGAGCCAAGATAATGTTGTCCAAAATCTTCACATTGGGCTCGTAGAAATTCTCACAGCCAGTATGCATTCCAAACAGAAAATGATGGTACAGCCAACATAGAACTTTACAGCCAACATGTGTTTCGTCGATAGGTAGGTAACACCTTGACTTCTTCTTGGCTGATACGCGGGTAACTTTCTATTCATCCATAAGTCGAGAATCAGGATGATTGGCACAAAATTGCTAGATATCAAGTCAATAGTATAAAGTATCACAGAATACTAGCAGGGTATCGCAAAAGGGAGAGTACTCCTCGTGCATGTAGCAACAGAATAGAAAGTCGATGACACAGAGCCTTGCCAGCTCACTCTCAATGCCTGCCATCCGGACGTTAAGTTCCTGTAGTTCTTTTTGAGCCAGGGCCTCAAATAAGGATCCTTTGCAGGGTCATCCCTAAACTTTTTTGCCCTTCTCCTAGCCTTTTTTTCTGACATGGTGTTGGTGGTTTTAGGACTCTGGGCACTTTAGCACTGCTGTCCAGTGTAAAGTGTGTGTGCTCTCTGTGTTAAATATGGTAAGATTGGTCTACACCAGTTTGGCCTATTTAATTTACCTGTCAGTCCCTTGTAAAGTGGTATCCCATATACCCAGGGCTGGTAAATTAAATGCTACTGGTGGGCTTGCAGCGCTGATTGCGCCACCCACCAAAGTAGCCTTTCATACCTGTCTCAGGCCTGTGCCATCGCAGGGCCTGTGCGCGCAGTGTTACTGCCGCTGTGACGTGGCACCTAAAGTGTGTGCCATGTCCGGGACCCCCCTTTTACTACATGTCAGTCACCCCTAAGGTAGGCCCTATCTAGCCCTATGGGCAAGGTGCATTGTAGGTAAAAGATAGGACATGTACCTTAAGTGTGTGACATGTCCTGGTAGTGACAAACAGCCATTTTGGTTTCTCACTACTGTGGGGCTGCCCTCCCATAGGAATGCATTGGGGATTCCCTGATAAGTGTTTCATGGTAATTCCTGTTATGAGAGGAGCAGCGTGGTCAAGTTTGGTATATTTGGAATAGTGATAATAAATGCTGCGCAATGGTGTGCGCAGATTTATTATAACTATTTTGAAATGCCACTTTTAGAAGTTGGCATTTCTGTGTGCTATGTCTGCCTGCCTGATGTGAATTGCATGTCTGGCTTTTGAGTGACAGGGGCTGGTGAGGTGTGTGTGGCTCCAGGAGGGGCAGGGTGAGTCAGCGCTAGGCTGAAGGGGACACCTGCATTTGGAGTGGTGGGAGGAGAAGTCCCTGGTCCCTGAATAGGATTGTGCCTGCCCTAGTGAATGCTGGCTCCGCCCCCCTGTGGTGTGTCTGATGACGAGCCCCCACCTAACAATGGAGAAGAGGAGCCCTGTCAACAGAGTGCTCCAAATCCCCCCTGAACCAGTTGCATCTGGTTCCCCTGAAGCCCTGTCCTGCAGACAAAGGAAAAGGTAGAATAAAAATAGGGGCTGTGACCCCATGAAAGATGTTGTTCCTGTGCTTGTTCTCACCTGGGGGCTGCTGCTTCTGGGCTCCAGGAGGAACCGCCACAAGGGACTGCCTCCCTGCTGGAGGGCCCTGTGTGCTGGCCTGCCTGAGCCCAGCCTTGTGCCCCCTAAACTTTGCCTTGGACTTAGCGCCTTGTAAGCGCTGGATTGTTTTATTGCTGGATTCCTTGTCCAGCCCTTGCCTAAAACCTGGGGGATTCAAGCACCTCGTGAGCGCTGCACCATCTTTCTGCTGCTCCAGGGAAGAGGAGCGTGTGGGCCCTGCAGCGCTGAGCTGCTCATCAACTTGAGGGGATCCCGGAGTGGGGATTCCTCCACCCTGCCGCGAAACCGAGCGGGAGCCCACCCTGCGTTTTTGCAAAGGATAGCGGGTGCCCACCCCGCTTTTGTGCATTCCTGCAGAGCGGGTGCCCACCCCGCATTTTTTCTCATTTTGCGGCAGTTGCCCACCCCGCATTGCCGCTGTGATAGGCGTGTGCCCACCACGCGTTTGCTGAGGAAAAGAATCACCGCTGCGACCTGGTTGTAGGCGGGGCCGAGGAAAAGCGGCGCTGGAAGAGAAGCGCCGGCCGGAAGACCCAGGAGGGAGCCCACCCCGCGCTGGGACGTGCACAGGAGACAGGCAGAGCCTGGCTGTGGGCAGGGCTCCCCGTGAGAGAAGGGAGAAGCCCCACGTGTGTCACCGTCCTGGAGGTTGCAGCCTACGCGAAGGGGACAGGCAGCACTACACTGGAGGCGAGGCGGGGCTCCCGTGTGGTGAGGAGAGCCCCGTGTGCAGTCTAAGATCCGGCCAGGAGCCACCAGAGAGCCCAGTGAGTGGTGGCGTGTTGGGAGAGGCTGGGGGTAGTTCAAGGCACATTGTCGGTGCCTGAGTGGTCCCGCAGGACAGCGGGCCCCTCCAACGGTGGGGGAGGTAACGGGGGCATTTGTTGGTGCTCCCCCTGGCACAGTTACTGCCAGTGGCCACTTGTTCCACAGCTGCCCCGCCTGACAGTGGGCAGCTGCGATGTTTGGGGGCATTTTTGCTGATGAGAAGAGGGGTGAGAAGCACCCCAGGCCCCAGCGTAGTGTGCACTTTGTGTTTGCTGCTGAGGCAGCCCGAGCCCTGACATTCTGAACAAAGGGCGTTTTGAGCCCCAGTGGAAGGCCATTTGGCTAGGGGGATGGTGTCAGGTTGGTAGGGCGCAAGGCCCTAATGTGATGGCGTAATGTGATTTATGCCTGTGGTGCCTATGACATAATGTGTTTATGTTTAGGATGTTTATGCATAATGTGTTTATGCTGGTGAGGCCTAGTGCGTAATGTGTTTATGCTAGCGAGGTTTGGGCCTAATGTAATTTATTGCCTAATGTCATGTTATGATATTTTAGGATGGTGTCTAATGCTAATGTGATAATGCTTAGGTCATTATGGTACCAGTTTTTACTGGTTGTGTTTTGCATTTACTTACCTGATCTGATGGTTCTGACCGTGGCCCTATTGGCCTGGTCCTGTATATAATCCCCTGTGAATATTGCCTAGTGCCAGTTGGCACAGTGTAAATGTGTGATTATGTTTCTAATGTGTTTATGATAATACAAAGGCTATTTTTTATATAACCTTGTGTGGAGTTCCTTTTGTGGTGTGCCTAGTGTGTTGCTGCTGTGTGTGTGTGTTGTCCAAACGCTTTACACATTGCCTCTGGGATATGCCTAACTGCTCGTGCCAAGGTACCAAGGGGGTGAGCAGGGGTTATCATCAGTGTGTAACTCCCTTGCCCTGACTAGAGTGGTGGTTGCTGCCTGGCTTTGGCGCAAGCCCTAGCCAACCAGAAATCCCATTTCTAACATTGGTGGCAGCGGTGGGATAGGACTTGCGTTTGCGCAGTACCACAGCGACAACTGGTTGCACTGCAAACTCTGCATTTAGATAATCACATGTTTGGGGATTATTTTTTCTGATTATTTTTTCTCCTAAAAGTGTCATTTTTCAATTGTGTTCTCCAGTTGCACTGTGGGTTGTGTCTCTTGTCAAAAATGGAATCTGCCTTTATTGCACGTGATCTGTTCGAATACAGTGTGTTAGAATTGAGGGGGTTCTGTGAGGAGAGAGGCTTAGCAGCGAGTGGGGAAGACACCCATCTAAACCTAACGAAAGTCCTGCTCAAATGGCAAGAGGATGAATGGAGACGTGAGGACTCTGAGTGGAACAGTGCCCAGGCCGCACACCAAGAGGGTGGTGGGTCTGAGGGTGGTCCTGAAGAGTCTGCACAAGAGGAAGAAAATGACAGGGCAGGGACGCCAGTAGATAGTGAGGACCCCATAGATAGGGAGTCCCTTGCTGGGTCCAGTGCCCCATCCCTTTCCCTGTCCCCAGAGGAGTGGGTAGATAGGAGAGAAGAAAGGGAGCATCAGCTGGCTTTGGACACGCTCCAGTCGGAGTATTCCATGGAGATAGTGTGGCTGGGTTTGGAGGAGAAAAAGGCCTTGTTGGCCCAGGAGTTGAGACTCAAGGAGTTGGCCCTTGAGGACAAAAAGCTAGAGATCGAAAGGGTCCTAGCGCAGGAGAGGATGGCGGAGGCAGAGAGGGCCTTCGCCAGGGAGAAAGGAACTCTGGAGGGTAGATTGTCCCCTGAGAGTAGTTTTACTTGTCTGGATTCACCAGTGAGGGTGGGGTCCAGTGGTGGCAGCAATATGGAGTCCAGTGCAGGAAGTCCCACTCCCAGATCCCAGAGCGTGGTACCTAGTTCCCAGAAAGAGGGTATCACACCTGAAGGGTATGGGTTGAGGTTCAGGGGCAGTAAGAAGCTGTCTCACCAGCCTTGGGGAGAGTTTGTGGATGAATGTTGTGATGCACTGGAAGGATGGGTGATGAGTAGCACGGCAAATGATTTTCAAGGGCTGTTCAATCTGGTTGTCAGAGAGCACATGTTCAGTAATTGTTTTCCGGGGTTACGCCAACACCTGTTGGAGTGTGAGTTCTCTGATCCCAGGGAGCTTTCACGGGAGGCAGACCTCTGGCTGTGTGCTGGAGGGTCTGAAGAGGCATTGGGGAGTGATCCCAAAAGAAGTGGCTCAGGTATCTTACAGACCTGTGTGGGGGAAGAGGATCAGAGAAGTGCCCAGCTAGGTCCCAGTGTAGTGGGAGGGGTGTAGGGGCTCACGTCCTGTCTCAGTGGAGAAGCAGTGAGTGTGGGACTGTGTGTCCCAAGGTGCCCGAAACCCAGTCTCAGGGCCTGGAGGGTTCCCTAAGGGAACACCAGGTTGGGGGCAGAGGCTGTACTGGTAGACCATTTGAGGAGGATCTCCTAGTGTCAGGAGAACCTGGAGCGTCTGTAAATGGAGCTCCAGTGGTTCTGGTGTCTGGCAGTGCCGCTCCAGTTGGGAGGGTGCAGAAGTCCAGATTGAGCGGTGAGAGGGGGATGTGTTCCCCAGTGGGAGAATCAGTGGGTCAGGGACCAGCCAGAAGGGCTGAGTCTCCTAGAGGTGACCATGGTGACACCACTTCTGTCCTGGGGGATCTTTGCGCACTGTCAGATGGACAGGGGTCGGGATATCTGTCACACGACACATGAGTCATGTGTTACCCTCGGGGGATACTGTGTGAGGCCCCAGAAGTCCTGGCGTGCCAGGCAAGTGTTCAACTGCAGGGGTTGGTCCCTGGGTTGGGAGGCCAGGTTCAGGTTTTGCCTGACCTGGAAGGAAGGGCATCGGTAGGTGGTGTCCTGACCGGGGGGATACTGTGTGAGTCCCCAGAAGTCCTGGCGTGCCAGGCAAGTGCTCAGCTGAAGGGTTCAGCCCCAAGGTTGGGAGGCCAGGTTCAGGATCTGCCTGACCTGGAGGGAGGGACATCTGTAACCAGTGTCCTGACCGGTTTGGCTTCCAGGGGTACCGCTCCAGTTGGGAGGGTGCAGAACTCTGGAAGGGGGTGCAGAGGGAGGGAGTCCTTGCCTCTGACTCCAGTGCAACCTGAGGGTTCAGACCCTAGGTTGGGAGACCAGTTGCTGGAGAGAGGTCCTGAACTGGTGGGAGAGTTGTGTTCTGAGGGTGCCTCTCAAAGGAGGAGAGTGCAGAACCCTAGAAGGAGAGGTAGGGGGAGGAGAGCCTCGCCCATGACTTCTGGTCAGCCTGAGGGTGCGGACCCTAGGCTGGAGGATCAGTGGCAGTTTAGAACTGCCCTGATGAGGGGTAGAGTGGAGAATGGTCACCATGTGCCAGGGGTTACTGCCCCCCACTCTGTGAGATGGCAAGGACCGGATACATCTGGATGGCCTAGGGCCTGGTCGAGGCCGAGGACAACTAGGTAGTATCAGTGGGGTAGCTTAGTTGGTCCTGGGAGCTTTGACAGAGGGAACCACATGGGTTCAGGATGGCGTAGAACTGGAGTGTGCCCCTGCAGTTGCGGGCCCGCGTCCGTGTTCTATCGCCCAAGGCAGGAAAGCCCATCAAGGTGGTGATTGGTCTACCCTGCGTTTTGGCTGGAAAGGGGTTGTGTTGGACTTGGCCCTTTTTGCAGGGTAATCCCTAAACTTTTTTGCCTTTCTCCTAGCCTTTTTTCTGACATGGTGTCAGGTTGGTAGGGCGCAAGGCCCTAATGTGATGGCGTAATGTGATTTATGCTTGTGGTGCCTATGACATAATGTGTTTATGTTTAGGATGTTTATGCATAATGTGTTTATGCTGGTGAGGCCTAGTGCGTAATGTGTTTATGCTAGTGAGGTTTGGGCCTAATGTGATTTATTGCCTAATGTCATGTTATGATATTTTAGGATGGTGTCTAATGCTAATGTGATAATGCTTAGGTCATTATGGTACCAGTAGTTACTGGTTGTGTTTTGCATTTACTTACCTGATCTGATGGTTCTGACCGTGGCCCGATTGGCCTGGTCCTGTATATAATCCCCTGTGAATATTGCCTAGTGCCAGTTGGCACAGTGTAAATGTGTGATTATGTTTCTAATGTGTTTATGATAATACAAAGGCTATTTTTTTATATAACATTGTGTGGAGTTCCTTTTGTGGTGTGCCTAGTGTGTTGCTGCTGTGTGTGTGTGTTGCGCAAACGCTTTACACATTGCCTCTGGGATAAGCCTGACTACTCGTGCCAAGCTACCAAGGGGGTGAGCAGGGGTTATCATCAGTGTGTAACTCCCTTGCCCTGACTAGAGTGGTGGTTTCTGCCTGGCTTCGGCGCAAGCCCTAGCCAACCAGAAATCCCATTTCTAACATTGGTTGTGTTGGACTTGGCCCTTTTTGCAGGGTCATCCCTAAACTTTTTTGCCCTTCTCCTAGCCTTTTTTCTGACATGGTGTTGGTGGTTTTAGGACTCTGGGCACTTTAGCACTGCTGTCCAGTGTAAAGTGCGTGTGCTCTCTGTGTTAAATATGGTAAGATTGGTCTACACCAGTTTGGCCTATTTAATTTACCTGTCAGTCCCTTGTAAAGTGGTATCCCATATACCCAGGGCTGGTAAATTAAATGCTACTGGTGGGCTTGCAGCGCTGATTGCGCCACCCACGAAAGTAGCCTTTCAAACCTATCTCAGGCCTCTGCCATCGCAGGGCCTGTGCGCGCAGTGTTACTACCGCTGTGACGTGGCACCTAAAGTGTGTGCCATGTCCGGGACCCCCCTTTTACTACATGTCAGTCACCTCTAAGGTAGGCCCTAGCTAGCCCTATGGGCAGGGTGCATTGTAGGTAAAAGATAGGACATGTACCTTAAGTGTGTGACATGTCCTGGATGTGAGAAACAGCCATTTTGGTTTCTCACTACTGTGGGGCTGCCCTCCCATAGGAATGCATTGGAGATTCCCTGATAAGTGTTTCAGTGGTAATTCCTGTTATGAGAGGAGCAGCGTGGTAAAGTTTGGTATATTTGGAATAGTGATAATAAATGCTGCGCAATGGTGTGCGCAGATTTATTATAACTATTTTAGAAATGCCACTTTTAGAAGTTGGCATTTCTGTGTGCTATGTCTGCCTGCCTGATGTGAATTGCATGTCTGGCTTTTGAGTGACAGGGGCTGGTGAGGTGTGTGTGGCTCCAGGAGGGGCAGGGTGAGTCAGCGCTAGGCTGAAGGGGACATCTGCATTTGGAGTGGTGGGAGGAGAAGTCCCTGGTCCCTGAATAGTATTGTGCCTGCCCTAGTGAATGCTGGCTCCGCCCCCCTGTGGTGTGTCTGATGACGAGCCCCCACCTAACAATGGAGAAGAAGAGCCCTGTCAACAGAGTGCTCCAAATCCCCCCTGAACCAGTTGCATCTGGTTCCCCTGAAGCCCTGTCCTGCAGACAAAGGAAAATGTACTATAAAAATTAGGGGCTGTGACCCCATGAAAGATGTTGTTCCTGTGCTTGTTCTGACGCTGGGGGCTGCTGCTGCTGGGCTCCAGGAGGAACCGCCACAAGGGACTGCCTCCCTGCTGGAGGGCCCTCTCTGCTGGCCTGCCTGAGCCCAGCCTTGTGCCCCCTGAACTTTGCCTTGGACTTAGCGCCTTGTAAGCTCTGGATTGTTTTATTGCTGGATTCCTTGTCCAGCCCTTGCCTAAAACCTGGGGGATTCAAGCGCCTCGTGAGCGCTGCACCATCTTTCTGCTGCTCCAGGGAAAAGGAGCGTGTGGGCCCTGCAGCGCTGAGCTGCTCATCAACTTAAGGGGATCCCGGCGTGGGGATTCCCCCACCCTGCCGCGAAACCGAGCGGGAGCACACCCCGTGTTTTTCCAAAGGAGAGCGGGTGCCCACCCCGCTTTTGTGCATTCCTGAAGAGCGGGTGCCCACCCCGCATTTATTCTCATTTTGCTGTGGGTTTCCATCCCCGCATTGCCGCTGTGATAGGCGGGTGCCCACCCCGCGTTTGCAGAGGAAAAGAATCACCGCCGCAACCCGGGACAGGCAAAACCGGAAGCCAGGCACCCCACCTGGTTGTAGGCGGGGCCGAGGAGAAGCGGGGCCGGAAGAGAAGCACCGGCCGGAAGACCCAGGAGGGAGCCCACCCCGCGCTGGGACGTGCGCAGGAGTCAGACGGAGCCTGGCTGCGGATGGGGCTCCCTGTGAGAGAAGGGAGAAGCCCCGCGTGTGTCACCATCCTGGAGGTTGCAGCCTACGCGAAGGGGACAGGCAGCACTGCACTGGAGGCGAGGCGGGGCTCCCGTGTGGTGAGGAGAGCCCCGCGTGCAGTCTAAGAGCCGGCCAGGAGCCACCAGAGAGCCCGGTGAGTGGTGGCACGTTGGGAGAGGCTGGGGCAGTTCGAGGCACATTGTCGGTGCCTGAGTGGTCCCGCAGGAGAGCGGGCCACTCCAACGGTGGGGGATGTAACGGGGGCATTTGTTTGTGCTCCCCCCAGGCACAGTTAGTGCCAGTGGCCACTTGTGCAACAGCTGCCCCGCCGGACAGTGGGCAGCTGCGACGTTTAGGCCAAATCATTTTCAGAGTCCCAGAGGGGCCTAAGGGGCACAGTTGTGCCAGGCCTCATTTCCACAGCTGCCCCGCCTGACAGTGGGCAGCTGCGACGTTTGGGGGCATTTTTGCTGATGAGAAGAGGGGTGAGAAGCACCCCAGGCCCCAGCGCAGTGCGCACTTTGTGTTTGCTGCTGAGGCAGCCCGAGCCCTGACATTCTGGACCAAGGGCGTTTTGAGCCCCATTGGAAGGCCAGTTGGCCAGGGGGATGGTGTCAGGTTCGTAGGGCGCAAGGCCCTAATGTGATGGCGTACTGTGATTTATGCTTATGGTGCCTATGACATAATGTGTTTATGTTTAGGATGTGTATGCATAATGTGTTTATGCTGGTGAGGCCTTGTGCGTAATGTGTTTATGCTAGTGAGGTTTGGGCCTAATGTGATTTATTGCCTAATGTCATGTTATGATATTTTAGGATGGTGTCTAATGCTAATGTGATAATGCTTAGGTCATTATGGTACCAGTAGTTACTGGTTGTGTTCTGCATTTACTTACCTGATCTGATGGTTCTGACCGTGGCCCTATTGGCCTGGTCCTGTATATAATCCCTTGTGAATATTGCCTAGTGCCAGTTGGCACAGTGTAAATGTGTGATTATGTTTCTAATGTGTTTATGATAATACAAAGGCTATTTTTTATATAACCTTGTGTGGAGTTCCTTTTGTGGTGTGCCTAGTGTGTTGCTGCTGTGTGTGTGTGTTGCACAAACGCTTTACACATTGCCTCTGGGATAAGCCTAACTGCTCGTGCCAAGCTACCAAGGGGGTGAGCAGGGGTTATCATCAGTGTGTAGCTCCCTTGCCCTGACTAGAGTGGTGGTTTCTGCCTGGCTTCGGCGCAAGCCCTAGCCAACCAGAAATCCCATTTCTAACATTCTGTACATTTACTTCTTCTAATCAAACAAGGTGAACATACTCAAGTGCTGGCAGTGTGGGTATATAATATGGCAATGTAGTCACAAAGTTACTTGTAACCATATCATTCTTGAGACTGAGTTGCAAGCATGATGTTGCTTCCATATGGAATAGGACACATGGTCCACATATGGACACTTTGGTGTGAGAATTGCATCATGCAACTGGGTTTGGCTTTTGCTCATTAGCATATGTGAAATGAGTTAAGTCAAGCAAGTACAGGAAGTGTGCCTCTGCACTGGTTTACTCATCTGTAAATACACAAGGCACCAAACATTGCTGTCTTGAATGGCTCTGAGCCAGGTAATCAAAACATAGCTGGAGGGTGGGTATTTACCTCCCATATACCATTACTGTTGTACACCTCACCAATATAGACTCAGACAAAGACCAGGATACCTGACATATGGTTTCTAGTATTCAGTTTTAGCAATACCATAGTGACCTTAACATATCCTACTGACTGTACACACATTTCAGCAAGGCTGCTTTCCTGCACATAAGAAATGTGTTTATGCATGTCCAGAGTGTGAGCATGCACGCTGGAATTCTCATCTGTACAAGTATACTTTGTGGTGTATGTTGCAGGGAACCTTGCACCATGATTCAAGGGATACAGCATTGTTGCTAGCCAGTAGAAGTAACACCACCAATAGGTGAGCAGTGAAATGGCTGTATGCTTCTGACACAGTGCATCCCTGCATGTGGTCCTTTCCACATTGCATCAAAATTAACAACTCCCTGGCATTGTATAAGCCTCCCAGAATTTGGACATAAGGTATATGAGGCCATACGTTTTTTGCATTTCACTGCATTTCCATGTGCAGACTGGTGACATGTGCCCAATGTACTCCAGAAAAGCCTGTTTGCACTGAGGTAGGATTCCTGACATCCTGTCAGGTCCTGTTAAGCCATATGTCCATACCCTGCCATGTGGACATCTACGCTCACAATGTGCATCAGACAGGCAGTCTGGTGATGATTTGTCTAACACCATGGTTAAAATGAGTTGGAGGCCTACTCCGCTACACCCTTCATGGCATCTGTGTAATTGTTCCTCTGTTACCCCCATCTCAGATATGTATGATATGGACTGCTTTGAGGGATGCTCAAGTACCCCTGAGGCTGGATTACAGCAGTCATACCTCCGGTTAAGAGTTACAAATGGGGGGGGGGAGAAAACAATTCCTACAGACAATGAACTAACACCCTTTCAGCGACACATGTTGAGATATCATATATCCTCTGTCATGATTCTAATCAATGATAAGGAATAACTTTGCCCTATCACACCAACATTTGCAGTATCTATCATAGGAAGAATTGTTGGTTTGTGATGGCTAGCCTGCTGACACGGCCACACAAGTTTTTCCAAGTTGGACATTTGAATTCATACATAGCTACTAGAACAGGTATGAGTCACAAAACATTTTAGTTGTTAATCAGCAAGAATGTCTGATCATGCCTATAGTCATTCACACTGAACTCATGTTGCAGGCGAGGTTAAACATATGCAGCATGCATGAGCATAGTATGGTGCAAAACAACAATAGCATATGTTTCATTTGGACACACACTTATTGTAATTCTGATTACGTGAGACTGTACTGTTGACTATTGGTAACACTGTCTGGGTAATGTGTTCCACCTCACCAGCATCAGTCTCATGCTCAGATATGGACACAGGCAAGCATACCATATCCAGACACACTCAGCCTAGCTCATTCCACTTTGCTGCAACATTGTATGAACCATAGGTTGTAATGTTTGTGCCACATGTTGGGTGTAAAATAATAAAACTATGAACCATCTGTAGATTTAGTGCCAGATGATGATACATGTGCCATAAGAATCCGAACAATAGGTGAGCAAACATCACCACAGGAGGTAAAGATGCATGATTCATGTGGGCCTGCATATATTGCCCCTACATACACACTGACATATGTCCCTGTCCATTTTATATTATACTGTGTACAAGTTCAGTTATGTTTGTACATTGAGTGTACATTGGTTACAAGTGATTGAACACCCCCATACACATCACAATGTTATAACTAGCATAGATCACACACAAACCTAACAGAGCTACAACCATGTACATATTACACTTGCTGGTAGCGTAGAGATCCTGAATGTTCTCAACCTCAGCCCTAGTGTATAGTGCAGGTCCACCTACAAAACAAAAATTTGAAGATTGCTTTGTGAATATTGCAAATGCACACTGTCTACATATCATGAACAGTACTATGACATCCCAGTGATCTGGTATATTTAACACATTGGACACACATATGTATACATTGACTGTATATATGAGGTGTAGCTAGTCAGATACTCACCTTACATGGCACAGGTGGCCAGATGTTGATGCTCAGAGATATCTCACATGACATGCCTGAAGCATGTCTCAGGCATGTGATGTTTTGTGTACTGCTGGGCAACATCCTCTCAGACCAGCTTGCACATGACACAAGGGGTAGAGCCATTGGTCCTAGGCAGGGCAAAGTAGAGATCGGATTGAAAATGACAAGTATACGCCTAATGCAACATTTTAAGGACAATATCAGGCTATGAATGTCACTGGTGCACAGAGTACTGAGTAGCAGCAAAGCATGCTACCTTGCAACATGGTGCAAGGGTGCATGCCTTTGAAGGTGGTATCAAATTTAAATCCTGAAAAGGCCACCTTCCAGAACAAGTAAAATTGCTAGGAGAATGTTAAACTCTATACGTGTGCTAACCAATTCAGCACACAAACGTAGGTTAACATTATAGGAGATTGATCATTACTTTCCTGCTTACACGTCACCTGTGCAGGGATTTTAAAAGAAAGCAGTTCATGCTCTGAACAAGCACATATGTGAAATCAGGTCATGTTTACAAATATATGCATGTGAATTAATTTAAAAACCACAACACCTTGACCTGCACCCGGGGCAGTGAATAGTAATTGAATAATTTTTGTATCCTACCCCTTAAATGATCTGCTCCTTACATGTAATTTTATTTATGTGATAGGGACAACACTACATGCAGATGGTGCATACATACATACCTATGGGGCCACCAACATCCAATCCAAGGTGGTGTAGGAGATCCGCCTCTTAGGACACCACATCCACCCATCGGTGCTTAAGCTGGTGGATGGTGAAAACGACAACAAACACCATTGACATGTGTTAGACCTGGCCTATCTTGGCGTGATTACTCCTGACTTTTTGCCTCTACCTCCTTTGCTTTTAGATGCTTTGGGTACCTTGCCACTGCTGATCAGTGTCAAATGACAAGTGTTCCCTGTGTAAAGTGTAATGGTAATTGGTTGGCCATGATTGGTATGTTGCCTTACTAGTAAAGTCCCTAGTGATGTGCACTGTGTGTGCCAGGGCTAGTAATGCAAAGGGGCGCGGAGAAGGGAACTCAGGCCTGCAGTGTAGGGCCGGCGCGCAGTTTGCTAAGTTAGCATGTTGTCCTGTATAGTGCAACCACTTGTCAGGCCTTACTTTCCCCTTTCCGTACACAGTGGGCACCCCTGTGATAGGTCCCGGGTAGCCCCTGGGTGGGGTGCAGTGTAGGTAAAAGGCAGGACTTATACTGAGGTGTGTGTTATGTCCTGACAGTGGGAAACGCTCCATTTCGTTTTTCATTGGTGAAAGGCCATTCTGCCCAAAGGACAGAATGGGGGAGGCTGGGTATTGTGTTTGTTAGCCTAGTTTCCCATAAGTTTAAAATGGAGAGGTGAAGTTTAGTATGTATGAACTCACAGCGGCATAACACATCTTTCTATAAAAGTGGTTTTATCACTGTGTGTTCAGAAGCCACACTTTTAGAAAGTGGCTGAGTTTTGTGCTTTAAGCATTTCTGTGTGTCTCTGCTGGATGTGGATTGACTGTCTGAATCTGAGAGGGGAGAGGAGCCGGGGGAGGTCTTGACCCAGGGAGGGGTTGAGATTGCACCAGGCTGACCTGCAGCTGGAGAGCAGGCGAGGAAAAGCACCGGGAGGTGAAGAGGCCTGGGTTGCGGCTATAAAACAATTGACCCATCTCCTGCTGAGTGATTAAGGATCCAGATCCCCAGTATCAAAGGGAGAAAGGTGACACTGGGAGGGAGACACCCAGAACTGATTTAGGCAAGGGTCAGGGACCCCTGAGCACAACAAACTTCAAAGACGTTTATGGGTATAACTAGGAGAGATGAGACCCCTGAACGTGGGGAATGAAATAGAAATGGATTGAGACTGAAAAGGCTTGGACCCATTTCGTGGTCAAGGGGAACCTCTGCTAAGGAAGGAACAACTGAAGAGACTGCTGGGGAAGGACCAACCCTTGCTTCGTGATCTGGGGCTGGTCTGCAGTTTGCTGTTCTAACCAAGGAAGAGGCTGTTGGGACTGTGCTTTGTGCGCTGGGTCCCCCTGCTTGAAGAAGACTAGCTTTGTGCTGTGTCTTGTTACCCCCCAAGGGCCCGAGGTGAGCTGGCTTCCTGTTTGGAAACACAGGAACATAAAAGTTTCCGGAGAAGTTTCAAGCGACGCGGTGGGCGCATGTTGTGGCAGTTTGAGACCCTCGCAAGGTGTGCCCTGTGATCTTGGACACGGAGGAGAAGTGAGACTCAGACGCTCTGGGTGCGTGTCGTGGTGCACAGAAGGCGTTGGTGAAAAGCGCCTGGTCACCGTGTGAACCGAAGGTGAAGTGAGTCTCAGACGTGCTGGGTGCGTGTCGTGGTGCACAGCAGGCGTTGGTGAAGAGCGCCTGGTCAGCATGTGCATCGGAGGTGACGTGAGACTCGCATGCGCAGGGTGCGTGTTGTGGTGCACCGCAGGCACTGGTGAAGAGCGCCTGGTCGGCGGGTGCATCGGAGGTGACGTGAGTCTCGGACGCGCAGGGTGCATGCCATGGTGCAGAGGAGGCGTTGGTGAGGAGCGCCTGGTCAACGTGTGCATCGGAAGTGGAGTGAGTCTCGGACGCGCAGGGTGCGTGTCGTGGTGCACCGGAGGCGCTGGTGAAGAGCGCCTGGTCGTCGAATGCACCGGAGGAGAAGTTAGGCTCAGACACGGTGAGCGTGTCAGGGTGCGGCCGAAGGCATTGGTGAAGAAGCGCCTGGATATTGGGGCACCGGAGTTGGAGTAAGTCTCAGTGAAGCAGTGTGCGTGCTTTGGTGCAACCTGGGACTGTGGAGGTGATTGGCTGATCATCGTGTGCACCGGAAGAAAGTGAGTCTCTGCAACGTGGTGTGCGGGTCTTGGTGCCAACTGGGACCGCAGGAAGGAGTGCCTGGTAAGCGTGCACTCGGAGTCGACGAGAAGTCCCATCAGCGTTGTGTGTGTGGCTTCGTGCCAGAGGAGACCCGGAGGGTGCTGTGGTGAAGTGCACCCGGAGTAAAGTAATCTCAGGGGCGTGGGTACGTGTGCCCTGCGGCTGCCTGAGACCTTCCTAACAGTCGCGGCCCGGACCGGCAGCCCGGAGGAGCTGAGCTGCCAGGCCGAGCCACTGAGGCCCATTGAGAAAGTTCTACACGGAAGGCCCAGTTCGCTGAAGGAGGAGAGGAGAGTGTGGTCGCGCCCCCAGGTAACGTGGATCACTGCCTGGGCGGGGTGCGGGCTCGGAGGGACACTCTCTCGGCCTCTCAGACCTTCTGGCGGCATGAGCCTTTGCTTCGGCTCAGAGTGGGGCCCGTACTGCGGTCAGGAGTGGCAGTACTGGGGCCAGAGTGAGAAGCTGTACTTTGTGTCATCGTTGTGTTAGGATTGTAGCGGCCCGCATTGCATTATTTCTTCATTGCAACTACGCATTGCATTATTCCTTCATTGCAAAGTACATGATTGTAGCGGTGCGCATTGCATTATTTCTTCATTGCAAAGTGCGTGATTGGGGTGTGACGCATTGCATTATTCCTTCATTGCGCAGTACATGATTGTAGCGGTACGCATTGCATTATTTCTCCCATTGCAGGTACTGGGGTGTATCGTTACGCATTGTATTATTTCTCCTGTGCCCAGCACAGGATTGTATCATTACGCAACGCACTATTGTTTGTCCATTGCAACATGTGTGATTCTAGCATTACGACCAGCATAGCATTTTGAAAGCGGTGGTTGGGATTTGAACCTACCAACCAGCCGGAACGAATATTACCCTTTATTATATGTTGGCTTATGTATCGTGTGGTCTGATTGTATATCTTTTTACATAAAGTTTATACTCGTTTTATCAAACTCGTGTGGAGTCCATTTGTGGTGTCACCAGTGGGTTGCTGTGAACGTGGTTGCACAAACTGTACACTCGTGCCTTGGAGATAGGCCTGGCTGCTCGTGCCAAGCTACTAAGAGGGTGAGCGGGGCTATCTCAAATGGTGTCCTTACTTGGCCTAACGTTGAGGGAGGAGTCCCGGGTCTCGCATTTAGTGACAGTGGTGCGGGACGGGGACTCCGGCTTCCAACATTTGGCGGCAGAGCAGTGGGATACGATCCTAACGTAATTGAAACGCGTGTGTGCAAAACCACTCACAGTAATTGGTGTACATCACAAATTGATTGCAGAACACGACGCAACAACATATTGTTTTGAATTGTGGGTTCTATTGTTGAGTAACCTTTAAACAACACATCATGTCTCAGGAGGGGAGCCAGATAGTCGGCGAGGCTGGGGCTGCAGAATTAGAGTTTAACATTGAGGCATTGTTGACCTACAAGGTTGATCAGTTGAGGAAATTCTGCAGAGCTTTGGGATGTCCCATGAAGGGTAGCGCCAAGGAGGAGCTGCAAGTGGCCTTGAGGGCCTGGTGGGAAGCCAAAGAGGCTCGGGAGACGGGTGATGTTGAGGTGGATGAGGATGACCCAGGGAATGGATTTGATCCACAGGATTTGCCAGTGGAGGGACCAGCCGCAGGGGCTGGTAGTAGCCATTCAGGGAGGAGTTTTTCACCAGAGGAGTTGGAGGAAAACCAAAGGGTCAGACTGCATGAGTTGGAGGTGTTAAAACTTAAAACTCAAGCAGAGGAGAGCAAACTTAAAACTCAAGCAGAGGAGAGAAGGAATGCTCTCGCGTTGGAAGAGAAACGGATTCTCTTCGCTCATGAGTTAAGCATGAGGGAACTGGACATTAAGAGT
The DNA here is from genome assembly GCA_963921515.1 of Calotriton arnoldi. NCBI lineage: Eukaryota > Metazoa > Chordata > Amphibia > Caudata > Salamandridae > Calotriton > Calotriton arnoldi. The sequence continues at coordinate 277,444 of CAWUFW010006679.1, read as the reverse complement.
AAACAAGCAGAGTCCAGTTCAAATGGTGGCAGCGCACCACCAGTGCCAGTAGGGAAGGTGTACATTCCCAAGGATTTAGTGCGAGATTACCAGAGGGGTGATGACATTTATGCGTGGTTCACGGCATATGAGATTGCACTAAGGATGAATGAGGTGCCTGAAAAGCATTGGGGGGTGGGCCTATTGAAACACTTTGAGGCTTCGGGGAGGGACGTTCTATCACCTTTAGAGAGGGCAGGAACCCTGACCTATGCCAACATGAAGGAGGCTTTATGCCTCCCGTATGGGCTCACTACTGAACAATACCGGCAGAAGTTCAGGACCTCCAAGAAACTAGAATCCCGTACTTCGGTAGAATGTGTGAATGAGTACGCACGGGCACTGGATGGTTGGATGCTGGGCAGCAAGGTCAATGATTTTAAGGGCTTATGCAATTTAATCAGTTGGGAGCACTTGAGTAGTCTGTGTGTTCCAGAGCTGCGCCAGCATCTATTGGATAGTAAGCTGACTGATCCCAGTAAGCTTGCTGAGGAGGCGGACCACTGGACTAGTACCCGGGTCCACAAGGGGATTGGGAGTACCACTGCCAAGAGTATGCAGGGTCCCCCGCCGAAGGTGGGGGAGGACAAGGGTAACCCCAAGGTAGTTCCCCCAAGAAAGGGTCTCAGTCCCCCAAGGCCAAGAGGGCCTGGGCCTTCAAGGGCAAGAAGGAGCCCGAGGTCCGGCCAACGTGTTACTTCTGTAAAGAAGTGGGTCATATTTCCCCTAAATGCCCCAAAAAGTCATCTGCACCCACTGGTGCTCCAACACCTGGTTTAGTGAGTGTAGCGTTGGGGGAGTAATTGAGTCCTTGGAACGGGGAGGAGCAAGCAGTTATGGCCCTGGTCTCCTTAGGAGATCGAGAGATGGTCCAGGAAATCCCTCTGCCTGAGAACACTAAAAAGTATAGGCAGTGGGTGACCATCAATGGATGGAGGGTGGAATCTCTGATAGACACCGGAGCCAGATTGACATCTGTCAGGTGTCAGTGGGTGTCTGAAGAGCAAGTAATTCCTGATGTGCTTCACCCTGTAATGTCAGCAGACAATTCAGTGCGCCTCTGCAAGGTGGCGCTGGTTCCCTTTGAATGGGGAGGGGTCTCAGGTTCCTTGAAGGTTGTTGTAAGTCTGTCCATGCCTGTAGACTGTCTGCTAGGGAATGACCTGGAGAGTTCCCCCTGGAAGGAGGTGGAGCGCCAGGCGCATTTGGAGATGTTGGGTCTACCTGAGTGGGCGTGTGTGACCACTTGGTCTATGGTAGCCAGTAAAGGTATTCAAGAGAACCTGGGACCTGAAACAGTGGCCCAGGTGCCTGCCAGGAAGAGAAGAGGCAGGGGGCGCAGGAAACTGGCCCCCACAGTTCCCACAGTCCAGGAGGAGGCACCCTTTGAGGGGATGCCCTGGAGCCTACGGGGGAACAAGTGGCTGAACTGGGGGACCTACCCGGGCTGACCGAATGGGAGCAGGAAAGGGGCCCTCCAGGGAGGAATTCTGTGAGGAACAGAAGAAGTGCCCTTCTCTTGTAGGTTTGTGGCAGCAGGCAGCAAATCAGGCAGCAGGTGATCAGTCGGGATCACACTTGATTTACTGGGAGAACGATCTCCTGTATAGTGAGCCAAAGGTGGCTGAGCCTGGGTCAGCCCGGGCGCTGGTGGTACCCCAGCTATTCAGAGCCTTCCTATTGGGGTTGGCTCATGATGTACCTTTGGCGGGACATTTGGGGCAGGACAAGACCTTTGAGCGGCTTGTCACCCACTTCTACTGACCCCAGATGCGCAAGAGTTCTGATACTCATTGCAGGACCTGTCAGACTTGCCAGGCGAGTGGTAAGAGTGGGAGGAAGCATAAGACCCCCCTCCAACCTTTCCCTGTAGTCAGCACACCCTTTGAGATGGTGGGCATTGACATTGTGGGGCCTCTGGATCCCAAGACGGCCATGGGCAACAGGTTCATCCTGGTCTTGGTGGACCATGCCACCCGGTACCCGGAAGCCATCCCTCTCCGGACGGTGACAGCCCCCGTGGTGGGCCGTGCACTGATGGGGATTTTCTCCCGTGTGGGGTTCCCCAGAGAGGTGGTGTCCGACAGGGGTACTAATTTCATATCGAGGTATATGAAATCTCTGTGGAAGGAGTGCGGTGTAACTTATAAGTTCACCACACCTTACCACCCCTAGGGGAATGGTCTGGTTGAGAGGTTTAACCGGACCTTGAAGGGCATGATTATGGGTCTGGAGGAACCCATGAGGCGTAAGTGGGATGTCCTCTTGCCATGCCTGCTGTTTGCATGTAGGGAGGTGCCACAGAAGTCATTGAGGTTCAGTCCCTTTGAGCTCCTGTATGGGCACCCGGTCAGAGGACCCTTGAGTTTGGTGAAGGAGGGCTGGGAGAAGGCTCCTAGTAAACCCCCCCAGGATGTATACAACTACATGCTGGCCTTCAGGAACCAAACTAGGTGTTTCAGGCAGCTCGCACAGGCGAACCTGGAAGCCAGCCAGGAAGATATGAAACGGTGGTACGACCAGAATGCCACTCTGGTCGAGTTTCAACCTGGGCAGAAAGTATGGGTGATGGCGCCAGTGGAGCCTTGTGCGCTCCAGGAAAAGTGGACTGGACCTTATGGGGTGGTGGAGCGCAGGAGCGAAGTGACCTACCTGGTGGACTTATGGTCTCCTAGGAATCCTTTGAGGGTTCTCCATGTGAACCGCCTCAAACCACACTTTGAGAGGTCTGAAGTGACCATGCTCTTGTCTACAGATGACGGGGCGGAAGAGGAGAGTGAACCTCTTCCTGACCTCCTGTCAGCCAAGGAGAAGGATGGGTCTGTGGATGATGTGTACCTCTCGCCTACCCTGACCCCGGAACAGCGGAGGGACTGTCGCCAGGTATTGGGTCAGTTCGCCTCCCTGTTCTCCCTCACCCCAGGAGTCACCCATTGGTGCGGCCATGATGTGGACACTGGAGACAGTCTGCCTGTAAAGCAAAAGTTTTACAGGGTAGCTGATAAGGTCAGGGCCAGCATCAAGGAGGAGGTTTCCAAGATGCTGGCGCTAGGGTTGATTGAGCCATCCAGCAGCCCTTGGGCCAGCCCAGTGGTCCTTGTGCCAAAAGCTGCTGCGCTGGGTGCCACTCCCAAACTTTGGTTCTGTGTGGATTACTGTGGACTCAATGCGGTCACTAAGACTGACGCGCACCCCATCCCCAGAGCTGATGAGCTTGTGGATCGGCTGGGAGCTGCCCTGTACCTCAGTACATTTGATTTGACATCTGGGTACTGGCAGATTGCCTTGACCGAGGGGGCCAAGGAGAGGTCAGCGTTCTCCACGCCAGAGGGGCACTACCAGTTCAGGGTTATGCCCTTTGGGTTGAAGAACGCCCCTGCCACCTTCCAGAGACTGGTTAACCAGGTGCTGAGTGGGCTGGAGGAATTCAGCGCTGCTTACCTGGACGACATTGCAGTATTCAGCTCCGGTTGGTAGGAACATTTGCAACATCTCTGTGAAGTATTGAAGGCCTTGCAGAGGGCAGGCCTAACTATCAAGGCAAGTAAGTGCCAGATAGGGCAGGGTTCTGTGGTGTACTTGGGACACCTGGTGGGGAGCGGCCAGGTGGCGCCCCTACAGGCGAAGATTGATACCATCCTGGCTTGGGAACCCCCCAAGACCCAGACAGGAGTGAGGGCCTTTCTAGGACTCACTGGGTATTACAGACGGTACGTGAAGGGGTATGTCACCCTCGTTGCCCCCTTGACAGAACTGACGTCCAAGAAACAGCCCAAGAAGGTGGTCTGGACTGATGCCTGCCAGACCGCCTTTGATGCCCTGAAGACTGCCATGTGCACCGCACCCGTGTTACAGGCGACGGATTTCTCCAGAGAGTTTATAGTGCAGACAGATGCTTCAGAGCATGGGGTGGGAGCAGTACTCTCCCAATTGAACAACGAGGGCTTGGACCAACCAGTAGCTTTCATTAGCAGAAGGCTACTTCCCAGGGAACAGAGGTGGAGTGCAATTGAAAGGGAGGCTTTTGCTGTGGTCTGGGCGCTGAAGAAGCTGAGGCCCTACTTGTTTGGGACCCACTTCTTAGTTCAGACCCACCACCGGCCCCTCAGATGGTTGATGCAGATGAGGGGTGAGAACCCAAAGCTGTTGAGGTGGTCCATCTCCCTACAGGGGATGGACTTCACGGTGGAACACCGTCCGGGAACAGAACACGCCAATTATGATGGTCTGTCCAGATTTTTCCGCCTTAGTGATGAGAACTCCCATGAGGGTGGGTAGTTCCCCCACTTTTCGGCTGGAGGGGACGCGTGTTAGACCATGCCTATCTTGGCGTGATTACCCCTGACTTTTTGCCTCTACCTCCTTTGCTTTTAGATGCTTTGGGTACCTTGCCACTGCTGATCAGTGTCAAAGTACAAGTGTTCCCTGTGTAAAGTGTAATGGTAATTGGTTGGCCATGATCGGTATGTTGCCTTACTAGTAAAGTCCCTAGTGATGTGCACTGTGTGTGCCAGGGCTAGTAATGCAAAGGGGCACGGAAAAGGGAACTCAGGCCTGCAGTGTAGGGCCTGCGCGCAGTTTGCTATGTTAGCATGTTGTCCTGACAAGTGCAACAAGGAGAGCTGATACCCCTGAACGTGGGGAATGGAATAGAAATGGATTGAGACTGAAAAGGCTTGGACCCATTTTGTGGTCAAGAGGAACCTCTGCTAAGAAAGGGAAAACTGAAGAGACTGCTGGGGAAGGACCAACCCTTGCTTCGTGATCTGGGGCTGGTCTGCAGTTTGCTGTTCTAACCAAGGAAGAGGCTGTTGGGACTGTGCTTAGTGCGCTGGGTCCCCCTGCTTGAAGAAGACTGTGCTTTGTGCTGTGTCTTGTTACCCCCCAAGGGCCCGAGGTGAGCTGGCTCCCTGTTTGGAAACACAGGAACATAAAAGTTTCCCGAGAAGTTTCAAGCGACGCGGTGGGCACTTGTTGTGGCAGCTTGAGACCCTCGGAAGGTATGCCCTGTGATCTTGGACACACGGAGGAGAAGTGAGACTCAGACGCGCTGGGTGCGTGTCGTGGTGCACAGGAGGCGTTGGTGAAGAGCGCCTGGTCACCGTGTGCACCGAAGGTGAAGTGAGTCTCGGACACGCTGGGTGCGTGTCGTGGAGCACAGCAGGCGTTGGTGAAGAGCGCCTGGTCAGCGTGTGCATCGGAGGTGACGTGAGACTCAGACGCTCAGGGTGCGTGTCGTGGTGCACCGCAAGTGCAGGTGAAGAGCGCCTTGCTTCGGCTCAGATTGGGGCCCGTACTGCGTTCAGGAGTGGCAGTACTGGGGCCAGAGTGAGAAGCTGTACTTTGTGTCATCGTTGATACGTGTGGAGGGGCAACTGTTATCGAAAATGTAAAACATCTGTATTTGTAAAGCGCGAACTACTCACCCTTACGGGTCTCAAGGCGCTGGGGGCCGTCATGGAAATTAAGTGAGCTATTGCCCAGAGTCACATGGTGCTGAGCTGCCTCCGGAGGGAGGGATCGAACCGTGAGCCCTGTGCTCCGAAGTCAGCTGCCCTGGCCGCTGCACCACACCTCTCCACTCGAAGAGGCTGACTGTCGTAATACACATTGCCAATATTGCTGCTAACGAACTGCCGGACTGTCTTAGGACGCCTGACATTATTTCTGCATAACGAAGTACACGATTGTAGCGCTACGCATTGCATTATTTCTCCCTTGCAAAGTACAGGATGGTAGCGGCCCGCATTGCATTATTTCTTCATTGCAAAGTACATGATTGTAACTACGCATTGCATTATTCCTTCATTGCAAAGAACATGATTGTAGCGGTGCACATTGCATTATTTCTTCATTGCAAAGTACGTGATTGGGGTGTGACGCATTTCATTATTCCTTCATTGCGCAGTACATGATTGTAGCGGTACGCATTGCATTATTTCTCCCATTGCAGGTACTGGGGTGTATCGTTACGCATTGTATTATTTCTCCTGTGCCCAGCACAGGATTGTAACGTTATGCAACGCACTATTGTTTGTCCATTGCAACGTGTGTGATTCTAGCATTACGACCAGCATAGCATTTTGAAAGCGGTGGTTGGGATTTGAACCTACCAACCAGCCGGAACGAATATTACCCTTTATTATATGTTGGCTTATGTATTGTGTGGTCTGATCATATATCTTTTAACATAAAGTTTATACTCGTTTTATCAAACTTGTGTGGAGTCCATTTGTTGTGTCACCAATGGGTTGCTGTGAGTGTGGTTGCACATACTGTACATTCGTGCCTTGGAGATAGGCCTGGCTGCTCGTGCCAAGCTACTAAGGGGGTGAGCGGGGCTATCTCAAACAGTGTCCTTACTTGGCCTAACGTTGAGGGAGGAGTCCCATGTCTCGCATTTAGTGACAGTGGTGCAGGACGGGGACTCCGGCTTCCAATAACATGTGCCACTGAACCCTCTCCCAGCGCTCTGTGCATTCCTTGGTGGGGTAGGTTTGGCTGACCCTACCCTGAATGCAGTAATGTTGGGTACATAATGGGCCAGCAGCCGTAGCAGGCCCCCAAACTCTCCCTCAGAGAGGTTTTTCGACCTAACCTTCCCCAATGTGGCCCAACCCACCCCAGACACCCCAATTCCAAAACAAAAACCCCTTAATCTAACCCCTACCCATAAAATAGTAATCCTCTAAATGGACAAACATCCTACAAAACAATAACAATAGAAACAGCAAATACAATACTCAATAAACACATTTAGCACAAGACAGAGACAAAGCAGACACCAACAAGACCATAATTCAATGTAATCCACCAGCCACTCTCCAAAACACCTCCAACACCCAGAACAAACTAACAGACTGTAAGAGAAAGTGAAACTAACTTTCACACCTCCTAGTTTGCAGCCTGCCACACCCATTACATCATTCCCTGGGGGTATTCCGCCTGTTTATGATATTTGCATTGTTTTTTTATGATGCATCAGTACTTAAATGGCCAATACGTCATTCCTGCACGGCACAGTGGCACTTATGCAGTCATTTCAATGCATTGGCTTGGATGTGCATCTTCTGATTGACACCAGTGTTGCAATGCATCGTGCAACAGGGACAGAGAACTACCCTAATGTGTATGTTCAACAGTAGAGGTCTGGGTGATGCTGGATGACACACCTTGGATGCCCTGTCACTGGACCAGGACTGGGGTGGCATCACTTGGCAGGTCTGTGTGACAGAGAGCATTGTACAGCTGTCAATCCGGGTGGTTGTAAGTCTGCCATGTGCCTGTAATTTCATGACAGGTGGTGCAGCATATAGAGGTGGGGCAGGTGGTTTGAGACACATTCCCAGACGTAGTACACTTGGGAAACCTGGGAATGCACCAGAAAGTGCAAACTTCTCAGGAGTGGGGTACCAAGGTGTGAAACCTTTGATTCTCCTTGTTACATCATCATTCAATGTGTGCTGCATTCTGCAGCACACTTACCTGGTGGAATATGCATCACAGGATATTTTACTTAGGAGGAAGGCACACCTTCATGCACCAATACATTACTGCATGAGTATGAAGCACCCTTGCAACATGCTTCAAGGGCGCCTGCATTAGGCCTAGCCAGCCAAAACAGCCCTGATGAAGGGGAAAAGGCAGGAATGCATTGTATAATATTAGATGCAGCACATTCCTGCCCTTTTGCTTTTACACATAGCAGTGCAGTAGGGTGACTTCCTGTCCTGCCCTGTGTGGCCATGCTCATATGATACCCCTCTTTTTACTAGCACAGGGCATTCATGGAGTAATACTGTGATGCACGTGTTTGGCTAACACCTGTATTATGACATGCAGCACACACACTCAGTCACTGCACACTGATTAGTGCTACACTCCCTTTTGACTGTACTTGAGTATGGGAGGGTGCACACACACTACTAGCACATACACATTCACCATGTGCACACTGTTCCACATTGGAACCCCTGTGTTGTGTATTTCTTGCTCAGTCTTGCTCAATCTGCACATGGTTTTATACTACACAATATTTTCAACAACATGATGTTGAGCAGGGATGCGTGTAACACACATCACCAGACCGTTAGAAGAACAGAGTGAGCGAGTAGGCCTCATTGCAGTGAACCACGGTCACATGGTCATGTTCACTACTACTGTTCACTGAAAATCATGCTGCCAACCCCACTTTAAATTTGTCTTACTCCTGTCAAAGGCAGTAGCAGTACATCTATTCTGAGGGTAGGTCTTTCCATAGCCCTCCTGGTCCAAGAATGCAGCACTCCATGACACAGGCCTATATAATGGGACACATTCAAATGTCAGATCACCGTTGGGATGTGACAAGAGGTGTGATCCCCTCAGCTATGCACTTGTACACTCAGGGCAGGGGTAAACTACTCTTACCAAGCAGAGGTAAATTCATATCCTAAATCCTTCATTTCACCATGTCAAATGGGATAGAGTATATACACATGCATTTGTCAGTGACTTGAGACATGGACACTTCACACATTAGACTCCTCTGTATTCTTCAGATGATGTGATAGCTGCAAGAACATCCCCATTGCCTTACTTCTCTGGGTAATTCCACACAATTTCAAGGTCATCTGTTCATAGTGTTGTGTTACAGGCCTTTGAACCTCATTGCATTGCTGTGAAATGCATGTAAAATGTGTGATTGTCATCTGTGGCATAATGTGCTATGTATGACACTCTGGCTCGGAATTGAGACACATTTGTAGTGTTTTGAGGATCCCCACACATGCATGTATGCCTTCTTTACAAATGAAATTTTTACATGTTCACATGATACTTGGCCTTCGTCCATGACACTGTCACTCATGATCTGTGATGGTATTTACAAAAACATTTGTTCCTGCAAAGTGCTACCATTCTGCTAGGTACCGCATTGGTGAGACACACTACAATTGTCTCAGCTATGGACATATTGTGTGGTTTGTGCTCCAGCACTCACTGAGTGCCATCTGAAGCACACCTTGCTGCTGCAGAACATATCAAGACTGCTAGCTGTGCAGCACTGCACTGTTCTGCTCAAGTGCATGAGGACAGAAATGGTCCAATTGGATATGGATAAGTGGCAAGCCTGGCCTATCCCTTTAATGCAGTACACTGCATCACATTGCATTGCTGTGTTGGTTTATTAATAATTTTGAGCCATGTCCCAATGTTGCTCAATCGTTCTGACAACATGATTGTTACATGTTAAGGTCTAATTCTAGTTGAGAAGATGTGAGTGACTCGATGTTTACATTGACTGTGAAATAAAAAGCAATACAATGAATGAGCCAATACATTTATCCTCATATTGAACATTTCAGATGCTTGCATTCAATTTGTCCATTGGTTCAGATCATTTAAGAAAATAAATTTGCAACAATTTGGTTGCGTCGCTGCTGACCAGCAATTGTGTGGAGGATCTCTCCTCCATCTTCCTACTCCTCCTCCTTCTCCTCTTCCATTGGCTCAGTCTCTTCAGGATCAAAGTCCTACTGGACATGAGTTCTCACACATATGTTGTGGAGGATGGCACATACAAGTATAATTTTGCACAGCATAGGGGGCGAGTATAGCAATCTTCCACCTGATCTTCAGTACACCAAATGACCGTTCTTCCACATTAGTGGTCTTGATAAGTGCCTGGTTGTAGTGTCTTTCTGGCTCCATCTGGGTATGTACAATTGAGGTCATGACCCATGGCTGCAGACTATATCCTTGGTCAGCTGAAAGTAGAGAAAAAAACCAACTGTTATATGCAAAGTTTTACCGACACATTCCTGTCCATGTGTGTAATGTGTACTGAATGACTCATACACATTTCTGATCATATTTGACAATATGTGTTATATATACAGTTGGCCATTGGTTTAGATATGTCTCTTTCAGTTTTCTGTGTCATTACAAATGTTGACCATGCCCTGCTCCTTTGGACACGTCTTCATTCTGACTTTATTGTTTAGACAGTAGATTACTGTGATAGGTATTTTGAAATGTTCTTGTGCTCTCTACATTATGTGTACTCATTACATGTGCAAAATGACAAATTAGTGATCTGATTTTCAACCATATGTTCATTCCTAGGTAGGTTGTGACAGTGCCAGCATGTTTGGCACTCACACATACGTCCTTGTGAAAGCTCTGATGTTGTTGCTTGAATCCATGACATTGACTCAGCCTTTGAATTGTTCACTTACTTCATCATTGGAATTTTCTGCACACATGTGGTACATTTCCAGTGTATAACATAGATAGTTATACAATTTGTTGTCAGTCTTCAGCTAATACGTTTTGTCAGACAAGTAGTCATGGTGCACTTGGATTGACAAATAGTTCTTGCAATGTTGGCTATCTTTATGTAGAACACACTTATATTGCTACAAGTAGCTTTCTGCTACAGACCTAGACACAATACTTTAGGTGTTCACATGTATGTGTATGATTGTAACTTGTATGGGTTTCTGCACTTCTATGCCTTGATTCTGTCATCATTGATCTGGCAAGTGAATGTTGAGATTGGAATCCTGACTACACTGTGATACCTTGCCCTGGTTGCATTTTATTCTATTTAATTACTGATGTATGCCATGTTTGACAGCATTGTGTTTGAGTTTGTGAATTTGACATCGATGAATTCATATGCAGGAAATGTGGCCGTCTTACAACATAAAACTGGTGATCTATCATAGGTGGCTTGCACGGATCGAGGTGGCAGAATGGGAGGGGTGAAGAAAAACAAAAGACACTTACCTCTTCACTGCTGTGTCTCTCCTCCCTTTCTCTTCCAAACGAGTCCCAGAACAGAAGCAGGAAGCACTAATTCTCCCCTAAGCCAATCACGATGCAGCTGTTACCATGACAGCAGTGTTGTGATTGGTTTCAGCACCATGGTTTGGCGTTCAGACGAGGACTGTGAACCTGAGCATGTTCCCCACCCAGGCTGTAATACAGCCTGGTGGAGAACATGCAAAGTAAGCATGACTGTTTGGCCGGCCCAAGACGGAGAAGCTGCTGCTTCTGGTTATATATTTAAATGTGACTTGATACCTATGTGTAGGTGAGTACCCAGACTGTCATTATGGCTGAGACATATTTGTTGTTAGAAATGGGGGTCTCTAGTTGTTAGAGGCAGGAGGTGATGCGTTGGTTTCTTACTGTAGCCCTGATGTTCTTGTAGACTTGGCGCCCAAATGTGATGTGTTGCGCCGCTTTGCGAGGCTTTGCGTCGTCCGGCGTCAGTGCTGGGGGCTGCGCGGCGAGGCTTTGCGTCACCCAGAGGGACTCGGCACGGCTTTGCGTCGCCCTGCGCTGGTTCCGAGAGGCTTTGCACAGTTTTGCGATGCTTCGCGCCGGTTCTTGCAGAGATCAGCTGCAAACCCCACTGCTGAGGCCTTTTGACTGCAGGAGGTACCTCAGGCAAGGGTAAGACTCACAGATGGCAGAGTCCAGCAGGACCAGAAGAGTTGCAGGAAGTCTTTTGTGTCCCTGAGACTTCTTAATAGGAGGCAATCTCAATTTCAAGCCCTTGGAGATCTTTTCCTCAAACAGGGGGCACAGCACACAGAAAGGTCCTTTCTCCTTTCCTTGGCAGAAACAGCCACTGCAGGCCAACCCTAGACAGCAAACAGCACAGGGGCAGTATTCCTCCTCAGTTTCTCCAGCTCTTCTCCTTGGCAAAGGTTCCTCTTGATTCCCAGAAATGATCGAAAAGTCTGGAGTCTGGGCCCCTCTTTTTATACACCAAAATCCTTTGTTCGCTGAAGGCAGAGAGTGTCTGTACCCAGCCAAAACCAGTTCTGTGGGGCAATTTGCAAGTGCACAACAACCTCCATTGTCAGTGTGAGCCCTGGCTCCAGACACACCACAGGGGGGCGGAGCCGTCATTGTGGAAGGCAGGCACATCCTTATTCAGGTGAAGGTGCTACTCCTCCCACCACTCCAAATGCAGACCAGGCCTATTCAACCCAGCCCTGACTCATCAGACGTCTGGAGCCGCTGCCCTTCTCCAGCCCCTGTCATCCGAAAGCCAGACATGCAATACACAAACCTAGCAGAGGCACACTGGAGGGTTAGGCAAGAAAATACCTACTTTCTAAAAGTGGTATTTTTAAACGTAGAATGTTTTTATTTTTATTTTTTAAGCCATAAATGTAACAGATATTATATACATATCATTACATTAGAAGGGTAAGGTAAGGTAAGGTAAGGTAATATTTATTTTGCTTGATTAATTAAAATATTTGCAAATAACAAAAATATTCCCTTGTACACAAATTATTAAGCTTAAAAACAACATTAAAAGGATCATCAATAAAATATTCCCAGTTTGTGCAATTGGCTGTTCTGTAAGACAAATTTGGAAAAAGTTGGGGCCCCTACATGAAGGATGAAAAAGCCTAACTGCAGGGAAAAATTACAATCAAGGAAGGTGGCCTAAGACATAACGATGCTCAAAGCTAATATGGACAAAGAAACCAAGACCAAACAAATTACTTTCAACATATAATTAGAAAGAACATACATAAACCTACAAAGATGAGATATTCAATACTTTAATTTATAGAAAAATAATCATAAATTTTTTATATAAACATTTTTCTGCATATATTTAAATTACATTTCTTAACATGAATCGATGATCATCAATAAAACTTTTTATATAGCATTGCTAATCAGGTAGTGCAGTCTTTGTTGTTGTACCTATTAACTGTAAAGCAATATTTAAACTGAGATATTCTGGACGTGATAATTTATGTAAACATTGATATGAACTGGCAATCAATTATATAAACATGAAATAATCTGGACGTGGTAATTTATATAAACATTGATATGGACTGGCGGTCAATTATATAAACACTACGCGCGTTTCGGCTTTGCCTTCTTCAGGGATCCGTCTCAGTTAGAATCTGTAATGGTATAATGCAACAAAAAAAGAAAAGTAATTGGTTTCTTCGTCCATATAGAATAGACTTCAGGAAACTTACTACTAAGAGCAGGATGAGGCAGAAGGATAAGCGAGTTTGATAAACAACACCCCAGAGACCGGGAGAGTTAGAGTAATAGAAGACTTCATACAAAACCTTTTAAATAAAAAGAATAAAAAATGACACCCAAAAGTGTGACACTGAAAGTGCACAGGCTTATATACAGTGAATAAGTGATTACCAACACCAACTGGTGTAATTAAAAAGAGACAAAAATGAGTATATCAAATAGATACGCTACCTATGGAACTACCTGAAATGTATTATGCTGGAGTTCTGAACTTCCCTTGATCATGAAAAGTGTGTCCTGAATGCAGATACAAGAATAAAATGTATATTTGGCAAAAAATTCAGTGCCTTTACTGATAAATCATAGGCAAGAATAGTGATGTTACCTTAAGCAGGACTAATGCTGTGTATATTCCACTGGGTATTTACTATACGTGGAATATTTAATAAACCCATGTATGAAACAGGTTTTAAAGGAGAAACCAGCAAATTGGCAATAAACTCTGTAAAGATAAAAATACAAGAAGGGTCAGAAAAAAAAAAGGGTGAAAAAAATCATAAAATATAATGGAAAGAACATATTACTGGTCCTTACCTTAATATAACTTACTCACTGTATCAGCTGAAAGCTGGTTTAATGAGTCTCTGCTTTGGATGATAGACATATGATTCTTCACAGGGTTAAAGCGATGTTCAGATACAAGAATGTTGATGGGTTCTGCATGTAAAGAGACATAATGTAACTGGTTTCTATCTGCTAGATAGAGTCTACATATAATAGCTCTCTATGTAATCACAGGGGCAGATGGCAATACAATTAATAAAAGTACACGTGGTATAAACCTACATGACTTACGTGCCCATTATATACTCTGAAAGCCATATAGAATCAGTAGTCCTAAAGATGTCACAAAGATGTAATCAAGCATTAAAAAGAACCTCAACTACTGTTTTTTAGGGGGGCATATGGGTCAGAATGACAATAACCTGCAAGCCCACATACAATTGTTGACCCGGGCCGCGATCGTAGATAAACACAGAATGGTGTCTATCGGTAATGGCTCTGATGTCTCAGCTACCCAATGACGAAAAAGTAAGCCCCGGCAAGAGACTTAAATGGCAGAGATATAGAGATGGTGACACGACCGAACAAAAAACCTGTTAACTCAAAGTAAAACCAACAGATTAAGGCGCTTCACCGCATTGGTACAAAGCATTATCTTGAAATGACAGACGGGACCAATATGTGCAATACAGCGAACCGCTGACTTACCTCAATGACCGACTCAAAACAATAGATCCAATGAGCACGAACGAGTCCTATGTTACCGATGTAAGACGAGGAAACTGCCGCAGGAGATATAAATGCTTGCTAACAGGACATGACGCATGAAACAGAGCGTCATGTGACCCAGTACATCGACCGGGCTAATGCGGTAGCTCACTTCTATGGCGGCCATATTGGAACAGGTTCAGAAGTTAGATGCAGAGGCAAGAGACTGGTACGTAATCAGAGTACAGGATGGAAATTATGTTAACATATGGATGTATACATAGATACACTGCGCTAATGTAGTAGAATAACATGATGTAGAAGCTTCAGCCCATGGGGGCCACAATACATACATAACCTCTGTTTGCGTAGAGGGAAGGATACACAAAATGGATGAAATGGACATATATGTCGCAAAACAAATGATAACAGGGGAGGCTACCCAGTTGGAAATATAGATATCAATAAATAAATAGGTATTACAGATCTCTGGGACCACTGTTAGATGCATTTCAATATGAGTGTAAAGGGGAATACTGAAGCAACCATTCGTATTCATATGGAAACTACATCCTAAGGTATAGCAAAAGGAGGTAAATGTCCCACAAAAATGAAAAAAAATAAAAATAAAAATGAATATATGTGGGAAAGGCTAATTATTGAACTTAATGGCTTGGTGCCAAGGGATCTCACTATTGAGTCCCTGTGTGGCAGTATCAAGCAAAAAAATCCAATATACCTCTCTGCGTTTCCTGGTGGCTTCAGTACTAGACCCTGGTCTAGATTGTATTTTCTCCAAAATAAACCAGCGTATATCTTCAGGTGTATGTTGCTTATCTAGATAATGCTGAACAATTGGTGCAGAGATTTTCTGTAAGACAATACACATAAATTCTTATACTTCAGAAAGAGCTGAGCCGGCAATAACTACTATTGATTTACATGCCGCATGACACAGCCTAACCAAGTCCGTTGTTCTAAACTATTGGGCATTATTAATTTAAAATGCTAGTGCAACTATAGGAAAGTATTAAGTTCATTTAACATATAAAAAGCGTTTTCTTAACCTTTAGGCAAAATAAAAGTGCTGATACAACTGTAAAGTGCTATTATTCATTTTTGAATTTTGGCGACTCCCATCTGATGCCCTTGTACTCTTATTTTTGACATACTTCAGATAACGACAGATTTTGAAGTCTCTTGGTTACCGTCTCAAAGAATTTTGTTAGTCGACAGTTAAGCTGAACATCAACAGGGTTGAAGCAAAGCTTCACTGCCTGCCTGCAGGACTGGGTGCCATAATACCTGAAAAAGGGATGTAACAAGGTGCATCTTATATCCTTTAAGTTGGGACAGTTACAGATTACATGAATAATGTCCTCCTTCCCGCTTCCGCATAGACGGCAAGTCGATGTACCTCCTGTCCTTTCCCATGGGGGGAGGTGGGGATTAATTGCAATTACCCCCAATCGTAGCTTTAGAAAATTTTCCTTCATTCTTATTTTGACTCCTGCACTGAAATAGGGTTGGGGTTTGAGCCTTGCGTAATCACTGATCACTATCCAGCCGTGTGCCTTTTTAGTAAGAATTGCTTTGTCTTCTAAAACAGATAGCATGGACGTTGTCTTTTTCACTGCTTTTTTGAAGAAAAGATGATCTGATGGTACGGCCCAGAGTTTAGACAGATCCAGTAGCTCAATGGAGTCAAACAGATAATCCCTGGCTGAGCATTTTCCTTGACGAAGTAAGGCGTTCCAGAGGTGGGAGTTTAGGGATCCTGCCTCTGCACTTCGGATTTTATGCCAACTTTTTACATAAGCACTCCTCCTTTCCACCGTTTGTCTTTGGACCCCAAATTCCAGCTGTATTTGAGCAGGGGAGACATATTTTGGAAGATGGAAAATTGCTTAATAAGAATTGGCCATTACTACGTCTAGGGCTGCCGCGTCTTTGCCTTTAAGAGCCTCACTCCCATATGTTAGTGTCGGCAGCAGTTTGGCCCGCAAAACCTGTAGGAAGGGATCAAGCGTGAGGTCGGGAAGCCGTCTCTTCAGTGACTTCAATGCTAAATAAGTTGTAGTTCCCTTTCTCCGCATGGACTCTAGCTGAGGTTTAACTGAGCTTTTATGGTCCAGTAGTATTCCCAGATATTTATAACTTGTTACCTGATCCAAGCGTTGGCCATCTAGGAACCAGCTGTTATTCTTCTTTTTATGATAGTTAACTGCCATAATTTTGGTTTTCTTAAGATTTATTTGGAGGGAGAAACTACTTTTCGTATTTAAAAGATGCTGAAGACCAATGGGAGTCCGACTTATCAAAACCAGGTCGTCAGCATATAGCAGGTTTGACAATAACTTGTTTCCCAGTTTTGGAGCATGGGTTATGCAGCTATCCAGCTCCCCTGGGAGATCAGCTTAAAAGAGGTTAAAAAGAAGCGGCGCGAGGACACACCCCTGCTTGAGGCCTTTCGAGGTCATGATTCGTTTTGAGATATGTGTCCCTGCGCCTAATTTAATCCTAGAAGGGTAGACACAACAACAAGAAAAATAAAATAAATAAATAAGTAGAAAAAAAGAAAAAAAAGGGTTTGAGAATTAAAGAAAAAGAGAAAACGAAAATCTTGTACCTTTAAAACCAAGAATAAAAGACATAAAAGAAGAAAAAATGAAACACCGTCATGGGTAAACAACACCTTATTGCTCCCATAACTGATCAGTCCAAGTTCGATTAAATTTCAACCAAGAACGCGGTCCCCTAGCTTAAGCCAAAGCAAGTTCCATTTCATAAACCTGTCTAAGTAGAACCCGTAATTCATTGACACTAGGACTGCTAGCATCTACCCAGGCTCTAGCAATACATAAACGGGCACAAACAATAATAATAGTTGCCAGGAGATTCCAGTTTTACTAACAGCCCCACTTCTGATCCCAAGAAAAACTTCTTTTGCAGTGAGCTGATAATTAGGGCCGATGAATGAGCTGAGAATACTGGTGACCCCCCTCCAGAATACGTTGAGTTTTGGACAATCAATAAACATATGCCTAAAGTCTGCCGCATATAGCCAACATTTCGGATAATATGTTTTTTCCGTATTACCAGAAGCCCACTTAGATATAACCACCGGAGTGTAGTACAGCATGTACACAGCCCGATGCTGTTGCAACTTTAAATTAACTGATGTTACCCCTTGATCGAGTACTTCCATACTCTCCCAAATGTCCTCAATGGCTATTTCCACCTGTAAGACCCGGCTAAGTTTAGCCGCGATTTGTAAGCTATCATCGCTGGCCGGAGCCAGATGTTTTTGATAGACTGAGCCAATTACCCCCGACCGGTGCGTGTATATATTCCGGCCAGTATTTCCGAAGAGTTTGGCAATGTTAATAACTTCTTGCCTCGTAAAAAATAATCCCTAACCTGCAGGTATTTGAAGAATGTTTTTTGCGAGAGGACAAATTCGTCCTTAAGTGCAATAAAAGAACGGAATCCCTGTCCATCATAAAGTTGGCCGAGTCGGGTAATGCCCTTAGAATGCCAGTCTTTACCAGTACGATCCCGGAATATGTTGGGCATCATTGGATTGCCCCATAGCAGAGTGTATTGATGCTGCGCCGGGATAGAGTATTGCTTACAGATGTCAAGCCAAATCCGATTTATGTCAATAATTACCTTAAACTTTACCCGCTTGAAGTAATTGGGGTAAGCAGTTTTATACAACTTAAATCCCACTATTGGGCCCCAAGCAAGCTGATACGGAAACAATGCTGGGCCGGCTTCCAATCCGCAGAGCAGACCACGAAGCCGACTGGCAAAAGAAGCCAGAAATAGAGCTGAAAATCTGGAAGCTTAAAACTTCCCTGTACGTATTTTAATCTCATAAACTTGAGAGCCCGCCGGGCATGCTTATACGCCCATATGAAACTGCCTATAACACTATTCAATTTCTTAAAGAAAGACAGGGGCACGAGTAGTCGTATAGAGCTAAACAAATGTAGGAATTTAGGGAGGATATTCATTCTTATAACGTTACACCTCCCATAAATACTTAATGGTAGTCGATGCCAGCTGCGCAATTTAGCTGCGACAGTTTTCAAAAGAGAATCGTAATTTAATGTAATAATATCATTAACCTGACTACAGATGCATACCCCGAGATAAGTTGCACACCGGTTAACCCCCAATGTTGTAGGATGGACATCAGATTGAAAATGGACAATTGTCTGGGTCTTGGTGGCGTTTAGCTTATAGCCTGAAAAGGAGCCAAATAACTCAGCCTCTTGCATAATGTGTTTGATGGCGTCGGCTGGGTTAGTGGAGTAGACCGCAATATCATCCGCATACCCTGTAACCTTGAATTTAATGCCATTAAGACTAATGGGGGAAATCCTTCCGTTAAGCAGTAAATACCTTATGTATGGCTCGATATAGAGCACAAATAACAAAGGTGACAGGGGGCATCCCTGTCGCGACCCGCAATGTACATCAAAGTTAGCAGATGTCAAGCCATTCACTATGATTCTAGCAACCGGCTTCTTGTACAGTTTCGGTACCGCAGAGATGAACCTGGGGCCAAAACTGAATGACTGCATGGTAAGCCATAAAGCCTCCCAGGCCACTCTGTCGAACGCCTTTTCTGAGTCAAACATAATCATGCCCATTTGTATATTAAGTTTACTCGAAACGTCGAAAGCCGCAATAGCAGTGCCTATGTGGGCCGTTGTATCTCGTCCAGGAACAAAGCCGTGTTGCTGTGCTGATACCAACTTGTGGATACAGGGAGCTAACCAGGAGGCCAGAATTTTAGAGAAGATTTTGGCATCCGCAGTAATGAGTGATATTGGACGATAAGAGCTTCTATCGTCAAACGGCTTCCCTTTTTTAGGGAAGACCTCAATATTAATTATTCTCCATGAGTCAGGCTCATTGCCCCCCTTAAAAATACCCAAGCTAAGCTGCAGATGAACCAGAGCCAATAGATCCTGGAATAACCTTATAAATTTCAAGCCGGATGGCATCATCGCCAACCGCCTTACCCGAGGGTAGGGATTTAATAGCTTCCTCCACCTCAGCCAACACTATATCTTTTTGCAATTCGTCATCGTCAAAGCAATCCAAGTGAGGCAGATGACTCGCCGGCAAATATTCAAAGCAAGTGTACGGACAGAATGGGGATGTAGCTGTATATAAGTCAGCATAGTACAGCCTAAATTGCTCCGTTATGTCCGTTGGCTGAGTAAATGACTTACCACCCTCTCCTCTAATAATTTTAACATTAGTCCTGGCCTTTTGATCAGCAATCTGAAGGGCTAGTACCCGTCCCACCCTCTCTCCGTATTCGTATTGGGCAGCCTTATATTTATGATATTTAGAAGCACTGTTATCCACTAAGCCCCTGTTGATTTTAGATCGTATTTTTAACATCTGAAGATAGATTGCCTGTGCACCCGCATCACCAGCAGTAATCGCCCCAGCATGCTGGTGCTCTAATTCTATAAGCCCTCGCCGAGCCAATTCGGTTGCCTCTATAGCCATTCGATTTTGAGCCAGAATAAAACGTAGAGTTTCCCCCTGACAAATGCCTTCATACAATCCCAGACACATGAGATATTAGCCGTGCCTAAATTTATGTTTAAATACTCCCTCAAAGCCCCTCCAATATTTGCCACATACTTAGGGTTACTAAGTAGGTGTCTCGGAAATGCAAAGGGCCGGGTAGCTTTTCTAGCTCCAAGCTGTCTCTGTAAAGTCAGCATGACAGGATTATGATCAGAAATGATCTTAGGACAGACCTCCACCAAAGCATTTCCAAAAGCGACCTCTTGGTGAAAATCAGGTCTTTGCGGGAGTACTGTTTATGTGGTGTGAATAAAAAGTGTAGCCTGGCAATGTAGGATATAGCACTCGCCAAGCATCGTCAAGCTGGTGAATATACAAAAGCTCCTGAATTGCTGCCCTAGTTTTAGACATTCTTGCCCGACTTCTACTATTAGTGGTATCTATTTTACTTTCCATTATGCAATTAAAGTCACCCAAGATTATAAGATCCCCATCCCAACCCAATAATTCAGCACTCAGTTGATCAAAAATCTCAGGGCTATCCAAGTTGGGGCCATATATGACACACATCGTAGAAATGCGACCCGCTATCAACAGCTGGACTATAGCCCATCTCCCCCTGCTATCTGACAGTGTACGTATCACTGTAGCGACTAGAGTCCTTGATTTCAGTATAGCAACCCCCCGGATAGAAACTGTCTGTGATGTACAAACAGCGTGTCATAGCCAAGCTGTCCCAGCAGCAGCCTATCTTTATATGCTATGTGGGTTTCGGTTAAGCCGATTATTTGTGGTTTCAGAATACAGAGTTCCTCCCTGATTAACCACTGCTTACGAAACTGATTCAATCCTGCGACATTCCAGCACATAACTTTTAGGTCTGACATTGAATATTATAAAACTCTAACATCTGAATTTAGAACTCTACACATCTAACTGTTATATGGCGTTTACCTCCCCCACCCCCCATCAGCCAGTGCAAGGCAAACATTCATCACCTGCACCCTCCCCCTTATCCTAAAGGGACCCACCCCCCCAGCCACCCCCAGTCCCTGCTGAAAGGAATCATCCCACCCCCAAGCTGTCGCTGATTGACAGTTTTAGTAGCTGCCCACCCAGCCCCCATGGCCCTGCTGCCCCCACTGTCCCAGCCTGCCTGCAATTTGTATCAAAGAAAAAAAAAGCCCCTTTAACCTTTTTATTTATTTATTTTTTAAATAGTTTTATAAACCCTCACTAACTAATAGCCCCCACTCCTATGCCTCCATCGAGTTTTACCCACCCCCTTTTGAATTCTAGATCTAGAAAAAGTAAAAATAAAAAAATAGAAAGGGGAAGATATTTGAAAGAGCAAGGGGAGAGGGTATAGAAAAATAAGTGAACAGCCAGTCCTATTGTACTCAGTTGCTGTCTTTTCTATGCCAGTGCACTTGTAGCGCCTCCTCCCGCGGCCTCAGCTTGCCATTTCAAGAGAGCCTGTCTAGCCTCCTGTTCAGTATTGAAAAAATAAGAGCGTCCATTCCTGATAATCTTCAAGCCTGCTGGCTCCTGTAGATAGTCGAAGTGACCCTGTGGGGGGCACTCAAGGTAGAGGTTAAGAACTTAATTCTGAAATGAGAGCGGTAAGCAATATAAGCAGGGACATGTAGGTCAGTATATGACAGGTTTTTATTCCACAACAATAGTATTCAGGTGCTCACACTTTAAGTGACAGTAGGCGTGACGTGATAAGTGAGGGTGAAGTTAAGATAAAAACATCGCATTGACAACAATGACAGAGGCTCCTTTAGAAAATTTTACCAGAGTAAAAGGAGTTCATGTTGTAGGGGGTCGAAGGCGTTTCGAACTCAGTTATTTGAGTTCATCTTCAGGACATACATAGGTGAGCAAGCTGAATTAAAAGGAATCCTGTGAATGAAAGTATCCGGGGTTCCAAGGTGTTTCTAAGAACTCAGGGCTCAGTCACTTTAGCACTGATCAGCAGTGGTAAAGTGCCCAGAGTCATAAAACCCCCAACAACAGGTCAGGAAAAATACATAAGGAAGGCAAAAAGTTTTGGGATGACCCTGCAAAAAGGGCCAAGTCCAACATTTGTGTTTTGTATTTTTGGTATCAGATTGTTACCCAATATGGGCATTTACACATGAATGTAGCCTACACTTACATTGTGTGCCACAACTGGACTTTGTAACTGCTTCTTCCAGCAATGCACCAGAAACTTTGCTCAACATACAAGTAGACTGCCATGTGTGACACACTTACTTATGGACACAGGATTTGTTAACACACCATTGATTTTGTGGGACTTTAACTGATACTGAGACTAGGTACGCCATTGAGGAGATACTCATCTCACACTTATCTATTATGCACCCTTTGTTCTCATATTAACTCGTCTTGTGTAGCACATGATTTGTGTCTTGATTCATTAACCAGTGCAGATGATGTGGTTCTGTCCATTGACACAGTCTGAGATGACACAATACTGCACACAGATATTCTGTTGGCACTGTCATTGCAGGATTAGTGAGGAAATGACAGAATAGAAAATAATTGTCTACACATTGCAGTACATTGTTCCCATTATGTACACTTGACAGTAGGAGCCAGATGTTTTGCTAAGTGCCACAGTGCAGCGCAGCAAGGTACTGAGTGACTCAGAAAAGGAAGTAGTGCCCAATATTTAGGCCATACAGCATATTCCTGTCCTTTCACTCTGCACTGTCCCCCAATGGGGTGCCTAGAGAAAAAACAGGCACCCTTGAACCATGGTGCAAGTGTGCTGGAGTTGCATGCAGGATTGTATTAGTGCAGGAAGGGGAATCTTCCTGCACATAAACAATCCTTAAAGGCATATTCTCTATCAATGTGTGCCACAGAATGCACCATATATAGGAAGCAGTGACTTGGATGACTTTAGTTATCTATCCTTGTTACAACACCTGGGAGGCATATTTATTTGATGCATTCCCAGGTTTAACTGGTTTAGTATACATGACATACATAATAAACCATGGAAGTTGCATGGATACACCTACACAACGCCCATGGAATATCTCCCTTGACCACAGTATTGCAACACATTGCGTGCTGTGTTACATTACTTCAGATTTTAAACACCATTCATTTCCATGCAAAGCAGCTTTGCATGTCATCACATATTTGACTTAGGGTTTTGCAAGACACATGTACCACGAAGCATGGTGCAAGTATGAGCTACACCTCTCATACATATGCCCCTAGCTCCCTCGACAGCCACAGAAATGGCTATTATGTCATACATTTCAAAATTATAGTTCGTATTGCTTTACCAACAATTAAGCCATTCCCATATTGGCCATTCTGGAAGCCCTCATTAATGATACTGTGCCGGAAGACATAGGCATCATGCATACCCAGATGGTCCGCGATGGCCTGGACATTGCTGGAGTAGGTATGCTTCCGGTTGCGGTACAGGTGGGGTGTTTTGGCAGGGGGAACCAATTGAACATGTGTGAAATCAATGGCACCTAAGACATGGGGGAAATCCTGCAATGGAATAGCAACTTTGCTTGGTGTCCATCTGTTGTGGTTGGGTCTTGGGGAAGGGGAGATACTGGGATGTGAGCCTGATGACAGCATCCGGGACAGAGGGTAAGAAGGCAGAAAACAATGACTGTGATATTCCTGTCACTCTGGCTGTTGTGATCTGGAAGTAACAAGATGCCAGCATGTGGAGCACTGCCATCAGTTTGACTTGTGGAGGGATGTTATTGGGCCTGGCAGTTGGTGGCTTGAGACTGGGCCCAATCTTGTGAAGTAGTTGAATGACAGACTCCCTCCTGAGTCTGTAGAATTTCATGACCTCATCCTCCCTGAGGTCAATGAGGGATAGGCGCTGCCATAACACACACTCCCTTCTTCTTCACTGCCAATGTCGTTGTGGTCTCCTTAAAACTACCAGCTGCAGAATGAACACCTCAATGGCATAGTTGAGCTTTCCAAATTGTGTTTGTCTTGCTATACCACAGCCACTGTGTCATTTCTTACACCTGGGTTGCTGATGCGCAGAACTTTTGACACATTTCAGCCCTTGAGCGCTGCTTGCCGAGGATGTGTCACACATCGACATTCACTTAAATATCACTGCATTGGATTTACGTTAGAATTTGCGTTGGAACTCCTACCTTGCACATTTTAATTTGTGCATGGCGCAGCTGGTTTAGGCGGAGATTTTTTCAGGCACAGGAGTCCAGAAACTGCTGAATTTAGGCAAATGCATAATTTATTAAATATGGAGTACTGCATGTGCAGCTGTTGCATCAAAATTAGTGGTGCAGCGCCGCAACAATCGTCTCACAAATATGCCCTTATGCCTCTTGGCTAAGCAATGATTTAGCTGCATTAAAAGCAGGGGCTTCAGTGTAGATATGTCACTGGGGGGGGGGGGGCACCTGTGAGCTAGTGATTCCTTCTCTGAGGTGCTATTCCGAGTTTCTGGCCCTGGCAGAAACTGGGGGTATCACCCATCACATAGGCTCGCCCTTCATCTTGTATGGCCTTGGTCTCCAGACCATCATTCCACTCATGGCTCAGTTTATGCCACAGCCTCCTCAAACCTGCCGCAGCCTCCTCAGCGGCCTGCTGAATCTCTTCTTTTTTGGGCAATTGGCCAGCATCTCGAGGGCCTTTCCACACATCTTACCTTTTTGCCTTTTTCGTCCAGATAAGCAATTGCATTTTTCAGTGAAATGTGTCAAAGAGCCACAGTAAATCTCGCCTGCAGGAGTTCATTTGGCTTCAAAAAAGCATCTTTGACACCTTAAACCCCTGAGGCTCACACCTAATACCAGCACCATGTGCCCCACAGCTAACCCCAGGCAGCATCATCCTCACAGGTGTGGCACGGACTGAAAATGAGAGCATGGCACAGTAACCCACCAAGACCGGACAACTTGTATCTCTCTTGCCCCACCACTCAGCCCAAAAATAGGACGTTTCTGAGGGAATGAGGAAAGACTTATTCATTTAACTGTTTTTATTTTATTTTATTTTTAGAAAAAGGGCAGTGCATGAAAGTGGCACCCTCATTTGTCCAGGTGTGAACCATTTTAATTGTTTATAATGTTTAATTTAATTTGAAAATGAGAAAATGCACTGTCTCTAAATAAGACTAAAAGTAGGAATTGTTTCTCATAAAATATAGAATTCTCTCAATTATACTTGAAAATACAATCAAATAGAGGTAGTGACGTGTAATGCCCTGTTACTGCTCTATAAATAATACTGTCTCTCAGTACTGAAAAAAAAAAATTCTCTTTATGACGAGCATAACACCAAGGCAACTAGGATAATTCTATAAAAGTAGATGGATACAAACTCAATGGCACAGTATTTCTACAATGTATTTGCCATTTATGTGTGAAAAAAAGCTACAAGAAGTAAAGCCATACATCCAACCCGTAGTAATGCAACGGCTTTAAAGGTGGGCGTTAATTACATATTTTCCAACGATTTTAAAGTGAAGTCATTTTCACAGGAGATTGGTGTCTTTATCAAAGATATTAGACGTTGTTTCATTGTGCGTTGTAACAACGGGATTTATAGAACATGATCAACTGTTGGGACTTTAGGAAAAATGGAGTGTAGCAGAGTACAATGTCTGACAGACACAAATTGCTCTGTGCTTTGTTGCAACTCCCCAGAAAAGAATCATTAGAGAAATAGAGAAGGAAGGCATAGCTTACGAAATGCACTGAATCAGGAACAAACCCTGTGATAAATGTCGCATCTGACCCTGAGGTCATTATCACCATTATAAGCTACACACATTCACAAATGACGCATGTTTCACAATGTGAGGAATGCGAGGCCTTTGTTCATTTCTTTAGCGGATATTTCCTTGGAGAGAACATTCTTGCAAGCAATTAATCAGAATGGTGTTCTTAGTCCCAAATTTCCATTCAGCTTTATCATATGCATACCATGGTCCCTTGTGCTGAAAGCAACTTCCTTCCTGTTCTGTGTTACATTTGGTGTTTATTATGGACTTTCTTGAACAACATTAAGCATGGCACGCGTCACTGCACAATACGAAGAGTAATGCTGAGTGGCCCTTGTCACGCCTGAGCAACAGGAGGATAAAGCAAATGTTAGGCATCATTTGTCACTGTTTCCCAGCGGGGCAATATTGGGCAACACGAGGTACCATAAACCGGGACAAGAAAGTGCATCATAAATCAAAAATCCTGAACAGGTGCAGTTATTGTCAAATATAGTTGGACAACTTTATTCTTACTATGTAGTCCCTTTGTAATACATCAGAAGCACTTCTCACTTTCCTGAAAAAACTCATTGATTGCAAACCGTTTAAAGCACAATTTTAAACATAAGAAACTTTTAACTGTAATACAATAACCTTAAAGCAAAGGCTGAACCTCTGAAATGCTGAGGCTTTTCCACCCCAACGCTCTGCTGTTTTTTTGCTTTTCGGGGTACTTTGTGAATACTGCTCCTTAACTTTCTCCACATAAAGTAATCACACCAAATGTGCTTCCTTTTTTCCCAACATCATGGTGATTCCAATAGTACCAGGGTTTGTGGATTGCCCTGGAGGGAACGAGAAAATTAACAAAATATAGCTAAATTCTAGGATTTGTTTGTGAAAGTCTTTTGCAAGAACGCGTCAGTTTTTCTTCCTAAAAATGGCATCATTGAAATATTTGCTGTGCTAAAATCACCATCTTTCTTGCTTTCAGGAACAGCAGAGCTATATAAAAAACATTTTTCGTGTACTTTTGGCATTTTTATGAGAGGTGACTAATTTTTCCTAATTTGTGTGCTTTCAACCCAACTTCCAGTTTATGGTGGAAATAGGTGTGAAGCCCATGGGTGAGACTGGAAAGCTATACATTTCTGACGAGTAGGCACAATTCTGAATTCAGCAAGGGGTAGTTTTTGTAGAGCCCTCAAGATTTTCCCATATAAACCAACTGTTGAAATAAATAAATATTTAAGCAAGAGGTGAAAAAACAGCCATTTGTGACATCTGTGGGCAATTTAAAAAAGCAGTATACTGTTACGTCTACTAGACCCTCCTGATTGCACGGATAGATGGGGTGTGTATGTTCTCCAAGAATCCGAGGTACCCAGAGCCAACAACTGAGCTCCACCTTACAAAGGTTTTTCTTTTCTTTGTTTGAGTATGGAAAATATATATTGGATTTTCAAATGAGCAAATCCCACTTAGAATATAGTAGATATTCAGCCAACAATGCTAACAGTGTTGGTGTAGAACAGCAAACTAGTGAGTATATAACAGGCAGTTGCAATCATCAAATAATTGTGGTAGACACATTTTGATATGATACTTATTCCTTTCTTATCATCCTCTTTTCGGAAGACAAAAGAAAAGAAAAAAAGGGGAGGGGAGGGGGAAAAGGAAAGACAAATTAAAAAATAGGGGCCTATTTACAAGCTGAGTTGTGTCGCAAGAGCGATGCAAGTCGTAAATGAGATTATGGAGACACGCAAGGCCACTTTGCGTGACCCTAAGATGCTCCATAAACCTTGAGTAAAGCAACAAAGCGCAAATCAATGCGTTGCATGGGCGTTTCATGGGTGTTGCATGGGTGTTCCCATGCATTATCCATGGATTTTGATGGGTTCCCAAATTTACCAGACGTGGTAGACCTGGAAATGTGCCAAAAACCTATGCCTCTCCAGGTGAGGCGTAACAAGGAGAATTATGTTTATTGCTCATCATTATTTTTCCTCTTTAAATGTGTGCTGCATTCTGCATCACATATAGAAAGAGGAAAAAGCCTCAGCAGATTGTGTTTGTGCAGCAGGGTGCCCCTTTCTGCAAAAAAACAATCCTCCTTTCAATGCTGGCACCTTTCCAACATGGTGCAAGAGTACCTGATTTACCGCTGGGCAGCCAAAAGGGGGCCAGCACTGGGTAGAAGGTAGGAATGAGCTGTGTTGACTTCAATAGAGCTCATTCCTGCCCTTTACCTGTCATGAAGTGCAGAGCAGCAAGGTGACTTGCTGCGCTACACTGAGTGACTTGGCCATAAATATGGCCCTAAATATACAAGTTCCATAAATAGTCCACTTAAGACAATGCTGTGCAGAGTGACCCAGGGTCAGAGAGTGAAATGGAAGATCCCCACACAGCTTATCACAAATATGCTCCCCAAACCTCATCCGATAATTGTAGTTGGTTATTAAGTTTATGGATCACCATTCATGGGATGCCAGTGATGGAGCAAGGACTCACAATGAGACTTGCTCGGAAGCAATCTTCTCACAGTATTAATTAATTTGTACTAAAACCTTGTGATGTCTTTATTAATAATGTGCAAACACAACATTTTTATCTAGAAGATGCTTGCCTATGTGTTTTCCACCAATAAGTAATCCTTGTCTAACCCAAAATGGCCGCTAAAGCGCAGGAAATCTACTGCGCATGTGTCAACCATGTCACGTGGTATGACGTCTTTCTTTGCTTGGAGGGAATCTTTTGCTTCTGCGCAGTGTGTGTTAAAATGGCCGCTTAATGTTAATGTTCTCACATGCTAAAGTTTTCGCATTGCTGCAATTAATAATGTGGTATTCTAACGCTACTAATGCGGGATAGACATTTATAATTAAATGGGATTAGGGTAGAAGTAGGAGGTATACAGTGAAAACATTTATTTTTGATTTTAA
This sequence comes from Calotriton arnoldi, assembly GCA_963921515.1. Classification (NCBI taxonomy): domain Eukaryota; kingdom Metazoa; phylum Chordata; class Amphibia; order Caudata; family Salamandridae; genus Calotriton; species Calotriton arnoldi. The sequence goes on along the minus strand of CAWUFW010006679.1, from coordinate 248,866 downwards.
TATGTTTCTTGTTTGATTTCTATTAGTTCGTAAAGTGGGCCTGGGTTGACTAAACAGCAGCTCAAGAATCATGTGACCTGCGCATGCGCCCTGAAAACTAACAAAGCAAAGCGATGAAGTCAACTTGGAAGATGTCCAAGGACATGACCCGCTGATCACCTTCAGAGTTCATCCAAAATGTCCTACGAAAAGATACATTTTGTATATACTTTGTATTAAAATTGTTGTGAAACGGGTGGGAAATAAAGCAAATGTATTAATTGAGAGGGGCGGTATTTTAAAAACAATGGGCTTAAGAAAGTTGACTAAATTAACATGGTGTGAGGATCAACCCCCTGTCCCTGTCCAATCAGAAATAGTGGGCCCATAATTTTGAAACAGGTACATGGGTATAGAAGGGTATAATAGATATAGAGTTAGTTAATTAGTTGGCTTAGGAGGAGCAGCACACGCTCAGAGAGAACAGATGAACAGATGCTGTAGCAGAGAACCGATGCTATTGCAGAAAAGAGCAGATTGAACCGCTGTCCGAAGAGGTCGTGAGGTGGGGGCGGCGGACTGTACTAGAGGGAGACGCGGAAGAAAAACCACGAGGAGGAACAAAGTGTCAGAGAGGGGAACAACGCAGGCGTCATTGGCTGAACCTGGTCCGGAGGTCTTGGTCTTCATCCTTTCTTGGGACCCTTTTTCCAACTCCTTGGCCAAGGGATTTGGTTTTCACACCTTTAGGTAACTATAAATGCGTAATCTTTAGTTTGTACTGCTGTCTCTATCTTCTCCTTTCTGAGGGACCGTCAATTGTGATTAATAGGTGACTATAGTATGCTTCCTCCTTGATATGCGATTAAGAGTCATGTGGATTGTAATTTACTCTGCTAAAGAATTTAGATAAACATTTTAAAACTTCCTGAGTCAGTGGTTATTTCAGGTGGTTAATGAAATTATGTTTTGTAAGAACTCATTTCAACCCCAGTTACCAAAGGTCCATTGGTAAGTCATTACTCTTCAATCAGAAAAGGTAATTGGTAGCAGGGATTTTGATAAAGAGTACAACTGATTCCCACCAGCGGTGTTTATTAGTTAGCGTGAATGAATGGGCCCAGGTGAGTATTTTGTGTATGAATGCTTGTTGCTAATAACCCGCTGGATCAGTTTTCTGTCTATCAGAGGATGGTTATACTTTGTTAATTGGGTAATGAGAATTTTATTTTTATGAACTAACATCCGTTTAAAAAAAAAAAAGTTGTGTTTTATGTTGTCTAGAAATCCCCGGGGAATTTGAATAGCGGTTGGTAAGTGGAAGCCATACTGCAGTGAGGTTATATGTCAGGCAGGAATAGTACTGAAAAGTTAAGCAGGGCTATCAGTACTTGTTAGGGACTCTGTGTGTATGAGTGACAGCAAAGGAATATGCTAGTGAAAATTTGATGTTATATCACCTAGAAAGGGTAACATTGAAGGAGTAGCAGGTATTTCTGAAGCTTACGTGAAGAGTAAACGGAAGGGTTTTACTCATAGTGTATGTCTAGTAAACGGAAGGGTTTTACTAAGTGTGAGAAAATCTATCCTTTTCAATTTAAGGAAACTGACAAGATAGCGAATGTTTTATGTTGTTACTGAATTTTAATAAGAAGCGTTGAGAAAATAAAGTTTTGCGTACGATTTTGTAAAGGGAGGGTCAGCTGCCAGTGCCGCGCTGAGATTGGCTGAAACAGCGGGCATAGAACGAGTCTTGTAAAGGAGGAGTCAGTAGTCAGGAGTAATACTGACATCACAGGTGCCGCGCTGGGATTGGTCGACACAGCGAGGGACAGAGAAGCGCAGATTGTAAAGGAGGGGTCAACAGAGAGAGTGAATAGACGTCACAGAAAAGCCGCGCTAGGATTGGTTCCGAGACAAATGTTAGCTGGAATTTGATTGGTTGTCAGAATAGAAATCGAAATATTAGTGGATAGTGGATATTGTATGTGGAAACACGACCCGACTTTGATAGGAACCCGTCCAGACAGGAGATTTTTAGGTTTTGCAGAATATAATTCAATACATAGATATTTTCCCAAAATGTACGGAGAAAAGAGAAAATTGTCATTCCTACAAAAGATTAAGACTTATTTTAAGAAGGATAAGCCAATCAAAACTAGGGAAGGGATTCTCATTCCACCAGCAAAAACGCCCGCCTCATTCATGATGATGGAGAGGGGTTATCATACTTGTGTATGGTTAGAAAATTGGATAGAATATACAAAAGATGACGGAGTATTAGCTTTCCCAGAGAATGGTACTTTCAATGGGAGAATTCTTCAAAATTTAAGAATGAGAATGAATGAATTAGAACCACGACCAAGATTAACGCAGTACGAAGCCCTAGAAGAATGGGAGACAGAAGCATTTGAACGTGATAGACCCAGGAGCAATAGGGGTTATAGGGGATTTTTCCCTAGAAACCAGAATGGGACAAGAGAAAGTCAGATGAAACAGTGGAGACGAGCGATGATTTCTGAAGGTTTGTATCCTGTATTTATGGCTGATGAGCAGCTAGGGGCGCAAATGCAAGGAAAAGACTAAACACATGACAGGGTTTGGAGAATCCGAAGATGAATTCATGGAAGAAATATTAAAGAACCCTCCACCATACCAGGAAGAGTTGGGTGGATGTTCCCCAAGTGCACCTGTTTTGAGAACACCGTTAGTACCTCGAGTACTGCATAATCCACCAGTTAATAGAGTACTTCAGGATAAGGAAAAAGAGGCTTTAGACAGAAACAGAGCAGAATTAATACAGAAAATAACACAGTTGAATGTACATCCTGAATCTTTGACTATACCCGTAACCATTGGGCCCGTGGTCCCTTTATATGGAGACAAAGTAAATTGCCCGAAGCCTTTAGCTATGACTACACCTATGGATATCCCTAAAAATGAAGCTGTAATAATTGATGATCATATCAGTGATTGTGAATCTATGATTTCACTAATGGATTTGCCTATTCGAGAATCTGCAAATAGCACCCCCAGAAGGGTCACACCTGGTTGCTCAAAGGATGTAAATATAATAACATCTTCAGGAACTAAAAGTGCAACAGTAGTAACTCCAGAAGACTTAATAAGATGGGCACGAGGAATAGACAGTCAAAGTTCACCCCCAAAGAATTTGGACATTTATAAATTAAAAGTCGACTTAGAAGAAATGATAGAAGGCAATGTAGGAGAAGATCGTTTAAATACCTACAGTGAAGAAGAACTATTGTTCGTATGTAGGAGCATAACCAGAAATGTAAAAATATTCCATGAAAAGTTAACGGATTTGGCCTCAGAGATGGGAATTGAAATAAGAAAGTCAAAAGTATTGCAGAAACCATATAGAGCAGAATTTACTGACAAAGACTTAGAAAATATGAATACATCTGGTAGAAAATTACAAGTTAAAGAATTAATGACAGTATTACAGAAATGGGGAGAATTGGATAAATGGAAAACTAGATGGACAAAGAAAAAAGAAGAAGCATGTTCCAATAGAATGACATCTGAGTATTTATTGAAGGAAACAGGAAAGGTAGAACAGATGTACCCAATGGGGGAGGTTCCAGGAGGAGGCTATGTTCATGTCCCATGGAGCAGGCAAGACATTTTGTCATTTACAAATGATTTCCCAAAATTAAGAGAAAAACCAATTGAATGGTACAAGCAGGTTGAGAGGTTTGTGCAGCTTTCAAAGGTTTTGTTAAAGGACCTAGTTGGTTTGTTTGACATAGTGGTACCTGCCGATTTATGGACAGACTGTAAAATTACAATCGACTGGCCTAGTGAAGAGTATCCTAGGGATCCAAAGACAGGTGCCCCATCAAATGATGTGATGAAAAAGTATCACCAGGTAATAACTTATTTGAAAGGGAAAATACCACCCAAAGAAACAGACTGGGTGAAAATAGACAGAACTACCCAAGAGGCAAATGAATCGGTACATGCCTACTTTGAACGTCTATTACAGGTGTTCAAACAGTATAGTGGCTTTGAAGATATTGGAGACAAAAATATGAGTCAGTTTGTCTATCGATTTGTTTATGGTCTAAAACCAGAGATATGTCAAATGGTTAGGCAACATATGTTATGTTGGCAAGGAAAGCCTATTGATGAGATTTTGAAATATGCTAAATATAGTGGAGATGACATTGAGGATAGGCACAAGAAACTACAAGAAAAAGTGATGTGGGCTCAAGTAAAAATGGCTGAGCGACAGGGAATTAATTTAGATAATCCAACAGAAAGTCAGGGAAAAGAATCTGGAACGAATGGTGACACAGGGAATGGTGGAAAAGCAAGAGGACGAATGAGTAGAGAAGAGGCTAAAAAGAAATTTCCTTGTCATGGATGCGGAACGTTGGGACATTTGGAAGAACGAATGTAAAAAGATTCAAAATAATAATGGCCCAAATCATAATTTAAATCCACAGATGCAGAATGGCTCACAGCAGGGTGTAAATCCTCAGAGTCAGTTGCCACCTGCCCCTATACAGGGTAATGTAAGCAGAGCAAAGCACGGTACAGACGTCGGATATCAAGGAGGAAGTGGTAAGAATGAATATGTAACTTCACAGTTTCTTTTACAGGATGATTTTAATCCATATGATTATCAATGACGGTGCCTAAGACAGGGGAGAAGGAGTGCGCACTTGGCGCATCCTTGCCGGTAGATCAGTCAGGTCCATATGTTGAAGGGAAAGTAAAAGGTAATGATATCACTTTTCTGTTGGACACTGGTGCTACCCGTTCTACTGTGAGAACAGCAGACATCCCAGACCTCCCTCTCTCTGGAGAAGCTATCCAAGTTGTAGGTGTAGCAAATCAAAAGATTAGAACACCCCTTACAGAACCTATGGAAGTAAGAATTGGAAACTTCCGAGAAATGCACCAATTTGTGGTGCGTGATTCCAGTCCAGTAAACTTATTGGGCAGAGACTTACTGTGCAAAATGAATTGCACTATTTTCTGCACACCGGATGGTGTTGCAATACAGACCCCGGATGAAGATCATGTTTACAAATTCATGATAGCCAAGCAAGGTACGGAAGTAGATGAGATGTTTTCCTTGATAACCAAGGACGAATTAACAGAAGAGTTAAAAACTACAGTGAGATTAAAGGTATGGGATTTTACTGGAAAAGAAGTAGGTCTGATGGCAAATATAGACCCAGTAAAGATAACTTTAAAGGAAAGCGCAATTTTCCCAAATACCAGACAGTATAAAATGAGTGCAGAAGTAAAAGCAGGAGTTACTGAGGAAATTGGCAGAATGGTAAAACAAGGTATATTAAAAGAAGTTATGAGTAGCCCTTCTAATTCGCCAATCATGGGTTTGAAAAAGCCTAGTGGAAAATATAGGATTGCTCAAGATTTACGGAAAATTAATAAAATTGTGGTACCTTGTTGTCCTATAGTACCAAATCCTGCAGTGATCCTATACCAAATACCATGGAATGCAGAATGGTTTACAGTAAGTGATTTGTGCCAAGCATTTTTCTCAATTCCATTGCACCCAGATAGTCAGTATTTATTTTCGTTCAAATTCGAAAATCATGTTTATGTGTGGAATCGTGTTCCTCAGGGGTACACAGAAAGTCCCTCCATTTTTAATCAGATACTGAAAAGGTGCCTAGAAAAATTAGTAATGTCCAGGAACTCAGTCTTGGTACAATATATAGACGATTTACTAGTCGCATCAAGAACTCATGACGATTGTGTCGCCGACTCAATTGCATTACTCAATCATTTGGCTGAGGAAGGACACAAAGTGTCACCTGAGAAGTTACAATTTTGTACAACACCAGTTAAGTATTTGGGACACCAAATTGAAAGAGGAAAGAGAAGAATAACCTCTGAAAGAATAAAAATAATTAAGCAAATGAAAATGCCAGTAACACAAAGAGAGGTGAGAATGTTTCTTGGAATAGTAGGATACTGTTGACAATGGATTGTAGGGTTTTCACTACTAGCGATGCCTTTAAGTCAGTTAACCAACAAGAAAGCAAAGGATCCAGTTGAATGGGATGATGAAAGTGCCAGTGCATTTGTAAAATTAAAAAATGCTTTGTGTGAGGCACCTGCCCTGGGCATGCCTGACTATACAAAAGAATTTACATTATTTTGCTATGAAAGAGAAAGTTGTGCACTTTCAGTCTTAACACAAAGACATGGACTGGACAGACGTCCTATAGCATATTTTTCTGCTACATTAGACCCAGTGGCCGCAGCATTGCCAGGCTGTTTAAAAGCAGTAACTGCTACTTGTATGAGCATTGAACAAAGTGAGTCAATAGTATTGGGACATCCTGTCAAGGTGTTCGTCCCACATGCAGTTGTAATCCTGTTGACAAGAACTAGAACTCAGCATCTCACACCTAGTCGGATGACAAGATATGAGCGTATAATTCTAGGAGCTGAAAATGTGACTATAGCTAGATGCACAGTTGTAAATCCTGCTACATTATTACCAGATCCAGATTGTGAAGAAGTTATGGACGACACAGAACATGACTGTTTGCAAGTCACAGAGTTGTGTACCAAACCGCGCCCTGACATACAGGAAATGTCTCTTAAGAACCCAGACAGGGAGCTGTTTGTGGACGGCTCATGCCTAAGGCATGAGGATGGCAAATTGAGTGCAGCCTAGGCTGTATGTGAACTTTCTGGAATAGTCGAAGCATCCTATTTACCAGGAGTCAAATCTGCACAAGTAGCTGAATTAATTGCTTTGATCAAAGCCTCCAAAATTGGGAAAAATCTAAAAGTAACCATATTTACGGACAGTCAATATGGGTACGGGGTTGTGCATGATTTTGGCCAACTGTGGATGCAGAGGGATTTCATGACTTCTTCAGGATCCCCAATCAAAAATGGGCAGTTTGTAAAAGAATTATTGGAGGCAATACAATCACCAAAAGAATTGGCAGTGGTGAAATGTGCCGCACACCAGTCAGGAGATGACTGGTTGGTAGCCGGTAACAGATACGCAGACCTAATCGCTCAACACTGTGCCAGAAATATTATGGCAGTAAACAGAAAAGTCAAAAGAATGGGAATCAGCTGCCAACTTATGCTATGTTCAACACCTGAAACATGGAATGATGTGAAACGACTGCAGGAGGATGCTGAGGAGAGTGAAAGGGATGTTTGGATAAAAATAGGGTGTACACGAAGAACAGATGATGACGTGTGCGTTTATTCAGATGGCAGACCAGTCATGCCTGATTGCCTGATTTCACAAATGGCCAGAATGTATCACGGGGACACACATGTAGGGAGAGATGCCATGATTAGACTTTTCAGACAAAATTGGTACAATCCAAAGTTTAGGGCTGCAGCAGAGAGTCTTTGCCAGAGGTGCTTAACTTGCCAAATGAATAATCCAGGAAGAAGAACAGTAATTGGTCTGGGAAAAATTGGAAAGGCAGAGGGTCCATTTGTGAGATTGCAGTTAGATTTCATTCAGTTACCACCATGTAAAGGACTGAAATATGTACTTGTCATAGTGTGTCTGTTTTCAAGATGGGTGGAGGCTTACCCTACCAGGAGGAATGACAGCATAACAGTTGCAAAACTGTTGTTACGAGAACTCATTCCACGGTTCGGTTCCCCAGTAACTTTGGAATCAGATAGAGGGAGTCACTTCAATAATGATGTAATTCGAATAGTATGTGAAGCATTTAAAATCGAACAAAAATTGCACTGTGCGTACCGCCCAGAGGCTTCTGGAGTGGTTGAACAAATGAATGGCTCTGCAACGAACAGCTCTTGGTATTCTAGTGCTGTCCCTGGCCCCTAACAAGCACTAGCGTACTTTCGCCCCGCTCCCTGGAGGACGCTACGAAGGCTCAGAGCCGGCACCGCGACGGCGGGATCCGCTCTGCAACGAACAGCTCTTGGTATTCTAGTGCTGTCCCTGGCCCCTAACAAGCACTAGCGTACTTTCGCCCCGCTCCCTGGAGGACGCTACGAAGGCTCAGAGCCGGCACCGCGACGGCGGGATCCGCTCTGCAACGAACAGCTCTTGGTATTCTAGTGCTGTCCCTGGCCCCTAACAAGCACTAGCATACTTTCGCCCCGCTCCCTGGAGGACGCTACGAAGGCTCAGAGCCGGCACCGCGACGCGGGACGCACGCGGGCTCGGCACGGGCGAAGACCGGGCCAAGACGGGCCCGTCTTAGCCCGTCAGAGTCCGGAGGAGGCTGGGCTGTGCCAGGTCTCTTGGCTTGAATTGCATGTGCGCTTACCGAGCCTTTGTATTATTTAGTGAATGCTTAACTGTTAGATTCTGCAAGACTTGCCCCCTTTAATATTTAAAAACGACAGGGGGTGTAACTTATGCTTTCGTAGATTGGATTGTTCTGTTCTAAATAATAAGTAATCGCTGTGTGCTGTGTAGTGGGAAGAATACATCATTATCCTAACTATAAAAGATAGCAAAATGGGGAAGAGGAAAATTCAAAGTGTGAGCCTAGGGCAACCTGGTGGTAAATCAGCAGATGTGAATAAGACCATTTTGAAATATCTTAAGGGGGCGGTTGGAGCATTAGATAAACAAATAATCACGGTTGAGGAGTCCATAAAAGGGAACTCCCAGGAAGTGGGTACTATGAGTAAGACCACTATTCTACAACAGACGGAGATTGAAGAGGATGGGGAGAAGGGGCCTTTAGGAAATCCTAATAGGGAGCCCACTAATGGTTGCATCCAGGCTAGTGGCGAAGAGAATATCATCAGTGATCTGGATGCAGAGCGGTCGCCACCATCTAAAAAATGCCGCATCCCGAAACCAAAAAAAGGGCCGAGTAGCCCACAGGTTCTGATACAGAATGTTCCAACTGAGCTGAACCCGCAGATGCTGGCAGTGAAGAACAAACAGGGGAACGGTAATTTAATACAGTCCAAAAATAAAGGTTTGGATAGGAAAATTAAAAAAAGGAGGGGGAAAGGGAATTTTAACGTAGTTGCAACTAACACAGGGAATGAATTAGCTGATCTAAGTAATTTTATTAAACAATCGTTTGAGGCTGTAGAATTAAGATTAGCCAAAATAGAGCTGGATTTGGCACTCCTGGTTAAAAATCGAGATAGGCCTCCTATAGTGGACATTAAGGATAATATAAAAGATCCAGAGAGAAGGAGTGATACCCCTAACTTATGCCATCTGATTACAAAAGATAATAACAATGAACAGCCAGATAGGAGCACTGATAGGATGGACACACGTCAGGGTAACAGACAACAGAGGGAATCAGGCTCAAATATAGGGAAAGAGAAGACAACATTACCTGAGCAATTAGAGAATCGGCAAATCTTAAATCTACCCCCTGCGGCGCAACCTTATACAGTGGTGCTGATAAATGTTCCCCCGTTACTTGAAGGGGAAAAGGAAACCTGGGACATATTGAGAAATAGGACCATTCATTTTTTGGGAATAAGAACGGGTCTAGTCCAGGATATGTTTTCGGCTTTCAAGATGGTTAGAAGGGTCGCCTGGGTAGGAACAACTGGAAAAAATACGCAAGGGGACTGCATAGTCCTTTCATTAGGAAGTCCTACTCTGGTCCGGGAAATTTTCCTTAGGCTGGGTAGCAATAGTTGTAATTTGGAAGTAGGTATTAGGGTATATCCCTTGAGCTTTTTCTACCAACCTGGCCCTACAAAATGGATTCGGGATAGGTATCCCCATGCGCAGATCATGAGAAAGTAGGCACATAGCATAGAGGTTTCCAATAGATTTTTGCCACTCCAATCTTTGGACGAGAATGATTGACTTCAGGTTATTAGGGACGAGTATAACTGTGTTGAACAAATTGCATCCCTAGAAATAAATGAGACGATACGAGAGTGTGAAAAGGGGGAGTGCAATCTTGTCCCTAGTAGGATAAAGGATTATAGTGATGAGGCAAATAAGGTAGAGGAGGTGGAAACTAGTGTTTTGGAGGCTCTATAAATGCTATTAATGATAGTGAGATAAATGAACACACTAATGGAAGCACCACCCCTGATAGACCAACTGTTTGTGTTTCTGATGGAATACGGGTACTCTTCTGGAATATTGCCGGTCTACAATCAAAAGTATACAATTCTATTTGGTTAGATTTTATACATAGTTTTGATATCCTATGCTTTAAGGAGACCTGGTTACTGAAACAGATTAATTTAGATGGTTATAAGACGTTTCATATACCGGCTGCTAGATCTACGCATGGAAGACACAAAGGAGGTTTGAGTGTATATATCTCAAACCTGATAACGGTTAGGAAAATAGAAAAGCTTAGTTCAACGAGTTACTACCAACTGTTGGGTATTTATTTGAACTCTCCAGTAGTACTATGTGTAGTGAATTTTTATAATAACATCGAACAGGGTGAACTGGGCAAAATTATAAACTCGCTTAGCGAGGAAATGTACAAAATAAGGGTACCAAACGAAGTTGATGTGATCTTCATATGTGGAGGGGATTTTAACACTGGTATATGTGGTAACGCTGAAAAAGGGCAGTGTGGGCTACATGATGAAGTTAATATGTATACCCCACATTTTGTACATAATGTAAGGGGAGAAACGTTTAATGATTTTATGGCAGGACATGATTTGGGTTTTGTAAACTATTTGAGCACTCCACGCGTTGATTTTACCCCAACGTTTATTGGCAGAGGTTTAGCCTCACTAATAGATTTTATAATCATTCCCAACAGATACGCAACCTGGTTCGATAATTTTAATACTCACCTCAATACCCTCAGTGATCATTTGCCTCTGAGCATCCGCGTAATTATCCCCCAAAAAGTTGAACAACCAAATAGCAGATATCTGGCATTGTCACAAAATATTACCCTAGCACGCCAAAATGGTTATTCTTTACGTTGGGGGAAAAAAAAATTAAGGTCGAAGAAGTGATGAAACAAATTATAATTAATGCTAACGACCATATAGCGGTATGTTTACAAGAGAGTGCAGATTATAGCGACATTTTGAGGGCTTATTCCTCTATTACTTTGGAGATCCAAAACTCATTAGGAGTGAAAAAGATGACATCCTCAATAAGGACTAACGGATGGTTTGACACAAAGTGTACGAAAGCATATAACTTGCTGAAGGGCGCCCTCCACAAAATTGTGAGAAATAAGGAGGAAATTAGTGCATGTAGAAAGAATTATAATTTGGCTAGGAAAAACAGGAAAAAAGAAATAAAAGAAGAGGCATGGGACTTGCTCTATGAGGCTTCAAAGAAAAGGGACAGTATTATGTTTTGGCGGGCAGTAAACGCTCCATTCTTGGTAAATAATGAGGGACCCAGGATTGAAGTTGCAATAGATGAGGAGTCTTGGATTAAATTTTTCTCGAGGGTGTATAGTTTTAGGGGGGGCGATAAACTCATAACTGATTATGACCTACAGATACAAGATGGGTTGGATAGATTTGTGACTATTGGGTTAAATATAACACTAGATGAAGTCACGGCAGCTATTAATGAAAGTAAAGGTGGGAAGGCGCCTGGGCCAGACGGCGTGCCCATGGATTTATTTAAACACTCTCCAGCGCTATGGTCCCCTTTGCTGACACAGGTTTTGAACGCATGCTGCGAGAAGGGCTTCATCAAGACATGGTCTGAATCTGTGATTATCCCAATTTTTAAAAAGGGAGAACGCGATAACCCTGCGTGTTATCGCCCGATATCCCTTTTGGACTCCCTGGTTAAGGTAGTAGGCAGAATAGTCCTGAACAGACTACAAACTTGGGCGGAGGATAACAACATTTTAAGTAAAGTGCAGTATGTTTTTAGACAGGGGCTGGGGACCATTGAACAGGTGTTGAATTTTACAATAATATCAGGGAAATACACCCAAGCTAAAGAAGGGAAAATGTACGTAGCATTTGTGGACCTTACGTCCGCTTTTGACTGCGTAAACCACAATAGACTTTGGGATATATTACGGGAATTAAAAGTAGACCCAATTTTAGTTCAGTTTTTGAGGCAATTATATAAGGGGGCCTCAGCAAAAGTGAGACATGGAATTGGGGTGAATGCACTGCGTCATTTCCGGTGGAAAAGGGCGTGAGGCAGGGGTGCGTCCTGGCTCCGTTCCTCTTCTCTCTATATACCAACGTGTTAGAAGAGGAGTTAACGGCCAGGACAAAAGACCCACCTTACTATAACAGCAAGCCCATAGTATCACTTCTTTACGCGGATGACGCAGTGCTCATGGCCAGAACTCAGCTGGGTCTTCAGAGTGCTCTTAATACATATATTGAATTTATGGATAGCCGGGGCCTAAAACTTAATATTAAGAAGACATTTGTGATGAAAGTGGGAAAGGGAGATATAGCTGTAAAAGTCTCCCTTTGGGAAAGTCTAGGATTGATGCAACCAATACATTTTCCTATCTGGGTGTTTTACTTGATCATGCTGGGTCATGGAGTCCAGCGGTTAAAAGTAGAACTCTTCTTTTTAAAAGGTCAATTGGGGCACTGATGAATTTTTCTATTAAAATGGGTAAAAGACCCCCGGGGATCCTCCTTAAAATTTATAAAGCAAAATGCATGAGCGTAGCGATGTATGGGGCTGGTGTTTGGGGTTACCAGGACGTAGCTACATTACAAAAAGAGGAAAATAAGTTTTTACGATTTATATTAGCAATCCCACAGAGCACATCAGTTTATAATTGCCATAACGAACTGGGGATTCCATACATTTCTGACTTGATAAAGATGCAGCCATTGTTGTTATGGCATAGAGTCTGGACGTCACACCACACACAGTTAAATAGAGAAATTATAAGAGATGCTATGAGTTTAACCCACGCTAACAAGATTACCTGGCTAAGGTATATTAGAAGCTTTCTAACAGACGTGGGAAAACCTGACTTTTATAGAAACCCCGCTACACTGACCACAATCTCTAGGAAGGAGTTCAGAGTTCTTTGTCAGGATCATCTGGAATCTCTAAGGGCGGCTTCAGAAATGTATAAAAGTACAGTTATTAAACATCAGATAACCCTTGTATGTCCCACCATTCAACCTTATTTGGAATGGTGTATAGGAAGATATGATAGGTTTGTCCTCACTAGATTAAGATTTGACAGCTTTCATCGTTTAGTCAGCTTCCCTATACAAAATGATTGGAACAGCGAGCTTTGTATGTGTCCCAGACGACAATACATGTGATTTTATTCTGCAAATTTTATAGAGTAGAAAGATCTAGATGGATTTTGCCAATGCTGAAGGGTGGGGGATGGAGACAATGTCGACCTGCCTACCTTTACTTACAAAGATTGGATAATGTTTATTGTGTGGGAGCTATGTCTGGTCTCTTGAAGGCCATATTGAAAAAAAGGAAAAGTATTATATGGGAAACATAGCATGAGGCAGACTGATCTTCAGAACAAACGGGGTATTGATTAATTGAAGATGTGATTTTTAAGATCTTAGCGATATTTAAAGATGTAAATATGTAAGGTATTAGTCTTTTTAAACACTAGATTGTATATTTTTTAATGTGCAACTTTTATGATTTTTTCTACTAAAAATCGAATAAAGTTTATTTGATTTGATTTGAATGGCACAATAAAATCAAGATTGTCAAAAATGTGTGCATCCACATCATTACATTGGCCAGATGCATTGCCTCTTGTCTTAATGGGACTCAGAAGCATTCCTGATAGAAATACAGGATTGAGTCCACATGAAATCATCATGGGAAGAGCAATGATACAAGCCCATGTACCTGGAAATAAACTGCTGAACATAACTGATGATATGGTTCTAGATTATTGCAAAGCATTGGCTGACCTAGTGCGTTCTGTCTCTCACCAGGTTGGAGAAGACGCAGTTTCCAGGCAGCCTGAACAAGAGCATGATCTGAACCCCGTAGACTGGGTGGTAGTGAAGCATCACACCAGAGAAACGTGTTTATCACCCAGGTGGGGCGAACCTTGTCAGGTTATATTGGTTACAAACACAGCAGTGAAATGTGCAGGTTTACCTAATTGGATTCATGTAAGCCACACCAAAAGGGTGCCAGCTCCTGAAGAAAGAGATCCTCAGTCAGCATCAATTGCTGAGGAAGCTGAAGGTTGGACATCTGAAGAATCCCAAGTGATAGATTCGGGAGTAGCTGAAGAAGAACAACCAAGCACAAGTCAGGACTGGACACCATTGGTTGATATACCTGAAGTCTTCATCAAAACAAGGAGCAGAGCTATATTAGAGGAAATTAGAGAGGACCAGATAGGTGAAGAAAAACAAGCTCAGGATAGGGAGATTGAAACTATAAGAGAACCTGAGCAGGCACAGATAGGGAAAGGAAATTGGGCTCAAATTAACAACGAAACAACAAAATTTGAGCAGGGACAGACAGGTTCAGAAGAATGCGGTCAGGCTGCAGAAGTACAGAGTGCAATAAGCCCTGATCAGAACCAGTTAGGACAAGAAAATCAAGTTCAGGGAGAAGAAAATCAAGAAAACATTGAATTTGAAAATATCAAGCAAGAAGATGTCAATCCTGAACAGGGCCAGTTAGCAGAGACTCACATTCAGGCAACTGAAGAAACATCAATAAGACCTGAACAAGAGCAGATAGAGTAGGAAACTGAAATCAAGGACAAACAATTTGTGCCACAACTTGATAATAAAGGAATTTTTGGAAAAGATACGGAGGGTGAAGATACAGTGCAAACAAAGAAAGTCAGAAAAGGTGATCATTGGCCTAGTGTCATTAAAAGAGTGAAATACCATATAGTAACACGAAGTGAAGACCCAGAACAAGTAAATGAAGTAACGAGCTTATCTGGACAAACAAGTGGGGCTGAAAAACGAAAAAGCAAAAGATTGAAAGTCGTGAACAATAAGTTTAAAGGTCCTGATTGGACTTATTTCAATTCTCGAAGACTGCGAAAGTTCAGAGACAAGTGAAAGTGGTGACGAAAGAACAAGTGCTGAACTGACTTATGAAAAAGAAGTGAAACCACCTTGATAACGTTAAAATTTAAGGGAAAAAGAAAGAAGAGAAATCTTCTTAGTCAAAATGGCTGAGGACAGAGTTTCTGGGAGACCGAAACCGAAATGTTGTAAAAGATGCTGTGCTATATGCATATGTAGTCTGGTAGTGGTGCTTATAGTGTGGTTAGTTGTGATTGTAGCAATTCCTTACCTTATGATAATGGACAAAAAGAATAACAACGATACCAAGGGAAGGATAGATAACTTGAAAAGTGATAGAGTAGAAATAGAAGCAGAGGATGAACCAGATTTTCATCACGTTGTAACAGATAACGATACTAGTTTAAATGTTTTTACTAAATTATTGTTTCAGTACGTAGATACAATGGATGTTAGTGACTGTTATGTCTGTATGAAGTTACCTGAATCAGTAGCAGAAGGTCTAACCTATCATCATTTGCCTTTAACTTATGGCATATCATGTAGTGTACTAACTAGTTTATTTTACAGAACAAGGAAACTTCAGTATTATTATTCAAATATAGATGTGATATTTTCAGAGGTTCCTAATCGAAAGAATCTGAACCCAGTGCTTAGTAGTCAAGATGCACAATTTATGGGAGAATTTTTCTTAACGATGAAGTCAATAGACATAACACATGCACATAGAAGCAATCTAACATGTTCATTACGTGAAGAAGAAAAGATATTTTTAAACTTAGTTGAAAATAGAAGACAGAATTTCCAAAAGAAAACGTCTGAGCATAAAGCTCACCTTCCACCTTGGGCTGAGAAAGAGGGTATTTATACACCTGGCAAGGCTCAAGCTGCTATGGCTCTAGATTTTGTAAAGACAGGGAAAATTTGTCTTCATAGGGTAAAGACTGAATATAACAATGTTTTTATTGGTACCAGTGAATGTGAACATAATTTCTTAATTCTTGGAGGTTGGGGACTAAAAGGAGGAACAGATTCAGTTTTTCCTGGAATATATTATGTGTGTGGGAATAAAGCTTACTTTAGGCTTCCTGCACGGTGGTATGGAAGTTGTTATTTTGGAATAGTTTTTCCAAAGGAATACCACGTAAAAAGAAACACTGGGAGCAATGAAAATAATAGTGAATTAACACGTAGTAAAAGAGCTAGTTTTTCCGAAATTGTAGGTGATATATTTGGTGCATTGATACCTTCAGTGGGAGTAATTCTGAACTCAAGGAGAATATGTAAATTGTCTACAGTAGTTGATCGTTTATCAATGGATACTGCTGGAGGATTTCTAATGATTAATGCAGAGATGGTTGCGATTAGATCTATGGTTATGCAAAATCGACTTGTTCTTGATATATTGTTAGCAAAAGAGGGCGGAGTCTGTAAATTGTTAAAAACAAAACATTGTTGCACGTATATTCCGGACAAAAGTGCAGAAATCGGAACATATATAAAGAATATTACTATACTTGAGAAAGAACTGAAACCACTGGAAGTTGATAGTGTATGGGAAAGATTGACAAATAGCATTGCGTCAATTGGTACCTGGTTTACTAATGTAGGGAAAGGACTTATAGGTCAAATAATAGTACCCTTAGTAGGGATAGCAATAACAGTATTGTCAATAATGATATGGTGCAAATGTTGTAGAAAAAAGGAAACATATAGGGTGACAGGAAGAGGCAAGAAAAGGAAATTTGAGGAGATTGAGTTAGAAGACCTGAGAAGTGAAATTTACAAGAAACTGAAAGGAAAGGATAAGAATAGACAATGACCATCACTTCACTCCACTGTGGCTGGAATCTGGAATCTCCAGTAGTGCAGCATGCAGAGATTGGTCACTCCTTAGGCGGAATCTAAACAACACTGCCTGTGGTTTGTGATACCTACCTACTACATCCTGCATCTCTTGAAGAATAGCCAGTTCCAGCAAAATTGGGACAAGGTCACTCATGGCTTTCAACCAATCCCAAATAAGTTTCCAGTAAGGTGTCAGGGTTGAGCAAGATCATAAAATGTGCATCATGTCACCAGGTGTATGGCGGCAGCACCAGCACTCTGCAGTGGGGATGAGTTTTGCCCTGTGAAGTTTGTAAGGAGACTGATGCAATCATGAAGAAACTTATCAAAGAAGCTAAATTTAAGACTGGCCTCTCTCAAGCTTGGCAGTCCAGGCTGGACTGTTCCCACGAGGAACTGGGTCATGACTGATTTGCATATGGCTGGGTCTGGACTGGGGTGGCGAAATGAGCAAAAGAACAATGATGGATTCAACCCGCATTTAGTAGTGACTGGAAATGAGTGTCTGAAAAGTTTCAGAGCTCCGTCCTTCATCTTATTGTGTTTGTTTTGTTCTCCCCTATTTGGCAGGGTATGCCGAGACGAGGGTCCCTTGCTCACTTTGCCACTGGATTCAAGCTAGCCTGGCTGATGAGGGGTGTTACCTCAAAACCGGTCCCAGGATGCTTATTTCCGGTCCAGGGAGGACCTCTCTTGGCAGTTTGGGCTGAACTGCTCCCATGAGGAACAGGGTCAAGACTGATTTGCATATGGCCGGGGCTGAACTGGGGTGGCGAAGTGAGCAAAAGAACGATGATGGATTAAATCCAAATCTAATAGGGACTGGGGGTGAGTTTCTGAAAAGTTTCAGTGCTCCATCCATCATCTTATTGCGTATGCTCTCTCAAGCGCCCATCATCACTGTGCATTAACTTGGACCAGTCACCCTCATTGTACGATTTCTTCAAGAGTGGTTGCCACAGTTTTTGAGCTAAGACAAAGTAAGTTTGGAATAAAGAATATTGATTAAAGTGACACAGAGGTCAGAAACTAGTTTCCTGTATTTGCCCCACATTTGCAGATATTCAAATATATTATAATGTGTCATTGCATCCTCCACAGAATGTAGTTTGTTGGCAAGGCATGTTTTCAATCGCATGTAATTCAAGAAGTGTTTCTGTTAAAGTTGGAATTCCTCTCTCAAGTCCCAAAAACATTTGAACAACTCATTCACCATGATATGGGCACTTTCGCATGTAGGAAGAGCTGTTGTTTGAGGGCTTTGTGACCCAGGTATGCACATCTTAACGGTCCCTGCCAGTATGGGGTTCTGTTTAGCCATAGAAAAAATAATTTTCTGTTGAGGAAGTGTGATCCCTTGAAGTCTGCCAAGTAGGTGCTTTTTAAGCAGTATCCATTCACGGCTTTCCAGCTCTGGATAAAAATGATAAGTGAATTCTGATGTCTGCTGAGCTATATGATATTGCTCCAAGTTGCGAGGGTGGAGGCCTCCACATTCCGTAATCACATGTAGTTTTGTTCCATCTAGGTGTGGTGTTTTCCCCTGCCAGATGTAGGATTTGATTCAGTGATCAATAGTGCAGAGTTGCACCACTGGAAACAGAAGTGGCAACATACTGAAAATACATTTAAAACAGGGTGCAACCCCACGTTTACAAGTTGGAGTTTGTCTCATAAGAGGAAGTCTTTTTGTACTTGCACCATTAACACTGTGAGATTGTCTGTAACCGTGAGCTGGAGGTCATTGCTTACAGAGTCACCTAAGTAATCCATAACACTGGGAACCCATAGAAAAGGGAATGCTCTGTAGGGTTTAAGCCATTGTACATACCGTCATTGGTAGCACCTCCCACTTTGTCCAGTTGATTTTATAACCGGAAAACTGGGAAAATCGAGAGATGAGTTCCATAAGTTTTGGCACTGAAGAAGCAAGAGAAGCCAACGTCTCTTAAATATCATCTCCATGCAGCAAACGTTTCATCTCTCCTATAGGCGAGGCAATGCCCTTGATGTCATGTGAGTGTCTGATGGCAATGGCTATTGTTTCAAGGGCTAGTAGCAACAGACAGCAGCCCCAGGGGCCTGCCTTGGAATATTTTGAACTGCTCCACAAGGTGGCCACCACACTTCACAATTTTCATCTGATGTTTATAGAACCATCACACCATGATGAGAAATGTCGGACTGTTACAAGAGTTTTTCATTGTGCACCGAGTATAGAACAATTCATAGGCAAAATATAACAAGTGGAAAATAAAGGGTATGAAGGAAACCTATGTATTTCTGAAATGTACACCAGATATTAAGCTTGTGAGCCTCGGTTATTTGTACATCTTTGTCTGTAACTGTGGGTACCTATACCAGCATGTGACTCAGTGCACATCTTGCAATGTGTCTTGATTTTTACACACTAACTTAGAGTTGGAAGGCACAAATGCAGAGAAATCCAATTGGTAATAAAAAAGGATTCTATTATTCTCATAAATATTGCGATAAAACTGTAACTCACTTGCATGGCAGGGCCTAGCCCTTGTATAACGAAACACCCCAAAATGTGAAAAGGAGACATCATATTTCACGAAGCAGAATCCATGCTTTTTTACAATGTGGGTAGCTGGGAATTTTTGACCCTAGGTCAGCCGCCAATCACAAAAACCTACCATACCCTGACAATTCTAAAAGTTAGACACTCGGGCTATCCAGTGTGTCTAAAAACATACATTTTCTTCACATTCCTGTGATGAGAAGTTCTGGAATAAGTGCAGAGCCACACATTTCCAACCACCCAACCTTCCCCCAAGTGTTCTGATAAAAATGGTATCTTACTCGTGTGGGTGGGCCTAACACCTATGACAGGAAAGGGTCTAAAATGCAATATGGACACATCCCATTTTTCCACTCAAAATCAGCAGGTTTTTTTGCAACTTGTCTAGCTGTGATTTATGGGCCCTTGCTTAGCCAGCACCAAGAAAATCTTACCAAACCTGCACATTTTTGAAAAGTAGACACTCAGGGAGTCCAGGTTGGCATGACTTGTGTGCCTCTCACCAAGTATTTTTACACAGAAGCCATTACACACCTCAAACTTTGTCTACAAACATACTTTTCATCCTATTTCTATGAAAGAAAGTTCTAGAATCTGTAGATAGCCTATCCAGAAAGATTGGGTTCCGTTTTTATGTGGAGACACATAGGAATGCTGGGTGGTTAGCAATTTGTGGATAGCCACAGATTTATTTTCCATCATGAAATGTAAATAGATATGTGATCTTATCCATTTACGCAAAGTTGAAGTTTGCAGGATGTTGTGGGAAAGTGCGTGGGATCAATGCAAGTTACACTACCAGGAACACCTCCGTGTGTTCAGTTCTCAAAAATGTGGGGAGTTGTCATGTTCCTTCGGAGTAAAACCACAACTAACACAGGTTGGTTTTGACACCTTTAGAAGTGCTAGCTTCAGCAAGTGAATACAACAAAAATAGTATCAGAATGTTGAACCCATGGCTATTAGAGGTGAGCAATAAAGCCATTTCCAGGCACCAATCACTTTCAATCAATCAATCAGGGGGATTGTAAGCGCACTACTCACCCGTGAGGGTCTCAAGGCGCTGGGGGGGTGGGGTCTGCAGATCTGCTTAGCCGAAGAGCCAGGTCTTGAGGGTCTTCCTGAAGGTGCTCAGGGAGGGGGCGTGTCTGATGTCCACCGGGAGCTCGTTCCAGGTCTTGGCTGCAATGTGAGAGAAGGATCTTCTGCCTGCCCTGGCTCTGTGGATGCACGGGGTTTCGGCAAGTGCAAGGTTGGAGGATCGGAGGTTTATTTTGGGTACGTGGAAGTTGATTCTGTCATTGAGGTATTTGGGTCCGGTGTCGTGTAGGCATTTGTAGGTGTGGGTGAGGATTTTGAAGGTGACTCTTTTCTCCACGGGGAGCCAGTGGAGCCTTCGTAGATGTTGGCTGATGTGTTCGCCCCGGGGGATGCCCAGGGCGAGTCTGGCAGCGGTGGTCTGTATCGTCTGGAGTTTGCGGAGTAGGGATTTGTTTATGCCGGCGTAGAGTGCGTTTCCATAGTCCACTCTGCTGGTGATGAGTGCGTGGGTGACCGTCTTCCTTGACTCAGGGGGGATCCATTTGAAGGTCTTGCGGTGGATGCAGAGGGTGTTGAAGCAGCTGGAGGTGACGGCGTTGACCTGTCGGTTCATGGTGAGGGATGAGCCGAGTACGATGCTGAGGTTTCTGGCGTGGTCCAAGGGGGTCGGTGGGCTTCCGAGGGCACTCGACCACCAGGTGTTGTCCCATGCTGAAGGGTTGGTTCTGAGGACCAGGACTTCTGTCCTCTCGTCATTGAGCTTTAGGCAGCTGTTGGTCATCCAGACTGCGATGTCCTGCATTCCTTTCTGGAAGTTGAGTTTGGCAGTGGTGGGGTCTTTGGTGAGGGAGAGGATGAGCTGGGTGTCGTCAGCGTAGGATACGATGTTGAGGCCGTGTTGTCAGACGATGGCAGCGAGGGGAGCCATGTAGATGTTGAAGAGGGTCGGGCTTAGTGATGACCCCTGTGGGACTCCGCAGGTGATTTCCATGGGGTCGGAGAGGAAGGGTGGCAGTCTAAGTCTTTGGCTTCTTTTGGTGAGGAATGATCGAATCCAGTCTAGGGCTGTTCCTTGTATGCCGGCGTCGTGTAGTCTGGCGACGAGTGTGCGGTGGGAGACGGTGTTGTAGGCTGCTGATAGGTCGAGTAGGATAAGGGCTGCCGAGTGGCCTTGGTCCAGGAGGGTGCGGATGTCATCTGTGGCGGCAAGCAGGGCGGTCTCGGTGCTGTGGTTGCTTCAGAATCTGGATTGGGACAGGTCGAGGATGGCGTTGTCTCGATGAATCGTGTCAGTTCCCTGTTGACTGTTTTCTCTGCAACTTTGGCCGTGAAGGGGAGGAGCGAGATGGGCCGGTAGTTCTTGAGGTCAGTAGGGTCAGCTGTGGGTTTCTGGAGCAGGGGCCTGACTTCTGCGCATTTCCAGTCATCTGGGAAGGTGCCTGTTTCGAAGGTGGTGTTGATGATGTGATGCAGTTCAGGTGCGATGGCGGTGGCAGCTCTGTTGTAGATGTGTCGAGGGCAGGGGTCGGTGGGGCCCCTGAGTGGTTGCCTTTCATGGTCAAGGTGGTGTCTTCGGTTGTGATAGGCGTCCAGGAGGAGATGGTGGGCTGGCTGGTGTGTCTGGTGGGTGGGCTGGCTGTGGCGTCCGGTGGATGGTCGATGAAGTTGTCGTAGAGGTTTTTGATCTTGAGGTGGATGTAGGTTCCGAGCTTATCGCAGAGGTCTTGGGTCGGGGTGATGTCTGTGGCTTCGCTGTGGGGGTTGGTGAAGTCCTGGATGACACTGAAGCGTTCCTTGGAGTTGGTGGAGTTGGTGAGGTTTTTGTTGTGGATGAAAGTCCTCTTGGTGGTTCTGATTCAGTTGTGGTAGTCCGTCATTGCATCCTTGTGAGTGGCGTAGTTTTCGGGTTCTCAGTGTTTCTCCAGTTCTTCTCCAGGCGTCTGCAGGTGCATCTGGCTTCTTGGAGATCGGTGGTGAACCAGGTAGCTTTCCTGGGGCACTGCTTGTTGGGGTTGCGTAGCGGGGCGAGGTCGTCTGCGCAGTTGGAGATCCAGGTGTGGAGTTCCCCGGTTGCGACGTTGGCATCGGATGCCGAGGTGTGGTTGTTGGGTGAGGGCGGAGTTCAGTTGCTCATCGGTGACGTTCCTCCAGTTCCTTCGCGGTGGGCGTGGGGCTGGTTTGGGAGTCTTGGGTTTGTCGACGGTGAAGTGTACGCAGTGGTGGTCGGTCCATGGGGGTTGCGTTGTGTGGCTGAAGTGAACGCTGTTTCCTGCTGCGAAGATGGGGTCGAGGGTGTCCTGCTCTGCGGTTCGGTGTGGTGATGAATTGTTTGAGTCCGATGTTGGTGAGGTTGTCGCGAAGGGTTGTGGAGTTGGGGTCACTGTGGTTGTCGAGGTGGAAGTTCAGGTCTCCGATGAGTATGTAGTTCTTTGAGGTGATGGCGTGGGGTGAAATGAGGTCGGTGATGGTGGCGGCGAAGGGGGCTCGGGGGCTGGGGGTTCTGTAGACGAGGGTTCCGCAGAGTGTGGAGTTGGGGCTGGTCTGGATCTGGAAGTGCAGGTGTTCGGCAGAGGGGAAGGTTTCACAGGAGGTGGTAGAAAGAGGGGGTTTTTGTGGGTGATGGCGAGGCCCCCTCCTGGGTGGTTGGGGCGGTCCTTTCTCTGGATCTTATATCCGTCTGGCAATGGTGGTGTTGATGTCGGGCGAAGGAGGCGTTGGTCCAGGTCTCCATGAAGAAGGCGATGTCGGGCGAGAGGGAGTCAAGTAGGTTCCAGATCTCTACGGCGTGTTTGTGCACGGAGCGCACGTAGAGGAGGATGCATCTTAGGGTGTCGCCGGTGTTTGCGTCGGTGGTGCTGGGGGACGGGGTGGTGGTGAAGGTCTCTGAGTCTTCAGGGGTTCAGCGCATGGAGGGCGGCTCTGCTGTAGCGGTGGGTGGTTCGAGATACAGGGTCCCTGGCGCTAGTCGTGGTCGGGTCGCGGACGGGCGCAGACGGGCTTGCCTTAGGCGCGCCTTCGGCACGCCAGCGGCGCGCCCACTGTGCACATCCGCTGCGCGACCATGCTGCAACCGCCATTAAATAGGTGAGGTGGTGTGACGAGAGGCTGGGAGGCGGGAGAGGGGGCTGTCCGGGGAGAGGGGCCATAGGGGCAGCAGCGGCGGGAACAGGCAAAATAAGCTTAATAAGCTTAAGAATAAATTAAATAAGAAATGAGGCGGGAGAAGGGAGGATAAGATAAATAAATAAGCGAGGGCTGAGGGCTGAGGGCTGTAGCGTGGGGCAGGACGATGGCTGAGGCAGGCAGGCAGGATCGGCGGCAGAGCAGGCACCAGGCACGAACCTCAGCAGGAGGAGGCGAAGAGACTGCGGCACGGCGATGGCACAGCGGAGCTGCTGGGGAGAGAGTTTGACCCAGTCCATAGGTTAGGGTCTTACTCTATGGTCCATTCACACACCTTTCACTCACTGCACACAAAGGTGCATATTTACTAATCTTTCATGCAACTGAGGATAGCAAGCAATATTTCTGTGCTGCATTGCGTAAAATGGAGAGAGCAAAAAAGCTCCATATCTACTAAGATATGGCACAACTTCTGCTCCCCTTTAGCACTGGCTCATTGAGTGCTGCCTAGCGCTAATGCAGGCATCTCCACGAAAACAATTTAAAGAGGTATTTTCCTCTTTCCATGTGTGATGCAGAACAGATCATCTGCCACGATATGACAGAGGATGAACATGACAAACAGGCCACAAATATCACTCATTGTGTAGTGTTCTGTGTAAAGTTATGTATTTGTAAAGTGACCTATCACCTGGGAGGATTTCCTGCCACCAATGCAGGAGCAGTCCGGGCTGAGCCATGGACTTGCCTTGTTGAAGAACAAAGTCTTCAGCTTCTTGCAGAACTCACAAATTAAAGAGCTCTGATGCGGAGGGTAGGTTTTTCCAGGTTTGGGAACAAGGCATGAGAAGTGACAGATGTCTCTCTTGCTGCATATGCATGTGATGTACATGAGTAGGAGTCTGGTTGAGCGTCGGTGTCTGGAAGGTTTCTGAAATCTGATGCGCTTGTTGAGGTATGCTGGAGCAGTTTGTATAAGACTTTGAATGTGTGACTGAGGAGTTTGGAGAGAGCTCAATTGTTGATGGGAAGCCAGCAAACATCTTTGGGGTGCAGGGTGATGGCATGTGAGGTTGAGGGTAAGCAGGGCTGCTGCATTCTATATGGTTTGGAGTTGTCTTGCTAGACAAGTAAGGAAGTCATTGAGTATTGGGGTAAGTGCGGTGCATATGGGGTCAAATCCTTTGATGAAGATGAAGTGACTTCATGTGTATCTCTCCTAACTTGACTGTCTGCCTTCTACTAATGCGATATCCCTATGAAAGCATATCTAGCCTAAGATTTTCTACCTGTTCTTGTCTATGTCTCCTTCAAAGCATCTCTGAGTAATCTCTTATACTTACCAAGTGAACCTTAACTAACGCTATCCAGGCAGCCAACTGAGGCTTTGGAAGACCTGTCTTCCATGTGCTTTTACAGCACTTCCAGTTCATGGATGCAAGTTGGGGGTGTCTGATATTGCCTCGGGCCTAGATTCCTTGAACTAAGTGAGCATACCTAACCTTTGAAACCAAGGAAAACCTGCTGTGGAAGACTACCCTACGTTCCTTAAAGAGCACTGCAAAAACTGCTTTAGGTGGGTGGGTGCACCTGTGAGATGTGTGCGAGAAACAAATTGAAAAATCAAAAGAGCACTTAGCTTATAGATGCAGCATTCTGATAAACTCCTCTAAAGGACTTTACCAAAGATGCTAAAAGAGTAAAAAACACTTCAACTTGTAACATAAGCAATATCACAACATACTTCATGGGGCAAGTTTTACAATGCAGCAGCAAAATTGTGCTATGTCACCTGGGGAGAGCAGAGGTGTGCCATTTCTTCTAAAAAACAGAGCTGGTCTGCTCTCTCTATCTGCTGGGCCATTGTGTGCTGCCTTGTGCCAACATAGGAACCCTTGCGCTATAGTTCAAGGGTGTCTGCACTATGTGTCACCTGGGGAGAGCAGAGGTGTGCCATATCTTCTAAAAAACAGAGCTGGTCTGCTCTCTCTATCTGCTGGGCCATTGTGTGCTGCCTTGTGCCAACATAGGAACCCTTGCGCTATAGTTCAAGGGTGTCTGAACTATGGTCAGGATCGTTTTTGTTAGACCTGGGCAGAACTAGCAGAGTTTTACTCTGCGGAATTCCATGGAGTGCAAAAAATGTTCTGTAAGATTCAGCAGTGCTTTGCAAGAGAGCAGAAGTGCTTGTCCGCCTGTTCATGCAAGTAGCGCAATCCGTGCTTCTGTGCTGAAAATTCAGCGCAAACTGCACCACGGGGTCTACATGAGCGTGACCATTTTGTTTTACCTGCTTACTGTTCTCTGCATGGTGCTCGGCCTGCTTTTTGGATCCATTTCAATATTCCCCCATCCCTTTCATCCACACCTCATTTACCTTTTTTATCAGTGTATTTAAGAAGTCATGCAGACTCCTCTGTCCTGTCACTAAGATAGTGGTAGTAATATCAGTGAGTCAGCATGCTCTGTGCCTTTCTTTATGTTGCTCACATAGTCCCAATCTCCAGGGATGTGTTTTAAACATTTATGTATTGAAAAGGAAGATTGAGTTGGGCCATCAAAGGGGGTGAGAAGCAAAGATCATTCATTGCAATGCATTTGTAGCTCCTAATAAATTTTAGGTTTAGGAAATTTGGAATAGGGTTCAGTAGTAGGAAATTAGGAATACGTCAACTCAATGCTAGTACTATAGGCGATCTGATTTAGAAAAGTACAGTATTACTGCATTTGCTTTTGCCCATCAATATATTTTTATGGAGATTAACTGTACCAATTGTCTACTTTTTTATCTTCTTTATTTCTTACATCAGCACCCAATGGCAAGAAGAGAGCACCATCAAAGGCAATCACTGTGAATGGGCTGCTACCACCAGTGCAGCGGTGGGTGGCAGTACCACCACCACCACCAGCGCCGCAGCCAATGCATCTGCTGGCCCCAGTAAGTCCTGTTATTATTATTATTTCCCTAACTTTTACCTCTACCCATTTAGAAGAATTTTGCCCTATTTCTTTTATACTGTCTTGGTTTTTATCCAATTCTTATTCTATCCAATGTTTGTTAAATTCTTGTTATCCCTGCATTTTCCTTTTTTCTATATTTCAGTAGTTGACTTCCTTCTGCCTGTTCTAATCTGTATCTTTCTTCTGCTTTGTTAGTAGGCTTTCCCTCTCCCCTTATGTATCTTGTGGCCTGGTACTGTAAGACTAAGAAAACAGATTTTAGCTTCTCTACTGTGAAGATTGCATACCCAAGTAAGCTATTTTCTCTATGCATGTTTGTTGCAAAGGCTTTTTTTTCTTACTCATCATCAAACAGTAAAACCAGAGAAAGGCTATGGTCATGATGGGCCGGCCCCCCAATTTTGTGTTGTGTTATGCTTCATTTTATACTAGCAGTTTCCATGACAGTACAGCACCGCAGGGAAGTAGTTTGAGGTCCCATTGCATTTGCCAACCAGGAGCATATATCCTTCTTTGACCAAATTTTTTCACCCCTTCACTGCGCTTCAATGACTCAGAGTCATAATAGCTCTGTCCCTCCATTACCAAATGGTTTGGGTAGGCCTGACTACCTGGCTTTTCTAACATTGTCAATCAACAAAATGCCCAAAGTAATATTTTCAATAGAAGATTCTGCTAACCGAATTTTGGTGATGTTTTGCAGTTGTACTTAGTTAAAAACAATAATAAGGGGAGGAGTATCTGAAATCTAAAATGTATATTGTTTTTTCTAGCCGCACAGACAACCAGTGTCAGGGCCATCACCAGTGCACCAGATGCGGCAGTAGAGGTGGCTGGAGGCGGGAGGTACCATCTGTGGCAGGGACCGGCGGTGGTAAGTGACATCACTTCCTTATTGACAAAAATAGTTAGCATACTTTCTGTATTTGTTAAGCGAGGCATATATGAATCCCACCCATTATCAGTCATCACCTGCCTGCCCATGGTATTTTGACAATCATGAGCTAACTGCAGCATGGTTCAATTCAACACTGCAGTGTTGGCTGTCCAATATGCGTCTGCTTCAGTTAATGCAGCATTTACAAAGTTTTCAATGCATTGAAAACCAAAAACTAAGTGGGTTTCCTGCCGAGTGCTCACACAATCACCTCCTAGTACTTCACTCCTTTATTCTTTCCTAAGTTATGCCCCAGCTTACCAAAAAAAAAATGAAAAATACATTCTTGGCATGTGCCACATTTTTCCTGGTCAAGTGATTTATGTACATGTTTCATAGCTTCCTAAACAGATTTATGCCTGTTCAAATTTTTCCCGTTCGAGTTACAAGATTCGTCAACTACAGTGACTAAGCAAAAGCTTAGGACATGATGATCAGTTACCCCCCACTGTTCTGTAGCAAAACCTCTACCTACCCACGCTAATCCTCATATTTACCTTCCGTTAGAGTAAGTTAAGTTTCCTTTCCTTATTGCCAAGCAAATGTATTTGTTGTGAAAATTATTTGTGGTGGAGGGCAAGACCAGGGAGTAAAGAGGGACTAAGGGCCTGATTTTGAGTTTTGCAGATGGGATACTCTGTGCCGAACATGCCAAATAAAATCTATATCCCGTTCCTGTCCCTGTACTGCAGTGCATCATTTTTCCCCACTGTCTACTTACGGCAGACAGGACATCTGCATTTTATTGGTGACATGTGTGATGCAGCATCAATATTATTATTTTTTTATTTTTTTTAAATCTTTTTTTATTAGCATAGTTCATAGTACCATAAAACAATATAAAATGTCCAAGAAGCTGATCAAAAAATTGTGTTGTGGTGAATAAATACAAGCACATCAGTACACAAGTGGGATATTCGATTACATAGTTACTCCCCCGATTCCCTCCCTGACCTTCTATATTTCCGCCATGGACCCCAGATCTTCTTCCATTTCTTGGTGCAACCCCTGCTCTTGTATATGGTTTCCTCAGCTCTTTGGCACCAATCTAGGTCCCTCCTCCACTGCTCCCATTGCGGGGGCGTCTGGGAACCCCACCCCCTGGCGATGTTTCTTTTCGCCACCCCCGCGGCTAGAGCCAGCCAAAGCTCAACATGCCTTGTCCAGTCCATGTCCCCCTTAATCATCAATAGCAGCCACTTCGGCTCCATCAGAACCTTGTCACCCACAACCGCGGACATAGTGTCCGTAACCTTGGTCCAGAAGGGAACCACTTCAGGGCACTCCCATAATATGTGTAGAAGGTGCCCTCTCCCTGGCAACCCCTCACGCAAAGGGCTGATTGGCTCCTGCCCCACGCGTATAGATGTGTGCGAGGGTAATACACACGATGTAGAATTTTCAATTGGACCAGCCTAAACCTGGGGCGGATTGCTATTTCGCGCGGACTCTGTATGGCGTCTTGCCAGTCATCATCATCCAAGGTACCAATGTCACTGGCCCATGCCTCCCGAAGCCTCACCAAGGGGTCTGGCATGTTGTTTATGAGCTTTCGATAAATGGTGGAGGTGGGCTTCTCCGATATGGGGTCCAGTAGTAGCCTGTCTTCCAGGGGGGAATATTCCGGGATAGAGACATCTCTACGAATATGTGAACTCATGGCGTGTGTGAGGCGTATGTAGTGGTATCGTTGTGAGTCATGCAGGTCATATTCCTTCTTGAGGTAGTCAAAGGGGCGGGGAGCAGCTCCCTTCCAGACGTCACCTAAGTAGTCGATGCCAATCAGCCTCCACCCCCTAAAGCCGGTCAAACACTTCACCTCTCTCAGCTGATCTCCGATCCATAGGGGGGTTCTACCTGTCAATTTGTCCGTCCACCCCAGGAACTTATTCGCCTCCCCCCAACACTGAACTACCACTCTTGTGTGTATAGGCCACTCTCTTCGCGGCTTTCGGGCATAGAGCAGGTGCTCACAGTTTCCCCCTGGCATGACAAACCTGTCTATTCGGTAGGCCGGTTCAGAGTTGTTTGTGTATACCCAGTCGTTAACAACCTGGAGCTGCAAGGCCCAGTAATATAACCTGACATCAGGGAGCGCCAGGCCCCCATCGTATACCCCTCTAGTGAGCTTGTGGAGCGCTATTCTAGGAGTCCCACCATTCCAGAGCAGCGCTCGCACTGCCTGCGAGATGCGTGTAAATACCCCCGGGGGGACAGGATACAGTGTATTTTGTAAGACGTATAGTAGCCTCGGCAGAGTGAGCATCTTAAATAGTGCCGCCCGGCCCATGAGGGAGAGGGGTAGTGAACGCCAGTAACTCACGTCCGTCCTGAGGCGAACCACCTGGGGCTCAAGGTTGCGAGCAAAAAATTCCTCCTTATCTCGTGTGATATATACCCCCAAGTACTTGAACCCGGCACTGGCTATGGTGGCTGGGCATCTTGTGGGGATCCGTGGGGGGGGCCCGACAAGGGAAAGATTACCGACTTACCCCAGTTAATGGTGTAGCCGGAGTAGCTGCCGAATAGCTCGAAGAGGTGTAATGCCTGCGCAATCGAGTGGTATGGCCGCGCCATGTACAGCACGATATCATCGGCGTACAGGGAAATACGCTCTTCCCATTCATCCGTCAATGCAAGGCCCCAAAAAGACCTATCTCTCCTGATCCAGTGAGCCAGCGGCTCCAGGGCCAGGGCAAAAGGGAGGGGAGACAGGGGGCAGCCCTGTCTGGTACCCCTTCTAAGAGGGAACACCCTGGACATAGCACCGTTGACCCTGACTTGAGCTACAGGCTGTTCGTAAAGAAGACGCACCCAACTGCAAAAGATCGGGCCGAAACCAAGTTTCTGGAGCACCATAAATAAATAGGGCCACTCAATACTATCGAAACCATGGATGCATCTAATGCCATTAGCGCCGTCTGTGCATCTCCCACATCCTCAGTCATGTAGAGTACACCGTATAAGCGTCGCAAGTTGTGCCGGGTGCTCCTACGAGGCATAAACCCGACTGGTCAACATGCACCAGGTCGGGAAGAACAGACACCAGCCTATCTGCTAGGGCCTTGGCCAGAACCTTGGCGTCTATGTTGATAAGGATACGAGGAAAGGGACACACTGGAGTTCGCCGATTCACTTCACTTGGCCCAGTTATCACAATGGGTGACCTCCCCCACCCATTGTGGAGGGCATATCCTGGACACTGTCTGCTCCAACTTTCCAGTTTCCACTAAACCTCCTATTTAAGTAACTTGGATGGATCACGCCGTTATCTCCTTCTCGTGGCCCCTCAAGGACCCCGTTCCCCCCAAAAAAACCACCCTGCACAGACCAGCGCCAAAAATCGACCCTGGCGCCTTTAAACTAGCTCTGGCAGGGTCCAAGCCAGTCTTAGCACAAGATCTGGAGGAATCTTGGAAAAACTTCAATAGCTGGATTGCCCAGGCAGTCTCCCTCCAACCATCCCAGGCGAACTCGAGATTCCCCCTTGAAAACTTGGTTCTCTGAAGAGCTGAAAACTCAGAAGCGCGCATGTAAAAAATTAGAGCGGAGTTGGCGCCAATCCTACTGCCCCCTAGCTAAAGGGCTATTGAGGAAAGCTCAAAGACAGTATTATGCAGCCATACTGCAGGCTAAGGGCCTTCACTATGCGGAGAGAATTGCTCTCTCAAGAAATAATACCAAAGACATTTTCTCTTTTGTTCAGAGTTTTCTTGCACCTACGGCGGAAAGAACCCCCCTTCCCACCTCCGCCGCATGGTGTGAGAAACTTTCAAGTTTTTTTATCGACAAAATTCTGGCAATTAAGGAAGTTTTAAACTGGCCCGACTCTTTCTCCATCAGGTGAGTGTTCTGACCCTCCAACCTTATCAAGAGGTCCACATGCATCTTCGGCCATTTCTGTCTTTTCATCCATTTCCATGCAAGATTCTTTGGCAATTTTAAAATCACTCAAATCGGGCTCCCCATCGGATCCCTGTGTGGCCAGGCTGCTGGCCTCAGTAGCAGAGACTGTTAACCCGGAGGTCAACACTCTGATTAATCTGTCCTTAAGGACGGCCACTGTGCCTTTTGCCTGGAAACAAGCCAAACTCTTGCCTCTGCTTAAAAAGCCTTCTCTTGATCCCCGGATCCCTACAAGCTACAGACCAATCTCGCTTCTTCCAGCTGTGGCTAAAGTTTGTGAGAAGGCAGTCAACAAGCAACTGACCGCCTATGTGGAGGGTGCAGGTTTGCTTCATCCAGCACAATCTGGTTTCAGGGCCAGTTATAGCACTGAGTCAGCTTTGGTGGAAGTTACGGAGGCCTTCAGAGAATGTTTAGACGCTGGCGGTAGAGCAGCTCTGATTTTATTAGACCTCTCCGCGGCATTTGATACCGTCCCTCATTCGCTGCTTCTGGCCCGCCTATCTGACATTGGGGTGACAGGTGCGGTGTTGCGCTGGGTGAGTTCATTCTTGGACCAACGCTCACAACAAATTTGGATGCCCCCGTTTGCCTCCGCACCACAAGCTGTGTCCACGGGAGTCCCTCAGGGCTCTACTTTAAGCCCACTTCTCTTTAACATATATATGACCCCACTGATCTATCTGGCAGAGGAGCTGGGTGCTAAGATCATCGCTTATGCTGATGACACCCAGCTCCTCTTTACATGGGGCAAAGATGGCTCCTCTCCTGCCCAGGCCACGGCCTGCCTGTCGGCCGTCTTCAGATAGCTCCATATAGCGGAGCTCAAGTGCAACGAGGATAAATCCGAAATCCTCCTGTACGGCTCCTTTGCCCCTCAGTTCAAAGAATCTCTCTGGCCGGCTGATTACCCTCTTCCCAACTCTGATGGTCAACCGGTTAAGAACCTTGGGATTTGGTTTAATGAGGATCTTAGGTTTACCACTCAGATTAAAAAGCTAGCAGGACAATGTTTTGGTACACTAAGATCCCTCAAGAAGTTCCTGCCACTTCTTCCTCGACCTGCTAAAGAGATGGTTACTCGTGCACTGATACTGACACGTATTGATTACGCGAACGCGATCTATGTCGGTGTTCCTGGGTACCAGCTGAAAAAACTCCAGTCCATTCAAAATGTCGCAGCCAGGGCTTTATTGAATATCCCTCGTAGATCAAGCATACAACAGCACCTGCGTGATCTCCATTTACTGCCGGTCGCGTAAAGAGTGAGATTTAAAGCCCTCACCACGGTACATGCAGCTCTGTACCAGTATGGCCCGAGTTATCTTAGGAAGCGTTTTAAATTCTATATGCCCTCCAGAAACCTGCGTTCCAGGACACAGTGCCTGGCAGTGATTCCTCGTTTCCGCCGTGCGAGAATGGGCGGTAGCTCTTTGGCCTATAGAGCTGCTGCGGCTTGGAACGCACTCCCTTTTGAACTCCGGTGCATTCAAGACGCTAAGCCGTTCAGAAGACGGCTGAAAACTCTGCGTTTTGCTTAAGAATACTCCGCGATCTGACTCACCCTCACTAGCAAGGTTTCCGCGCCAGTACACTCCTGTGTATCCGTGCGCGGTATAAATGCTCGTAACATAACATAACATAAGTGAAATGGGGCGGTACGAAGAGCATTGGTCCGCCGGCTTCCCGGCTTTATGAATGACCACAATCGTGGCTTCGCGTTGATCTGGGGGGAGCCTGCCCAACTCCCGCCCTTCCCAATACATCTGGATAAGGGGGTTGATAATAACGTTTGCCTGCCTCTTGTAAATCTCAATTGGAAGCCCGTTGGGTCCCGACGCTTTCCCGGACTGAAGCGAGGTAAGGGCCTTCCCAATTTCATCCCCCGTAAGATCCGCGTCCAGGCGCTTACTCTGTTCCTGGGACAACACGGGCAGCGCAAAATCCTGCAGGAATTCAGCGCAATCACCTTCAGTCCTGGTGCACACCGGGGAGTACACCTTTTCGAAGTGAGATGCGAACGCCTCCGCTATGTCCAAACTGTTGGATACTGGGGAACCCGACGCGTCCATCACCTCAGCCACCCAGGAGCGCTCCC
Organism: Calotriton arnoldi; assembly: GCA_963921515.1. NCBI lineage: Eukaryota > Metazoa > Chordata > Amphibia > Caudata > Salamandridae > Calotriton > Calotriton arnoldi. The sequence goes on along the minus strand of CAWUFW010006679.1, from coordinate 215,503 downwards.
TGTCGCCTCGCTCTAGCCAAGCCAGCAACTTTAGGGACTTATCCCCAACGTCATATAATCGGTGTTGTGTGGCAAGCGCGTATGCCCGTGCCTCCCCCTCAGCTAACGCTCAGAGTTCCCTCTGTTTGAGTATCAGTCTGTGGCGGAGGTCACCTGAGGAGGCCACACTGGCGCCTCGCTCCATCTGGACTATTTCATCTTCAAGTTGACTGATCTGCAGGGATTCCTCTTTCTTCTGGGCCCCAATCAGTGTCTGAGCCTGCCCTCGTAGCACTGATTTGTATGCCTCCCATATTGTAACATGAGAGGCTACCGAGCCCTTGTTTTCCTCGAAATAGAGATTGAGCCCTCTCGGAGTTTGTCACCAATAGTCTGGTCCCTGAGCCACCACGGGTCTATCCTTGGAAAGTAAGCCCTGTTGGTCACTGGGCCCAGAAAGGTGACACCGACCGGAGAGTGGTCAGAAATCCCACGGGCCATTATACGGGGGTCGGCAAAAAAGCCCACTTGGTCAGAGCGGGTAAAAAGTAGTCAAGTCTAGAAGAAGTCCCATGACGAGCTGAGTAGAACGTGTACTGTATGTGCGAAGGGTGATATGCGCGCCACAGGTCACTAAGGCCCATTGCCGTAGCGAAACCCTCTAGGCCTCGTTCCCCCCTGCATCCCAGCCCATCCCCGGACAGGTCAAGGTCCGCATTCATGACCGCATTCAGATCACCCCCCAACAGCAGGAGCCCCTGGGGAAGATCTGCCAGGAAAGAGCCCAGTCGTGGGAAAACTGAGGAGTGTAGGCTTGGCGGGACATAACATGAGCAAAAGACTACTGTGCGGCCCTCCCATTTCACTGCAGCCGCGGTAAAACACCCCACGTCGTCGGACCATGTGCCCAACGGGACTGCTGGCAGGGCGTTGCGGATCAGGATGCCCACCCCCCGTGAACATGATGTGAACCCCGAATGAGCAATCATTTTATAACCAAATCGGTCTAAGGCCTTGCACCTATTCCCACGCAGGTGTGTCTCCTGAATAAAAACTACATCGGGAGAGTGTCGTTTGAGGTGCTGCAGTACCAGTGTTCTCTTAATCTTGTTGCCCAGCCCATTCACATTCCACGTCCATATTGTAAACTTAGCTTGTGTTCCCATTGTAGTCAGAGAGGTTGATCATGATCGGACATGCATTCGGACCCACTGTGCCATCAGGCAGGTTACCACACGCAGCAGGACTAAACTGGTCTAGAGCAAAACTTACCCACCCCTGAAACAATCCCCCCCCCAATTAACACCCCCCTCCCTGCCTCCCTGCCTCCCTGCTCGATGGGTCCCCAACCTCCCACCGTTCAAACATGAACTTGCAGTCAGCTGGAAGAGTAATACTGTACTAACGAATGTTCCACCCACATTTTGGCTATATTAGGGCAGTTCAAAGCACCGTCCCCTAGTCCCACCCCCTCCCAATTTCACTCCCAGTGCATCCAATACACCCCTATGGGCCCGAGACAACCCAAAACATGACAAGGAAGTGCAGTATAGGTACTGTGCGGAGCTCCTCATAACCGAGCATCCCCCCCCACACAGCGGAGCTCAAGTGGTGTCCTGAAATACCAAAAAAGGGAAAAGAGGAAAAAAACAGTTCATTCTAAGTGTCCCTCCCACTACCGGTCACTTTATGACTCTCCGTTCATGGCCCTGGCTGCCGGCCAAGGGTCTCTCGTCACTCCCAGCGTCTTGACCGTGGAGTAGCTGATCCGGCCTGTTCGGGCTTCCTTTCCTTCCCACTGTTCTCCAACCTTCCAACCAGTCGCTGGCTTCCTCTGGCGATTCAAAGAAGTAGGCCTTGCCACTGTCTAAGATCTTGAGGTGGGCGGGGAAGAGCATCATGTACTTCACCCCTTGTTCCCTGAGGGCTCTCTTCACCCCCTCGAAGGACCGACGCTGGCGCTGAACATGTAGGGTGAAGTCTGGGAAGAACCGGATCGTGGCGTTCTCAAGGTGGAGGTCTCCTGCTGTCCGTGCCACCTGTAGGATGGCATCCCGGTCTCTAAAGTTTAGAATGCGGGCGATTATGGTACGCGGGGGGCCCCTGGCTTAGGTTTCCCCCAAACGCCCAGTGAGCCCGCTCGATGGAGAAGAAGTTGGACAGGCGTTTGGGCTTCAGGTGGTTCAATACTAGATCTTCTATGAATCAATCCGCGGAGGGCCCGTCCATTTCTTCTGGAACTCCTACTACGCGAATGTTGTTTCGCCTGGCAGTTCCCTCCTGATCTTCGAGCCTGGCGTAGATGTCAGTTTGATGTTTGGTAAGGGTAGCCACCTGTTCCTCCAGCCTTTTCGTTTTGGATTGAAGGCTCCCGATGCCCGTTTCCGCTACTGCGACCTTGTCGGACATCTTCCTGAAGTCTGCTCTCAGGAGGTTAACCTCCTCCATCACCGAATCTAGCTTGGGCTCCAGGGTTCCCCGGAGTTCCCGAATGGCAGCCATTAGATCTCTCAGGGAGGGGTCAGGACCATTAACTGCTGGGTCTTCCTGCTGGCTCCCACCCGGAGCTCCGTCTTCCCTCCCCATGGCCACTGTGTATTTGTTGATCTGGTTCGACTGTCCCGGGCCCAGTGGTCTAGTGCGGCCCATGTCCCAAGGAGCGTCACCAGTGTCTAGGCCCAGACAAGGTTAGTCAGGGGGGAGGCCCCCTCAATGACCTCGTTACTTATGGAGGGGGAGCTGGGCACCCTACAAATCCCCCGAGCCAGGTATGACGCAGAAGGCAGCACTCAAGGGGTATCCAGACACAGTCCGTCTCCACAGGGCCTGGTCCCACTCCACTGCGCTCGTTATGGCCGGTAGTCCAGACACGCAGGCCCAGGGACCGTTGTTTTTCCTTACACTGCACCGCTCACGTGCTCAGTCTTAGGTACTTCTCTTTGCCCAGGCCAGTGCTTCTCTCCTCACCAATGGGGGGGGGGGCCACGCTCTAACCCCCAGGGCTGTGCAGAGCACTCACTTGGCAGGCCTTCAGCCCCACCGATGATCCGGATGCTTGCCCTGGCAGGCGCTTGATCTATGGTGGGCCTCACTGCCTCCCCTCCCCCCACGTGCCAAGTCCCGCAAGTGGCCTCGCTGCGTCCGGTCCACACTCACCGGCTGCCAGATGTTGGGCACCTCTCCCGGCTCAGGGCCCAGTCCCGCTACCTCCTTCTATGGCTCCGGACTCGTGGTTACTGTTCAGCGTGGATCGCACCACTTGTGCCGCTTCCCGTGATTGTAAAGCAGACGCGCGTCTGTGTCCACGTCCTCTGCCGCTGATCGCAGGCTGTAGCTGATGCCGTCTCGGGGACCAGGAGCCGCCATCTTGGCCCTATCTGCTGGAATGACTAAAGTCGCTGTTTTGCGGGCAGAGCGCTTGTCGGCAGCCGCCGCAACTCAGCTCAGCCTGCCGCCGTGTATCTGTGCATCGGAGCCCCAAGAAACCCCGGGAACTGCCGTCGGATAATGCTGGATTTAGGGTGAGATTGCTGACCGCTAGCGGAGCTCGATCAGCAAGCAGTCATCTTCTGCTGCTGCAGGCCATGCCCCCCCAGCATCAATATTATTAATCTGCTTCTTTGGAGTCAGGGTAGAATTGAAAGGCATTTGGAGAAAAGCATGGCCATTGGAATTGAAGTAAGATAATTGTCCATTAAAGCTGCCCCAGCAGCAGACTTTAGAGAGTAGCAAAGTGTCCAACTCACTAGCACCCCTCCATTAACAAGATAATGCCTTACTCATTAATGAGAGGTAATGTATTCTTATTTTTACACACAAAGAGTCTGTTTAGTTTTATATTGGAAATGCCTTAAAAAAAAAATCACTTTGTGTCTTTAATCTGATGGTATTAATCTGGATTAATCCCTTGCAGCCAGTCAGTGCTTTTATGTGAGGCATATGTGGGTAAAATTTGACCCTATGACTTCTAATCACATCAAATTCCAATGGCCCTTGGGAACCAGCAATGTACTTCTACTGTGCCACTATGTAATATTAAGCAAGTGTTTGCACAGACCATTGCTTAAAATGTGAGTTATTTCTTTTTTTTCTTTCTTGATATAGCTACTCCTGCTGGTCCACCACCACCTTTTAGGCAGGTGATAGCAGTCCAGCTGGGGCAGCAGATGATGGAGGCCATCCAGGCAGAATACACTCGGCTGATGGCTCTGGATGAGGAGGAGACTAAGGCGGCATCTGCCACTGCCCTGGGCCCCAGTTCCTCCATTCAGCACCTCCATTCCGACCAAATTATGGCCAGCACCATGGGAGCCGCCCGAACCACCACTGCTGCGTCCCCGCCCAGACCACTTCTAATGCTGTTTGCTGCACTAGCTGGTGCAACCTCAACAGCAGATGGCAAGCCTTGAACAGGAAGTGAAAAGACTCTGGATCTGCATTGATGATGCCCTCTTCTGAAGCCCTTTTTTTATTTTGTGTTTTGGTGGGAGTGATTATCCATCACAGACAACTAGATTGAAAGAAAACACAGAGATAGTGGGTTATATTTATAAGAAGTGTGGCTCAATGGTTAGAGCGGCAGACCGTGATGCAGAGGTCTAGCCCGGGACCAGGGTTCAATTCCCGCCTCGGCGGGTCTTGGGCTCAATTTCCTCGGACCTGATAATTCTCGCCTCGGTGCCTATTCTGATCATGGGTCCCACTCTGCAACTCTGGGCAATAGCTTGCTTAATCTCCACAACTGCCCCCACAACGCTAGGATGCCTGGCTTCACCTTGGGGGTGCCCAGGAGTGGGCATCTCACAGGGAAAGGCCAGGAAGGGTTCCACAGCGGTATGCGTACAAGCGCCTGAGATACCCCTTCGGGGGTCGATTCGGGCGCTATACAAATACTACTACATTTACATTTACATAACATTGCAAAGACTGAGACCACACCTCCACCATGGCACAACAAAGAAGACTTGATATAACAAAATCTAGCAATAGTAACTTCTTCTGAGCAATGGGGAGCTATTATTTAATAAAACTAAACTTACAAAATCCACGACTCAGGAGAAGTGGATTCAGAGTCAGGAGTGTATAAGGTTAAGCGTTTACGCGACACAAGAACTGAATGATGATATATAACAAGAACTGAATGTTATATATCTTAAATATGGATCCCATTTTTGCATGGGTGGGTAAATGGGGATGGTGCTGGCTATTGCCCAGGTAATTGAAGATCATGCAGTGAGTTGGTGTCGCTTTCACCACATCGCCCCACCAAGTGTGTGTTCCATTTATGGTGTAAATTAAGTCATAACTCAATAAATCACACAGCCCAGGGGAAGAGGGTTAGGGGTTGGATGAATGGATGGGAAAGGGGAGTTGGGGAAAGGTGTGACAAAGAAAAACACTACACAACAACAATATTCATCAGGGCGATGAGCAGCACATCATCATCAATCTGTTGTGGAAAGAAATGAAGACATTACACAGTTCAGTTAAATGCATTGCAAACAGTCTTTCTGCCACAGAGTCCCAAGTTGAATCTAAATGTTCTAACATCTACATTTGAAAAATACAAATTAAGGAGGAGTGAACCAACACAGATAAAGGGGACTGTATATGAATTTGGTGCATCTGCATTTTTCTTGGAATGTCCATCTTGGGTGCCTGGGTGAACCAGTAAGATAAGTAGGAGTGTTATGGAGCTTTCAACTTTCATTGAGACAAGGCCTGCAGAATGTAAAACAGAAACAATATTGTAGAGTCAAGGAGAAGGACAGAAGGTAAGCTTCATAAGAGTGTACCAAGACTCAGAGGCAGAGCAAAAGCAGAGGCTGTTGCAATCCTTCATTTTATAACTCATGCGTGATCGATTAACTGAGAAGTGAGAGCAACTTACAATCAATCACGGACAAGCAGCTGTATGTACTGGGCTGATCAATCTCACAACTGTCATCATAACATTTAGCCAAGTGTGTGCATCATGTGATGATGATGTGGCATCACAAGTCTGTCACCAGTTACAACACGCAACAGGCCCCTGACCACAACTATATAAGAGGAGTTTCACATTTGAGCCATCACACACACTCAGCAGCATTTCCCAAATCAGTGCACCTCTCTCCAGCTCACAGAGCTGAGTAGGCCTCAGAGTCATCATCATGTTGGTTTCTCTTTGAAGTCAATAACTTTTTTTCTTCTGGAGGTTGAGGTAATTCCATCCTGAGTCCTACCATCTTTCTCCTGACTCTGATTAACCAATCAGTCCAACTCCATCCTTACCCGAGCAAGATTGCGGGTTTTGGGAATTTGAGTATTTTGTGTAGATTTGTGTTTGTAAATTAAAGTGACTGGTCTGTTCTCTGAAGAACTGGAAAAAAGGAGTAGACCCTGCAAGTAAATCTCACTGAGCGTGAAAGGGCCAATCACATTCAGCAAAAATGATCACCCATCAGTCCCCAAATATTGAAAATCATCGAAATCAAGTTTACAAATTAGTTGAGCACACTCCCTCACTGTCTGCCACCAAATGAATCATCAATTATCACTCACAATCACTCAATAATATATTACTTGTAGGTGTAAATTGTTACCTGTTCCAATCAAAGCTTGGTGGTACATAATTGTATCTCCTCTTTGATACAAGCAAACAACACATTGGAATTTGGCAGAATTGTAAATCAAATGATCTTTACTGAGGCAGCCCTGCTAGGGGATAAAAAAAAAAGGATAGACATGGGACAGAGGCAGGCATTGTCTGCAATGTCCTTGAAGGGATTGGGGCGGCTTCTTCACTGCACACTGGTCCTAATCCAATGCGGCCATACATGTATCTAAGAATGGTGGGGCTGCACAACTCAGGCACACACAAAATATATAATGTTTCCACTTTTTTGGGCAAAGCACTAAGCATCCTCCTCCTCCTCTGGTATTTCAGGAACAGTGTAATTGTGTAGTATGAAGTGTTGGTTAATTTTGATCATGGTCAATCTCTCAATGTATTGAGGTGAGAGAGTGGTCCTTCTCACTGTGACAACTGTGCCAGCTACACTGAATATACACTCAGCAGACGCGTATGTAACAGGACAAGCCAGATACTTTATTGCCAGCCTGCTGAGCTCTGGCAATCTGTGCATCTTCCCATACCAATAGACCAATGGGTTCCCTATCCACATAGACATCTTTTGGGTCGTCCAGTAAGCCCTGGAACATCCTCTGAATGGTCACTAGTACTGCCACTTGCTCGACTTAAGCCCTGCCACTGGAAACCACACCAATGCAGAGGTTGGGTCTAATTCTTCTGTTCCTGTAGTTGTTGTTGCTGGGGCTCTTTGTTGCTGGTGTTGGCTGATCTGAAACAACATCACCGCCCACTCTGGAAGTTGAAGGCTGCACCCCAGAACTTCTGACCGGAACTTTATTTTCCAGCCGTTCTTCTTCAAGGTCTCTCACTTGATCAACAATCCATGACTTGTATAGTGAAACATTCATTTCAAAAAAAGGAAAGAAATTGGCCCCAATTTTTTTCTAGCATGGGTCAATTATTGTGGCACAGATGGACTCTTTGGATGACACAATGTTTCTTTGAAGCCTTGGATTAACAGCCAGGCAAAGGATTAAGCTCTTAGCCAAGTCATGCACTTCTCCATTGCTATCCACACCTGCAAACCTTTATGACACCTTTTTAAACTGGTCCTGTACCAGATACAACAACAGGATAGCTAGGCTCAATGTATTGTCCTCCTTGCTGACTTGCCAGGTGAAAACCTCAAAAGGAAGTAGCATCAGTGTCAGGCATTTGTCTAGGCTCCTCCATTTATCCACCTCCATGGTACTGCTTGTCCCAGTTGCAACCCCTCCTCTTTAAATGACATAGTGATTAATCGTTTTTACTGCTCAAACAGACGGTGCAACATGTAATAGGTCGAGTTCTAGCGTGTTGGCTTCTCCTATATGAGGGCTTTAACTGGTACTTTATTAGCTTTATCATCCTCAACTGCTTCCGGGCTATTAAAGAATGGCTGAAATGAGTACAGATTCTTCTGCAGGTGGTCAGCATGTTGCTTACTATGTCTTCTTTTTTGAGAAAATCCTGCACAACCAGGTTGATGCAGTTGTGCCAGACCCATGACCCTGAAATAGCCACCATCTGCCATGGCATTAACTGCATTACTGTCATTGTCCATGGCAACAAATCCAATTCTGAGACCTCTGGGTCACAGACATTCAAACACATTCCTGTTAAAGTCTTCCAAGATGTTTGCAGCTGTATGGGATTTCTCCATGATGAACATGGCTTTTGTTGCATGCCACCAAATACCGCCAAATGCCCTTAAATGTTTCTTCAGTGCTGAGACCTGTAGATAGCTGTTGCTTAACCCCCAGAAAAGAGATCCGGTGTGCAGAGATACACATGCAATCAGTGGTTTGACAACTGGGGAGAAGAACTTTCTTAGTGTGTCAATGCCTGAAGAGGAACTAGAGGCAGGTGGGTGTGTTGTCAATTGCCTCTCTGCACTGTGTAATTCAACTGAGGTAGTGGTGGATGCAGGTCTCAACGGGGACCTTACAAATATGGAAGCTGGGATTGGTGGTGGTGATACCAGTGCCACATCCCTGGGAGAAGGTTGAAAAGGTAGGGAAATATTGGTGTCCTCTCAGCCAGCTTCCATGACAATGACTGGCTCATCATCCTCCTCATATCCTTCCATAATTGTAAGGCTTTCAGGAACTTTCCTTTCCCCTTGTCTCTCCTGGCACGTCTCGGATTCATCCGTGGTCCAAACAATGTCCAGATCTTCAGAAGAGGGGCTTGGAGAAGATGGTGAAGTGCCCTTCCTTTTTCTTTACTGGAGATCTGGAATCTAATGGTACAACAATAGGTACATCTTGCTCAGCCGAAAGCTCAACCTCCTGTTCTGCTCCTACTTCAGATAGATCTACTATTGCTGGCTGTGGCTTCTGTTGTCCACTTTGCTCAATTTCCTACGACGATTGGGTTCTAGTTTGCAGCTGAGACAAAATTCAATTCAGACTTGCCATTATTGAAGTGGCTGCCTTGCTGAGAGACATGGCCTTGGGTTTAGGTTGGGGTGGTGCCACTGATGCAGGAGGGCTGCTCCCAGCTTGTCTGCCGGACGACGGCATGGCAGGCACACGTCTCCTTAAAAAGGTGTGGGGCTGAACGCCAGTGGTGGCAATCTGCTTCTTCTTCTCCTCCTTGCAGGCCACTTTCTTGGCAGCACCTTTCTTTGGGGCCATCATGAAACTGTCAGTTGTAAGTTGCCAGGGGCACTTAGATGCACAAGTGAAAGAGACTGGAGGACTCACGTCATGTGTTGCGATCACGTCACTTTGTACAGTTCTTCTGTCTGGCAATGCTGTGGGTGATGTCTCTCTTGTGCACATAAAATCAAACAAGCAAGAAAAACATTTAGTGAAACCTGACATTTTTGCAGTTTGAATTATTCATAGTACAGAAAATATAATTTAGTCAGCAATAGTGTATCCATTCCAAAGTCAAAGCACACCACATAACATTTAATTTTCAATCAGGATAACAACAAACAGATGTAACTGTTTGCTTCATGCGCATCTAAGGGAAACACCTGTGTAAGTCAGGGAGGTAAAGGGGGAAATGGAATAATCCTTAAATAATTAATGCTGGTGTGTGCACCTATGGCAGGCAAGGGAATCCAGGGAGCAATTGAATAATCCTTAAAAAATGAATGCTGGTGTGCAGTGTACCCATGGCAGGCAATGGAATTCGGAGGGAATGGAATCAAAATGAATCATGGTGTGTGTGCACCTATGGCAGACAGGGGGTCCAGAGGAAAATTGAATAATCTTTCAATAATTAACAGAGGTGTGCAGCTGTGTGCATATGGTAGACAGGAAGTCCAATGGTCCGGGGAGAAAGTTAAATGACCAATGACAATCCTTAAAAAATGAATGCTGATGTGCGGCAGGTGCCTATGGCAGGCAGGGGGTGGAAGGAGGGAAAATGTTTTTTTAAACAAAAGCAAATTTAAAAAAAATGCAAAAACATAATAAATACATTAAAAAAAATATTGCTGGTGTACTAAGGAATATGAGAAAGCCACTGGGAGGAAAGGAGGTGCAGGGGAAAAATATAAAACAAATTCATATAATATTAAACACTGTTCATATATACATATACTAAAATGATCCTTAAGCATATTGAACTAATATCAAGGAAAAGTAAAAAAAAATGTCCAAAAACAAAAAGGCATAGTCCTCTCCTATCAATTTCCTTAAAAAATGGCTTTAAAAACTGGAATAAAGGGATTTACACAGTGGCAGGCTGCAAAAAATGGCCGCTGCCCATATGGTCAACCAACAACAACAAGCAAGGAGACATGGCCCCCACAAAGAACACATGCAGTCCTATTGCAGAAGCACACTTGATGGCTACACAAAATGGTCACTGGCCACATGCTCAAACAACAACAGCAAGCAAAGAGGCATGGCCCCAACAAAGAACACATGCAGGCCTGAGGCAAAAGCACACTTGCTGGCTATACAAAATGATCACCGACCACATAGCCAGACAACAACAGCAAGCACTAAGGAGGCATGGCCCCAACAAATAACATATGCAGGCCTATGACAAAAGAACACTGGCTTGCTACATTAAATGGCCACTGGCCACATGATCAAACAACAACAGCAAGAATGGAGACTTGGCCATAACAAGGAACACATGTAGGCCTATTGCTAAAGCACACTGGCTAGCTGCACAAAATGGTCGTTGGCCACATGGTGAAACAACAACAACAAGCAAGGAGACATGGGCCCAACAAAGAACACATGCAGGCCTTTGGCAAAAGCTCACTAGCTGGCTACATATAATGGTGCCAGCCACATGGTCAAACAGCAACAGCAAGAAAGGAGGTATAGCCACAACAAAGAACACATGCATGCCTATAGCAAAAGCACACTGGCTATCTACACAAAATGGTCATCGGCCACATGGTCAAACACAACAACAGCAAACAAGAAGGAGGCATGGCCCCAACAAATAACATATGCAGGCCTATGACAAAAGAACACTGGCTTGCTACATAAAAAGGCCACTGGCCACACGATCAAACAAGAACAGCAAGCATGGAGACTTGGCCACAACAAAGAACACATGTTGGCCTATGTCTAAAGCATACTGGCTAGCTGCACAAAATGGTTGTTGGCCACATGGTCAAACAACAACAACAAGCAAGGATACATGGGCCCAACAAAGAACACATGCAGGCCTTTGGCAAAAGCTCACTGGCTGGCTCCATAAAATGATGCCAGCCACATGGTCAAACAGCAACAGCAAGAAAGGAGGTATAGCCACAACAAAGAACACATGCATGCCTATAGAAAAAGCACACTGGCTATATACACAAAATGGTCATCGGCCACATGGTCAAACACAACAACAGCAAACAAGTTAGCATGGTCCCAACAAAGAACACATGCAGGCCTGTTTCAAAACCACACTGTCTGGCTATACAAAATTGTTGCTGGCCACATGGTAAAAAAAACAACAGCAATCAAGGAGACATGACACCAACAAAGAACACATACAGGCCTATGGCAAAAGCATACTGACTATACAAAATGGTCGCTGGCCACATGGTCAAAAAACAACAGCAAGCAAGGAGGCATGGCCACAGCAAAAAACATATGCAGGCCTATGGTAAAAGCACACTGGTGGGCTACACAAAATTGTCACAAGGTCAAACAACAAGCAAGGAGGCAGGGACAACAAAGAACACATACCGGCATATGGACACTGACTACACAACATTGCCCCCAGTCATATGGCATGGAGAACAAAGACAAATGGTGGCCCATATCAAAAACACACACGCATGCATACACACACACACACACACACACACACACACACACATACACACTGGCCAGACAAAGGATGCATGGTGTCACTGAAGAAAACTTTTCCACTCATTCTGCAATGCCAAAATCGAAAAAAACAACACACATCCTCCCAATACACTTTTTGCAAAGAAAGCATGAAATACAAAAAAAAACATTTTTAATTTAATCCAATGTCATCTCTGCCCGAAATGATGTTTTAAAACAACATATATCACATAAACAATTGCTTCATGTACCCAAGAATAGTACTGGGCCTACTGGCTGGATGGCCGTGGGCAAACTAGGCTGCATAGTAAAATAAATGACTATTGCAAATGTAACAAACATGGAGGAAATATACTGAAGTGTGCACACCTTTTTCCTTACAAAAGACACAAAATTAAATGCAAAAAACATACCTAGGCCCCTACTGAAACTGCAGGCCACCCACCACAATAAAATCTAAAAATCAAATATAAGTACAAATATATACTGGTGCATGCCCTCTAACAGACAAGCAGCACCCTTATACAGAAGTTCTTGAACTTACTTGTGGTATCACAAAAGCAAAGTCCTTAAACCCAATGGTATATATGTAGCAGACAAAGAGAGTGATCCTTTCACCTCAAAATCCAAATGAAAAGTGACCAGTAGATGAACAAAGCACTGGGAGGAACCTGCTGGACAGGAACAGGAAGTTTTAGTCTCTGGGACACTTCCTTCTTGTTGAAAAAAAAGTAAAATATAATAAAATGTTTACTAAACAACAACCTGTATTGTCAGTTGCAGTAGAATATTAACTTGAATACTTCTTTTCAAGTAGATTTAGCTGCTTCTTGAATGGAGAATCTGCTTGAGATGTAGACGCTCGCCAAGATAGCACAAATGTTGCTGGACGGCACCGTGGCAACTGAAAGCCATGCTAGCAACCAGCAAACCTCACTCGCGCTCGCTAGCGGGCAGCAAATGTGTTTGCGCTCACCAGCGTGCACCAAAAAACTGCATGAACACTCCGACAGAAAAATAATTCTGCCACGGACTGGATGGTGAAATTTAGTGGGAACTCCAAATTACACACATAGCACAGAGTTCATAAAATCTGCCAAAAGTGCCAGCAGAATTATATTTCCACCCAGGCCTAGTTTTTGTGCAGGAAGGGGCTGCTTCTTGCAAAAAAAATACCATTTGAAAATTTTCCCTCTATATATGTCTGCTGAAGAATACAAACAGGAAATATCGAGGAGAAGATATTTTTCCTTGTTACACCAGCCTCAAGGTGGTGCCACCTTTTGGCACACATCCATGTCTAAAAGTCTTTGTTGATATGGATTTGCATCAAAAGCCTAGGGTGGATGTTATGTTATATTTTAATGATGAGGGTATACAGATGCTCTGTAAGAGGTGTGTGAGGCCAACCCTGGAAGGCTTACTCGAAAAGCCAGGTTTCAGCTTCTTGCAGACGTCAAGAAGAGAGAAAGAGGCTCATATGTGTTGCGAGAGGTCATTCCAGGCTTCAGGAGCCAGGTATGAGAAGGTGAAGCCCCATACTCTGCTTGTGTGTGCGTGGGGTGTGTGCTGATGAGAAATAAGCAGAGCAGGGGTGTCTGGAAGGTTGGTGGAAGTGAATGTGGCTTTCAGGTAGGCCTGGCCTGTGTTGTGCAGTGGCTTGTAGATATTTGTGAGGAGTTTGCAGTGTGCATGCTTGTGCATCCAGAGCCAGTGTAGGGCACAAAGGTGTGGTGTGATGTGGGTTTGGCGTGACTAGTCTGGCTGCTGTGTTTTGGGATGGTCTGCAGTCTTTATGTGATCTGATTGGTTATCCCTGCATAGATGATGTTATTATAGTTTAGTCTGCTGGTGATGCGGTCTTCAGTGATCATTTTCCTGGTGTTTTCTGGTAGCCACTTAAAGACTTTTTCCAGTATCCTTAGCGTGTTGAACCAGGACAAGACCACTGCATTGACTTTGGGGTTCATGTCCAGTTTGTTGTGAATGATACTTCCTAGGTTTCTTGCTTACAAGTATGTGAGGTCTCCTTCCTGAAGACCACCACTTCGGTCTTGTCCAAGTGAAGTTTGAGGCAACTGGATTTTACACAGCTGAACACTGCCCACTTCAGTCATGCATGTGCTGAACTTGTTGCTGGTGTTGGGTGTTTTTTTTAAGAGTGACAGTATCAGTTGTGCGTTGGCAGCATACATGGGATGTTTATGTTGTGGGCCTGTATGATGTCAGCCAGAGGCATCAAGTAGAGTGTCAGGCTTAGGGAGAGGCCCTGCAGGACTCTGCAGATTAAAGCTCGTGCTTCAGAGGAGTAGGAGGGGAATGTTGCTGGTTTGGGTTTGTCCGGTAATGAAGGAGCAGATCCATTTGAGAGGGTATCCCTGTATGCCTGCTTCATGGAGTAGGATGAGGTGGGAGATGCTGTTGAAGGCTGCTGGTAGGTCTCAAATGATAAGCCCTGTGGTTTCTCCCATCTAGGATCATCCATATGTCATGCATTGCTGCTATGAGGCCTGTTACTGTGCAGTGTTTGGGTCTAAATCCTGATTGTGTGGCATTGAGAAGTTAGTGTTTGGTGAGGTGGTCAGTGAGGAGCTTGTTAATGGCTTTTTGCAAGACTTTGGTTGGGTAGGGAAAGAAGGATTATAGGCCAGATCTACGAAATCGCATGTTTGGAATTTCCTAATAGCAAATTTTAGTTGTTCGCTATTAGGAAATTGCAAACTGCGATGTACAACAGTGTGTTTAACACTGTTAGTGGTTTGCAGTGAGTCGCAAATGGACCTGCCGCATCAATAATCATGAGGCAGGTCCCATTTTGCGACTCATTGTGAATGGCTAGAATCACAGGGATGGTGACCTGCTGAGGTGAGCAGGCCACCATGTCTGTGATTGCTATTTAAAAAAAGTATTATTTGTTTTTGTAATGCAGCCCGTTTTCCTAAAGGAACACAGGATGCATTTCAAAAATAAAAATGAAAAGCTACCTTTTGCCTGCCTGCTCTTAAAACATTTTTTCATCCACATTCACAAAGGGGAAGGGTTCCCTTGGGGACCCCTTACGGTTTGCGAATGGGTTACCACCAACTTGAAGTAGGTAGTAACTATGAATATTTTGTAACCGCATTCCCTGTTGCAAACATTTCCTACATACCAGTGTGACTCGCTATTAGGAAGGGATGCCCTTCACATGCCCCTTCCTAATAGCGACTTGCAAACCCTATTTTACGAGTCGGTAATAGGTTACCAACTCGCAAAATAGGGTTGGTACATGCCAAACAGCATTTTACCGGTCACAAATGACCTGATGGGCTGTTTGCGTGCTGTAAAATGCTTCATACATCTGGCCCTTGGTCGGTAATTGGTGAGTTTGGTGGAGTTGGCCGAGGGTTTCTTTAGGCGGTCGTTGACAGCTGCATGTTACAATGGTTGTTTTATTACAGTGACTGTACTGATGGAGGTATTGAAGATGAGGTGAGGGCCTCACTGATCTTGATCATTTCTTTGTCAAAGGCGTTTTGGGGGCAGGCTTCCACCTTGGCCCTGGAGTGAATGATCTTCATGATTGTTGTTGTTTTCTCTGTTCTAATGGTGTCCCATGTGGTGATTGTCTTATTTTTGTTCGTTACTGGGAGACTTCTGGAAAGGGTCAGTAGATCCAATTGTGGGGGTAAGGTGCTGTATAATGCTGTGCTTTTCTGTACAAGACGTTTGAGAGGTCATTACACAGATTTTATTTGTTCGACTAGGGTCTTCCTCTTAGTTTCTCAGAGAAGTTGATGGTACCATCTCTGGGTGGCTTTGAATGTGTCTTTTTTCACTCCCCCTTTGCTGGTTCTCTATTTCCGGTCCAGTTGTTTGCAGTGTGGTTTGGATATTCTAAGGTCTTCCTCGTACCAGCTGGATCGTGCTTTAGTTTATGCTGTATGGCTTCATTTCATGAGGGCCAAAGTGTTGGCATCTACATTTGTAGTTGTCATAATTGCAAGACATATGTCCCTTAGGTTCCCATTTGTTGTCGTGGGGAACGATCACCTAATCTGCCTCTGTTAGACTCCTCTAGTGTTGGAGTGCTGGGCCCGCTATGGGGGATCCTTTGTGTAGATGCTATCTGAGGTCACAAGGGAGAGCTGCATTATGCACCACATGCTAGGAATAGAGACCTACATAGGCATAAAAATGTGTTAATGAGGCACATGGCAGACACCAGCAACACTAAGCGACAACAATCCCCGTCCTTCTACACTTCCACATACCTATAGCGTTACTGAGCTTCACCCATAGTACTCCTACTAGGAGCCACATTCCCATCACTCCCTTTCCTCTTGAGAACCACCTCACAAACATACCTAACATCAGCCTGATCACCCAGACCAGAAATGTTTTGGTCTCAAAAGACTACCCAAGTAGGAGCAGGAATAAGGGGATGAGGGGCTCCTACTTCGATCTAGAGGATCTGTTAGAAATGGGGGTCTCTAGTTGGCAGAGGTACGTACCTTTGACCAAATAGGGACCCTTGCTTCTAGTCAGGGTAAGGGGGAAACACACTGTTGATAACCCCTGCTCACCCCCTTGGTAGCTTGGCACGAGCAGACAGGCATATCCCCAAGGCAATGTATAAAGTATTTGCACCAACACCCACAGTAACACAGTGAAACACCACAAACGGACACCACACAGGTTATTTATAAAAATATAAATATCTTTATCTAATTTTTAGGCCAGACCAACAACGACAAAAATCCAACATACATAGATAACCTTTTCTTAGAAATGTTGTTTGTAAAAACAAACGTGTAGTTTCTGTATTTCTTCAAGCAATAGGACCATGGCAAAACAGTTCTTAAATTGGAGTAAATTATATGGGATCCATAGTTCAGTCTCAGGATCACAAAGGAAGTGTGGGCTGAGACTGTATCTCTCCTAACCCCCAAAGGACGTGTCACTAGCGCCGATCTCCTAAGCATCTGCGCCGTCCGGTTGTCAGCACAAATTACTCGGCGCCGGTGTGAGGTGCTTCTCTGGTGCTAAAATGCCATTTTGCCCCCACGAGACTCCCTCCGTTGTCAGCCTCTCTGAGACCTTGCCCCTGTGTCCCCTCGGGACCAAAAAGAAAGCTTGAATCAGTCCCCAAAAATGCTTTTAGGTATGCAGATCGTCGCTGCACGCAGACCCCGGCACTTCCGTTCCTCTTGGGGCCAGTACGGGCCTTGCGATCCCCTCGGCTCACATAAAAACAGGCGGGAGGCCGAGAGCACTCTCTCACAGACCCGCGCCCCCGCCCCATACAGTAACAAACCCACGCTCCTTGAGTTTACTCCGAGCGGTTACCTGGGGGGGCGCGGTCTCTCTTCTCTCTTCTCCTCGCTGGCCGCAGCGGATCTCCGGGACGAGGTCGGGTTGCTCAGCGACGCCTCGCGCTTCCGGGAATTCAGGGCAGCTCTTCATTGTGACGAGCCCCTCTGCTATGGCCACACATCATGGGGAGTCCCGGTTGCCAGGCAACGCGCTGGAGCCAATCGGGTCACAGCTCCCTCTCTCCCTCGGCACGTAACACTGGCCAGCGGCGGTGAAAGCAGGCTTGCAGCGTTTTCTGGATCCCTCACGGCCACACACTGGATGCGGGGACACGCAGTCAGCCACGCAGGGATGATCATGAGGAGGGGTCACGCTTGAAGCAAAGCAGACCTCACGATGGACATCCGCTGTGTGCCGACCAGCACACCGAGTTAGCCAAGCACGGGCAGATGTAACAGAGGTCACGAGGCCCCAGTCTATGTGCGGAGACACGCACACAGCGATGATGGTATTTTCTTCTGAGAAACTTTTGTATCCCTGAGTTTCTGAAACAGGAGGCCAGCTCTCCTCAGGCCCTTGGAGACTCTTGTCTTCAGAAGAACAAAGCACACAGCACAGTTCCTCTTCAAGTAGGGCGACACAGCTCACAGCAGAAAGTCCCTTAGTCCTCTTCCTCAGCAGAAACAGCAACTGCAGGTCAGCCCCCAGACACACAGCAATGGCAGCACTTTTCCTCAGTCTTCTTCAGCTGTTCTCTTTGGCAGGGATTCCTTCTTGATCACGAAGTTTCCTAGTCTAAAGTTTAGGGGTTTCAGCTCTGATATTTATACCCCAAAAGTCTTTGTTCTTCATGTGTGTGGGGTCCTGGACCCAGTCCAAACCAGTTCTGGGCGCACTCTGCCAGGGCACATCTTCTTCCTTTGTGAGTGTGGGCCAGGGCCATCAGACACACCGCAGGGGGTGGAGCCAGCATTGTGGAAGGCAGGCACAGCCCTATTCAGGCCCAGGTGCTACTCCTCCCACCACTCCAAATGCAGATTGGTCTATTCAGCCTAGTGCTGACTCACCCAGCCTCCAGGAGCCACCCCAGCCCCTGTCACTCACAAACCAGATAGTCAATTCACAAACAGGCAGAGGCACACAGAAAGGTTGAACAAGAAAATAGCCACTTTCTAAAAGTGCTATTTTCAAACACTGAATTTAAAAACCATCCTCCCTAAAAAATGTGTTATTAAATTCTGAGTTCAGGGATACCAGATTCCAAATTTCTATCTTGCTGCTATGGGAAGATATGCAGGTAAACATGTTACACAGCATTCCCCATTCTGTCCTATGGGCAAGATAGCCTTTCAATAGTGAAAAACGAAATTGGCAGTATTTCACTATCAGGACATGCTACTCACAAAAGTACATGTCCTACCTTTCACACACACTGCACCCTGCCCAGGGGGTACCGTGGGCCTACCATAGGGGTGTCCAATGTGTAAGAAAAGGGAAGGGTCAGGCCTGGCAAGTGGGTACACTGGCCAGGTCAACATGGCAGTTACAAACTGCGCACAGGCACTGCAGTGGCAGGCCTGAGACATCATTTTAGGGCTACTCCTGTGGGTGACACAATCAGTCCTGCAAGCCCACTAGTAGCATTTGGATTACCAGCCCTGGCACACTCAGTGCACTTTACTAGGGACCTACTGGTAAAACAAATATACCAATCATGGATAACCAATCACAATAACAATTTACACAGAGAGCATATGCACTTTAGCACTGATCAGCATTGGTAAAGCGCCCAGAGTCCTAAAGCCAACAACCACAGGTCAGGAAAAAATAGGGGGAAGAGGCAAAAAAGTTTGGGGCTAACCCTGCAAAAAGGGCCATTTCCAACACAACCCCCTTCCAGCCTAAAGCCAGGGTAGACCAAATGATACCTCAATGGGATTCCCTGCTTGGGGCAATAGAACATGGAACCTGGCCCAAACAGCAGGGGTCTATTCATGTTCTACGCCTTCCTAAACCCAGTTGGATCCCTCTATCTATACTCTCAGGGTCCACTAAGCTAAACCATGGGGGAGCCTTCTCCTCACCTGGGGACCCCATCTGTGCAGCACCTAAACTTACTTTGCTCACAGATGTGTCCACACTGGTAGACAGTACCCACCTGGCCAACATAGCGGTGTGGCCCAGTCCACCCCCAGGGTGTGACTCCGGCCCCCCTCCCAGGGGCAACTCTGTCCACCAGGACAACCAGCCACAGTGGCCACTGACAGCTGTCAGTGATGAGAACCAGGCCTTATGCCTGTCAGGCATCTCTAACCTCTGTGGTGTCAGAGAGTGGGGGGCAGTAGCCCCAGGTGCCTGGCACCTTTTCTCCACTCTCCCTCCTGCCAAGTCAGGTATGGCATCCTGACACTGGCCCACCAGCCCAGTGTCCGCACCCTCAGGCTGACCAGAGGTCATGGGTGAGGCTCTCCTCCCCCTACCTCTCCTTCTGGGGTCCCGCACTCTCCTCCCAGGAGAGGCACCCTCAGAACACAACTCTCCCACCAGTTCAGGACCTCTCTCCTACAACTGGTCTCCCAACCAAGGATCTAAACCCTCAGGATGAACCGGGGTCAGAGGCGAGGGATGCATCCCTCTGCACCCCCTTCCAGAGTTCTGCACCCTCCCACCTGGAGTGGTACCTCTGGAAGCCAAACCGGCCAGGACACTGCTTACAGATGTCCTTCCCTCCAGGTCAGGCTGAACCTGTGCTCCCAACCTAGGGGCTAAACCCCGCGGCTGAGCACTTGCCTGGCACACCAGGACTTCGGGGGTGCACACAGCATCCCCCCGAGGGTAAGATATGACTCATGTGTTGTGTGACAGTCTGCCTGGCGCAGATCTCCCGACCCCTGTCCATCTGACAGTGCGCGAAGATCCCCCAGGCCAGAAATGGTATCACCATGGTCACTCCTGGGAGGCTCAGCCCTTCTGGCTGGCCCCTGCCCCACTGGCTCTCCCACTGGGGAACACATCCCCCTCTCACCCCTCAATCTGGACTTCTGCACCCTTCACTTAGGAGCGGCCCCGCCAGACACCAGAACCACTGGAGCTCTGTTTACAGATGCTCCAGGTTCTCCTGACACTAGGAGATCCCCCTCAGGAAATGGCCTCCTGGGATAGACTAGGCCCCCCTCCTGGTGGTCCCTTATGGAACCAATAAGGTCCTGGGACTGGGTTTTGGGTACCTTGGGACACAGCCCACTCCCACTCCCTCTCCTCTGAGACTGGACGGGGGACCCTACACCCCTCCCACTATACTGGGACATATCTGGGCTACCACAAACCTCCCCTACCTCACTTGGTCGGGGAAAACCTGAGCCACCCCCTTCAGGATCACTCCCAAATGCCTCTTCAGACCCTCTGGAATTCACCAAAAGGTCTACCTCCAGCGCAAGTTCCCTGGACTCAGAGAACTCACTCTCCACCGGGTGTTGGCATAACTCTGGAAAACAAGGACTTAAAATATGCTCTCCAACAAATGAACCACAAAGCCCCCCACAGTTGTTAACCAAGCTACCCTTTGCCTCACCATCCAGTGCCTCACACAAATACCCCACACCACTCTCCTGAGATTGGCAAGACAGTGTCTGACTGTCTCTGTCACTCAACCCACACTCTTCTGGGCCATCTCCACACTCACACACCAGGACTTCTACCATGGGGGAACCCCTCTCCCTGTACCTCTCATCTACAGTCAGTAGAGTGTCCCTCCCACCACTAGGAATATGATCCCCTGTGTCAGTTCCCCAATCTACTTCAGGGACATTGCACACCACTGGAGCTACCTCATAACCCTGAACCCCCTGGTGTATGTCAACCCCCTCCCTCAAGTCAGGTGCCACATCTCTGGGTGTGTGTACTTCTCCCTCAGCACTAGATAACACAATCTTGCTGCCACCATCTGAGCTGGACTCCACCTGCAACTCAGCAAAGCTCACTTCCTGAGCTACACACATTCCCTTTTCAGCTGAGACACTCATGGCCTCAAGCCTCTCCAGCTCCACATCAAGCTCCCTCATTCTTAATTCATGTGCCAAGGTCAATTTCAATTCTTCCAAAGCATAAATCTTCTTGCTCTCCTCTGCCTTGTTCTGGACTACTTTTTCCATTTCCAATTGCTTCATCTTGAGCCTCATGACTTCTAGCTCATGATCTCTAACCCTTTGGTTTTCCTCCAACTCCTCTGGGGAAAAACTTCTAGTGGAATGGTTGCTGCCAGCCCTGGAGGCTGCCCTGGACACAGGCAGATCCTGTGAACTGAAACCATCCCCTTGTGCATCCTCATCCACTGCTGCACCATCTGTCTCCCCAGCCTCTTTGGCCTCCCACCAGGCCCTTAAGGCCTTCTAGAGCTCCTCCTTCTTGGAGCTGCTCTTCATGGGACATCCAAAGCTCTTGCATATCTGCTTGAGTTGACCTACTTTGTAACCACTTAACATTTCAATATCAAACTCCAGTTTTGCAACATCACTTGCTGGTTTACCCTTCTGAGACATGATGCGTGGATGACTCAAGGATCAGATCAAAAATAGAACCAAAAGACAAAACACAGTATGTGGTTGCGTAGTGGTCTGCACTAAATTAGTGATGTACACCAGTCACTGTGGGTCAAGTACAAATACAAGTTCAAATCCTCACCGCTGACCACCAATGTTAGAAATGAGGGTCTCTAGTTGGCAGAGGTAGGTACCTTTGACTAAATAGGGACCCTTGCTTCTAGTCAGGGTAAGGGGGAAACACACTGTTGATAACCCCTGCTCACCCCCTTGGAAGCTTGGCACGAGCAGACAGGCTTATCCCTATGGCAATGTGTAAAGTATTTGCACCAACACCCACCGTAACACAGTGAAACACCACAAACGGACACCACACAGGTTATTTATAAAAATATAAATATCTTTATCTAATTTTTAGGCCAGACCAACAACGACAAAAATCCAACATACATAGATAACCTTTTCTTAGAAATGTTCTTTGTAAAAACAAATGTGTAGTTTCTGTATTTCTTCAAGCAATAGGACCATGGCAAAACAGTTCTTCAATTGGAGTAAATTATATGGGATCCATAGTTCAGTCTCAGGATCACAAAGGAAGCGTGGGCTGAGACTGTATCTCTCCTAACCCCCAAGGGACGTGTCACTAGCGCCGATCTCCTAAGCGCCTGCGCCGTCCGGTTGTCAGAACAAATTACTCGGCACCGGTGTGAGGTGCTTCTCTGGTGCTAAAATGCCATTTTGCCCCCACGAGACTCCCTCTGTTGTCAGCCTCTCTGAGACCTTGCCCCCTTGTCCCCTCGGGACCAAAAAGAAAGCTTGAATCAGTCCCCAAAAATGCTTTTAGGTATGCAGATCGTCGCTGCACGCAGACCCCGGCACTTCCGTTCCTCTTGGGGCCAGTACGGGCCTTGCGATCCCCTCGGCTCACATAAAAACAGGCGGGAGGCCGAGAGCACTCTCTCACAGACCCGCGCCCCCGCCCCATACAGTAACAAACCCACGCTCCTTGAGTTTACTCCGAGTGGTTACCTGTGGGGGGCGCGGTCTCTCTTCTCTCTTCTCCTCGCCGGCCGCAGCGGATCTCCGGATCGAGGTCGGGTTGCTCAGCGACGCCTCGCGCTTCCGGGAATTCAGGGCAGCTCTTCGTTGTGACGAGCCCCTCTGCTATGGCCACACATCATGGGGAGTCCCGGTTGCCAGGCAACGCGCTGGAGCCAATTGGGTCACAGCTCCCTCTCTCCCTCGGCACGTAACACGGGCCAGCTTCGGTGAAAGCAGGCTTGCAGCGCTTTCTGGATCCCTCACGGCCTCACGATGGACATCCGCTGTGTGCCGACCAGCACACCGAGTTAGCCAAGCACGGGCAGATGTAACAGAGGTCACGAGGCCCCAGTCTATGTGCGGAGACACGCACACAGCGATGATGGTATTTTCTTCTGAGAAACTTTTGTATCCCTGAGTTTCTGAAACAGGAGGCCAGCTCTCCTCAGGCCCTTGGAGACTCTTGTCTTCAGAAGAACAAAGCACACAGCACAGTTCCTCTTCAAGTAGGGGGACACAGCACACAGCAGAAAGTCCCTTAGTCCACTTCCTCAGCAGAAACAGCAACTGCAGGTCAGCCCCCAGACGCACAGCAATGGCAGCACTTTTCCTCAGTCTTCTTCAGCTGTTCTCTTTGGCAGGGATTCCTTCTTGATCACGAAGTTTCCTAGTCTAAGGTTTAGGGGTTTCAGCTCTGATATTTATACCCCAAAAGTCTTTGTTCTTCATGTGTGAGGGGTCCTGGACCCAGTCCAAACCAGTTCTGGGCGCACTCTGCCAGGGCACATCTTCTTCCTTTGTGAGTGTGGGCCAGGGCCATCAGACACACCGCATTGTGGAAGGCAGGCACAGCCCTATTCAGGCCCAGGTGCTACTCCTCCCACAACTCCAAATGCAGATAGGTCTATTCAGCCTAGTGCTGACTCACCCAGCCTCCTGGAGCCACTCCAGCCTCCTGGAGCCACCCCAGCCCCTGTCACTCACAAACCAGACAGTCAATTCACCAAACAGGCAGAGGCACACAGAAAGGTTGAACAAGAAAATAGCCACTTTCTAAAAGTGCTATTTTCAAACACTGAATTTAAAAACCATCCTCCCTAATAGATGTGTTATTAAATTCTGAGTTCAGGGATACCAGATTCCAAATTTCTATCTTGCTGCTTTGGGAAGATATGCAGGTAAACATGTTATACAGCATTCCCCATTCTATCCTATGGGCAAGATAGCCTTTCAATAGTGAAAAACGAAATTGGCAGTATTTCACTATCAGTACATGCTACCCACACTAGTACATGTCCTACCTTTCACATACACTGCACCCTGCCCAGGGGGTACCTTGGGCCTACCATAGGGGTGTCCAATGTGTAAGAAAAGAGAAGGGTCAGGCCTGGCAAGTGGGTACACTGGCCAGGTCAACATGGCAGTTACAAACTGCGCACAGGCACTGCAGTGGCAGGCCTGAGACATCATTTTAGGGCTACTCCTGTGGGTGGCACAATCAGTGCTGCAAGCCCACTAGTAGCATTTGGATTACCAGCCCTGGCACACTCAGTGCACTTTACTAGTAGGGACCTACTGGTAAAACAAATATACCAATCATGGATAACCAATCAGAATAACAATTTACACAGAGAGCATATGGACTTTAGCACTGATCAGCAGTGGTAAAGCGCCCAGAGTCCTAAAGCCAACAACCACAGGTCAGGAAAAAATAAGGGGAAGAGGCAAAAAAGTTTGGGGCTAACCCTGCAAAAAGGGCCATTTCCAACAGGATCGATCTAGAGGATAACAATAACCCTCACTCCCCAACCCTTAAAAGACGTTTTAACAGGGTTTGCCTTCCGATGCACCACTAGATCGCGACTAGTAGGCTGACGGGACCACACCCCATTGCAAAATGCGGGGTCTCCGGAAACTACCAATAATGGAGCACATTTGACTAGCTAAATACAAGCTGAATTAACAAACAACAAAGTTCTTTCAAAACAGGTAACAACCAAACCAGCAAGTGCACCAACTGCATTTTCTTCATCATCCTGCACTACCCAGAATGAAAAAGGACATTTTCAAACTTGCGTCAATGGAACGATAGAGAACCCATGGGCCCTCAGCGAGGGATCAGCCTAACAAATGTGTGGGCGCACCGTTCCAATGTACAATCTGTGTCAGGGTTCAGTTCGGGTAGCACCTTCCTTGTTCCTTTCTGCAGCCTCGGACGGGGAAACTACAACTCCCAGGAGGCTTGGGGCCAGAAGGAAGAGACGGCAACGTGTATTTAAAGTATGGACGCACGCACGCCGGCGTGCGTTAATCTTCATGGATTTGGAGAACGTTGAGACCGTTCGGCTGAACGAATCTTTTTCCTTTTTGGATTCTGCCTCTCTCGTAGGAACGAGAGAGGAATTTCGGATTTGTCGGGCGGCTTGTTGAGCGGCTTCCGCCATTCTGGAATCTTGACTCCAGTTTCCCTTGTGGTTCACGGCAATCAGACCATGGCTCTCCGGAGAATTTGTGACCCCGGTGTTCGTGCTCAGGGATGCCGGAGACTGTTAACGACAGGAACCTTCTACGTGCAACAACCAGGCTTGGGGTGTTGCTGTTTGGAAGGTCGAGTTCATCCTAACTTTCAGTTCTACAGGGCGGCTAACAGTAAGGCATTTTCTCTGCTCCAGTGTGTTTTCAACTTCCAGGTAGGAAGTATATTTTTGCATTATTCGTTATCTTAGATGCCGAGGAGGTTCTCTAGGTTTGACAATGCAAAGAGGAAGAAGGACAATGGAAATGTTATTCAAATTTTCATGTAACTTATAGGATTCCTTATTTCTGTTGCTATCATACTGTCCAACAGTGGATTGTTTACTTCTGGACAACATTATTCTTTTGTTGGGCACATCTCTAATGGAATTTTGGCAGTTCTTGGGAGACAAACAAACAATCTGCCATTTCATTAGTACTTTCCCTGGGGTGGAACCGGCCCATAATCTTTGTTTTTTTTCTTTTCTTTTTTGACAATGACTGGAAGAAGCTGGTATGTATGAATGCCGATAGATGCACAAAGTATGTATGCTTCCTGAGGAGTTGGACTTGTATTGATATTGTGCTTTATCTCTGTAGGTGTATGCATTTGAGAATTGTCGACTCATATCAGAGTCAGAGATTTACTCTGAGGAGATGTCAGATTAGTTAAAGGTATATTCAGCCTTAGTGAGACTACATGAGAGTAGCCATTATCGATAGACTTGATTAACCAACATTGTGTTCTCTCCCTACAGGTTTCCTCTTCCCAGCTGTTCCTATCCTAATTCCCTTCCCTCACTTGATCGCCCTATACACTGTTACTTTTATCAGAGTTGGGGATGTCAAGAGGTGGACATCTTTGTGCATCATCTGGATTCTGAGGAGCTTTCAACATTGGTTCATGAGAACCGGACAGAATTACGCACCCAAGAAATTATAGCTCCTCCTGATCTGGGTGACCCATTGAGATGGCTTCCTTGGATGACGTGCTTCAGGCATTGTCATTAGTACAGCAAGAACTAGCCTCGTCCAAAGCTGAAACAGCAGCTCTTAGAGAGAAAGTCGAAAGACAAGTCAGAAATCCATTTGACGCCTCTGTTTCATCTTCACAGATACAGGTTAATGTGCTTCCACCTATACCACTAGCTAACCCAGAGAGATACTCAGGGGATCCCCATAAAATACAAATGTTTTTGACCCAGGTTATGCTTTACTTTTCTTGCAAACCCACTTCTTTTCCCAACCACCATCCTAGGGTGACTTTTGCTATTTCGTATTTGGCTGGTGATGCTGCTAATTGGGCGGTACCATTGGTGAAATACGACGACCAGATGCTCTCTGATTGGAACACATTTTGCAGTGAGTTTGAAAGAGTTTTCAACAGATGAGCTATTACGTTTAGTGCAGATAGAAAGTTGTTGGAGTTAAAACAAGGTAAACAGGACTTGATAGCTTACCTAACCACGTTCAACCGATTGATAGCTGAAACTGCTTGGCCTGAAGAAAAAAGAATGTCACTCTATTATCAGGGGCTTCAGGATGATATGAAGGATGTATTAGCTCAAATAGACCCTCAACCCACCACTTGTACTGACTTGATGAATCTAACCCTACGCTTGGATCATCGGTTGATGGTGAGAGGGGGTGAGCGAAAAAGAGGAGAGAGGTCTTAAGCCAGGTTTGATAGAGGAATGAGAAAACCATTAGCCAACAATGAACAGGGCACAGAACCAATGGAAGTGGAGGCCATTAGAGCACCTCTGTCAAGGGAAGAAAGGGAGACACGCCGGATACAGGGATTATGCATGGATTGTGGGAAAAAAGGACATTTCATGAGAGATTGTCCTTCAAAACCCAAATTTCAGGGCTCCTTCTCTTCAAACCAAAAAGTAGCGATCACTGTTGTGCACAAAGAAACCGTGGGTCCCACACCAAAGGTATCTTCACCACTAGCTGCTCACAGTGATTGTGAATGGAAGATTCCTTCTTTGTCTACTATAACCCATCTAAAAGATAAGGAATCACATATCGTGCTCTCCATGATCCTTAAAAGTGATCATAAATTACACCAGGTGTTGGTGATGATAGATTCTGGAGCCACTAGTAACTTCATTGATTGTGGTTTAGTTCAACATTTATGATTGCAGCGCATTCCCAGAGTGATTCCAGAAAAAATATTGGCAGTTAATGGCAAACCTCTAAAATCCGGTCCCATCACAGAACAAACAGAACGGGTTGGGTTAATTATGACAGGCAATAAGCAGGAACATGCTGAAAACATTTAGTTAAACATAATTGAAGCACCTCAATATGAGGTGATTTTGGGCATGCCTTGGTTATGTCAACATAACCCCTCTATAGATTGGAAAAAGAAAATGGTGATATTTCAGTCGGAGGAGTGTATAAAGCATTGTTTGCAGGAACATTCTTCCCACACATTAGCTGTTACACATATGTATCACATTGCCACCACAGCAGAGAAAGAAGTGGTGTTACCCTCAGTCTATGAACTATATGGCGAAGTCTTTAGCGAAGTACAGGCAGAAAACCTCCCTCCTCACAGAGAATATGATTGCCAGATAGATCTGGTTGCAGGGGCCACGATTCCTTCTTGTAGGGTCTATGCCTTGTTGGAGCCAGAAACCAAGCATCTAAGAGAGTACCTAGATCATTACTTAGACATAGGTTTCATAAGGCCTTCCCGCTCTCGAGCAGCTTCGCCTCTTTTCTTTATCTCTAAAGCTAAAGGTGATTTGCAGACTTGCATTGACTATCGCATGTTGAATAAGAACACCGTGCAAAACAGATACCCTCTTCCTCTCATCTCTGTGTTGTTGGATCAGGTGAGGGAGGCCACCATATACACCAAGCTTGACCTCAGAGAGGCCTATCAACTAGTATGGATGAGAGAGGGGGATGAGTGGAAGACGGCATTTAAAACACGTTATGGTCTATTTGAGTATACTGTGATGCCATTTGGGCTATGTAATGCCCCTGCGGCATTCCAGTATTTTTTGAATGATGTGCTCAAGGAATATGTGGACAAATTTGTGGTCGTTTTCATAGACAACATATTGATCTATTCCATTAATCAGGAGGTACATGCTAAACATGTTACCTTGATACTGCAAAGATTGCGGGAACATAGATTGTTCTGTAAATTGAGCAAGTGTGAGTTCCATGTGGATGAGGTTGAGTTCCTGGGAGTGATATTGAGTCCCTCCTGATTGAGCATGGCTGGAAGAAAAGTACAAGCAGTTCAGGAGTGACCGGTTCATAAGAATGTAAGAGACGTGCAATGCTTTTTGGGCTTTGCCAATTACTATCGCAGGTTCATCTCATACTTTTCACAAGTGGTATCTCCTATCGCAAGGCTGCTAAGAAAGGGAACACCCTTCATCTGGAACGGTGATGCTATGGAAGCCTTTAACTACTTGAAAACAGCACTTACCACTGCACCAGCACTTAAACATCTGCAAACAGAGATCCCCTTTATAGTGGAGGCCGATGCTTCGGATGTCGCAGTGGGGGCAGTTTTGTCACAAAGAGATAGACAAACTGGACAGTTGCATCCGGTGGCCTTTTTATCCAGGAAACTGAACGGGGCTGAGAGTAATTATACCATCGCGGAAAAATAACTATTGGCCATTACAAAACCCTTCCAAGAATTGAGACATTACCTGTGGGGGGCACATCATCCAGTCACTGTGTACACTGATCATAGAAATCTGCAGTATATGAAATCGGCTAGACAAGTATCACAAAGACAAATGAGATGGATGTTGTTCTTCGCGGAATATGACTTCATTGTAACATTCCATCCTGGTACAGAAAACAGAAAAGCAGACACTCTGTCACGACAAGAAACCAATGCAGGACCTAAGAAAGGACTCACAGAGGCGATCATTAGTCCAACAAAGGTACTTTGTGCAATAAGATTGGAACACTGCCTGGAAGAAGTAAAAGACATCGATCAATCCCACTTTGGGAAAGATGGGCAGATCTGGAGACCCATAGAGGGCTCAAACAAGGATTGCCTTTCTACAAGAATAGACTGTACTTACCTTCACAAGAACTCCAGTTAAAGGTGTTTAACTGGTGCCATGACTTTGTCCTTCTGGACATCCAGGCGTTTTAAAAACTAAACAATTACTACAGCATCAGTTCTGGTGGAATACGTTATCAACGGATGTGACACAATGGGTGGCCCATTGTGAGAACTGTGCCAGAGCTAAGGGAGACCAAGCAAAGGCAAAAGGAAAGTTGATGCCTATGCCTACTGCCTTGCAACCCTGGCAAACCATTAGTATGGATTTCGTTCTTGGACTGCCATTGGATCAAGGATACACAGCCATTCTGGTGGTAGTGGATAGTATTACCAAGATGGGACATTACATACCTTGTAAGAATCTGCCCACAGCTGGGCAGACTGCTCAGTTATTGTTGTCTCAGGTCGTTCGATTACATGGACTCCCAAAGGTCATAGTGTCCGACAGGGAACCACAGTTCATAGCCCGCTTTTGGAGGATGTGGTGTAAGGCTCTTCAAGTAGACGTAGCCTTGTCTAACAGCTTCCATCCACAAACCGATGGACAAACTGAACGGTTAAATCAAACAGTACTTACGTTGCTATTCCAAGGAAGCCACGGAATCATGGGTATCGTTGTTGTGGTTGGCAGAACTGGCGTATAACAATGCTTGGCATAGTTCTATCAAAGAGTCTTAGTTTATGGCCAACTACGGATACCATGCCAAGGTATTACCGCTGTCCATCCCTAGGGATGTGGCCAATCAACAAACAGTCATGGGGCATATCAAGAGTCTACATGCGATGCATGAAAAGATACAGAAACATCTGAATCATGCCAAACAAATGTACAATAAATGGGAAGATCAGCACCGCAGAGATGGGCCATGTTATCAACCCGGAGATCGCGTATGGCTCTCCAATAAGAACATTAGTTTTAGGGTTTGCAGTATATTTCATCCCAAATTCATCGGTCCCTATACAGTGATTAGGAGAATCAACCCAGTAGCTTATAAACTGAAATTACTAGCTAATTTACGAATCTACCCGCTGTTTCATTGTAACCTGTTAAAACTGGCTGTTGGGGCCAGAGGTCGAACCACCCCCCCCGTTGTGCGGGATGGGCACCTGGAATACGAAGTATGTTGAGTACTGGACTCCAAGTACAGGAGGAGCACGTTATGGTATCTCATCTCATGGAAGGGTTACCCCTCCGAGGACGAATCATGGGAACCGTGTACCTATGTCCATGCTCCAGCTGCGGTCCATTCTTTTCATTTAAGGAATCCATGCAAACCTGGATCTAGGAGGCGCATTGGAGGAGGGCGTACTGTCAGGGTTCAGGTCTGGTAGCGCCTTCCTTGTTCCTTTCTGCAGTCTCGGACGGGGAAACAACAACTCTCAGGAGGCTTGGGGCCAGAAGGAGGAGACGGTACCGTGTATTTAAAGTATGGACGCATGCAGCCGGTGTGAATAATTCTTCATGGATTTTGAGAACATTGAGACCGATCGGCTGACTGAGTCTTTTCCCTTTTTGTATTCTGCCTCTCTCGTAGGAACGAGAGAGGAGTTTTTGATTTGTCGGGCGGCTCGTTGAGCGGTTTCCGCCGTTCTGGAATCTTGACTCCAGTTTCCCTCGTCGATGATGGCACTCAGACCATGGCTCTCTGGAGATTTCGTGACCCCGGTGATCCAGTGGCGTACTAGCAACAGATACTCCACTACCATATACTCACCTGGGCCCATACAACTCGCTTCTACTAAACACCAAGTAGACCGCTGGAACTTTTAGTTTTTAATGATTCTCATACCTTAAGATCTAGTTATTTCTTCTCCAACTAAAGCTTTCACTGATCAAATAGTTCTTTCCTCTGGTCAATGGACCATTAGGTGGAACTAGTTGATGGTGATAATTAACATAACTTTACTAAACATTTCTCGATTAAAATGAAATAATCACAGACTTGTGAAGATTTAAAAATCTTTATCTAAATTAGTTGTTTGTGAATCATCTCAAACGTTTCAGTACAAACACCCTCATTCGCAAGAGTGCCAATTCAATCAAAAATTCAATAGATATAATAATTCAGATCCACACAACAACTATGCTCAGAAAGAAGAGGATAGAGAGAAAAGAGCATCTATCAATACAATGAGTTTTATATTTGCCAAGAATGGTGTGAAACCAAACCCTCTGGCCAAAGGGCTGGTAAGGGTCCCCTGGGATAGATCAGGAGACAAAAGACTTCAGGACAGGAATCAGGACAGGATACTTCACCTCTCTAAATACCGACGACTGCGTCGCACCCCTCTCTGACACTCTCTTCCTCCTCGTGGTTCTTCTGCGATCTTCTTTCTAACCCAATTAAATTAAGTAGAGGGTTCTGCATTCGATTTTCTTCATCAGCATCTCACTGCATCAGCACCACCCCAACATCGACAGCATCCCAAGCTCTGCGATGCTTCCATCAAAAAGTCACTCCCAGCATCGCGCTCTCTCCCGTGTCAATGCTCAACTAACTAACTAAAACTACCTCAATTATACCTTTCTATGGTCAATGTACCACCCATTAATGTTTCAATTTTACAGGCAACTAACTCTGATTGGACATGCAAGGGGGGATGATCATCACACCATGCTTACATTTCACTTATTTCTTTAAACCATTGTTTCAAAACTCCTCCCCTCAAAATTTATTCCCCACTTCCTTTCTCATACATCTTCAAACTTTATTAATACAAATGTTGCGATCTCTTGAATAAAGTTCCTTCATATGAACTCTTCACCCTCATGTTCCCAGGGCACATCTTCGCTGGCCTTGGACGCGTGACAAATCCTTAGTCATCTTTCGTACTTTCTCGCCAGGGCGCATGCGTTGCGCAACGTCAGTCTGCTCGACTCAGACAAATTTGACAGGCCCAAATACGCACTAATAATGAAGTCAAAAGGAAAAATGTTATTCTCAAAAATAAATGATTTCACTGTATACCACAAACCTCTACTCTAGCCCATTCCATTTTTTATTTCCCTTTCTGCATTTGCGTTAGTATAAAACTTATTTTCTAATTTCAGCAAGCAGGTGCCATGCATGTTAGTTTTCAAGCAGCCATTTTATGGTTCTTTACGCAGGCCCCAGAATTTTCCTCCAAGCGTTAGTACGTCATACTACGTAGATTCAGTAGCCGCATGTGCAGTAAAGATCCCGTGTTAGAAATGTATCTTAGTCCTTCGTTCATGTTATTGCAGTTAGTAACCAGATAGGCAAGCTTCATTTTCTCCCGCGTGTAAAGGAAATGCATATTATTAATCACAAAACACGTTGTTAATAATTCGTTAGTGAGTTAAACGAGAGGATTGCTTCCAAGCAAGTCTCATTTACGAGTCCTTGCTCCATCAATCCCCTCTCTGATGGCATATTAAGCCATCACAAATTTACCCATCAATCCCAGATACCAACTTTAACACTTCTCAGTTTTCTCTATTTCTCCTCTCAAATTTTCATCAATAATTTTGTTTCCTTCTAAGTCTTGCATCTTCTTATATAACCTGCCTTTCATTCCTTCCAAACGTATTTCATCATATTTTCTCTTTCGTGTCTGTCCCTTTCCTTTTCTTTCCAAGTGTACTTTTTCTTTCGTACCTTTTCTACAACATCTATATGTAATTATTATTAACATCACTACCGTTATTATCATGACTAATGGTATTATTATTTGGCCTAAGAAACCTTTCCCAAAGTTAGTAAACCATTTCCCTATTAATGTTATTCTTTTAGTTAGTCTTCCCCACACACTGTCAACCTCCAGTTGGGTCAAATCTTTATGCATTCCTGTAATGTTTTCAATATATCCTTTAATTTCTCTGCTCTTGTCCGGAATATAAGTGCAGCAGTGTTGAACTTTCAACATGCCACAGACTCCACCTTCTTTTGCTAACAATATATCAAGAGCAAGACAGTTCTGTAAAACCATAGATCTAATTGCAACCATTTCTGTGTTAATCATTAGAAATCCTCCTGCAGTGTCTGTAGAAAGACGATCAACTATGGTTGATAACTTACAAATTTTCTGTGAATTTAGAATGACTCCAACTGAGGGTATCAGTGCACTAAAAATGTCTCCTACAATTTCAGAAAAACTAGCTCTTCTTCTATGTGTTAGTCCATTAGAATTTCCATTGGTTCCACTGATTTTATCTACATGATAAATTTTTGGAAAAACTATTCCAAAATAACAGCTTCCGTACCATCTTGCAGGTAACCTATAATAGGCATTGCTCCCACAAACATAATACACTCCTGGAAACACAGGATCAGTTCCCCCTTTTAGTCCCCATCCTCCTAATATTAGGAAGTTATGTTCACACTCACTGGAACCAATGTCATTATTGTTATAATCTGTCTTTAATCTATGGAGGCAGAATTTTCACCCTTTTCACAAAGTCCAGTGACATCGCAGCATGAGCCTTGCCACTTGCATAGATTCCCTCCTTTCCAACCCATGGAGATACATGGGTTTTCTGTGTAGTTGCCTTCCTCATTAAATCCTGTCTCTTTTCTTCTACTAAATTCAAAAAATCTTTTTCTTCTTTTCTTAATGTACATGTTAGTTTATCTTTATGTGCCTGAACTAAATCTATTGAACTCATCATTATGAAAAATTCACCCATAAACTGTGCATTTTAACTAATAGCTACTGGATTCATATTCTTTCTAATAGGTAATTCAGAAAATACTACATCTATATCTGAATAAAAATATTGAAGTTTCCCTGTAGCATAAAATAAACTTGACAAAATACTACATGACACACCATAAGTTAAAGGTATATGGTGATACGTCATTCCTTCTGATACTGATGAGGGTAACTTCATACTCACGTAGCAGTTATTAATCTCCATAGTACTAACATATTGAAATAACAACTTAATAAACACATTAAAGGACGTATTATAGTCTGATTCATTATGATAGTTTGCTTCATCTTCAACCCCTATTTCTATTTCAGTTTCTCTTATTCTATCCACCTTAACATTAGTATCTGTGTTATTCTTGTCACTTGTTTTCATTATTAAAGGTACTCCTACTGTTAGGAATAGCCATCCTAATGCTGCTAATAACATACTACAAAAACAAAATCTAAAACACTTTCTTTTAGTCCACACTTTGGTTTCCCAATAACTTCAGTTTCTGCCATTTTACTCCTGAGAAAATTTATTTTCTCTTATCTTTTCTTTTTCAGTCTTAGCCTTCCTTTTTGTTCTTAAGGAGGTTTCAATTGGCTTTCATCAATTTGTGCAATATGGACCTCTTCTGTCTCATCAGACAGACCCAGGGACTCAAATTCCTCGAGTATAATGTATGTCCACTCAGGAGCCTTGTATCTCCTGTTTAAATTTCTCAATCTTGGACTTCTTCGAGTTATTTTTGCTAAGGTTTGTTTAGGTCTTGTTTGACTTGTGACTTCGTTCACTTGTTCTGGTCTCTTTTCAGATTTTCTCAAATGATATTTTAGTTTCTTTACTCCAGTTGGCCAATTGTCTCCTCTCCTGACTCTTTTGATTTGTCCTGCATTTTCACCTTCCTTGT
This sequence comes from Calotriton arnoldi, assembly GCA_963921515.1. Lineage (NCBI taxonomy): Eukaryota > Metazoa > Chordata > Amphibia > Caudata > Salamandridae > Calotriton > Calotriton arnoldi. Next base: position 180,638 of record CAWUFW010006679.1, on the reverse strand, counting down.
CTCTTTGTAAAATTATTTTTATTTCATTTATTTTAGGCACAACCTGTTCTGTTTCTCTGTTTTCTGTGTTTGTACCTTCTTTTGCTTCCTCCTGCTCAGGTTCTACCGTATTTTGTTCTACTTCTTCCTGAACTTGTTCTTCTAATTCTATCTGACCCTGTTCAGGTCTTACTTCAAACCTTTCTTCTACTGCCTGAACTTGTTCTTCTAACTCTATCTGGTCCTGTTCAGGTCTTAATTCAAACTTTTCTTCTTCCGCCTGAACGTGTTCTTCTATTTTTCCCTCCTCAGGTTTGTTTGTGTCTCTTTCTATTTTCACTTGAGTGTGTTCTTCTTCCTGTGTCTTTTCCTGACTACTTTCCTGTCTTTTCAGTTCTGTTCTTCTTCTGGTTTCAATAGCATCATCAATTATTTCAATCACTGGGATCCATTCTTCCTGACTTATCTCGGGCTGTTCGTCATATGGTTGTCTTTCAGAATCTATCACTCTAGATTCTTCAATTTCACAGTTTACAACTCCTGACGCTTCAGCCTGCTCAGTCAGTGGTGGCTCTTGTTGATCTGATGGGCTCGGAACTCTTCTGGTATGGCTTGCATGAATCCAATTGGGCAGACCTGCACACTTCACTGCTGTGGTAGTGACTAGTATGACTTGCCGTGGCCCGTCCCACCTTGGTGCTAGACACGATTTCCTTGCGTGTTTCTTCACTAGCACCCAATCGCCAGGATTCAAATCATGCGCTTGGTCTGGCTGTCTTTCAACTGCGTCTTCTCCAACCTGGTGAGAGATAGAACGCATCATTTCAGCCAATCCTTTGCAATAGTCCAATACCAGATCATCAGTTATACTCAGTTTATTTCCAGGAATAAATGCCTGTCTCATGGCTCTTCCCATGAGAACCTCATGTGGGCTCATTCCTGTTTTTCTGTCTGGAATGCTTCTGAGACCCATCAATACAAGAGGTAATGCATCTGGCCATTTCAGCTTTGTGGATGCACACACCTTTCCCAATCTTGACTTGATTGTGCCATTCATTTGCTCAACACCTCCAGAAGCCTCTGGACGATAAGCACAGTGCAATTTTTGTTCAATGTTAAACGCAGCACAGATTAATCGAATTATTTCATTATTAAAATGAGGGCCTCTATCTGATTCCAGAGTGACCGGAAAACCAAATCGCGGCACTAACTCCCTCAACAACAATTTTGCAACTGTGAAAATGAAATGAAAATGAAAAAAAACATTTATATAGCGCAATAGCTACCCTGAGGCATCCCAGCGCTGTGGACGAAACGCAGACAGAAGGAGGACTCAGTGGTTATTGAAAAGAAAAGTTTTTAGGTGTTTGCGGAAGGACAGGAGATTGGGTTCCGTCCGCATACGGAGGGGGAGTGTGTTCCAGATCTTGGCGGAGTTATAGGAAAAGGATCGTCCGCCGCATCTGCTCTCTTTATAGTGGGCAGTAGGGCAAGGGAGGAGAAGGTTGATCGGAAATGCCTGTTTGGTTGGTAGGGTGTTATCAAGGACTGACTGATTGACGAGCCTGTCTTCCTAAAAGCCTTGTGCGCAATGCACATGGCTTTGAATTGGATTCTCTCCCTGACCGGTAACCAGTGGAGACTCCTTAGTGCAGGGGCTGCGGACTGTCAGGAAGGGGTCTGGAGGCGAGTGCAGGCTGCACAGTTTTGGATTACTTGCAGCTTGCCAATGGTGGATTGCAGGGCCCCCAAGTACAGAGCGTTCCCATAATCCAGGCGAGAGAGGATGAGACCTTGTACCATGATTTTTCGTGCTTGAAATGGGAGAAGGGGAAGTATCTTGCGAAGCATCCTCAGGAGGCCAAAGCAGGTGGCCGAGAGTTTCGCCGCCTGGTGGTTAAAACTGAGGGAGCGATCCAGCCAGATGCCCAGGCTTTTGATTTGGTCTGAGGGTACTGGAGCAGGGCCAAGACATTTTGGCCAGAATTGCTCCGTCTTGAGAGAGGGGGAGTTCCCGAGAAGCATAATCTCCGTTTTGTCCCTGTTAAGCTTCAGGCACGAGTTTTCCATCCACTTAGCCACCTCAATGAGACAACTCTCAAGATTATTTGCAAATTTTTCGGGGTCATTTAGTGCCACCACCAGCTGAGTTTCGTCAGCGTAGGTAATGATTTTGATGTTAAATGGGGAGACAATCTCTGCCAGGGAGCTCATGTAAATGTTAAATAATGTGGGGCTCAGGGAGGAGCCCTGAGGCACACCACAGCTTACAGGCATTTGTTCGGAGACCACATCGCCTTCAAAGACCTGGAAGGACCGGTCACTTAAGAAGGAATGTAGCCAGGCAATAGCATTGCCTGATACACCCATGTTTTTTAGTCTCAAAATCAGCGTGTTGTGATTTACAGTGTCGAATGCGGCACTGAGATCAAGGAGGATGATGGCCGCAGAGCCTCCCTGATCCAGGATCCTCCTTGCCTCCTCCGTTACGGCAAGGAGGGCTGTTTCGGTCCCGTGTTGGGGACGGAAGCCAGTCTGAGAGGGATGCAGTAGGTTATTAGATTCTAAAAACTCTCCCAGCACTGAGTTAATGTGCTTTTCCAGTATCTTGCTCATCTACGGGAGTAGGGAAATTGGGCGATAGTTGCTCAGGTTATTCTCGTCTAGGTTTGGTTTTTTTAAGAGGGCCTTTACCATTTCACATTTCCAAGCCAGAGGAACCACTCCGGCGGAAATGGAGGCGTTCAGTAGGTCGAGGACCGTAGGTAAGATGTTTGCTGTGACTTGTAACAAGGTGCGGGGAGGAGCTGGGTCTAGGGGGGAACCTGATTTTACCCAGTGCATGATGGATTCTAGGGATGTGGAATCTAAGGGAGGAAATGATTTCAATGTGGCTTGAGTTCCACAGACTGACCAGTTAGTGGTATCAGGGTGGATAGGGGTAAAGATAGAGTAAATGTTTTGTACTTTCTGATGGAAAAATTCCACCAGATTGGTGCACCGGGATAAGGCATCATCTGAGGTAGGTTGCTTCTGGGGCAGTTTTGAGAGAGTTTTAGCGATCCGATAGATCTCCTTAGGGAGTTGGAGGCTGCCTTAATTTTTCTTCATAAAAGGCAGCTTGGGCGAGTTTGATTTCTAATTTATAGGTTTTTATTGCTTCCCTGTATTTGGTTTTGCTCGGGACTGCATAGGTTTGTCTCCATTTCCTCTCAAGCTTTTTACAGTGTTGCTTGAGCTCCCGTAATTTCGGGGAGTACCAGGGGGACATTTTTGCTCTACCTTTATGATGGATGTGCCTTATGGGAAGGATAATGTCGAGGGAGCTTTGGATCCAGTAATTAAAGTTCTCATTGGTTAGGGTAGGGTTAGGTTCTTTGTTAGGTTGGTGTTTTCAAGGGCTGAGATCCAGCGTTGCCTGGGAAGCTTGGACCAATTACGTTCCCGTCGGGAAGATGAAATGGAGGGAAGGGGGTATTTCGGGATTTCCCAAGTTATGGGAATCAAAAAGTGATCGGACCAAGGAAGCGGAGATGGCTTACCAGATGTGAGTTCAAGGCAGTTGCTAAAGACGGGGTCAAGTATATGGCCTTTGATATGGGTGGGGGTGGATACTAATGGCTTTAGCTGAAGTGCGGAGAGGCTCAGATTAAGTTCAATTGTGGTGTGATCGGAGGTATTGTCCAAATGAATATTAAGATCTCCCAATATTGTGAAGTTGGAGGATGAACAAGCTAAATTAGCAGTAGTTGTCGGAAGAGTGTTAAGGAATTGTCCTAGGGGGCCAGGTGGGCGGTAAATTAATAACCCAGAGAAAGTGACAGTGGGGGAGAAATCTATGGAGAAGAGTAGACTCTCGCAGTCTGAGACCTGAGCTGGGGATATGCGACACTTAAGGTGGTCTTTGACGATGATGCTAAGCCCCCCCTCTACCTTATTTGCGGTATTTTCGTTGTATAAGGTAGCCGCCAGGGAAATTTTGTGCGAGGACCGGCTCAGACTCATTGCTAAGCCACGTTTCTGTGAGGAAGAGAACATCCGGTTTGAGTTCTTCCAGTAGTAGTGCAATTTCAATGGCATGTTTAGGGAACGATCGGCAGTTTAGCAAGAACATTTTTATGTTGGCAGGCTTTATAAGGGAATTCTGTGTTTTGACAACCGGCCGGAGGTTAAACCCGCAATGGGGGCAGTCAGTGTATTCATCTGCTACATTCCACAAATGGCAACACTTGTCGGATGTCGGTCCTCTTAGATTACGTAGGGTAAGTGGGCTATAGGATCTGGTGTGGGACGTGGGACGGACAGGGGCTCTGGCCCCTAGCCCCGGCTGGCCGCGGACGGGTGCAGACGGGCTTGCCTTTGGCGCGCCTTCGGGGCGCCGGCGGCGTGCCCGCTGCGCGCATCCGTTGCGTGAGGTTTGTGTCATGTGGGCTAAGTAGCCACGAGGCTCCGCCCCCTCCGGTCTCCTGCCCGGAAGGGAATGGGTAACGTTGCCGGATACTCCCTCCACACAATCGGGACTTCCCGTGGTGGACCGGGGAGCAGTGCGGTTCAAGAGGACAGGTAAATGAAATAAAAATGCGGCGCAGATAAAACAGAATTAGTGAAATTTGATCTTTTTTAAAAGCAGATATAGCAGCGAGTGGTTAAAAGTTCAATAGCAATCAAGTCAGACCAATTTAGCAGCGAGTCAAGTCAGTTTGTTAAAATATTTAGCAGCACTGTTGCCTGCCTTCCGCCTGCGCATGTCCGCTGCGCGAGGCTTGTGTCATGTGGGCTAAGTAGCCACGAGGCTCCGCCCCCTCCGGTCTCCTGCCCGGAAGGGAATGGGTAACGTTGCCGGATACTCCCTCCACATAATCGGGACTTCCCGTGGTGGACCGGGGAGCAGTGCGGTTCAAGAGGACAGGTAAATGAAATAAAAATGCGGCGCAGATAAAACAGAATTAGTGAAATTTTATCTTTTTTTAAAAGCAGATATAGCAGCGAGTGGTTAAAAGTTCAATAGCAATCAAGTCAGACCAATTTAGCAGCGAGTCAAGTCAGTTTGTTAAAATAATTAGCAGCGCTGTTGCCTGCCTTCAGCCTGCGCGCGTCCGCTGTAAGACTGTCATTTCTTCTAGTAGGATAGGCTTCCACCCATCTGGAGAAAAGGCATACTATGACAAGTACGTATTTCAGTCCATTGCATGGGGGTAATTCAATCAAATCTAACTGTAATCTGGTGAAGGGTCCTTCTGCCTTTCCGATCTTTCCCCAGCTTACCACTGTCTTTCTACCTGGGTTCTGCTGTTGACAGGTTAAGCATCTTTGGCAAAGGCTCTCTGCGACTACCCTGAACTTTGGATTATACCAACTCTGTCTGAATAGCCTGATCATTGAATCTCTCCCTATGTGTGTTGCTCCATGATATACTCTCGCCATTTTTGAAAGCAAACAATCTGGCATGACTGGTCTTCCATCTAAATACACCCATACCTCATCATGTGGTCTCTTTGTACAGGCTGCCTTATCCAGATTTCTTTTTCCTTTTCCTCAACTTCTTCCTACAATTGCCTAATCTCATCCCATGTTTCTGGTACTGAGAAGCACACAAGTTGGCATCTGGTTTCACCCGTTTCAATTTTTCTGTTTATGGCTACTGCATTTTTAGCACAGTATTTGGCCACTTGGTCAGCATAATTATTGCCAGCAGTCACATAGTCATTTCCTGACTGATGTGCAGGGCATTTTACAACTGCTATCTCTTTTGGCAATTGTAATGCTTCCAACAAATCTTTTACATTTTTGCTGTTTCTGATAGAAGATCCTGAAGAAGTCAGAAATCCCCTTTGCATCCAAAGCTGGCCAAAGTCATGTACAATCCCGAACCCATATTGGCTGTCCGTAAATATGGTTACTCTCCAATTTTTCCCCTTTTTGCATGCCATTTTTAAGGCAACCAATTCAGCTACTTGTGCAGACTTGACCCCAGATAAACAGGATGCTTCAATTACCCCAGATATTTTACAAACAGCATATGCAGCACTTAGTCCTCCTTCTTGTGTCCTAAGGCAGGAACCGTCTACAAATAACTCATGGTCAGCCTCTTTCAAAGGTGACTCTTTTAGGTCCGGGCGGGGCTTTGTGCATAACTCAGTCACGTCCAAACAATCATGATCACTTTCATCTTTCACTTCTTCATCGCAGGGGTCTGGTAATAGGGTGGCTGGGTTCAGGATTGTGCACCTTATCACAGTCACGTTCTCAGCTCCCAAAATCACTCTTTCATACTTTGTCAAACGGCTAAGGGTGAGGTGCTGTGTTCTTGTTCTTGTCAAAAGAATCTCAACCAAGTGTGGAACAAAAACTTTTACCGGATGTCCCATCACTATCGACTCACTTTGCTCCAGACTCATACAAGTAGCAGCTACTGCCTTTAAGCAGCCAGGCAATGCTGAAGCCACTGGGTCCAATGTGGCTGAAAAATATGCCACTGGACGTCGACTCAATCCATGTCTCTGTGTTAAGACTGAAAGTGCACAATTTTCTCTTTCACAACAGAACAAAGCAAAGTCTTTTGAATAATCAGGCATGCCCAAAGCAGGAGCCTCACACAAACAATTTCTTAGTCTCACAAATGCCTCTAAGCAGTCATCATTCCAATCAAGTCCGGATCATCTTTATCAATGGTTTCGCTAACATAGAAAAACCATTAATCCATTGCCTACAGTATCCAACCACTCCCAGAAACATTCTCATTTCTCTCTGAGTCTGTGGCAATTGCAGTTCTTTGATTATTTTTATTCTTTCCGGTGTCACTTTTCTAACTCCTCTTTCTATCGTATGCCCTAAATATCTAACTTCTTGTTGACAGAACTGTAACTTTTCTGGAGACACCTTGTGTCCTCCTTCAGCCAAATGGTTCAGTAATGCAATTGTATCTGTGACACAATCTTCTTGTGTTTTTGATGCCACCAATAGGTCATCAATGTACTGAACCAGAACAGAATTTCCAGGCATGATCAACGATTCAAGCCACTTTTTCAAAATCTGATTAAAGATTGAAGGACTCTCTGTGTACCCTTGAGGAACACGACACCACGCGTAAATACGATCTTCAAACTTAAACGTAAAAAGATACTGGCTGTCTGGGTGCAAAGGAATAGAAAAGAACGCTTGGCATAAATCAATTACTGTGAACCATCCTGCATTCCAGGGTATCTGATAAAGGATCACTGCTGGATTTGGCACAATTGGACAACAGGGAATTACAATGTTATTTATTTTCCGTAGGTCTTGCACTATTCTATACTTTCCGCTAGGCTTTTTCAGTCCCATTATTGGCGAATTACAGGGACTACCCATCACTTCTTTCAGAATGCCTTGTTTAACCATCCGTTCAATTTCTGGGATAATTCCTGCTTTTACTTCTGAACTCATTTTGTACTGTTGGGTATTTGGATACACTGCACCTTCTTTCACTGTCACTTTAACTGGGTCTATATTTGTCATTAGCCCAATGTATTTTCCTGTAAAATCCCACACTTCTGGATTGACTGTCGTTCTTAATTCTTCTGGCAATTCATTCTCGGTTATTAATGAAAACATTTAATCTACTTCTGTTCCCTGATTGGCCAGCATCATCTTATAAACAACGTCCTCATCAGGGGTTTGGAAAGCAACACCATCCGGTGTACAATAGATCGTGCAATTCATCTTGCACAAAAGATCTCTTCCCAACAGATTTACTGGACTGGAATCGCAAACTACAAATCGATGCATTTCTTTGAAGTTCCCAATGTGCACCTCCATTGGTTTTGTGATTGGGGTTCTAATCTGTTGGTTAGATACGCCTACAACTGGGATTGATTCTCCCGAGAGGGGTAGGTTTGGGATGTCTGCTGTTCTCACAGTAGACCTGGTAGCACCAGTATCAAATAGGAAAGTAATGTCTTTACCTTCTACTCTCCCATCAACAAATGGACCTGACTGATCTACTGGCAAGGATGCGCCAAGCACGCACTCCTCTACCTCCCCCCTCAGGCACCGTCATTGTGCGGCATCTGAATGTTTTTCATCATTCTGTAAAAATATTGTGCAATTGTTCTATTATTCTTATCACTTTCTCCTTGAAATCCGGTGTTCGCACTGAAACTTTGATGGTTCACAACATTTGGCATAGGAGCTGGTGGCACCTGATATTGTGGAGTAACTACCTGCTGCTGCTGATTCATAAGTACTTCATTCTGCATCTGTTGGATTAAATTTTGATTTGGCCCATTAATATTCTTATTATTCTGAGTACTCTTACACTTGTTCTTCCAATCTCCAAGCTTTCCGCACGCATGAATAGGAAACTTCTTTTTCGCTTCTTCTCTGTCCATTCGTCCCTTATATTTATTACCATTCGCTCCTTGATTATTCTGACTCTGTTCTTTCACTTGATTATTATTTTGATCATTTGCTTTCTCTTCTTTCTGCTCTGCCAATTTAACTTGTGCCCACATCATTTTCTCTTTTAACTTCCTACGCCTGGCCTCAATGTCATCTCCGCAATATTTCGCGTACTTTAGAATCTCATCCACTGTCTTGCTTTGCCAACACAACATGTGCTGCTGTATCATCTGACTGATTTCTGGTTTCAAGCCATATACAAACCAATACACAAAATGTCCCATATCTTTGTCACCGATATTCTCAAGACCACTATACTTCTTAAACACCTGCAATAACCGTTCATAATACGCATGTACAGATTCATTTGGTTCCTGTGTTGTTCTATCTATTTTTACCCAATCTGTTTCTTTAGGAGGGATTTTCCCTTTCAAATACGTAATCACTTGGTGATACTTTTTCATCACCTCCTCCGAAGGTGCTCCTGTTTTTGCATCTCTAGGATACTCCTCATTAGGCCAATCAATTGTGATCTTACATTCTGTCCATAAATCAGCAGGTACCACTATATCAAATAGACCATCCAAGTCTTTCAATAACACCTTTGAAACCTTCACAAACCTTTCTACCTGTTTGTACCACTCATCTGGTTTTTCTTTCAGTTTTGGAAAATCATTTGTAAATTATAAAATATCTTGTCTACTCCAAGGAACATGAACATATCCACCTCCAGGAACCGCTCCTCTCTCATCAGACACAATTTTTCCACTCTACCTGAATCTCTTACTGGAAATGCAGCTGCTGCTTCTCTCGCTTGTACTTCCTCTTTCTTTCTTATCCATCTAATTCTCCATTTATCAATGTCTCCCCATTTTCGCAAAATGTTCATTCATTCCTTTATCTGTAGTCTCTTTCCAGAAGCATTTACACTTTCTAAATCTTTATCAGTAAAATCCACTCGATAGGGTTTCTGTAACAACTTTGATTTCCCTATGTCTATTCCAATCTCTGAAGAAACTTCAGTCAGTCTCTCATGAAATACTCTGCATCTCCTAGTTATACTCTTACATAGAAACAATAATTCTTCATCATTGTAACCGTTTAATCTTTCTGTACCCACACACCCTGTCATCATCTCTTCCAATTCCACTTTCAACCTGCTGATATCTAAAATCTTTGGTGTTGGGTCCTGATTATCTCTTTCCTGAGCCCACCTTTCTATTTCTTCAGAGGTGACTACTGCTGCGCCTGCAGTTCCAGCCGGAACCAAAGGTCTTCTTTCTCTCAAATTCATAGGCGTAACTCTCTTTGAAGTTTCCGTCAAAGGTTCCACAATAGGGAGATCCATTAATGAAATAACTGACTCACTTTCGCTAACCTGATCATCTGTGATTACTATCTCTTTTCTAGGACTATTTAATGGAACTCTCACAAGTTGTGGTTTCTGGCAAATCTTATTATCTCCATACAATGGGTTTACCGGACCAATGGTTACTGGTACTGTCAAAGCTTCAGTATTTAAATTCAATTGACTTATCTTCTGAACTAGTTCTTCTCTAGTTTTATTCAAAGCTGCTCTTTCATTAGCTTGCAACACTCTGTTATATGACGTTTCATGTAAAATTTGTAGGGTTAATGGCATTCCTATTACTGGTGCACTTGGAGTAACCTTACTAGCTGCTTCTTGATACTGTGGTGGATTTTTAATTAAAATATCTTCTAACAATTCGTCATCTGATTCACCATATCCTGTCGAATTGATATGTTTCGTTTTCTCCTTACGCTTTCCTCCAGATTGTTCCTCAGCCATAAATACTGGATATAACCCTTCTGATACCATAGCTCTCCTCCACTGTTTCATCTGCCCTTCTCGTGACTCATGCAAATGTCTGGGAAAGAATCCTCTATATCTTCCACCTCTGCATTTCTCTCTTTCATATGACTCAGTCTCCCATTCTTCCAAAGCCTCATATTGAGTTAACCTAGGTCTAGGTTCCAAATCATTCATTTTCAATCGCAAATTCTGAAGAATCCTCCCATTAAACGTACCATCCTTAGGAAACGCTAACACACCATCATCCTTCGTGTATTCTACCCAGTTTTCCAACCACACGCAAGTATGATATCCCCTTTCCATCACCATAAAAGATGCTGGTGTCTTCGGTGGTGCAATAGGAATTCCCTCTCTAGTCAACACAGGCTTATCCTTTACAAAGAAATTCTTTATTTTCTTAAAAATTGACATCTTTCTTTTCTCTCCATACATTCTTGAAGGAATTCGTGTAGGAAATTGTATTCCGCAAACTCTTGAAATCTTCTACTTGTACGTCTTGCACTTACAGTCAAATCAAAATCCTGCATACAATCTTTTCTTCACCAATCCTAGCGCAGCTTCTAACTAGGTATCCAATCAAATCAGGCTCACACTCGTACTCTGACCAATGCCAGCGCGGCCTTTTCCTGACGTCAGTTCTGCTCCTTACTACTGACCCCTCCTTTACAAGGCTGCTCTTGTCACACGCCCGCTGTTTCTACCAATCCCAGCGCGGCTCTCTGTGACGTCAGTACCACTCCGGCGGCTTCTTACCCCTCCTTTACAAGCTCCTCCTGTCACACACCCGCTGCTTCTACCAATCCCAGCGCGGCTCTCTGTGACGTCAGTACCACTCCGGCAACTGACCCTCCCTTTACAAGGTAATGTGAAACTTTATTTCTCGAAATTCTCTTTAAACTTCTTTGTTAATAACGACGTAAAAACATTTGCTACTCTGTCTGTTCCACTAAATCAAAAGGATAGTTTATTTATTTTCACTGTGAGTAAAACCTTCTGCTTACTCTTCATATAAGCTCCAGAGAACCTGTTACTCCTCCGGTATCACCCATTTGGGAAATTAGAGGTCAAAGTTTCACCAGCGAACTCCTTTCGCTATCAATCTAGTTTAGAAGAACATGCTACTCCTTCAGGGTTACCCTTTCTAGGTGATAAAACGCCTAAAGTTTCACTAGCGAACTCTTTGCTATCAATCACTCTCACTTTTATACAGAAGGTAGTCCCTACTTTAACACTGCCAGCCCTACCAAGCTTCTCAGTGTTATTCCAACAGACGAGTAACCTCACTGCAGTGTGGTTTCTATCGCCACCCGCTATTCATTTCCCCGGGAATTTTCCAAACGACATAAAACAAGACGCTAACTCTTTTTGCTAAACATAAACCAAATAATTAATAATCTATACTTATCACCAAACTAGTCACTAATAACCATAGCTCTGCTACCAGAAAACGGATCCAGCGGCGTACTAGCAACAGATACTCCACTACCATATACTCACCTGGGCCCATACAACTCGCTTCTACTAAACACCAAGTAGACCGCTGGAACTTTTAGTTTTTAATGATTCTCATACCTTAAGATCTAGTTATTTCTTCTCCAACTAAACCTTTCACTGATCAAATAGTTCTTTCCTCTGGTCAATGGACCATTAGGTGGAACTAGTTGATGTTGATAATTAACATAACTTTATTAAACATTTCTCGATTAAAATTAAATAATCACAGACTCGAGAAGTTTTAAAATTTTTATCTAAATTAGTTGTTTGTGAACCATCTCAAACGTTTCAGTACAAACACCCTCATTCGCAAGAGTGCCAATTCAATCAAAAATTCAATAGATATAATAATTCAGATCCATACAACAACTATGCTCAGAAAGAAGTGTCTTGTGGATTGTTGCCTGCCTTGTTATGTTGGCCTAGGCCTGGCTGCCATGCTGCTTTTCTTTGCGCACGTTACACTGAGCCGGGCCCCCTCGCCCTTTGCTCGTGCCAAGTTCTTTTGCACTGTCTGCATTTTCTGTTGTTCACCTTTTTGGGCTCGGTCTGCACAAACATGTACAAGGTCACATAACAATGTATTTTGGTTCTTCCTGATATGGCCAGTCCCGCGCACCCAGACATAACATTGGGTGCAATTGCCATGAAGAATTTTGTGTGCTTTTAATACTGCGGTTTCCTAGCGCTAAACACACTTGGAGAAATCCCTTTCAGTGAGAAGAGCTATGATGTCCTGCTGATGTAATTCTGCATCTAGAGACTGAGGTATGGGGGTTCGCTAGTCAAAGCCCAGAGGTCTTCTATTATTATAATAAACTATCTTACTGCAAGGGGAGGGTGGTAATGTTATTTATACGTTTATCCACTGAGCTCTGAGATGCTTTCCCCGTTTGTATTCTATGGAATTGTAACCATGCTGCTTATATTAGTCATATGCATTATGCTATTAGTACTGACACGTGTACTGTACATTAGAGCACGTAAGTTGGAATAAACATTTTAACCTATCCAGTGTCTCTTCCTACGCACCTTGTGGACAAGTACGAGTGAGTGACGAAAGAGTGTTCTTGTTTCTGCGAGTCCTGAGATAAAGATACCGTGTTCTGGGTTGTCCAAACATTAGTACTTGGGTGCTAATGGGATGCTAAGCTAGTTGGGTTGGGGTTTTTGGGTGCTACGGTATATGGTGGCAAACCACTGTATTCCGGGGTCCCATTTTCCTGTGCATAGCTCTGTGTATGTGCAGAAACCTTATGACATGGCGCGACCACCGTGGGGCGGCTTATCTGCGAGACGCTTGAGTAGTACTTGTGCTTGTCCACAAACCCCTCGCGTACGCTTCCGGAGGCGTAAGTGATGGTGATACCTCCTATATTGAACGTTTTATAGGTTCTTTCAAGCTTGAAGTAATTAAAAAAGGTTATATAAAAAACCCATTTTGTGCTCCCTGTTAGGTTGTCAAATATAACTGTTTAGTCATGGCTGGTGTGGCGATTGCTGCACATAGTCGAGGAGCACTCCGAGACCACTTAGCTGTGTATGGAGTGCCCGATACTGGGGTCGAGTTGGTCTTTGTGGTTCAAGCCGATGCGGCTTATCACTTTGAAGTGTTTTACACTTGGATCACTTTTGAAGCGGTGGATGCAGGTGATAAGCTGTTTCATGAATATAAACCCACCGTTATTCCTGCTGCCTATCGACCCTATACCACTCTTGAAGTACCTCTCACGGCTTGGCAGCACCGTGTTTGGTTTAATGGCGCCCTACCACAACCAACTACCGCAGTTCGTTTAGGCCCCTTGTCAATTCAGGGGGCCACTTGGCCTGTATTGGCCGGGTATACCCCGCATCCAAATTATCTGGCATTACCGCTTGCGGAACTGCGCACTATGCATACCGAATTGGTACGAGTGCATCGAGCCCTAGTGACATACGTTACAGGTAGTCTACATGGAGCTGCTCCTGTAATCGCAGGCCAACCAGCTATAGCCGCTGGAGTGACTATAAGTCCTGTCATGGTAAATTCTGTGATGGGCAAACGTCCACAAAATAAGGACGACTATCCTTACTGGCTTGCAGAAAAGTTCGATCAGATAGAAGCAGTGTTTCCCCATACATCCCCAGTAGATAAACACCGCATCCTCACGATAAGTTTGCCAAAAGACATAATCCCCGATTTGACATCATGTGAAAACTGGGGTAAGGTATTCGCAGCAGTTTATTCAAAATGTTTTGGAACTCCTTCCATGACGGTTCTACCCTCTGTAATTAAAAAAGTACAGGATGAACATGGCCCTGAAGCGGCTGTGGAATTAGGGATGAGACTAGTGGGAGTGTTTGATGTAGTAGCTGAGCTGATCCTTGGAAATGTCAAGGGCGATGCTATGAACTTTCAAGTAGCGAATGCTTTGGCTTTGGTCCCAGAGTTGGACAGGCCCCGCGAATTACCGAAAATTATTGCCCGGGCTTATAAAACAATTGGAAGAAATAGCCTGGGCAACAAGCCTTTTGTAAAAATGCAAACTCAATCGCAAACACAAGTTACACAAACAAAAAGTGCATCTGAGAAAGATGATAAACCGGTCTTCACTAAAAAGAGTTGGAGACAGAAAAAACAGGGTAAGCCACAAAAGAAGCCGGGGTCGAGAGGCGCTTCCCCAGTTTCGGTTTCTTCTGAACGTACTTATGATTTACGTGATAGGTCGAGAATTAAATCACCAGAAAGGTTTCAGAGCTCTGATACGCGTTCTCCTCGTTCTTCACAGGCCCAGACGTCGTCACAGGCTGGTGGAGGAGGACGGCAAGATAGAGGAAGGGGCCGAGAGGCTCCCCAGGAGCGAGACCAACCTCGACAACAAGTCAGAGGGAAAGCAGAAGACTTTCACCTTCCTCGACCGCAATTTCAGAAGAAAAAAGTTGCCGCTGTCACAGCGAAATATGCCTCAGACCGTGAGAACGAGACTCCAGAATTGGACGTGGGCAGTGACCCTCCTAGACAGCGCCGCGGAAGTTACCATAGTGCGGGAGGCGCTACGTCCTCATATGGAGGCGACAGCAACTGAAACATTCGTTACTGTAGAGACAGCTGACACGAGAGTGGCACCCCCTAACAGACTATATAATATAGTCATACAAATTGAAGGTGACATACCGCGTGAAATAAAAGGGATTTTTTGGGAAAATCTAACCTCTTCATATGACATTTTGTTAGCAGAGGTGGATTGGCCACCCCCATTCGTTTTAGCTGCACATAAAGGAGAGGAGGTAATCCTTCCAAGCTTCTCACGGCATGTCCCAAAAGACAAAGCTGAAGCACTTGCAGCTGAGTGGGCTGTGTACCTGGCACCAGCGTTATACCGCAACCATGTGGGATGGGATGAAGAATCACCTCCTCATGCAATACCTTTGCGGTCACTACCGCAGCCACAACCCCAATATCCCATCAAACGGCAGGCAAAAGGCCCCGTCTCCGAAATTCTGACACAGTTGGAATATCAGGGAGTAATTGAACCATGCGTATCACCTATGAACAATCCCCTTTTCGTGGTTTCTAAACCCGATGGATCGTACCGCTTAGTTTTGGATTACCGGCATTTAAATACTCATTGTCGGAACTTTGCGGTGCAAAATACACACAGTTCTGCGCTTGTAGACAGTCTTGTTCGTAAAAAATACAAAACGACACTTGACCTTTCAAACGGTTTCTACACGCACAACCTAGCCCCGGAGAGTGGTCAATGGACCGCATTCACTTCCGGTGGTAAATTATTCCAGTTCCGGCGTTTACCCATGGGCTACAAAAATAGTCCGGGTATATTCGCCGCCCGTGTTGTTTCTTTGTTAAATGACATTGATCAAGACGCATGTTCGTACGTAGATGACATCTATCTGACGGACGACGAATTATTTCAGCATTTGTCCCGTGTGGACCGCATTATTCTTGAATTTGCGGAGCAGGGTTACAAATTTAACTTTGCTAAGTCACACATTGCTGAATTTACCGTTCTGTTCTTGGGCTATGAGCTCAATAACGAAGGTAAGGGCTTAGCTCCCCATTTCTTGGAAAAATGTGCACATTTGTGCCCCCCAAATACTCTGAAGAAACTTCAGTCTTTGCTGGGTTTTCTGAATTTCGGGCGTACTTACATTCCCGAATATGCCCAGCGTATCAAGCCTTTGTATGCTTTGATACAACCTACTTATTCAAGGTCTTGCTGGCTGCCTGAGCATACCTCAATTCTACAGTCTTTGCAGACAGACCTTTTGGAGTCTAAATATCTTTTGACTCGTGATAACCACACAAACCTGGTGATTAGAATAATTCCGGGGCGGTGGGATTCACCTATTTAACCTTTAATGAAGGTGATACAGTACCCATCGCATACAAGTCACATCTGTACACTTCCGCTGAATTGCGCTTTACATCTGTCGAAAAAGTTCTAACTGCAGTGCAAATGGCGATTCTGAAAGAACGCGCACTGGCACAGGGAAAGCGGATTCTGGTGGTAACACCCTGTCCTGCCCTAGAGGCAGTAACAAAGGCAAGTGTACCGAACTCAAAAGCAATGCATCCCCGTTGGATACAATGGGCTACATCCTTGACGTCTTCGGACGTCACTTTTGTTTTTGATTCTTCTCTTCAGACTCAGGAGTTTTTGCAGTATGAATTCGTTCATCCTCCTCCTTTGTTTTTACTACCGCTTGAGGATTACAAATGTGTGATCTACACCGATGGTTCGGCGCAACCGGCCACTGGGTCCAAGCACGCTTATTCAGCTGCATGTGCAATTGTTGCGGGTTCCTTTGTAGATGGAAAGTTCAAATCCTCTGTAGTGCATACTCGCACACTTGGAGATAGTACCGCACAATTGGCCGAGCTGCATGCATTGCTACTTGCGCTTGAGTTCGCTTCTCAGGATGAGACAACTCTCATTGTATGTGATTCTTTTTACTGTGTACAATCTTACAATGACAATCTGTTTTTCTGGTCGAAAACGACTACAAGGACGCAAAAGGGAGCACAATTAAGCATAAAATGCTTTGGGTACGAGTGGCAGAATTGCAACAACGTCTGCCCCTCACACAGGTGGTTCACACCTTAGGCCATCAGCGGGTGGGCGCACACGCTATAGGTAACGATCTGGCAGATGAAGCTGCCCGTTCAGCAGTAGTCACGTGTTCAGTAGCAGCGGTTACCAGGTCCATGTCTAAAATAGACCCTGTTATATTAGCAGCTATTGCTGCAACCAAGGAAGGTAATAATTACCCTACAGGTTTCCCTTCCAAGTATTCTTACACATTAAGTCCCGATCAGGTTCCTTATGTAACTATACCTGACGTTGGAGATCGGCTGATCCCCAACGCGGACCGCAGGAGTGCCTTGATATCAGCTGCACACGAAGGCATGGCTTCGGCTCATGCAGGTGTGTCAGCTACAGTTTCCATCTTGCAGCAGCGTTATTGGTGGCGTGGATTGTATAAAGACACCCGTGCTTTTGTGCTGTCTTGCGATGTTTGTCAACAGATTAAGCCTTCCACGGTAACACGTCCACCACAAACCCCGCTCTGCATTGCTAACAGACCCTTTGGGTGTGTTTACTTGGATCACTGCGGTCCATTCTCATCAGACACTGCCTATAAATACATCTTAGTGGCAGTGGACTCGTGCACACGGTTTCTCTGGGTCTGGCCACAACGGAGTGCTGACGCCCGAAATGTAATCAGGGATTTGCGTGTCTTTGTGGGAATTTTCGCATGCGGCACCTTCCATTCGGACCAAGGTCCAGCGTTTGCCTCTAGGGCTTACAAGGATGCAATGGCTTCGCTTGGGGTGCGGGTGAAATTTTCGTCTCCGTATAGGCCTGAGGGCAACTCTATCGTTGAACGAATGAACCATGACTTAAAGCAATCCTTAACAGCTAGGGTTATAGGTACTGGCAGGAACTGGCTGGCCCATTTGTATACCGTTCAGCGTGCACTTAATAATCTCCCTAGAAGACCTCTGGGTGGGCGGACCCCATACGAAATGCTCTTTGGCATAAGAATGTTTGTGCCTGACCTTGAGGGTCCAGACATCGCGGCGCAATCCGCCAAGTTTGATGTAGATAATCATTCTGCTATGTTACAGGACTTACAAGAAGCCCGAGACAAACTTGCAACTACACATTTGCCTTCAGCCACAGATCCTGCGTTGCAGATTCCGGTAGCCGGCTGGCTTCCAAAGGTTGGAGAACTGGTTCGAGAAAAGGTTGAAAACAAAAAAGAATTCGGCCCCTCTTTTCGTGCACCGGTTCCAGTTCTGGGCTTGAAGGGAACACGTACAGTCATTTTACCACCGCTTCCTGGTCGCAAGGAGAACAGATACATCTCAGTGGAAAATGTCAAGCTACAGCGCCTGGCCGATCCTGAATAGTGTCACACCAGCGGTCTCTTGTCCTGCCATTTATCGGACATATGTTCATAGTCCATCTGCAAGAACGGTCGCTGATGCTGTAATTGAGATGGTTGATTTGCCTGAAACTACGATTGATCCCCAACTCTCCACCAACATCGACGAGGACGAGTATACCTATCCTGCATCTGAATCGGTGGCGCATCAACCAACAACGCCACTTGGCCCGACTCGTTATTCCTTTGATTCGGATTCCACATCTTCAAAAGTTCCATCCAAGTTCAGTATTTTTATATCCTGGTTTAGAGACAATTTTTTGATTCCACCCTGGACATACATCTGGTTGGTACTTTTCTTGATATTTTTGTTCATGTCCATTGGCTTTGTCACAGTATTTTTTCTATTAATTAATGGTCACTATTTACCTGAACGCTCTGCTGTAGACTATGTTTCTGGAACTTTGGCTCCTCATTCCTCGTCTCACATCATGAAGCGTGACCACACATTTGTGAACATTTCAGCTTTCCCAGTTGCTGATGGCATCGTATGGGATGCAGTGAACTATCAAATCCATGGTCCGACGGAAATTATTAATGTACCTAATGTCCTTCGTGTTTCAATGGGTGATGTAGTACAAAATAACATTCATTCTGATGATTGGGATGTGCATGCCGTTGAAGCATTGTTTGCCGATTTAAAATATTATGCATCTTTTAATGCTGAAGATTTATATATGAATTCTGCGAATTATGCCGATTTGTATTGTTACCAACATTGGGGTAATCATTTTCTCCATAAGCCAAGTGCCCTGCGTAGTTCTGTTAACTACACCCAATGGGAACATTGTCCAAACCCCTTGCCAGGTAGCTCACAAACTCTTCGAAATAAGTTTACCTATTTTACTGATTTTAATCGGTCGAACCCTGCATCCTATTATTTTAGACTTAATACCACATCAACTCAGAAAATTATGTTAACACACACCAAATTGCTTTATTCGGGTTCCTTTTTAAGTGCCCTAGCAGTGGGTGGTTATGAGTACTGGGAGGATACAATAGATTTAAAATCGATTTGGGGCTCCAAGCCATGGCAGGTACAGGGAACCGAGGCATTACACCGTGCTTGCCTCATCCCCACACAAATTATGTTCCTCAATGTCTCCATCTATCAGACTACATGTTGGGGCTTAGCAACCACTAAACAATTGAATACTCGCCATCAATACCATCCCTGTCGAGTTTTCCCAATGAAAGCTCAAGATTCAATCTGTCCCTCGATGTCCCTGCAGGCAATGTTACAAAATAATTCGTTTAATGTTTCTGAACTGGATCAGTCACCCTGGTTGGTGTGG
Organism: Calotriton arnoldi; assembly: GCA_963921515.1. Classification (NCBI taxonomy): domain Eukaryota; kingdom Metazoa; phylum Chordata; class Amphibia; order Caudata; family Salamandridae; genus Calotriton; species Calotriton arnoldi. The sequence continues at coordinate 161,210 of CAWUFW010006679.1, read as the reverse complement.
CCTATATCATCTAATGCATGTCAAATGCGTTTTCATGACTCAGGTACTGGCTACACACAGGGAAGGCCTGATCCGAGATTTACTGATTCCCGTACTGTCACTACATATTCTGTTGGTAAATTATGCAAACAATGGCTGCAACATTCGTCCCTTGATTCTGTTAAACAACATTTGTCCCTCCTTTCAGGCACTATTGATCTGTCCGACTTTGTTTTGGGACCTCGTGGTCCCCGACCTAAGAGATTCATTTATGAAACGTATAATGAACTCTGGAAGCTGTCACAAATTGAAGCTGCTTCCCGTCTTCGGGAAATAGATCAAGCAAATTTGGAAAAGGTGCTTGCTGTTGTTGACAATAGTATTAATACCCTGTCTTCTCGCATTTACACTTTAGAGAATATTGTGTCCTCTGTTGTCGATATTGTACAAGATGATGTTTCTGTGTTATATCATGGTCAGAATCAATTGCGCTCAGTTATGCAGTTTGCATGGACTTTACAAACGCTTAAGTTAGGTAAAGTGCCTTGGCATTTTTGAACACCTCTGCCTTGTTTCTACCTTTTAACTTAACTGACAAACAGCAATTCATGTCCATGAAAGATGCAACTTACACTTTATTACATATCGAAAAGATGGATCCTTTGCCGTTCTCTGTTGCAGAACTCGATTCTGCTGTGTGGCTAGTTCATGGGGTTATCGCTTTACCTTTTTCCTTATTTGAATTTGACTCGTGCATGAAACATTATCCTGTGGGCCGTTACCGGCCCTTGGGCAGTGCTTTCCTGCATGAACTCTGGTCCTTGCCTTTCATGTATAAATGCCTTCGGGACGGCAAGGAAGTCTTTCTCACGGGGGAGTACTGCGACTCGACTATGGGTCATTCGCTTATTTGTAAACACATTAAATTGCATGGCTCATGTAGCGTTTCCGCTCCTAATCTTGCTTGTGTGCTGAAAGGTATTCCTGCTCCTGTTATTTCTCCTACTTTCACTCTCCTTTCCAATGGTAGTTATTTACTTTTAAATAACGAAAACTGTTGTGGCCTGCAGGCTGGCATTCCTTACATTGTAACAGTTTCGCACAGAGTTGTCTGCTGCAAAAATGTGCTTTATCCTCCCCCTCATGGCAAGGTTGATATCTCTATTTGGCCTTCCATCCCTACCATGGAAGCAGATTTCAATAGACTGAGCAGAATAAAGGCACTATTATTAAACGAGGAAGTTATGCTCACGTCCGCCCGGGAGACATTCATTCTCCAGGTGGCGAGTACCCACAGTGAAATACAGGCCCTTTTAAACACTAATCTCCCCCAACATTTTGGGGAGTTAATACATCGTATTTTTAACGCATCTAACACTGAAGGCCTAGTGCACTTTTTTAAGGTCGTGGGGTCGGGCTTGGTGTCCTCCTTCCAAACTATTTTTGGTGCCATCCCGGCTTTCATACATTCTATTTTTTCCAGTGTCTTTGGCGGTTTCCCATTGATCCTCGCTTTAGCGGCTGGTATCTTACTCTTAATTTGCTTTCTGCGCAATGGCTGCTCCCCGATGGGACCTGCTCGATCCAGAACGCCTCCAGCTGCTCCGTGAGCGCCTTTTGGCCGGTTTTGGTGTCTTGCCATTGGCGACACTGAGTGTGTCGTATACTCTTTCATTTCGCTTTGCGTATTTCACTTGCGTGCAACCTGTGATGACTTGTGTCCGCTGTCCTTTCACCTGGACTCTGGATTATTGCCTCTCCAATTCGTCATTGTCTGTTCCGGATTTTGTTCAGTTGATGGGTCCCTTAGAGGCCCATGAGCAGGACTGTTCCGTTGCTGGCTGTATGGCACGTGCGGCTGCACTGGGGATTTTGGCGCAATGGGATATCTGGGCGGCTGCCCAGGATCTCCTACAACGAAGCTGTTTCGATTATCACGCAAGCTGTCCCGCATTGCTTCTGGATGCTCCCTTTGTTGAGGAGCATTCCTGCTCTTTTGATCTCATGAATTGGATGGCATCTGTGTTTTTTGACAATTCCAATGATGAACTCCTGGAGGGTATGGCTTTTCTCTGCACTTACACTTTCATGGATTGACCTGCCTTTCGCCGTTTGGGCGCTCCCTGTGCTCCAACGGCTCTGTTTCTCCTCAGATGGGCCTCTGTCCTGGCCGCTGGACTGACCAGGGGAGGGTGTCTTGTGGATTGTTGCCTGCCTTGTTATGTTGGCCTAGGCCTGGCTGCCATGCTGCTTTTCTTTGCGCACGTTACACTGAGCCGGGCCCCCCTCGCCCTTTGCTCGTGCCAAGTTCTTTTGCACTGTCTGCATTTTCTGTTGTTCACCTTTTTGGGCTAGGTCTGCACAAACATGTACAAGGTCACATAACAATGTATTTTGGTTCTTCCTGATATGGCCAGTCCCGCGCACCCAGACATAACATTGGGTGCAATTGCCATGAAGAATTTTGTGTGCTTTTAATACTGCGGTTTCCTAGCGCTAAACACACTTGGAGAAATCCCTTTCAGTGAGAAGAGCTATGATGTCCTGCTGATGTAATTCTGCATCTAGAGACTGAGGTATGGGGGTTCGCTAGTCAAAGCCCAGAGGTCTTCTATTATTATAATAAACTATCTTACTGCAAGGGGAGGGTGGTAATGTTATTTATACGTTTATCTTCTGAGCTCTGAGATGCTTTCCCCGTTTGTATTCTATGGAATTGTAACCATGCTGCTTATATTAGTCATATGCATTATGCTATTAGTACTGACACGTGTACTGTACATTAGAGCACGTAAGTTGGAATAAACATTTTAACCTATCCAGTGTCTCTTCCTACGCACCTTGTGGACAAGTACGAGTGAGTGACGAAAGAGTGTTCTTGTTTCTGCGAGTCCTGAGATAAAGATACCGTGTTCTGGGTTGTCCAAACATTAGTACTTGGGTGCTAATGGGATGCTAAGCTAGTTGGGTTGGGGTTTTTGGGTGCTACGGTATATGGTGGCAAACCACTGTATTCCGGGGTCCCATTTTCCTGTGCATAGCTCTGTGTATGTGCAGAAACCTTATGACAGAAGAGGATAGAGAGAAAAGAGCATCTACCAATACGATGAGTTTTATATTTACCAAGAATGGTGTGAAAACCAAACCCTCTGGCCAAAGGGCTGGTAAGGGTCCCACGGGATAGATCAGGAGACAAAGACTTCAGGACAGGAATCAGGACAGGATACTTCACCTCTCTAAATACCGACGACTGCGTCGCACCCCTCTCTGACACTCTCTTCCTCCTCGTGGTTCTTTCGCAATCTTCTTTCTAACCCAATTAAATTAAGTAGATGGTTCTGCATTCGATTTTCTTCATCAGCATCTCACTGCATCAGCACCACCCCAACATCGACAGCATCCCAAGCTCTGCGATGCTTCCGTCAAAAAGTCACTCCCAGCACCGCGCTCTCTCCCGTGTCAATGCTCAACTAACTAACTAAAACTACCTCAATTATACCTTTCTATGGTCAATGTTTCACCCATTAATGTTTCAATTTTACAGGCAACTAACTCTGATTGGACAGGCAAGGGGGGGATGATCATCACACCATGCTTACATTTCACTTATTTCTTTAAACCATTGTTTCAAAACTCCTCCCCTCAAACTTTATTCCCCACTTCCTTTCCCATACATCTTCAAACTTTATTAATACAAATGTTGCGATCTCTTGAATAAAGTTCCTTCATATGAACTCTTCACCCTCATATTTCCAGGACACATCTTAGCTGGCCTTGGACGCGTGACAAATCCTTAGTCATCTTTCGTACTTTCTCGCCAGGGTGCATGCGTTGCGCAACGTCAGTCTGCTCGACTCAGACAAATTTGACAGGCCCAAATACGCACTAATAATGAAGTCAAAAGGAAAAATGTTATTCTCAAAAATAAATGATTTCACTGTATACCACCAACCTCTACTCTAGCCCATTCCATTTATTATTTCCCTTTCTGCATTTGCGTTAGTATAAAACTTATTTTCTAATTTCAGCAAGCAGGTGCCATGCATGTGAGTTTTCAAGCGGCCATTTTATGGTTCTTTGCGCAGGCGCCAGAATTTCCCTCCAAGCGTTAGTACGTCATACTACGTAGATGCAGTAGACGCATGCGCAGTAAAGATCCTGTGTTAGAAATGTATCTTAGTCCTTCGTTCATGTTATTGCAGTTAGTAACCACATAGGCAAGCTTTATTTTCTCCCGCGTGTAAAGGAAATGCGTATTATTAATCACAAAACGAGTTGTTAATAATTTGTTAGTGAGTTAAACAAGAGGATTGCTTCCGAGGAAGTCTCATTTACGAGTCCTTGCTCCATCACCGGTGTTCGTGCTCAGGGACGCAGGAGACTGTTTTCGACAGGAACCTTCTACGTGCAATACCCAGGCTCGGGGTGTTGCTGTTTGGAAGGTCGAGTTCATCCTAACTTTCAGTTCCACAGGGCAGATAACAGTAAGGCATTTTCTCCGCTCCAGTGTGTTTTCGACTTCCAGGTAGGAAGTATATTTTTGGATTATTCTTTATCTTAGAGACTGAGGAGGTTCTCTAGGTTTGACAATGCAAAGAGGAAGAACAGCAATGGAAAAAATATTCGAATTTTCATATAGCTTATAGGATTCCTCATTTCTGTTGCTATCGTACTGTCCCACAGTGGATTGTTTACTTCTGGACAACAATATTCTTTTGTTGGGCACATCTCTAATGGAACTTTGGCAGCTCTTGGGAGACAAACAAACAATCTGCCATTTCATTAGTACTTTCCCTGGGGTGGAACCGGCCCATGATCTTTGTTTTCTTTTCTTTTCTTTTTTGACAGTCAAAGGAAGAAGCTGGTATTTATGAATGCGGATAGATGCACAAAGTATGTATGCTTCCTGAGGAGTTGGACTTGTATTGATATTGTGCTTTATCTCTGTAGGTGTATGCATTTGAGACTTGGCGACTCAAATCAGAGTCGGAGATTTACTCTGAGGAGACGTCGGATTGGATAAATGTATATTCAGCCTTAGTGAGACTATATGAGAGTAGGCATTATCGATAGACTTGATTAACCAACATTGTGTTCTCTCCCTACTGGTTTCCCATTCCCAGCTGTTCCTATCCTAATTCCCTTCCCTCACTTGATCGCCCTATACTCCGTGTTACTTTTATCAGAGTTGGGGATGTCAAGAGATGGACATCTTTGTGCATCATTCGGATTCTGAGGAGCTTTCAACATTGGTTCATGAGAACTGGACAATCTGACCCTTCCATAACAGTAAAGCCTTCGAACTAAAAAAAATAAAATAATTCCAATCGGGCAGAAGAAACACAGCCACTGGAGGAACACAGATAGCTTTAAAGGGACTCACACCTCCAACTACGATATTATGAAAAACTTTATGTATACCTGTATGGTTGAGTACTATCTGCCTACCATGGGTAGGCCCACGCCTACTTACCATTGAGGAATTGCCTGGTCAAACATGATTCACAATTGAGGAACTACTGTTTAGACCCAAGATTTCCCAGGGAAGAGATTCTTGGATGTAGCAAAACCCCCAACTCAGTGCACAAACACATCCACTCCAGCATCCATTCGTGGACCGAGGGTGGCCCTTAGCCTGTATGGGGTGGTCATCTTTAACAACAAGTGATCTCCCCACACAAAATTCCTGTGTAGGATCGTCCAGTCTGGGGATAAAAAGGGGAATGGGTCACATGGGGAGGGTTCAATCAAAGTATGGCTAACCCATGTCGGAAAATCCAGGACACTGAGGTAAGTGGATACACTTGGCTAGAAGGGAAGGGTCAACCCCTGATTGTACAGACACTTACACTGTATTCTTTATGTTTCAGAGTAAAAGGAATGCTTCCAATGGGCACAAATGCTAACTATGGAGTAATTTTGCACATGGATATGCAATGGGGAACCTTCACACTGATAGATTTCTACTGACAGTGAGGTGAAGATGCGTACACCCAACTGGTTCCTGGTTGGAGGGGACTGTTCTCCCTTGCGATCTTGCACACCCCAACCCTGGACATTCCCGGATAAGAATTAGCAGAGTTGTACCAGCACCCATGAAAGAAAAAGACCACCTTGCTGCACCAAGACTGTGAATAGAGAGCAACACACTATTTTGACTGGGCTCAGTTCAAAGACATTCCAGAAGAATTCAGGCTGTTCATGGGAGAACAGCTGTGGGCAGGGGGGGTCAATACCCCTGTTCACCTTATGAATGAATGAATGATCAGATTTGTTAAGAGCAATCAAATGTCCGGAGGTGTCTTGGCACTGTATGAGACAAGGAACAGTGGAACTCACTTGTCCTATTGCAGTGCAAAAAGCCATGTGTTCAGACACTTTCTGAAGAGGATAAGGGAGGTGTCTGTTTTAAGTTAAAAAGGAAGGCAGTTCCAGAGTAGAGCCGTAGACCTAAAGAAACTTCTACCGTCCCAGAAGGCACGTTTGAACGATGGCACCACCAGATTTTTTGCAGAACTGGAGCGCAGAGCCTTACTGGGTGTGTATCACCTCAGATTTTTCTTAAAGTAAGAGGGACCCTGCCCATTAAGTGTCTTATAAGCCATACAAAGAGCTTTAAAGATGATACGTTGCCTACCTGGCAGCCAGTGTAATTTACTGATGTCCACTCTCGCTGAATGTAGTGGACCCTTAAAAAGATCTACATAAAGACTGTTACAGTAATCCAGTCTAGCCAAGACGAGAGTGATGCCTACTGTTTTTTAGAGATCAAATGGTATGAATTTCTCAATTTTTTTGATAACCCTGAGAGCTTGGAAGGAAGATGAAGTGACCCTCTTTACTTGATCTTTATATTCCAGGTCTATGTCTATAAGCACCCTGAGATTTTTAACCTTCGCAGCTGGGTTGGGGAGTAATACTAGATCAGACAGCCACCAAGCCGGGGTCCAAAAGGATGGGTTATTCCCAAACAAAATAACTTCCATCTTGGATGAATTTAGCTTCAGAAAGATGCAGTCCATCCATTTACCTACAGCACTTATGCAGTTCCTGAATATATCGCTGGAGTTGACATCATCTTTGGAGAGTGAAACTACTATCTGCTTGTGTTGAAATTGGCGCCCTCAGCGTCCTCCCAAAACGTTTTGCCTCCTATTTGCATGACTCTGTTTTTATTGCCTAAAGGATTCTGGGCACTGCTGATCAGTGCTAAAGTGCATATGCTCTCTGTATACATTGTGATATGATTGGTTATCCATGATAGGCATATTTGATTTACTGATAAGCCCTACCTAAAGTCCACAGTGTGTGCCAGGGCCTGTAAATCAAATACTACTAGTGGGCTTGCAGCACTGGTTGTGCCTGAATAGGCTGTGTCTCCTTTTTCACAATGCTGTCTCCACCCCCTGTCGTCATGCTGCACCAGGGAGGACAGGACTGGTTTGGACTGGTTTCAGAGACCTTTACAGCAAAGAGAACAATGACAATTTAGGGTATAAATATTACACCTAAGGACTTTAGATTACTTCAAGGAGCAAGAGGACCCTGCCAAGAGGAAGAGCGGAAGGACTGTGTGAGGAGCGCAGCCTTTTCTGAGTGAGGGGTGTGCTGGCCTGCAGTTGCTGCTTCTTTCAGTGGTGGAGGAAAAGGACTGACTCTTTTTGTCCTGCTGTGGTATCCTGCTTGTGAAGAACTCTCCAATAGCCTGTGTGTGCTGGCCTCCTGATCTGGGAAACTCAGGGACAGTTTCCATGTGCTGTGCTCTACAAACTTTACTTTGGGCAGAGCTCCGTGTGCTGTGCTCTGCAACCATTACCTTCACAGAGCATGTATTTTGCAAGTGATCAGTGTGCTTTACTGTTGCCAGCATGCTGTGTGTCTGGCTCTACCACAGCGCTATGTGCTTTGTGGAGGAGTTCCTGCATTTATTTTTTAACCACCCGGTGCTGGGAAAAGCCTCTCTGGGCTTGTATCTTGGGTAAGCTCCTTAGCACTTCCGTGAACACCACCCCAACTTTCTCCCCCCTTCAGCAATGGTGTGCAGCAACAGAAATGCCGCCCGCCATGCCGTATCGTGAGGAGGAGGACTGAGAAACAGGAGACGGCTGCTCAGCAGTAGTCTACGTGTCAGGCGCCCCTTCGTTGCCCCAGTGACCAGGAAACAACTGCTGCAGTCACAGCCGGCAGCAAGGCGCAGGGCCGAGGGCCACCTGCTTGAGACACCTGGGTGCGGGCGTGGCCGGGGGAAGCCGGAGAGGGGCGTTTCTTGTGAGGCCAGATCAGGAACCTCGACCACCGCACCAGCCGCACAGGACCACGGGGAGACCTGAAGGAGGGCTCCCAGCGTTGCGGTAGTGTTCTAGCTGGGGCCCTATGCTCATTTCTTCTGTCACCGCCCTAATTTCAAGCGTAGCCACTACTATTGCAGATTCTGTGCTATGGCCAAGTCTAAATCCAAACTGGGTGTCGTCCAGGAGATGGTTCGTATCTATGAAGGAAGCATGTTGCTTATGCATCTCCTTCTCCGTTAGCTTCACAGGGTAGAGAAGAGTAGGGAAGCCGAGAAATTGGACGATAGTTATACAGATGTATCATATTTAGATTAGCTTTTTCTAACAAGGGGAGAACTGAGGCTGAGTTCCAGTGGGAGGGAAAGACCCCAGACTCAAACATGGCAGTATAAATGTTTGTAAAGTGTAGGGCCACTTCCTCAGACACTGAGTGCACTATTTTTAGGGGGCAAGGATCCAGAGCGGAACAAGATTTGATATTTGGAATGGCCTTTACTAGTTGTTCTACTGAGGAGGCCTCAAATTGCCTGAAGCGTATGTTCCTGGAAGCCACCTCTTGGGACTGCTTATTATTGAAACTGCATGCGCTGTTAGTGGTGAATTTGTTAAAGATGGTCGCAACTTTATCCTGAAAGAAGCTAGCTAATGAGTCACAGAAGACAATTGCTAGCTGTAGGCAAGGTTGTTTTTTTTTATAGTTTGGAAGAGGGTTTTGTTGTAGTCACTGGGTAATTTTATTTGCTCTGAGTAATAAGTAGATTTGGTGGACAAAACAAACTTTTTATATTCTGCAAGACATCGTTTATATTTTTCTCTTCATACTGACTCATTCTTTGCGACAATTGTGCTCTTATCTCCGACAGCCCTGTTTAGAGACTCTGAGGGGCATATCTACAAGGGCCGGCGATAATTATCGCTCAGCGATCTTAGCGTGAGGATAATTATCGCCGGCCATCTCTGAATTTTATCGCGGAGATAGCGTGCTATCAGCAACGCTTATCTCCAAAGCGATAAAATTCAGAGCAAAGCTGCTAACTGTGCGATTATCGCTGGAAATACAGCGATAATCGCACAACTTTGGCGATAGCTTGCTGATAGGGCAAGACATACTTAGCCATGATATCCACCTTCCATAGGATATCATGGCTAAGTCAGTCTCAAAGCAGGCGTTAGGAAAGCAGCGATAACAGAGGTTATCGCTACTTTTCTTGTCGCTATGCTTCTTTGCCTGAGGCTTGATAATAGGAGAAATGTCGCTTAGCGACATTTCTCCCGTTATCCTAGGGAGGAACGCCCACTTTGCATCTCATTAGAGATGCAGAGCTGGGCGATAGGGAAAGGGCGATGTAGCATGGATTCATGCGTTAGCGTGTCCTTGCTAATAGGGCGTTAAAATTATCGCCACTTTTCGTCCGAAAACGGACGCTAAAGCGGCGATAATTTTATCGCCAGCCCTTGTAGATATGCCCCCAAGTGTCTCATCAAACCATGGTTGGAAGAGCTTTTTAATGTTAGTGACCCTGCCTTTTGCCGAGATGATGTCGTTAAGGGTGGTACTCACCCATTTGCAGTAATCTGCTGCCATCTACTCTACGTTATCTGCTAATTCATGTAACGATGCAATGAGTGAAGAATTAAGGGGCATATTAGCAAGACCCACGTTAAAATTATCGCTGTTTTAGCGGCAGGAAACTGCCGCTAAAACGGCGATAATGGGCTTGCTAATATGCGTTAGTAGAATCCAATAGAAGCCCAGGTTAGATGTGCAGGACATCTAACCTGGGCTTCTATTGAATTCCATAACTCATATTAGCAAACCCATTATCGCCGTTTTAGCGGCAGTTTCCTGCCGCTAAAACGGATATAATTTTAACGTGGGTCTTGCTAATATGCCCCTAAGTTCCCTAGCTTGTATTTTATGCCAGGCTCGGCTTAGGGACTTTTTTTATGGAGAACAGGTTGAGGCTTTACCTGAAATATCTTCCAATCCGCCGTTCTCCCGGCCAAACTGTTTAATTAAGCAAACTGTTCCTGTTTTGCCAAACACCTCTTTTCATCTACTTTTTAAGGAAATCGATTTGAGTAACAGCCTATACACTTGCTTAATGCATAAGAAAGCCCATGCACCACCCATTGAATGAATCCTGTTCAAAGTAACGCAAGACAAATTATGAGCTGCATTGCTTTGTTTTTTTCCAAAGCAATGCAAATAGCCATTTTCGTTACTTTGTAAAATCCCAGTAAGGATTTTGCATCAGATATGCATGAAAAAAGTCAGGAAAACTATGACGGAAAATCTTTGCAATTCTGACGCTCATTTGTTTTAGTGAAATTACACCTGAAAATGTGCCCACATTTAAACACTGGGGCAGTTTGAATTTGAAGAGACAAGCTGTATATGTGTTTTGTATAGCATGAAATACTGCATGCATTTGTGCCTTCTACAGGCAATGTTTGTGATAATAACATGGAAATCAACACTAACAACATGCCCTATGGTCTACACACTCCCTGGTTACAATCACACCCCACTGTGGAAAACAAACATTTTTGAAAAAAGATGATTGCCTCAGCAGGATCAACCCGTGTCTCCAAAATGCTGACACCCAGAATGTGTGAGTGACAGGGTCACACTGGCATACAGGGCAATCAGGTAATGACCGAATGTCTGGTCCGACAGATCAGAATGTGGGTCTGTATTTTGGCTGTTTGTGGGCCTTATTTATGGTGGGCTAGCTTTAACTTTTGATATTTCTGATATTATCACAGACATTGCTGCAACAAACATAAATGCAAATATTCTTCCATTCCTTGCAAAACACTCATATTGTGTGTCTTTATAAATTCTAAACTGCCCTGATTAATGTGGGCACTTTTAAGCTATCTGATATTTCTCCCCCGAGGAGAACCAACATTCTCACTCATTGCAATCCTACCAAGAGGGGTGGGTTGATATATACCAGGGGAGCTGACCCTCAAAAGCACAAGATCCCTGTTTGTCCAGTGGATTTCCTTTGGGGCTAGTGGTTTCCTGCTGGTGGACTGTGGCATGTCGGAGGATCCACCAGCAGGAAATTATTTGAGATAGGCATCGCTGGAGAGGAGAGACTTTCCCCTTTCTTCCAATCCCCCCTCACAAGTGGAGAGGCTGCCTAGGGCCTAAAGTCTCCACTGGACACAGGAGAGAACACTCTTATGTTTCTCCTCGCCACACCCGGTGGAGATTTGTGAGTAAGCGCGCCTCGTGGTGTGCTGATATTACAGATGAGAAGAGGGGTGGGTGATGAATTGGAAGGGATTCCCCTTCACCACCAGCATGGGGATTGAAAAAAGGAAACCTCCAGTGCTAGCACCAGAGTTTCCTTCTAAACCCACCCCAGCATCTGCCATCAGCTGCCGGTCATGCAGGAGCGGTAGTGCAGGAAACGGCCAGTGGCCGACAAACTCACTAAAGAGGTTAAATAAGAAGTCTTTTTGCAAAGTCTTTCAACCAGCTCCCCTTGCTCGGTCAGCAGGTCTCCCTTTGCTCGCCTCCTCTACTGCCTCTGCCCGTGTCTTCTGCCGCCCCGTTAGCCCTTTTGCTTTGCATGGCTTCTGCTGGCTAAGTACTTTGTTCTTTGCTAGTAGCCCATTGGATGTTGTGCTGTTCAATGTTTCTAATATTGTTCAACTGTGGTTAATTAGACTACTTCAGTTTGTGCTACTCTACTGTCATTTATCACATTTGTTTATTTTGTATCACTGTTGCCTGTTTGCAAATAAATCATTTGATTTTGTGCTGCTGTTTGTGTCCCACGCCGCTCCTTCCTGCCTGCTTGCTTCCCGCTTGTCTTCCCCACCACCACCTAGCTCTCCTCCATCTTCCCAGGACCTACTTAATGGAGTTTGCAGCACAGCCATGCTACCAGTGCCCCAAAGGCAAGCTGGTCTGCATCCATCCATGCCAGGACTGCGCCTAGCGTCAGGAACCCTGGCCCTCCTGTCACCCACAGATACTCCGCTGCAGACCTCCAAGCCCCTGACCCCAGACACTAGAACCACAACTGCTGCATTGCATCTCCTCAGTCAATGGTAGGACCTTTCACCTGCCTAAGCTGCCATTTCACCTGCTACTCAGGGCCTCCCGCCCACACGGAAACCCTCACCACACCCACCTCACTGATCACGACTGCCCCAGAACTACTCCACTGGCTACTGCTTAATGCCTAATCACTCTGCAAACAAGCCACCAAAATCTGGGACACCATCACCCGATGTTATCTTCATCACAGAGACATGGCTCAACCCCTCCTCCACCCCTGACATCGCCACCACAATGTCCAATTGCTACAAGATGTTACACCGGGACCACACCAACAACACAGAGGCATCTCCATCATCAACAAAGAAATCATGTGTTGCACCACCACCAAAGAAGACATTACACCAATTATGGAACACCTCAACTTCCAACTCCAAACCGACGGCAGAACCACCATTAGAGGCACTCTCACCTACATACCCAGAGCACCATTCCTTGGCTTTTGCAACACCATCCCTGAATTCATCGCCCCACTGACCATTGACTCCAAGCACTACATCTTCCTCGGTGACCTCAACTTCCACCTCGACAACCAAGAAGCCGCAAACACCACTAACCACCTGGAAAGCATGAGCAACATTGGCCTCACCCAACTAGTCACCAACCCCACACACAGTGCTGGACACACGCTTGACTCGATCTTTACCTCAAGCGACAGAATCAAGTACAATGATGTCACCGAACTCACTTAGACCAACCACGCCATTGTCCACTTCACCATTGCAGGATCTCCAGGCACTACCACCAAGCCTCCCAGCTCTGCCCACTGCAGCTGGAACTAAGTGACAGAAACCCAATGCATGGAAACTCTCAACACCACTCATCCCTACCCTGCAACCAACCTTGAAAATGCCGTCAAGATCTCCACCTTGATCAACAGCTGTGACAACAGAGTTGCTCCTCTCAAGCCCGCCAAGACTAGCAGATCCACCAAACAAGCTAGTTGCTATACACCAGAACTCAGGACTATGAAACATAACTGCAAACAGCTAGAAAGAAGATAGAGCACCGGCAAAGAACCCACAGGCCGAACCAACTTCAAGACAGCCCTCAACCAACACAAAAAGCGGCACCCTGGCAGACTGCATCGAAGACAGCTCCAACCTGCAGCAAGGAACTCTTCAGCATTGCTAGAGAGTTCTCCTGCCCGTCAACCACCGAGAATATAACCCTCCCATCCCAGGAACTCTGTGACACTCTGGCAGACTATTTCCACTACAAGATTTCCACTATCTACAGAAGCTTCGAGCCCCAGCCTACTGACCTCTGCTACCTCCTCACACCAACTGACACCACCCACAACCACCCGCTCACCACTTAGGAACAGCTCACCACACAGAGCACCACCACAATCATGAACTCCATCCACTCTGGGGCACCATGGACACCTGCCCCCACCAGTTCTTAATCCTCAGGAGCAAGGAAATCAGCAGCAAACTAACCGCCCTTCTCAATGCATACATCACTACGGTCAGCTTCCCCAACGGATGGAAACAGGCAGAGGTCAGACCCCTCCGCAAGAAACCCTCTGCCAACCCCACGAAACTCAAGAACTACTGCCTCATCTCTCTAATACCTTTACCCGCAAAAGTTCTCGAGAAGCTCATCAATGGTCAACTCACCTGCTGGGCACCTCTCAATCCGGTTTCCATGCCAACCGCAGCATCGATACCACCCTGATCGCTGCCACCAGTGACAACAGTACCCTCCCGGACCAGAATGAAACAGAGGTCTTCTCCTACTCGACCTCTCAGCAGAGTTCGATACCATATCCTACTACACCCTCATCAAGGGACTCCACCACATCGGGATCCAGGGAGACTCCCTCAGATGGATCACATCCTTCCTCACAAGAAGAACCCAGAGAATCCACCTACCACCCTCCACTTGGGAACCCAAGAGCATCATCTGTGGTGTCCTTCAAGGCTCATCCCTCAGCCCCACCCTGTTCAACACCTACATGACGCCCCTCGACAATATCGCCAGAACCCATAGCCTCATCATCACATCCTACTCAGATGACACCCAGCTGATCCTCTCACTCTGAGAAGACTCCCCTACCACTAGGATCAACTTCATCAACTGCATGACGAGTGTCACTGGCTGGATGTAGACCAACTGTCTGAAGCTCAACACAGAAAAGAAGGAAGTGCTGAATTTTGGGAACAACACCTCTCCGTGGAACGACACATGGTGGCCCTCTGAACTAGGACCAACACCAACACCGACAGACTACACCTGCAACCTTGGCATCATCCTGGACAGCAAACTCACCATGAAATGCCAGATCAATGCAGTCTCCTCTGTCTGCTTCCACAGCCTCTGCATGATCTGAAAGGTCTTCAGATGGTTCCCCATCAACACCAGAAAAGCAATCACTCAAGCTCTAGTCAGCAGTCAGCTGGACCACGGCACTGCACTCTATGCCGGAATCACCACCCAACTCCTGAAGAGACTCAGGACGATACAGAACTGGGCTGCTAGACTCATCGTCTACCTCCCCAAATGGACCCATGCCACCCGCTACCCTCAAGAACCTCCACTGGCTCCCCATCCAGAAAAGATGCCAATTCAAGATGCTGATTCATGCCTACAGGGCCCTACACGACCAAGGACCAGCATACATTTAACACCACAAGAACTGCCACCAACCCTCCAGACACCTGTGCTCAACCTCCCTCACACACGCCCCCCTCATCCGCCGAAGCTACAGTGGAGGACTCTCCTTCACTTTCCTCACCGCCAAGTTCATCATCCTTGTTCCAGGAATTCAGGAAGGGACTCAAGACCTGGCTTTTTGACTGATCTCAGCACGAACCTAGCACCTGGATACCTTGCAGGTGATTAGCCGCGTTCTACAATTCCCAGTTGATTGATTGAAAGTGTTCACTCTGTAACGTAATATATAGCATTACTTCCTCATTACTACCTCGGCCGAGACCGTACTGCAAGAGGTGTCTCACATCCCCTTCACGTGACCAAGTAAAAATAATTCCCACCCACTCCTGTGTCCTCTCCTCATTCCCCTAGAACCTACCTCTTTGTTCAAGGCCAAAAAGGGGGGGGGCAATCATGCTTCCTGTCAGGCAGAACTATGTGGGAACTGCCTAGTTCCCAGCATTGTTTTCAAGTTAGAGAAACTCTGGGTAGCAGGTTGCCCGTTGGTGATCGTTTTGGCATGGTGTCTGACTTCAGGTAATAATCTTCGGAGAGTGGGGTCCTCCAATAATAGGCAGAATGTTATAGAGACCTTTTGCTTGGTAGTTAGCTATCTGGCTAATACTTCTGATGGACCCACTTCAGTTCAGGAAGAATCCAGCTCCATAGTAAGTATAATGATTGGCAGGCCGTCTGTACAGGAGCCTGTTACTGTCCTTAAGTCAGGTGGTTCTGGAGGGTGAGCCTGGCTACAACAGAGGGAGAGTCTGTAGGAACTTCCTACCAATGTATGATGGCTACTTGGCTTCATGAGACAGGAACATTTTCACTATGGTGCATAAGTGTGTAGGTGGGGCTAGGCAGATTTATTGCGTGCCAGCGCAAGGGTGAGATTAGGGCAGTGCCTTAGTAGATATGGTGCTGTCCTGCGCTCCCCCTCTCATGCAACACAGCACAGCAAATGTGGCTGCTGCCCTGCATTGCATGACAGCTTCGTAATTCCTCCGCTTCGTGCCATAGCTGGAGGTGTGGGGTGTTTCGATCTGTGGAGCCATGAAAGTACACTGACGTTCCTCTATACAGTTTATCATTTGTAGATCAGTGGCAAGCAGATTTAGGGATACCAAGTTTAGGTGTCTGATGGCTTTATTCTGGATAATCTAGGTTTAAGTGAACTTTTTACCTCATATGCAAGTCTTAAGAATGACGCACAAAGTTTTAAACAATGTTCACTATTTTATGAGCAGTGAAAAGCGGCGCTGAGGCAGTTTGTTGAGGTGATTTAAAAAACTGACGTTCAATATCTAATTATTGTTTTAAAAGTTTCGATTCTTGATTGATAGCAGATTTTTTTAGATTTTTTTTTTAACAGCAGAACATATTTGTGACCTCGATGTTGGAAGCAGCTGGCGTGTGACTTTAGCTAGTATCTTTTAATTGCCACGTTCCCGTCTCTCACAATTTCTTTCGCATAGTTTTTCACTGTATTGTACAATTACTGAAGATTTCGAAATGCTAAAACATAGTTAACCAGTTCAGTTTAGTCCAAGGAGGGGTTAGCATCCCATTTTAAACAGCTGCATCCAATGTGGCGCAATTTTCACTCATGAAAGGCACGTTTGAGAAGAAAGCGTCTAATGGAAACCTGCAAAACACGGCGTGCTGCACTGTATGCTCTGAGGTAGCAACGTTCATCCATTACTTTAGGAAGGGTATGGAAAACGCATGGACCGGGAAGCACGTCTGACTCTTATAACGGGCTGCATACATTGCATACAAGTAGCAGGCAAAAGGCCGCCAAGCATAATTCACGCAATACGCATAATTATAGATATTACATCTGGAAAAATTTACAATTTTTCTCCAGTGCAAAAGCTTCTTTTGTTGTGTTTGTTTGCGTTTCGCACAGTTTCCCATTGGTTGCTGTCAATCATTTTATTAGTTATCTTCGCAGTATTTCGCCCTCCGTTAAACATGCTTGGGTGCCCATGATACGGACAAGCAGAACCACGTTAGATCTAATGTCTGCTTCTTCTTTGAAAAAGTAAACTTGAATCGCTCATCATTCATGCGCATAGCCTCAGGGTCATACAAAGAATCATTCCGGACTGCCTTAGGGTCTTATCCAAAGGGAAAACGCATGTTGACAGTGCAGTTGGAGAAAAGCGAGTGATAAAGTACATACTTATAAGTAAGATACAAGAGTCATCTAAAGCTATTACAGAAAATTCAGGTAGCATATTGTACATAGCCACAAGCATTGAGACCTGTCTCTTTTTAATATGGTCGTATCATTCGGAGGAAAGATTGCTTCTGGGGGATAATGTCTTTCTGTATAATCACTACTGCACTACTACACCTCTTCAAGTGAGCTATGATATACCATCTTAAAAAGGCATTCCCTTCCAGCGTAAAACATAAACCCATTGCATTATTGTCTCCCAAAAGAACAGCTACGAACGTTGAGCTGAAAAATGGCAGTGAGCTTGATTGATAAGTCGTCGTTCAAACAGTACCAATTTAATAGGTAATTGTGTAAAACTAACCGCGAATACACTTTGCAATATCTGGTACCAGCTTTGAGCAATGCTCTAAAAGGCTTACCTCATCATTTATCAGTGTTCTGTAACCCTAAGCATGACTAAGCGATTTTTACAGTACTTTTCGGCTTTAGGCACCATTCTACAAGGAAGAGCACGTGACACACTCAAGCCAATGACAGAGCACTTCCCCACAAACAATGAATTGTTCTTTAATGTATGGTTCTATTTTTGAGAAAAAAAATATCATGGGTAAGATCATGTGCACGAGAGAGCATTAAAACATTTAACAAGGGTGCTCTGAAGAGTCAGTGAAAGTCAAAGCATCGACACACTTGAAAGCGAACAATTCCACCTAAGATCATGTTTGCATGCTTCATTCAAGATCCGTGAGAAAAAACTAATAAAGTATTCGGTACAACATCCATAAATAACTTTACACACACATATTGAAATCATATGTTGAAGTGTTTTTTTTTCCTAAGAAACCACATTCTTAAAAAGAGAAATACAAATTATTAACACACACTAAGCTGAGGTACCACTCATTTTTCAGTGTAAGCATTTTTATTGCTGTTTTCATTCAAAAGCTCACATGAAGTTGCAAATAATCTGAAGCAAAATGACAGTAAATTTGATGTTATAACCCCTCCCAGGTGGCGAGTTCACCCCCTCCCTGCCGGCCTTGTCATGCAGCCTCCCCTGCCCTTGAATCACTCAGGGGACAACCTATTATGGTGCATCAAAGGCCGCAGTTTAGTTTCTATACATGGATTATACATTTTGCAACTTACTGGTTGGGCATTCGAAAACCCATGTTCATTACGCATCACATTATCACGTAAACATTGACCCCATGGTTTATCTCTGTTTCTGGCTGACAGCACTGACCCTGCGCGAGAGCCCCTTTGGCAGGTGGCTCAGTGTTCTGCGGGTTCTAGGCTTCCCTTGCTACCGATTCTGTGGGCGGCCGTCAGACCTGGCCCGGGCTGCAAGTGCTTGCCCTGGACACTTGCTGGCCACTCGCCTCCTCCCAGTGCCCGTGCCATGTGGCATCCCACGGACACTGTATGAGCAGCTCTTCTATCTATGTAATATTTCCTCTGGGTATCTTTCTGGGGTGCCTCCGCCATGCTGCAGATGGTTTATCGATCAGAGGCAGTTCCCCCCCAGCTCCCGCCTTTCTCCCTTCTCCTGAGAAAACCCAGCAGCTCTAGGACCCTACTATGTTGAGCAGGAACATATCCATGTCTACCCTTTCAGGTGTACCCATATCCTCCCAGTGATAACCAAGTGTCCTAAGGTTAACCAGCCCATGCCACACCATGCTTCAACCGTTCGACTTACATACCTTAGCCATGGTGATATTTAGCTTATGCCTAGACTTGTCCACTGCCCCTTGGTTGACCGCCCCCCTCCATACCCAGAGGCCCCCTTGCGGATGATATCTCCTGTTCGTCTTTGGGGCCAGCGCATTGTTCACCAGGATTGTTATGCCATCTCCACGAGGTTTCAGAGATGTCCCAGGACCAGAGTCATGCACTGGTCTGAGTGGGGTGCCAGCTCCCTGAATCTGTTCCACTGAAAACGCGAGATCGCATCAGCTATTGAATTCACCACCCTTGCAATGTGTCTGGCTCTATCTGCTATGTTCACCCCCAGTTGGCAGCCTAATAAGAGCCTCACCACTGCCGAGTACTTTGCCGTTCCTAGGTTGATCGCCTGGACCACTGCGTGATTGTCTGGCCAAAGTGTGATCTGCCTGTTAGCCAGTTTGCCTCCCCGTATTGTAAAATACACTATGATGGGAAAGAGCTCCAGGAGCATAATGTTGCCATTGATCCCTGCGCTATGCCAGCTGTCTGGCCACCACAGTGCTGACCATGTGTTTCCCAGGATAGCCCCAAAGCCGTAGCTGCGCGTCGCATCCGCGAAGAGCTCCAATTGCTTCGCAGATACTAAGGGCTCCTGCCACATGAGAGTGCCATTGAAGCCGGCTAGGAAAGCGTCTCACTGCTCTAGATCTTCCTTTACCCCTTGCGTGATGTCTCTTTGATATCCCTTTGGTCAACCAGGCTAGCTGCCTGGCAAATGGTCGCCCTGCTGGGATCACTGTGTTAGTGAAGTACAGTTTTCCTAGTAACTGCTGGAGTTCCCCCAGAGTCGCCTTCTTTTTCTGTAGCAAATGACCTATGATTTGGTGCAGCTCAGTTACCTTGCCATTGGGCAGTCTGCATATCCCTTTCACTGAATCCAACTCAATACCCAAGAATGATAGATTGGTGACTGGGCCCTCTGTTTTTCCTGGTGCTAAAGGGAATCCTAGCTCCTCCGCTAACCCTTCACACTGGCAGTGTAGGTCTGCACATTCCTCTGATTCTGGTCTGTCAATGAACAGGAAGTCGTCCAGGTAGTGAACGCACCCCCCCCGCTGGGTGACGTGTTCCCAGCACCCACTCTAGAAAACTGCTGAAGGACTCAAAGTAAGCACATGATATTGCACATCCCATAGGTAGGCATTTGTTGTTGTAGTAGGGCCCATCCAATTGAAAGCCCAGCAAATGGTAGCTTTGTGGGTGCACTGGCAGGAGGCGGAAAGCTTAATCTATGTCTGCTTTAGCTAACAGGGCCCCCTTCCCCACCCGCTTAATCAGATCCACTGCATCATCTAATGAGGCGTACGCCACAGAGTAGCTGTCCTGCTCTAACCAGTCATTTATGGAATCTCCTTGTGTGTGTGACAAATGGTGTATGAGACGGAATTTCCCCACCTCCTTCTTTGGTACCACCCCCAACGGGGACATCATGAGATTTTCCAAAGCAGGATCGCGAAAGGGCCTGTTACCCTCCCAGTTGGACCTCCTTCCGCACCTTCTGCTTGGCTACCTCTGGGTTGTCCTGTATGGATTTTACATTGCTGCTAAGCCGCGGGGCCAGGGGGCCCTTGTAAGGTATGGGGAACCCGTATGTGAAACCATCTGCCAGTAGTTGCCTGTCTTTCTCTTTTGGGTAACTATTCAGTAATGCCACTATTCTTTTTATCCTGATGGGGGTGGGCAGTGTCATCTCCGCTTCCCACCCGCCCTCCTTTGTGCGCTCTCTGCTGTCCCCTGATCCTTTTGCCTGCTTGCAGTGGACTGCTGAGTGGTTGCCACCACATTTCCCACAACTGTGTTTAAATCTGCAGACGTGCCCCCATTTACACTCATCTTTGGTGTATTCCCAGCGCATTGCCATGCGCTCTTTTCCTCTTGCCTTTCTCTGTGGCATGGGGCCCTGTCGGGCTCTCCGTGCTACCTTGGGCCTCTGTGGTGATTCCTGGGAGACGCCCGCACAGCTCCACCACATGTTTGTCCTCCGGTGCCTCGCCCTCTAGCGCCTACTGCGGTGGTGTCTTCGGCCGTCAGGGGAGCACGCCCGCACTTGCACTGTGAGTCTTGCACTTGCCTTTCCCCTTCGGCCTGCCGCTGGACCACTGCCCTGTGCTCCGTCCTCTCCATGCAGGAAGGCGGTTTAGGTAATCCGATGGTGCACTTCCGATGGTGCTGTCCCGATCCTGATGGCGCTGTCCGTTCCTGGTTCCGAGGCAATGGTCAGAGTTTGAGGACAAAGGGGAGCCTGTGCCTACCTTTTGACCTCTTTGCCCCGCTCCATCCCCCTTCTGCTATTGGGCAGTTTGGTAGTTTTCAAAGGGTGTGCCCAATCCTCATGAGTCCCTTTTTGCTGGCTTTTCCTTTCACCCTCGGGTGCTCCCGTCTCCAGTAGGCATTCCCTGAGGGCCCTTACTTGGTGTGACTTTGCCTTCCCCATCCCCCGTCTCTATTTGCTGTTTAAAATAAATACACACATTAAATGCGGTTAATCTCATAGTATCTTGACGGCTTCTCTCCTTCCCTTTCCTCCAATACAATCTCTCTTGGCTTTCACATTTAGCTTCTTCTCTCCCTCAAAGAAGATGTCAAAGAAAAGTCCAAAGACTTTGGTTGCAAATCAGAGTTCTGCTTAAGATTAAACTTTTCATTTCCCCTGCACCCTCACAACTTGTGTACAAGTCTCTTTCATTTATTGGGGACAAGACCCTACTACCAGCCCTCCTTGACAAAATTCTCTGCCTCTCAAGGCTATCTTCCATACATCAGGTAGACTTATTTCCGGCCAGCAAAACATTTATGACATTTACCTCACCTCTTTGAATCTTTTGTGACTGCCCCTCCGACCCCGCATCCAATTTAAATCCAACTTCAAAATGCACAAATCCCTACATGCTCATAAACCAGTTTACCAAGCTGAAAAACTCTCATAGTTGGTTGGGCTTCCATGACAGACAACAATGATAAAACGATTCTAAAAATTACCAAATTAAAAACAAAAAATCTCTTCTTTTGCTCTTATTTTCCAGAACAAGTTCCAAATGTGAGGCGGCCACCTTACTTCAAAATTTTTAAATCTAATCTCAAATCTCGAATCAAACCAGTGCACCTAGATTGCTCACCAAACTAATTCTTTCCGCCCCTTTTTTGCTCTGTTTTGGCATTTGATTTATTAATCTAACTCCTTGAAATTCTCTGCATCAAGTGTCCCCTTCCAAATGGCCAGAAAGTACATGCTTTTGCATTATTGATTTTATTCTTACATATTTATAATTAGGCATATCATTCTGTATAGCTACTACATTTTTTACAAATTCTTTCTCTCCCTGCGCCTTATCTCAACATCCTTCTCCACTGCATCACATCCTATATGTGTAGCCTTCCCCTTTCCTCTGTTCTTCTGCTAATCTAAATTATCATTTGATGCTTGCCCTAGGACACGTGGGCCGATATTTATAGTTGAAGTGACCATTTTGACTAGGAATTCGCTAAATGAAGAGTCAATAAAAACTAAGGGCCAGATGCATCAAGGCAAAAACCGGTCACAAACTGGCAGATTCGCAGAATCTGCCCCTTTGCGACCGGTATTTTTGCATTTGGGATGCATCATCCCAAATGCAAAAATTGCAATTTAAGTAATCGCTAAAATTGCGATTACTTAAATTGCTATTGCATTTAAGGAATCGGAAATTGTGATTCCTTAAATGCAATGCACAAAGCAAATTGAAATCGCGATTTCGCTATTAGGGGTCGCAAATTACCGACAAATGAAACTGGACGGTAATTTGCGAAAACTTTGAAAAATGCACTAAAGTGCATTTTTCAAAATTACATGTTACACACACACATGCCCTTGGGGCATGTGTGTGTGCAACATGTGGTCACATGGCAATTTCAGGGCTGCAACAGGGTGTCCTTTTGGCACCCTTGCACCCTTGAAGTTGCATGCGCAATTTGCGAGTGCCTATTTGGTACTCACAAATTGCGCATGCAATTTCCAATGAATGGGTAGCAATTCCTTAATTGCAACTCGCAATTTGCGAGTCGCAATTAAGGAATGTTTGGGAACCGCAATTTTTTTTGCGATTACTACATGCATAGGCAATTGCGATTTTTTAATTGCGATTCTTTAAAAATCGCAATTAAAGAATCGCAATTGCCTATCTTGATGCATGTGCACCTAAGAACATAAATAAAGCTGGTTAAATTAACACATGTAAGTTGAGATGCAACAATTTAAAAAAATTTATTCAGGGGTGCGGAAATAATGGGGAAGTCTTACCAAAAACTAGAGCTGGGTCCGATTGAACAATGTGTATAATTGTAGCCAACATGAATACATAGGTGCTGCGTATGGGAAATGGTCCTTCATAAGTACTGTTTTAGTAACACCTTTTTTAATCGGTCCCGAAATGTCCAAATCTCTGTTAGTAACAGCGCAAAAAGGCACAGGGGGATATTAGCAACAACTTGCGATAATTATCGCAAACCGCGCTTAGCGCGTTTTTTTTTATCGCCGCCTATCGCTGGATATTATCGCGGAGATAACACGCTTTTAGCAACGTTTATCTCCAATGCGATAAAATATCCAGCGATAGCGGCGAAATGCGTGAATATCGCTGGAAATCCAGCGATATTCACGCATTAACGGCATGGTGGACTTAGCCTGACAATCCACCTCCCATTAAACAAACAGGCAAGTCATGTTTTTAGCAGGTGTTAAATTCTAGCGATATTCGCGCTTAGCGTGACTTTTTTATCGATTCGCCTGCGTTGCTAATAGGGGAAGTTGTGTTAGCGACTGTTTTCAGTCGCTTTAGTTGGGAACGCCTACCTTGCATGTCATTAGCGATAATTATCGCTGGCATGCAAGGCGATGGGAAAACGGGCCGCTATCGCCAGAAAGCTGTCGCTAACGCCTATTAGCGACAGCTTGCTGATAGGGCGATAAAAAAATTGCCGCTTTAGCGGCACAAAGTGCCGCTAAAGCGGCGATAAAGCCCTTGCTAATAATCCCCACAGTTCTTTCGGATTGCGCTAATTTGTGTTTTGAGGCATTTACGGGTATGAAAAAATTGAAGTACAGGAATACTACTTTACATACTCGAATGCCCCTAATCACAAAAATAAAATTCAGTAAATCTAGAAAATGGAAAAAATATGGCATGAGAAACGAGCACATAAAACAGCCACCAATTTCGCATGAAAACCGAAAATGACAGCTTGTTTTTATAAGCTCTGAGTGATTATGGCACAAATATACGCCCTGAAACACAATTACTCTGAAAAATTACCATTGCAGAATCCAGTTCACACTACATCATATGTTAGTATACTCAACCCATCTTGAAAAAAAGAATGCTAAAAAATACTTTAGACCCTCTAAAAATATTGTGCAGACATATACTCACTCATACTGCCTTAATAGGAATTCTACTCAAGTGTTAGATCAGGATTGTAGATTAATGAGGCTCATCTGCCTTTCCAACACAACTAGAACAGATGCTAAAAACCCAGAGTTGCACCTGTACAGCCAGACAGTTGTGACCAATAGCCCACTTAAAATCAAGGAAATGGGGGACACTATGAAATCAAACAAATATAAACTGCCAAGCTGTTTTACACACGCACGAAAATTAAAGACTGTGATACACAAGATTAATGAAGAGGAACATAAACTCTGCTCGCATTGAAGATATGTGCGTGCACACATAGGTCATGGGCACAAAATGCACCAAAAAGAACGATGTTTGATGCTAGTATTGCAAACAGAAAGATGGGATAGTTACCAGCATCTTCAAAACTATTAAACCATTTGGATAACGCATAAGAGAACCTGAAAGCATAAGAGATCCTCAAAAAAAAGATTTGGGAGAAATCCTACAAAATATACTGTGAGCGGGCAAAACACAGGGAACACTAACCAAGCTCAAATACCAAGTGACTTCCATTGAAATACCAACTCATATAAATATTGGAAGAGAGAGTTCTAACAATGGAGGCCATGGTCATCTCTCACCTGGACAGAATGGGAAGAGATCATCATTTTCAGACTCACTGAAGACCAAATCTAATTTAGGGCTTCAGCTAGCACCAAAACGAATGTGACCTTGGTAGGCTCTAAGCTTTCAACAGTAATGGCTTGAGCAATGCCAAACACAGTGTCTATATAAAGATGGCCACAACAATGGAAATATCCATCACAGAAGCCTTTTAAGTCTCCGTTGTAAGCATACACAGAGTAAAAGGCAGCAACATGACCTCTAGAAGGGTAGCAAACAGTAATATAATGCAGTGCTGCACGGTGGATGAGCGGTTGCTTTTATAATGGAACTCCACACTATATAGACTGAGATTCGTTAGGACAGTTGTGGGAATCAGTTTGATAATGCTGGTAAATAGCCCTACAGATAATTTTGTGCTGGTGACATTATGCGAAAATCTCCAGAACTTGTATATCAAAGGAGATGTTTAATGCTAATGCCATTGCTCTATTAGTACATGCAGTGATTCAATGATCTCATTCAGGATAGAAATAAGGTTTTCAGGGTGCCAAATAGATGGTTCAAACATGAAATACCATAGCTCAGGCAGAAAAAAAGGTGGGATTACAGAGCTACTGATGTCAAACTCTTCGAAGTGTTGTCCTATCACTTTCAGATAAGCTAGTGTGAGCCCACGTGCACACCTTATCTATATGTCAGCAACGGTCAAATAACACCCTTCACTGTTGTCTGCTGAAGTAGCCATGTTATTCCTCCAAATATGCTTTCAAAAATATTGTGGGAGACATATATTGTGTCAAAAATATTGTGAGTTAAAACAAAGTGTGGAATAGAATATAGAAGGTAATAATATCGTTTCATAAGTCTTTTATGTCGTTTTTTTTTAAATGGCAAAAACAATTACATAATTAATCATCTAATTAAAAAAAAATATATATAATCAATTAAAAGAAAAATATTCAAAACTTCCCAGACTATTCTGAAACAACCCAACAAACTGTTAAAACATTGACATAAATAAAAAAAATGCATACATTTTCTTTACTAAATACAAACAACACTACAATTAATAAACATGCTGAACATTAAAATAATACCAACACAAAAACTAATAAAACTCAAGCAAATAATAAAAAAACTATACGATATACAAGCATTAGAAAACAATCTAAAAGACTTAAAAAATTATATTTGTAACTTCTATATTCTGCCCCATGATATGTTTGCTGTCACATTATTTTTGACACAGTATTTGTGTCTCACAAAATTGTTGAAACATTTTTTTGCAGTAATACCCTGGGTACTTCAGCAGACGACAGGAAATGATGTCACTAGACTGTTGCTGATACAAAGAGAGAAGGTGTGAATGTGCAACCGCACATATCTGGAAGTGGTGAGACCACACGGAGGTCTCCTGATATCTGGCATCAAATGAAAAGCCATGCTGTTAAGTCCCCACATCAATTGTTGTGTGATTTGGTACTTCATTCAAACAGCCCTCACATACTTGACCATAGCAAGGGATTGGAGGATTAACAGGATAAAGCTAGGTGCAAAGCGATAAGCCTACGACTGTTGAAAGAATCGTAACTGCTGGGTATTGGCTGGGTTCTATCATACTGGCTGCATGTGGTCAAAATTATAGGAATGGCTAGTTATCGCTCATGTTTCCCTCATTTATAAGCGCTGGTGAGTTTGCTGACAGACTTACTGACAAAGCCACAGATACATAGATAAAGTTCTTTATGGTGCGGTTTTTAAAAATCATTACAATAACAACCACAAATGCATATTTACATGTAAACTGCATAGCAAATACTTAAAGAGGCCTAATAAAGGCCTGAAACCTGCACAAATTTGAGATCACTAACATTTGGAAAGTTGATTAATATGCCTTTTAATAATACAAAAAACATAAGGTGCAGATATTTAAATACACTAAAAAATCTAAAATGCAATTTTTGCCCAAAAGTGGGCTACAAAACTGGCCCCATAACAGGATATATAATCTAGTCAGAAGCACGTATCTGTGCACAGTGCATCTAGACTGGCCCCAAAGCCGGACATGTGGTCTAGGCATGAAGGTTCTTATCCAGGCACAGTCCATCTTAACAAAGGCCGAGTTAAAGTGCAAATGCTAAACGGTTTTTCAACACCATCTGGTGCATATGTTATCATAGTTAGTCTTTCTGTGGAGCAAAAACATGTTGAGCATTTAGAAATTGTGGTGCATGTTACCATTAGGGTAAACCAAGGAAGTTTTGAGAGTTTAGAGCATTTTCTCCCAATGGCAGGGTATTATACAAAAAAATTAATACCGTCCCTTCAAGGAACTAAAATAGTGAAGTCCCTTAACATTTATATTACCGATAGAGCAAGTCGTGAGGTAAATTCAAAACATTAAGTAGAGAACATAGGGGCCCATTACGATTGCGGGCAGATCGCCACCGCCGGGCCAGCAGTGGCGATCCGCCCGCCAAATGTCCCTGGTCCTCCCCCCGCCATATTAGTATGGCGAGGGGCACCGCAGCGGATAGAAAGACCGTCCGCCGCTTTTCCGCCAGTCGACTTGTCGACCGGGCGGAAAAGGGACACAATATGGTGGCGGTGTCTGCAAGACACCGCCATTCATATTATGATGCGTGCGGTTATTGGCCTTTCCATGGCGGCATTGCCGCCATGGAAAGGCATGCAGTGTTTGATATTGGGGGCCTGTTGCGGGCCCCCAGGGTGTTGGGGGGGTGGGGGGTGCACATGGGGGTACCTATGGTACCCCCCTCATTGCAATGCACTATGTGGCAGGCACCACGTGGTGCCTGCCACGTTGTGTATGGCAATGCTGTGCACAATCCTTTTACATTGCGAGCGGGGCTGCAGCCAGCAGATCCACCCGCAGTGTAAAAGGGCCAGGATGCGCCTGCCAGTGTGGCGGGCGCATCCTAATTTGCATGGCGGGACTGCTGCAACATCGGCGGTCGGTCCCGTGCTCCGTTGCGGTGGCGGGCGGACAAAGTCCGCCCGCCATCGTAAAAGGCCCCATAGATTTCAAGGACCCTAGTGACATTGTTGCAGGAATAGATAACTTCAAGTGCCACCATCAATCACTGAGAGAGCGGTGGTACCAGTGATGCAGCCCATCTTGTTCTCATAGGACAGAATGAAATAAGTGACAGAATAATGAGTTCACCCAGTACATCACTGAAAAAATTATGTAGACATGGTGTTAAACAGCGTTCAGTTTTGCTTTAAACAACTCCAAATTTACTGCTTCTATTGTCCTCAGGGTTTGGCTATCACTTACTCTGCTGCATCACTTTATCATCCATCCTAAATTATATAAACCTTTACACTGTTCTAATAAATGGTTTCCACTATTTATATTTGAAAGTGGATATTCTCATAAGATATTTATATTAAGTGTTGTGTAAGATAATTCCTTAATGTAACCGTGTTCTCGCTGGGGATATCAAAGAACACCCCCCTTTGACACGAAAGCAATTATCTACTGGCACATGCATGGTCTCCTTGATTGCAAGTACAATTGTTATAATGGATTATGATACAGATTTTATTTTTAGCAGCAGAGGGAGCTCATTTTTAGTAGCTTTTAATCAATCCAGCACTATTAATAGACATTTTTCATTTGATGCATCGGAAAGCATGTATGTGGAACGTCAGAGCAAAGCTCAAATTTAGAAATGCTAAAAAGAGTGTATTATGGGGCAAGGATAAATAAAAATGTGGCAATGGGGAAGACCTTCAATTGGGGAGGGGGTCACTTGTAGCAAACCCATTGGGGGCATTGACTACCACTCTACATCCTAGAGGACATGTATAGAGAGATAGGGCACATCCGTCTGCAGAGAGTGATATTGAAAACCATACTCTCTGCATATTGCATGCAATATTGGCATTGCATCTTCCTCAGAAAACCCACTGAATGACAGAAATCCCAACTGTGGAAATGAGAAACAATCTGTGTTAAAGCAAAATCACTCTGGAACATTGATGTGTTTGGTTCCTACCAGTAACTGGCATTTAACTCATAATTAAGCAACAAAAGAGTAGGTATCATTGAGAAAACAAAGTAACTGCCCCATGTACTATATCACTGGTGTACCATGAACATAGCCATCAACAGAACCAACAACAGTGAGCCATAGAGAAGTGTTATTGTTGAAAAGTCATGCTTCAGATGCACAAGGTCTCATAATGATCTAGCAGTTAGAGCTGTGACAGCCAGCAAGTCAAAGCAAAATAGCAATGTTCTTGGAGTCCTAATCACACAAGCCATCAACATTGCCACTTCAAGTAAGAACACAAAAAAAAGAAAACAAGTGTGGACTAAGCCATTAGGTCTCACATTTAGAAAGTGAGTGCCAAACTATTTACTTTGCCATTGCTTATTTACATTGGTGCTCACATCTTTCTGGCACAGCACAATGAGTACATGTGCATGTATGTGAAAACAGACGGCCATCTTCTAAACCATTCCAAGATGGCAACTCTGTGTGCACATGTGTATGCATGCTTTGTGAGTTGCAGGCACTCATTTTTAGGTTGAGCCTAGGGGCAGTGCGCATGCGCTGCTCGCTCTGCGAGACTGCTGTAGTAGAGTATGGGAGAGAAACTGTGCCCACTCTCTTCCCATATTTTTCATTGGCTTGTGTGATTGTCTTTCATAAATGCTGCCTTCGGATTCGTTAATAGGCTTGTTAGTCCCTCCTTAGTACGGCCTTGTCTTCATTTGTACCATCCCATGGCGACTGGCCCTTTTACTTCGGTTTTTACACAGGACCTGTTATTTAGTCTGTAAGCACTATTATTTTTTTGAGTTTCTCTTACTGCAAGCCGGACATACGCTGCTTCAGCTGAAACCGCTTGTGTTTTTTTAAGCAGCACCACCCCCCCATAACACGGGCGCCTGCTTTCAATCACTTTAACCCAGCATTATCTCGTGTCTGTTTCAACACCCACCCAAGTAAAATGGATTTAGAAATGATTAGCAAATTAAGTCATGTGAATTCCAGGTAGCACATAACCCTGTGCTAATGGGCGTAAGCTGACAACACCACATCTGTGCTACATGTTATCTGTATTACAGCAACCTGACAGGTTGTTTTCAAAAGCCTGTTTTATTAACAACACCACCACCACAACCAATACCACCACCACCAATACCACCACCATCAATACCACCACCATCAATACCACCACCTCCACCAATATCACCACCACCAATACCACCACCACCAGCAATACCACCACCACCAATACCACCACCAACACCACCACCATCAATATCACCAATACCACCACCAATACCACTACCACCACCAATACCACCACCACCACTACCACCACCAATATCACCACCACCACCAATACCACCACCACCATCAATACCACCACCAATACCACCACCACCAATACTACCACCTCCACCACCACTACCACCACCATCAATACCACCAATACCACCACCTCCACCACCACTACCACCACCACCAATACCACCACCAATACCACCACCACCAATACCAACACCACCAATACCCCCACCACCAATACCACCACTACCAATAACACCACCACCACCAATACCACCACAACCAATACCACATCCAATACCACCACCACCACCAATACCAGCACCACTAATACCACCACCACCAATACCACCGCCAATACCACCACTACCACCACCACCAATACCACCACCAATACCACCACCAATACCACCACCACCAATACCACTACCACCACCAATACCACCTATACCACCACCACCAATAGCACCACCACCACCAATACCCCCACCAATACCCCCACCACCAATACCAGCAATACCGCCACCACCAATAACCCACCACCAATACCACCACCACCAATACCACCAATACCACCACCACCACCAATACCACCAATACCACTAATACCACCACAAATACCACCACCACCAATACCAATACCACCACCAATACCACCACCACCCATACCAGTACCACCACCACCAATACCAATACCACCACCACCAATACCAATACCACCACCACCAATACCAATAGCGCCACCACCATTCCCACCACCACCAATACCAATACCACCAATACCAATACCGCCACCACCATTACCACCACCACCACCAATACCACCAATACCTGCACCAATACCACCAATACCATCGCCACCAATACCACCACCACCACCAATACCACCAATACCTGCACCACTAATACCACCACCACCAAAGCAGCACCGCCCATACCACCAATACCACCACCACCAATGCCAATACCACCACCTCAGTGCCTCTCGCTCACTAGTGATAGCAGGGGCACTGTACAAGGCAGGAGCTGCAGCTGAGACATCCCTCCCTCCATGCCTGCCATAAAGCACAGCCCGCCCTGCACCAGGAGGTGAAGCCAGGGCCCTACTACAGCTGGAGTGGTTTTTATTTGGCCAAAGATAGCAACGAGATAGCGCAATGCCACACTGCACACTCAAATCACAGAGATGGCAGGAAATAGCCCCCCTCCCGCTCTTCCTCCTGAGCAGCGACAGTGTAATCACAGAGCGTAAGGTGTTGGAGCGCTTTGTTAGTGTTTATAGCTCGGATCATATGTAACTCCCCCTTCACACTTTGGGGCCTATTAGGATGGCGGGTGGACTTCCGTCCGCCCGCCACCCTAGCGGTGCTGGGACCGGCCGCCAGTGGTGCGGCGGTCCCGCACCGGCAATTAGGATGCCACCGCCACACTGCACCGCCCACCACAATGCTGTGGCTGCACCTTGTGCATTTGCATGCAGTACGTGGCAGGCACCGCGCGGTGCCTGCCACATTGTGCATGCAAATGCAGGGGGTACCATAGGTACCCCCCATGTGCACCCCCCACCCCCCCATTACCCTGGGGGCCTGCTACGGGCCCCCACATTCAGAGACCACATGCCTTTCCATGGCGGCAACGCCGCCATGGAAAGGCACATCTCCGCCTGGCTTGTAATATGGATGGCGGTGTCTTGCAGACACCGCCACCATATACAGCCCCTTTTCCGCCCGGTCGACTCAAACCGGTGGACGGTCTCTCCGTCCGCCGGGGTCCCCCCGCCATACTAATATGGCGGGGGGAAATGGGACGCAGGCGGAGGAAAATGTCGGGTGGATCGCCACCGCCATGCGGGCGGTGGCGATCCGCCCGACATTCTAATAGACCCCTTTGTGTCTGTTTAATTTATCTTCACTGCACTATTTATCACTACCTTGAAGACGTCGCAGGCCGGTCTCTTCCGCTGATATTTACAATCTAACAAGCGGTCGAGAAGGCCTTTTATTGCAATGCAATAGGTCTCGCATTTGCGAGAGTTTAAGCTATTGGTATTGTAAATGACAATGCCTTTTATTTATGTTTTAAAACCCAAAACAAAAATAAAGGCATTGTCATTTACAATGCCAATAGCTCAAACTCGAGTGAATGTGAGACCTATTGCATTGCAAATGCTTGTTTACTTAATGTTCTAACTTGCCAGCAGCCATATGGAATGGTAAACTAAATATTTTTAAAACACATTTGGGCACACGTATTCGTAAAAGAAGCAGCCTGGTGGTACTTTTCAACTACTGGGCACTCACAGAAAATTAATGTAAAAAATAAAAATAAAAATGGTAAGGGAAGGTCAATGGGGCCCCTGAGCGAAACCACCTATGGAGGTTGGTGGGCTATGGTGGACTAGTATCAGGAAAGAGTGCAAGGGGTAGGGAAATCCCTAAAAAAACTAAATATAAAAATAAAATTGCCAATACATGTAAGAACTACTTTTCAAAAGTCTTCACATCCATTAAACAGCATGTTTAGATACCTACGCTGAGGGACAGACCTCTTAGACAATCCCAAAAGTCAGATGAACAGGAGTAGCCATAGCCAAGCCTTAAAGGAGATGTCCAAAAGCCCCTTTTTTGTATTACGTGTATGCATATTTTCTGGGCTGTGTGCTGTTTCGTTTGTGGTTGTGTGGTGTGTGAGGACATGAACTCTCACCACGCAGCTGAAGCTGTCTGTAGGCAAGACCTAAAACAAGTATTGTGTATCACCAGAAGAGTTCTACTGTTGTAAGGGAATACATTTGCCTAGATTGCACAGAATCCATTTCAACAGCATAAACTAAGAGGGGGAAAATGTTATTGTGAGAAACCACTCTGTGGGACCACAGGAGTAAGAGCGTGTCTTGCAACCTTCCATATTAACCCAAGTGAGTTTTAAATGAGCAAATGCAAACAATTTTTTGGGATGACAGATCAAGGGGGTGTATGTGTAAAAGAAAGATACCCAAGTAAAACATCATTGTAAAGAATCTGTGGAATGTGTATTTTATGCGTAAGTAGAGGCACACTGCACAAGAATAACACATTTGCAGATTCACCACCACAATATTGTCTGCTTGGTGTTTGGTGGCCTTTGGATAACATGCAAAAAAGCATCCTGTTGCCATTGGAAAAACTGCAATTCACCAGTGGCAATTCCAACTGCCACATGGGCTGTTTGTGAAGGTTCAGTCGCATCCAAACGTGCTTGCAGAGTCCCACTTTAAGACAGCATATTAATGTATTGTTATTTGGTATAAATACAACATCTACCGTTCTAGACAGGTAAGTTTGTATATGTACACTGCCTCGTGCCTGCTTAATTATGCAATTCTCACAGTAGTAAATGCTCAACCTGATGCATGGAATAATACCTCTGAAAATATCTTAAAGTAACTATGACAGTTACCTGTAAAAAATGGTTATAATATTGAAACAGTCTGAAGCATATGTTTTGCCAGCGAAACTAACAACATACAGTGTAAAAAAAAATCAGCAACAAAAACATGAGACAAAAATTAAAAGATTCCCAATCACCACACTGCAAATACTCTGGCAAAACCAAATAGATGGTTTGAAGAGCAAAAGTGCCTTTTTTTTTGGAGCAATTTTATATAGCGCGGACATGACCCAAAGGCATCAGAGCGCTTTATAACCATAGCAGGATACAAGGGTAGAACGAGTTACAGTTACTGTAATTAAATTCAGACTTTTACATCAGTAGATGTGACCAGGACAGTTGCAGCAGTTGGTCAAAAGTTGTACACAATTCAAGCATCAATTAAGATGGTGGGGTCACATAATGAAGGTAGTTTGTATCATGGTGGAGAGAGTCCTTAAGTATGGTTGAAGTTGATGAACCAAGGTGTCTGACAAATAGGGGGAGAATGAAGTCCTTTTTGACAGTGACTATGCAGCTGGTTAGGCGACGGTAGGGAGGTAAGGATTTCCAGATTCTTGTCACAGATCGAGAGAACGGATCACTGACAGAATATCGATGACAGGAATATCGACCTACACAAATATCGTGTTCAAAATATCGATGTCAAGAATATCGACATCCTATCTTTACAATGCAAAAATATCCAAACAAAAATATCGTTGTTCAAAATATCGTTGTTCAAAATATCGTTTTTTAAAAATCTCTAATAAAATAATTTTAAATAAATTAAATAATACATATAATTAATGAAAACATAGTTAGAATTATTAAAAAATGTTAAAAATTATAAATAATAAATGTAATGTAAAAATAAATGAAACATACATATATAAAAATTATTATATATATATATTTACTTAATAATACTAATAAATAATTATTATAATAAATTATAACATGTTAGAAACGTAATACAAATTATAAATACATATATATACATACACCTGTAACATAAACATAAAAATAAAATATATATATAATAAATTAAAATATTAAAATAATGTTTTAATTTTAAAACAACATTTTACACTACATTAACTGAAACAGTAGGGAAAATGTTGGATAGCGTA
Organism: Calotriton arnoldi; assembly: GCA_963921515.1. NCBI lineage: Eukaryota > Metazoa > Chordata > Amphibia > Caudata > Salamandridae > Calotriton > Calotriton arnoldi. The sequence goes on along the minus strand of CAWUFW010006679.1, from coordinate 126,415 downwards.
GGGAATCAAATTACTATTCCCACTCTAGTAAATGCAAGAGTAGGGAAAGTGTTGGCTAGCGGAGGGGATAAAATTACTATTCCCACTCCAGCCAGTGCAACAGTAGGGAAAGTGTTGGATAGCGGAGGGGTAAAAATTACTATTCCCCCTCCAGCAAGTGCAACAGTAGGGAAAGTGTTGGTTAGCGTAGGGGAATAATTTACTATTCCCACTCCAGAGAGTGCAACAGTAGGGAAAGTGTTGGATAGCGTAGGGGATAAAATTACTATTCCGACTCCAACGAGTGCAACAATAGGGAAAGTGTTGGATAGCGGAGGTGACAAAAATTACTATTCCCACTCCAGATAGTGCAACAGTAGGGAAAGTATTGGATAGCGGAGGGAATAAAATTACTATTCCGACTCCAGCGAGTGCAACAATAGAGAAAGTGCTGGATAGCGGAGGGGTTAAAAATGTCTATTCCCACTCCAGAGAGTGCAACAGTAGGGATAGTGTGGGATAGCGGAGTGGATACAATTACTATTCCCACTCCAGATAGTGCAACAGTAGGGAAATTAATGGATAGTGGAGGAGCTAAAATTACTATTCCCACTCCAGCGAGTGCATCAGTAGGAAAAGTGTTGCATAGCGGAGGGGTAAAAATTACTATTCCCACTCCAGCAAGTGCAACAGTAGGGAAAGTGTTGGATAGCGGAGGGGAATAATTTACTATTCCCACTCCAGGGAGTACAACAGTAGGGAAAGTGTTGGATAGCGGAGGGAATAAAATTACTATTCCCACTCCAGCGAATGCAGCAGTAGGGAAAATGTTGGATAGCGGAGGGGATAACATTACTATTCCCACTCCAGACAGTGCAACAGTAGGGAAAGTGTTGGATAGCGGAGGGGATAAAATTACTATTCTCACTCCAGCGAGTTCAACAGTAGGGAAAGTGTTGGATAGCGGAGGTGAATAATTTACTATTCCCACTCCAGGGAGTGCAACAGTAGGGAAAGTGTTGGATAGCGTAGGGGGTAAAATCACTATTCCCACTCCAGCAAGTGCAACAGTAGGGAAAGAGTTGGATAGCGGAGGGGAATAATTTACTATTCCCACTCCAGCAAAATAATGAACATTAATTAACAAATAATTAACTAATTAAAAATAATTTACCTCCCACCATATTCCCCTATAAATAACCCCACCAATGTTGTAAAACATAACACAATTAACATAATAAATTAACAATTAATTAATTAACTAATAACAATTAACAAGCAAATTAAAAACAATCAGTAATAAATTAATTCACAGAATTAACACTATTAAATAAAATAAAATAAATAATATATAAAAAATATAAAAAAAAATATTAAAATGTAATTACTTCCCACCCTACTCCTCTATCATCCCACAACATGCTCTTAAAAAAAGACACAATTAACATAATTAATAATTAATAAATAATTATTAATGGCCAATTTATAACTAATTAATAACAAATTAATAACCACATTTAACAATATAAAATATTAAATACATCAATATTAATTAATAACAAGTATTAATTAATTAATTATAATTGAATTACTTCCCACCCTACTCCCCTATAAACCCACAACCCACTCCTAAAAAAATAACACAATTAACATATTTGCCAATTAATTATTAATAATTAATAACCAATTAATAACTAATTAATAACAAATTAATTATCACAATTAACCATATAAAATATTAAATACATTAATATTAATTAAAATTGAAAATATCAATTAATTAATTATAATTAATTTATTTCCCACCCTATTCCCCTATAAATCCACAACCCACTCCTAAAAAAATGACACAATTAACCTATTAACCAATTAATTATTAATAATTAACCAATTAATAACTAATTAATAACAATTAAATTATCACAATTAACCATATAAAATATTAACTACATAAATGTTAATTAATACAAAATATTAATTAATTAATTATAATTAAATTACTTCCCACCCTATTCCCCTATAAACCCACAACCCGCTACGGAACTAAAAGCAAAATGTAATTTTTTTTAAATTAATAACTTCTAAAAAAAATTAATAAATGTATTCTAATTAAATTACTTCCCACCCTATTCCCCTATAAACCCACAACCCGCTACGGAACTAAAATACACAAAAATGTATTATCATAAAATTAATTACTTCTAAAAATTTCACACATACATTGAAAAAATAAGCTATACTTATACAAAATAATTACATCACATACTTTAAACACACATAGTAAAATACAAAACACTAAAATAAATGTCGATATTATTAACAACGATATTTTTACTAACGATATTACTAACTTCTATATTAAAAGAAACGATATTTCTTACCTTCATGTCGATATTCTGGTCAACGATATTCTTGCATGTCGATCTTGTGCCACCTCGATATTAAAAACTCAATATTCTGGCACATCGATATGCCAACATCGATATTCTGTCTGTGCACCCCAGAGAACAACTGGCTCATGCCTTGTCCCGTGCAGCAATAAATCAAGGTTAAATGTTCCAGACAACCATTGCCATTTTGAAATTGAGTGCTCTAGTAGCTTTAGTATTGGATACCAGGTGATAAATCCTAGACTCCAAGGCCCCTATAATGCTCTCTGTGATAAAGAATGCGTAGCCAACAAATTATTTTAAGCATTATTGCACCTTTGGAAAAGCCTCTTGGTTGTACTGTTATTATTGTTTTTCATTTGGGGACCTGGGGGGGGGGGAGGGGATTAATTTCTGAAGTTGTTGTGATTTAAAAAAGAATTGAATTTTAAGTAGTTTGTTCGGCCATTGCCATTTTTACCCTCACTTTGGTTCCACCTAGAGGCGTCATTGTGAAATTGAGTGCCCTAGTCAATCTAGTGTTGGATACCAGATGAGCAATCCTAGTCTCCTGCATCCAAATAATGACCTCTGTGGTGCAGACGAACGGCCATCAGGTAACTTAAGGCATGATTGCACCTTAGGAAAAGTGTCTTTGTTGCTGTTTTGATTGCTTTTTATTTAGTGAATCAATAGGTGGGGGGGAGATTATTTGCTGAAGTTATTGTTTTGACTTTAAATAAAACTCTGTTGAATTTTAAGTAGTTTGTTCGACCACTGCCTTTTTTACCCCTCACTTTTATTCCACTTTTTGGTGCCATTGTGATATAACCTGCTCTAGTAGTTCCAATGATCGATACCAGGTGAGAAATCCTAGTCTCCCACACCCATATCATGCACTCTGCTGCATGGACGATCCAGCTGGTGGCTTTAGGCATGATGGCACCTTAGGAAAAGCTTCTTTGCTTCTCTGTTCTATTGCTGAAGATGTTGTTGTGGTTTTAACATTTTTTTTTAATTGATTTTGTAACGGTTCCAAGTGTTCAAGTGACATAAGACAATCAATGCCTGCAGACATAAGTTCAATATAATGACAAACTCCCATCTTTTCTTGAACCCCTTAGAGTAAACAAAAGAAACATTATACCATAAACCTGGCATTAACCCATAACATGCAGTGCCTCGGTTTGAATCACATTTACATTTGCAGTCTACATCAAAACTATTGTGTCCTGTTAGATTATCAGTTTTGCTGACTTCACACGGTTCTAGTTGCCACGCCTGCAGACTGGCCATCTGTGACTTCATGTGTTTTCATGGGGATTCCCCTTAAGGTAGCCAACCTGGTCCAGACCTTTTTTGGGGGCAACCCCTTGCCACAAAAACTGAGAATTCTAGGTCCATTGCATAGTCCATGCCGGCTTTCCAGAGAGATACTCGTGGAGAGCTTTCTGCTTTCCATTGTTGAGCAATGTCCTGTTTGGCCAGAGTGAGGCCTAAGAAAAGAAGATGTCTTTTGCACCTATTTCCACCTACACCCTCTGTGCAGTGCAGCATTGTGAATTTGGGGGATCTCTGGAGTTCCCATGCTAATACCTCCTCAAGTCAAGACATGTCAATACCCCCTGCCAAAAGCAGTCCAGGTAGGGGCATGTCCAGACCGTATGTATAAATGTACCCTCCTTCGATTGACACCAGAGGCAATGAGGTGACTCAATCAGTCCTGCTTTCCAAAGTCTCTGTCTGGTAAAATACACCCTGTGTAAGTACTTAAATTAAATATATCATAATCTAGTTGAAATTGCCACCTCAAGTGGAGATTGTAGGGCCTCCATCCAGTCATACTCGTCAATCGGACCTACATCGGCATCCCAGGAAGCCCTCAGGGAGTCAACATTCGTGGGGCTATTGGTCACTAGTGTTTGGTATATTTTGGATACTTTGTGTTCCCTTAAATCTCCCATAAGACGTTTACCCTCTAATGGGCTAAATTCTGAGACGTCTTTCAGATCTTTTATGTAGGGAAGAAGGGCGTGTCGCAGCTGTAGGTATTTGTAAAATTGAGAGTGGGGCATGGAAAATTCCCTGCATGTCATCAAACGTTTTCAGTGCTGTCCCCTTAATTATGTCCCCCAAAGTAAAAATGCCTATCCGATCCCAACCAAGGAATCCCTGAAGATCCGCAATTTGTGGAAGAAGACGATTTCGCCACAGTGGGGTTTCTCGTGTGAGACGGCCCTACCAACCCATTCGACGTAGCGCTTGTCTCCATGTCATGACTACAACTTTTGTCGCCGTAGGGAGGTCCTTGGGGTCAGTCTTAATATATATGAGGGAGTATGCAGAGGGGTCTCCCATTAGCCATTGTTCAACTTTGAATGCTGGGTCTTCTCTGGACCCATACCACCACTCATTTAGTATTTGAAGATATGCTTCTGTGTGATATGATTGTATGTCGGCAGCAGCAATGCCTCCACAATATGTTGATTGCATACATGTGCGTAGAGCCAGCCTAGCGGTACTACCCCCCCATAGAAAATGTTACATAATCACATTTATTTGACGGAACCATGATATTGGAATTGGATATGGATATGATTGAAGTTGATATAATAGATTTGGCAGAGACACCATCTTGAAGATGGCTCATCTACCATATAATGATAGGGGGAGCATCAACCACTTCCTTACCTCAGACTTTACCTCCTCTGTTGTTACCTCTATATTGTGGTACCAGGACGAGGCCTGGTTGTCTGATATATATATACGCCTAAATAGGTGAAGCCGTGTGTCACTACTGTGAGACCTTCCATCCATCAACCTTTTCCGATGGATCCTCTAATGGGCCATAGTAATGATTTAGAGGCATTTATATAGAGACCCGACGTCTCGCCGAATATAACGCATTAATCAGAGTATTCTGGGGCCAGAACTATGGGGATCTGTTAAAAAAGAACAGGATGTCGTCAGCATACAATGCAATACGATCGGATATTTCGGGAGTCCACTCAAAGCCTTGTATAAGTGCGTATTTTTTGACCCAGGTAGCAAGGGCCTCTATGGCAAGAGCGAATAATATGGGGGATAGAGGGCACCCCTGTCGGGTACCCCGTTGTATTGGGAATTGTGCCGACGAAGGCCCTACCACGCGAATGGAGGCGGTGAGCTCCGTGTACAACAGTCGCACTAGTGCAATTAATCGGGGGCCCATATTAATGTGTCCTAGTAATATGGTTAGTTTAGCATTGTGGTTCTGCATTTGGTCCATAGATGCATCTTTTCTTTTGAGAATCGTATACAATCAAAAAGGTGAGAGGTATTCCACATGTGGCATGTTGTATAAGGACCAGCATTGTCTAAACAAGTTATGTTCTTATGTTAGCCTCTCTGCATCATGAAACCACAGATGACACCTAGAGTTTCTAGCCTCCATTTCTTGTTTTTCCATGATTTCTCCTGCTCCCCTGCACTATGCTATGAGTGCTGAGCAATGGGGCGGGTTTGGAGGTGGCGGGTTTAGCTGCAATTGCAATCATGATTTAGTAGATCAGAAGAACTGGTCTAAGTTCAAAGTTATCCAAATAGCAAGAGGACTTCCCCAGGTCTGTAATGTGAATTTCTTCCGCTCAGAGCTTTCCTGTCAAAGCCAGTGGTTTCAACTGGACCTAGTCCAAACCCTACCCAACTTCATGAGGACTTCCTTGGATACAGCCTGCTGCCTTGCCCTGCTGAAGGGTCTTGACTTCCAGACAAAAGACTAAGGGCCAGATTTGCTAAAGTTTTGTATCAGGATTGCGTCCCTTTTGTGGCACAGCCCCAATGCAAAATCCTTTTTGGACTTTACTATGCTACGTAAGGCCACTGACTTGCATTACCTTGCATTGCTGAGGCACTCCACGGATGGAGCATGGGCGTTTCTATGTATCCACCTATGCAATTTGGCATATTCCCAGATTTACTAAAGCTACTGAACTTGAGAATGAATCAGAATGTGAAGCCTTCTAAGTGAGACAGAACAAGGAGAAATATGTTTATTTCTCCTCATTACTTCCTTTTTCTATGTGTGCTGCAAAATGATGAAGGAATATACCTCTATGGATTGTTTTTGGGCAGGAAGGCATGCCCAACAGCACAAAAACAACCCTAAACATAACACAGGAATTCTTGCACCAAGATGCAAGGGTGTTTGCTTTGGTGCTAGGCAGGCTCAAGTGCACCAGCACAGGGAGAGAGCTAAAGAGCAACATACATTAATAGAGATGGTGCTTTTTGACTCTCTACCATTCATGCAACGGAGCACAGAAACATGCCTTGCTGAACTTAAATCAAAGTCGAAATCCTATGTTATTGCATTTTTGGCTTTTTAACTGTTTTCGTACTTCTAAATGCTTTTCACATTTTAATTTTCTCTAAGTTCAGCATGCCTGATCGGAGCCATTGCTACCAGGGGTTAAGATGAGTTTTAAAATAATGGAATCTCCGACTGGACCTAAAAAGTTAGTAACTTTATTACTTGGTGTGGGCTAACATCCACCCTAAAGAATAATTCACTTTCTCCGAATTTGCAATTTATCAAATCATACATTTTGCATCAGCAATATTCGCAAATTGGGAATGTTGCAACATCAGTGAGTGATGAAATAAGCAAATCAGGGAGCATGTGCTGTATTGTTTCCGAAGTGACAGCACACCACAGGCATTCCTTTGGAGTGCTCTAGCAAAACCCTTCCGCAAAAATGTATATTTCAATCGAAGACTCCAATGATGATGGCTCATGAAAACACAAAATGAAATTCAACAATTCTAATATAGAGTCCAATCTGAAGAATGTGTGGCAGAGAATGCTAAACTGTTTGGGAAATCTTCATTTACTTTCCTAGAATCCACAAATACTTATAGGGGGCCAGGATATCTGACTCAATATATGCTGCATAAAGGCTGGTGGTGTCACAAAAGGACCACTGAAGAATGCCAAAAAAGGTGGTATGACCTGTGGTTGAACAAAGAAAGCTTGGCAGTCAGAAGGAGTTATGCAAATAGAACAGAAGTAGGTAGCAGCACTGAACCTTCACCTACATCAAAAGATCAAATACTTGTGACAATAATTCAGCCTGAATCCATTAGTGGTGTCATTTCCCAGGGGCCATATGTTGAAGTAAAACCTACATTTTGGGGCCCATTACGATGGCGGGCGGAAGCACTACCGCCGTGCTGGCGGATGCAAAAACCACCAGTTACCGCCGGCACGCAGCAGTCCACACGCCCGCCCAATTACGATGCGAAAAGCAGGCCAAACACCGCCGGCAAGCCAGCAACACCGTCCGCCATCAAAGTGCGCCCGCACACGTAGCGGCGCAGCACAACTGACACACACCGTCCGACGAAACACGTCCCGCCCGGCGCATAAATTACGATGCCGCAAACAAACGGCTCCCACGGCAAAGAGACACCGCACGTGAAAGAGAGGCGGAAACACGGACGCAGAGCACGGACAACGAAGAAGCGGCACCCCGGGCATGAATCCAGCACTGCAGGCCCTTCCCATGCTTCTGCTGATGCACCACCAAGGACGCAACGTACCGCGGAGACGCAGGTAGGCACACACACAACAAGTGCACGCAAACAGCGCACACAGTGCAAGGGAGGAAAAAGCGGACAACCCCCCACCAGCGCGTGCACACTACACATCCACCATCGCATCCACATATGACACACAGGCCAAATCCTAACATCGCGGAACACATGTGTACACACCACCTGGGACTAGGAACCAACCACCCCGTCACGGCCCCAAAGCGCCGATGACGCCGCCACACATGCGCACAACGCAGAGGCCAACCGCAGCGCCATGCATGCGTCGCACACAGACACAGGGACACAACCAAGCAGCACACACACCAGCCCCACCCCGAACGCACATGACACGTGACAGGCCGGCCACAGACATGTCCCCAACGCCCAATTCACGGACAACACCCAACGCCACACAACCGACGCACACATGTCAGTGAAGTCACGCAACAGCAGGACACACCCCAGTGTAACAAACATGGCGAAGCACACAGCGGCGGCAACACCAACTAGGAGAAGCAGGGCCCCTTCGGGAAGAGGAACGCCAGTACCACACTGAAAAACCCATACCACCCTGCACATATGAACAAGACACATGAAACGGAACACCAAAGAGCCCGGTGACCGACAACAGGTGGCCCAAGAATTACATCCACACACAAGGCCCAACGCAGAGCGGAAAGGCAGCCTGCCGCCCACACAAGGGAGAGCAGACAGCACTGAATGACCTTCCATTCCAACACCGAAACCACAGCCCTACGACAGAAGCCGGTGAATACAGCCATTGTCCAAGAATAGACCAACACAGGCATGCCGAGGAGACCGACCACACGGCAGATAGCGCATATCACAGAAGCACACAACGGACGGGGAAGAAAGAAGAAAACACTCCCCCATGTCGGCCACATGCAAGTTAATTGGAAGGAGTCACACAGCACTGACCTTGAACTGTCTGAGAAGCATGTGGGAAGAGGGCCCGTGTCCTCCAAACAAGCCAACAGAACACAAGTCCTGTCTCCCTACGACTACACAGAGCTCACAGCAACCTCGGAGCGTGCACATTGCAGACTGCACACACAGCCGGAGCACGCCACCACAACGCACCGCTGCGAAATGGCAACCGCAACACACCTACCCAACTACGCCGAAGAGCTCAAGCTGTACCAAACCAGCACGATACATACATTGGGATGCGATCTCCTGTCCCTGCTGAACGTAAGTTACCGACTGACTTACCGCATCACATTGTTCAGCTGCGTCATGCCCGTCTTCTACTGTCGGAGGTGTCCCTACCAGCATCCCGTCGAGATATGCCTCTCCAACCCGGCATGTCTGAAGGCGGACCTGCTACCACTACTCCTCCCTCTGGACGCACACGACAGGGCCTGCTCTGCCTATGGGGGCATGGCGTATGTGGCCAACATCGCACGCGCACTGAAATGGAACCACTGTGCCTCCACACGACGGATCATCGAGAACAGCTACATCGAATGTCACCCAGCATGCCCCATCATGGTCCTCCAAGGGACAACCTACGAACAACACCTTGACAGCCACCATCCGCTTCATTGGCTGGCAAACATGTACACCACCAATGACATGGAAGCCCTGCTGGACGGCATCGCATACCTGACAACCTGTAAATACGTCGGACCACAACGCAGGTTCCCCGACTGACCTATGAAGTCCAACCCCGCACCCATGCTCAGCTTCCGCACGGACTGGCCAGTCACCACCACAACAGCCATACCAAACGACCGGCAACTGTAACCACACCATCAACGACATCGCCATGACATCGGATATGACCGGGACATGCACACTGTTCCCCATCACATCCAGGAACACCGCATGCATCGTGGGAGGCAGTGGCATGGGCTCTGTGCATCGCACCCACATGGACGGAACTGCACGAACAACCAGGACACGACATGGATCCAGCGCACATGGACACACACACCGCTCAGTGGACATGAATAGGTCGCCTGGAGTCTGTGGGTGCTGCACCCCTCCCACCCCCGCCCCGGGAATCCCATACCAGGACCTTTGCATGGACGACAAGTGCATACAACAACAACACGACCCCAGTGACTGTGACATGTCCAGTAACCACCACAGTGCAACAACAAGTGGCACGCCGCTGCATGCACGCAAGCACATGCCCTGATGTCATCTCACATGCACGCGTGCATGAGGAACAACCGCAGCAAACCTGTCACATGGAACTGAGATGGACTGTGCCCATGATGCCGAGCGGTCTGGTAGGCTACATGTATACCGTCTGTGTCAAAGTCCGCAGCTCCGCAGCTATACGTAAATGTACATTAGCACAGCCTTGGCCAAGCAGATGTAACCCCACACCCTATCCCATTTGTAATCATGCTCAGTATATCCTCAATATGTATTCCGCTGCCAGTAGTGTCCACTATACTGCATCACAGAGGACAGAAGACTCAATATAATGTTTGAAACCAGAACTGTCTCCGCTGACTCATTTCACAAGTACGAATGAGAGAGGATGAGAGTATGTGAAGTACACGGCAGTCGTGACATGACCATGTAGTCCACTGGTATTGGATGTCAACGCAAATGAGTAGCACTACTGTGGAAGACACACATGTGTCGTGTGAAGTCGTATGGACGCAGTGCTCAGGTGGGTGGGTGCGACGGGTAGATGCGCACATGCCAAGTTGGAGCACGCCGTGTTGGGAGGGCTCATGAACAGTACACCACCGCTTCCCTGGGCATTGTGAGAGGACACCTGTCGGGGGGAGTGAACACGTGTGTGCACAGCAGCCGGGCACACGTACAAAGCGGTACCAGGCGCACCTCAGCCCACCCTCTGTGGACGAGCTGGATCCTGTTGTGCGCCCGCCATGCCCCTTGACAAGGCACACACAGCCCCAGTCGACCAGGTGTAACCCCAACATAGTCAATCCGCACAGGCGATACAGGGCACGGGATGGCAGTGGAGCATGGTGTGTGAGAGGTCTCCTCGCGCTCCTCCTGGTCATATCACGCAGGCAATAGAACCTCAACGTCCAGCATGGCAAAAAGTCAAATGGAAGTGTAGGGGGACGCACCACAGCACGAGCAGCACTGACGTCACGGGAGGTGGCTCGCACCATCCCATCCATTGCCCATCATACCAACCACGCCACATGCCATTGCGACTAAGTGCAAGCGCGTGCGCCACCACCCCTGAGCCCTCCCCAGAGAGGCCAAAGAGTGAATGTGTGGGCCATCAGCCACAGACGGACGCGGCATGGCCGCAAGGGCAGCCACAGCCACTGGGTGTCGCAGGTGGCGGATCCGGAAGGCGAAGACTGTGATGCATAGTCCATGCAGGCCGGGTCTCCATTTGGGGCACCACGCAGGTGGACGGCGTCCCGCCACACATCATACCCTGAGACAGCCCACTCGTGCAACTGGACCCACACATACACTCCTTGCCCTCTCTGGTGCAAGCTTGGGGCTGCCTGTGCAAGCGCTAGCCTCGCAGGTGAGCATGCATATTGGGGGGGCGAGGGGAGGACATGAGGGCTGGGGCGAAGATGACTGTATCACTGTCAGTTAGTACAAGGGATGACCCAGATGTGGAAAGGAAGAGACGTGTCCCGTGTGTACTGCAACTAGTCGCCAATCCAACTACCCCCCCATGTCCGGAATGTAAGCCCGCACCTAGGCCCGCCCATCCGCCACATCGAACATACCACCAGCACGACAACCTTCCCATTCGAAACACTGACTGGGGGTGGCGACCAGTGAACAATCATGTGTAGCCTACCCACGCGTACATGTGGGCCCTCCATGATCCATGTCACCTGCGGCAAAGACATGACATGCGCAATGAGGGAAGTGAGGAGAGCTGTCCGCCCCACGCGCAGAAGGTGCATCAGCTCCACAGACCCAGCAGCGAGTCCAGCAGGGGTCACATGTGCAGGGGCAGCTGTGCCTGGTGTGAAGGCACATGCATATAGACAGCACATCGACCAATGTGTAGTCTGCCCACATCCACAGTCCATCATCATGCGGACATAGGAATTGAACACAGGGCAACACATCTTAGCTGGTGCACCCACCGTGACCAACAATGCGCAATCATCGACGTACCCGCCCTGTGCATGGCCCCCCACCCAACGGAGGCACATCCAGTGCCACCATCCCACACACACAAGCCTTCCACGGAACATGCTGTGTCCAATGGTCAGTACAGAGTCAGCGCCCATCTGGTGGATCCTGAACAGGAGACACATGCACACACATGCCAGCTCCCACTATGTACGACTGCCACCTGGCACGTGCAATGTAACCTCTCACCTGTGACGTGTGACTGCAAGCACACAGCCGTCTTGGCATGGGGCTGTCAATGTGGACACCAGTCAATGTTTCGGGAGCTGTGATCCGTACAGTGCTGTACATAGGGTGCAGTGCTGACACCTACTACTGTCTCATATCCCCTCGTGCCACAGGTCCCACTTGTATTGGCCGCTCAGCCCGTGCCCACATCGTCGTCGTCGTGTGCCATACTCATCCAGCCTCGGAAGCAGTACCATGCTCAGCAGACACTCATGTTGCCGTGGCGTTGCCGCTTGACGAATATGCAGTCAGTCCCCATCAGCACGCCCCGCAAGTCATTGGGGCCTAGATCCCCATGTGCATGCACATGGCAGTGGTATGTCTCACTTGCCATTGCCATTGTTGGGAGACCTGTGTAAGTGTATTGTGGCCGTGCCGTCCCAGCTTGACAGCTGGGCTGTGGCTCATGTGCTTGCTCAGTCATGTCAGTGATGTGTATGCGAAATTGCTATGTGCCGTGTTGCTTTGACATGTGTCCTCTGCCATTTAACCCAGGCGGAGACCGAACATTGACCGCCCATACCAATTGCTGGCGGACATGGACGATACAGAGGTAATCAGGAAGTTTCGGCTGGACAGGCCAACTCTGCATCGACTGTGTGCCATGTTAGAGCCCCATCTCCGTCCCCGCAGGGTGTATCCGACTGCTGTCACCCCCACGGCTAAGGTGATGGCCGCCATGCATTTCTTCGCCACTGGGTCATTCCAGCACACAGTGGGCAGTGGAGGAGGGATGTCCCAGCCCATGTTCAGCAAGGTGCTGAGGGATGTACTGGCAGCCATGATGCTGTACCGGAACAGGTACATCAGATTCCCCAGGGCTCGTGAATTGGCGGCAGTGAAGGGTGCATTCTATGCCCTTGGCAGAATCCCACACGTCGTGGGAGCCATTGACTGCACTCATGTTGGCCTTGTTCCACCACAGGCCACTGAGCACCTGTACCGCAACAGGAAGCACACGCACTCCCTGAATGTGCAAGTGGTGTGCCTTGCGGACATGGTGATCACCCACGTGTGTGCAAAGTTTCCAGGCTCGGCCCATGACGCACACATAATGCGCAACAGCATCTTGCCACGACTGATGGCCAATCTGCAACAGGATCGTGGCTGTATTGTCGGTGAGTATGTGGAGTGGTGTAGCGTGCTGGTTGTGCGATGCTGTCCCCTGTCCAGTTGGAATAGCAACGGTTCTCTGTGTCCCTCACACCCAGGTGACTCTGCGTATCCGAATGGGGCATGGCTGCTCAGTCCATTGAGGAATCCTCGCACCCCAGCAGACGATCGATACAATGAGGCACATGGGAAGACCAGACGTGTGGTCGAGCGTACCTTTGGCCTCCTCAAGTCCAGGTTCAGGTGCCTGGACCGCACCGGGGGTGCACTGGCGTACTCCCCACAGAAGGTGTGCCAGATAGTGGTGGCGTGCTGCATGCTGCACAATCTGGCCATTCGGAAGCAGATCCCCCTCATTGTGGATGACGGAGATCAACCAGGGCCCCAGCCCGCAGACCAGGACAGCTCGAGTGAGGTGGACAGCGGAGAGGAGGAAGCTGGGAATGTGCGCCAGCAGCTCATCGCCCGCTACTTCACTTGACGGTGAGTGTCCATGTACGACGGATGATGTGTCTGTATCTATGCAGGTGTGTGTGTGCTGTGTCAGGGTGGCCGTATGTTCACTGCGTGCAGTGTGTCAACGCTCCATGGCCAGGGTAGTATGCCACTGTTGGTGGCTGTGGCATTGTGCCCTATTGCTCTGTGCGATGTGTGTACATTGCTTGTAGTTGTTGACATGTACTGTGTGATGGGTGTGTGACACACTCATTGAATGTGCTCCTGTTCTGTCTCCCACCCCTAGGTCCCTACAGGCCCTCCGGATTCCATTTCCATGCCACGCATCAGGTGCCTTTCCGCCCAAGGTGGCCGTTGTATTCCGTACAATAAAGACACAGGGCACAAACAGCAGTTAGTGAAAAAGGTGCATTTATTACAAACTGTGACATGTGATTGTGTGTAAGGTGATGACAAAAGTGGTGCGTGCAGTGACAATGAGCTGTCGGTCATGGCTGCGTGATGATCAGGGTGTACCCACTGGTTCTATGTCCATAGTCCAACACACACATGCCATCCAGATGGCTGTGTGGAGTGGGATCGTAGAGCAAGTCAATGCAGTGGCTGGTCAAGGAAGGCTGGCGGAAGGCTGGCTGGCTGCCTCACTTGCGACTGGAGCGTGCGAAGTCCTCCCGGGAGATCTGTTTCCTCTTCGGACGGCCCCTTCCACGTTTGGGAGGGGGGTGTGTGGTGGCGACCTGCTGGTGGTGGGTGAGGTGTGCTCACTGGCTGTGGACGCAGGGGAAGTGGACACTGCTGCCCGAGCCTGCGCCCTAGCAGGTGGTGGCGGAGGTGGTGTTGCTGGCCTTGCCTGTGACCCCACCGCCACCACCAGCTGGCCCATGAGGTCCACGAGTTGGTCCATACGGGACACGAATTGGCCCATATGGGCGTCCATGGACCTCAGCACCCCCAGCACCTCCCGCGTGTCAGTAGCAGACCTGGCCCATTGTCCTTGGGCCTCTTCATAGGCCCCAAGGACTCTGTCCATTTGAGGCAGGGCATGGCTCCCAGGGGAGGCTGGCGTTTCCCTGACCCTGCTCCTCCTACCAGTCCTGCTGCCACCGGCCTGCCCACTAGCCACATTGCTCACCACGGTCCTCGCTGTGGCTCCCAGGGTGGATCCAGTCGGCCGGGCCACCACCTGCGCTGGGGCTGGTGCCAGCGAAGACGTGGTGGTGGTGGAGGCGGTGGTGGTCGGTGCGGCGATGGTGGCGGTTGCGGCAGTGGTAGTGGCCGCAATGACCGTGGGTGTGGCCGCAACGACAGTGGCAGCAGGGGACTGGGACTGTTCAGCATCCCTGGATGATGGGTTGGTGGGTAGGAGGGGTCCTGGGGAGCGGCTGGGCCCTGCCACGCCAGATGGGCCAGCTTGGTGGTCCGTGTCCGAAGAGGTGGACAGATCCTCCAGATCCGTGTGTCCTCGTTGGGGGCTTGTAGGCTGGCTGTGCTGGCTGCTGTCTCCATCCCCAGCGTCCAGCAGTTCGTCACCTGTGGAGAGAATGAGATTTGTTATTGTGTTGCACCTGGCGAAGTATGTATTAGTCGTCTGACATTGGCAGTTCGTGCAATCTCGTACATGGGTTTCCCGGAGGCGAGTGTGTGGCTGTGGCATCTGTAGTTGTGTGTGCTAGGCAATGGGACTGTGTGCTGTGCACATGTGGCATGGGACGGATTGGCCATGCCGATGGGTGTGTTGCTTTGCCCCTACTCATTGTGACTCTGGTGTATGCGGGCTCCTGGCCCATCCTGGGTCTGGTTTGTACTTTGCTTTTGGAGTTCAAATGGAACGCTTAGGAACGCATATGGCAACATGGGGGCCATGCCCCAGATTCGCATTTGGGAGGGTATATGCTTTTGGGGTACATGCTGTGAGCCATGGGTGCCGAACGTGACATGTGTTGTGGCAGCATGACAGTGCATGGTCTGAGGTGTGTGCATGCCTGACATGCCCTGCATATTTGCTGTCTGTTGTGGTTACTGGACATGGCATTGGACGCATCGTTATGAGTGAGTGATAGTTGTGTGCCAGCCAACGTATTGCAGTTGTCCCATCTCCTTGGTGTGCGTGCTGCCCTGTGCCATGTGCATCACTGCAGTGCTCGGGGGGTGTGGCCCATGTTGTGTGTTGTTGCTCACAGTGTGTCGTGCGCTTAATTGACTTCTGGCACATGGTTGGTCATGGGCATGTGTCTTAGCGTGACTGCTGTATGTGTGGATGACATGCCTTTCATGAGACCGGGGCTGACGGATGGGATGGATGGATGGATGGTATGTTGTATGTGCATGGTGTGTCTGTGAGTTTGATGGGTTCAGTGGTGTTCGTGTGCATTTCTGTTGTTTCGCTCTGTTGCGTCTAGTGTTGTTTGTCTTACATAGGCGTAGTTGTGGGGTGTGTGGTTGACAGGCAGTAGGGGCTACATGGACAGGACTTCAATGGTGTTTCGGTTGTGTGTGATGAGTTGCACAGTGGCTGCCGTGTGGGACTATATTCAGTGTGGCTTGTGCATGCAGACGTGGCTCCTTGGGTGTTGCTATGTCTGTGATGGGTCATGTGGGGTGTGAGTCTGCTGTTCATGTCCGTGTGCACATTGTTCACTTGTTCGTGACGGTGGGCGGTGCTGCGTGTTCGTGTGCTACGTGACATGTCCCATGTGTTGGTGGTGTTATGGTCCTCATGCCTCCAGTAATCCAGCCCTGTCCAGTTTCCCACCTGCAAGTTGTTCGTGCGTGCACTGTACTGGATGCCACATGGCTCTTAGCGGGGGGTGCTCCATGTTGCAGGTCTGTGGGGGTGGGGGGTGTAGTGGGTCGTGGGGGTGGCTGTACACCCACTGACACCGATTGCTGTGGACCGTGATGTCTGCCTTTCGGCTGTCGTTGTGCACTGCGGTGGCTGACACGTGGGTGTGGGGTGTGGGGGATGCTCCTCCTTGCTGTGCTGTGGGACTGGGGCCTGGTGTGTGTTGTACTTGGGCTGTCCACCGTCCCACCCACTGCACTTTGTGTTCCTGCCACTTACCTGTTACTTGTCAGTTGGTGCAGCTGTGCCTGACACATGGGTGTGGGGAGTGCTCCACCTTGCTGGTCTGTGGGAGTGGGGGCCTGGTGGGTGTTGTACTTCAGCTGTCCCCCTCCGACCCACTGCACTTTGTGTTCCTGCCACTTACCTGTTACTTGTCAGTTGGTGCAGCTGTGCCTGACACATGGGTGTGGGGAGTGCTCCACCTTGCTGGTCTGTGGGAGTGGGGGCCTGGTGGGTGTTGTACTTCAGCTGTCCCCCCTCCGACCCACTGCACTTTGTGTTCCTGCCACTTACCTGTTACTTGTCAGTTGGTGCAGCTGTGGCGGACACATGGGTGTGGCGGGTGCTCGTTGTGGCGCTTCTGGCATATTTGTGGACCTGTTGGTGGTTACGTGGCTGGCTTAGTGTACACATGTCCCCACGCATCTTACAGTTGTTCGGTTTGGCCTGTGTGTGGTAGTGTCTGTTGCATGTGCGTGTGATGTGTTGTGTATTGTGTGCTGGACATGGGGGTGTTTGTCCCTGGGAGCTGTGGCATGGTGGTTGCGCATGTGTGTACATAGCGGTGTGCTGGTATACATTAGTTTGTACTTACCAGCCTCCACTCCCCTGCTAATCCGGCGAGGATCTCCGGATGGATTACGACTCGCACCTTCTCCTCCCACGCTTTGAAGGTCTTAAAGAGCGCGGGATTCCCTCCGCCAGTGACGGCAGCCAGCTCTCTGTTTTTGCCCTCCTTCTTCTTGACCAGGCTCTTTACGTCATTCCAACGTTTGTTTATCTCGGTTCTGTTCCTGGGCAGGGTCCCGACTGCATTGACCTGGTCTACGATCCGGGTCCACATTCTGTTTCTGGTGGCTAGTGGTGTGTGCTGGACCATGTTCCCATAGATTTGTGGGTACACCTTGATGATCTCGTCGACCATGACCGTCAGCTCCATGGGCGTGAACTTGGGCATCCTTTGTGGTGCCATGGTGTTTGTGGTGCTGGTGCGGTGTGTGTTGTGTAATGTGCAGGGGGTTTGTGGTGCCGGTGTTTGGTGGTGGTGGTGGTGGTGGTTGTGATGTGTGCGTTTCTGTGGTGTGCTGCTGTCCTTGCTGTGTCACTGTGTCCTCTCCTCTCCTCTCTGGTTTGCAATGTAGCAAGGGGTTGTGGTCTGTGGGAGTGCTGCTTTTGTACTCACCTATGTGGGTGTGTCCTCATGGTCTGTTGTTTTCAGGTGTGTTGTGTCTGGGGTTCTGGCCTTTGTATTTTTTGTTTGTCCGGGGGGTGTTTTCGGGATGTGTACTGTGCTTGTGTATTTGTGCGTGCCTTGCTGTGTGGACTTGTTGGCCATGTTGTGTGCTATTGGTTTTGTGTGCGGATGGTTTCTGTGCAGGTACGTGGGCGCCATGGCTTCTGCCGTGTCGATTCTCATCGGCGTTGTTTGCGCTGGCGGGCGGTATTTTTGTTGTTTTTCCGCGCTCATGGCGGTGCGATCGTAATTTCACGTGCGGTGTGTCGGCCGTGAGGGCGGGCGGTTTTGTGTTGTCGTGCGTGTTTCCGTCCGTGGCGGGCGGTTTGACTCCGACTCGGACGATGGCGGGCGGTATTTTGTATGATTTTTCCGCCGATGGCGGTTTTCAGTTTGTGTACTCATAATGGCGTGGTCGGTGTTCAGGCGGTGTGTGCGGGCGGATTTTTGCCGCTTCCATGCCTGGCGGATTTTTTTACGCCGGGTATCGTAATGTGCCCCTAAGTCTTTTAATGTTAAAAATATATTTTTGTAAATGTTGATTTACATTTAAAAAAAAAAATGTATTACAATATACATATTGCAATATGGAAGTTGTAATTTTAGTGGGGAATATATTAAAATGCTCTATTTTAAATGTAAAGATCATTAAACTTAACTGCTCACATGTTTTAAAGCTTTTAAAAATAAGTAAAATTGGTCAGACTAAAAAACGTTAATACATTTAAAACTTTATATGTAAAACTGTAACTGAAACTTTATTTCATGTAGTATGAACAATACCATTAAAATCATGAGTACCTTTTGCTCACAGAGACCCAGTTACACAGAGCGTGACAGAAGGTACCCTTGTGGGTAGAGTAGAGACTTGCGGTAGTCCACAAGTACACACAATTGGAGATACAGCATAGAATGTGGGACAAGCATGCCTATACATATTGAGGAAAAAGGTGAAAACATCGGATGACCCAACCTGAACCCCAACTGTTAATCTGAGAGTGAGCAGATGCCCACTCGTTGTATCTTCCAATAACATTCGCTGCAAGGCGAAGCAGTCCATAAGTAACAGATAAAAAAGGCGCTTCTGTATTTTGGCACAACAGTTCAGAAACTTGGAAAGTGCAATATATGGAGTCTTGGCTTCATTGCCTCAATTTGCTATTCCACATCGCACAAAGCAATATGTGAATTAACCCATAGAGTAGGTGAGTTGCAAACAGCGAAGAAAATGGATTTGAAACCATTTTCCAAAGTATGATTGAAAGATTTGATTCAGATTATTTACTTTCTAGAGGAATAGCAGAGAAACGAGATCCACAGAGGAGACAACAGAATCACAGACACACACTCACCATCAGGCTTTTGGACACTAAGGGGCCGATTCCGATTCCGGCCGGAAATCTCTCCGACCGAGCCGGACCCGGAGAGAATTCCGACCGAATCGGACCCTAGCAGCCCGACCGGACGAGTACGATGCATTCGCATGCTATCGGACTCGAGTCGGTCGGACTCCCATTGAAGTCAATGGGAGCCGGTCGTACAACGCGTACGCGGGCTCCCATTGACTCAATGGGTACGAGGCGGACCAGGGCGCCCCCTACAGCGTGTACGTGTCCATGCGCATCGCGGCATACATGCACAGGTAGGGGGGACCCATGGGTCCCCCCTGTGTGCGACTCGCGCGCCTACGCGTACAGGGGGGTCCGACGCGGACCCCCGAAGTCTGGCTCCGACAGCTTTTTCGAGCCAGACGGCGCGAGTCGGTCGGACTGCTCGCGGCGCGCATTGTACTTACCCGGCCGGTGCGAGTCGTGTCCATGCGAGTCGGTCGGAGCGTGTTGAAGCCGCGTTCGAGTCGGTCGGCGATTTCGCGGGTGCTTGCATCGTACTCGCTCGGCCGGACCCGCGAACCATTCGGTCGGGAAACAGAGCTCCGAATCGGATCCGGTAAATCCGAATCCGATTCGGAGCACTACCGGCCGAGATCGGAATCGGCCCCTCAGTAGAGCATTTATCTGGAAGCACATGAGATATGTGTAGATGCTCTTTGAATTTGCAAGCTCTGTTCACCTGAAAATCGGCACATTAAAGAACTGTAGAACACAAAGCTAATGTCTTGGAACACTTGCGGTAGGTCACCAAGTGTCATTCCAGGGGGAAGGCTTGTTTCCGAAGATGAGTACCTCTGTTTTGTCCGAGTTGAGCTTCAAGCAGTTGGACTTCATCCAAGTGGTGATGTTGGAAATGGTGCTTAGGAAGTTTGCTCTTTTGGTGTTGGTGTCTTCTGTGAGTGATAGGATGAGCTGTGTATCGTTGGTGTATGAGATGATGTTGACTCCGGGGGTGCGGGCAATGTCAGCAAGTGGTGTCATGTAGGCATTGAAGAGGGATGAGTGTTACAGCAAACAAATGATGGACGGAATGCTGACAATGCA
The DNA here is from genome assembly GCA_963921515.1 of Calotriton arnoldi. NCBI lineage: Eukaryota > Metazoa > Chordata > Amphibia > Caudata > Salamandridae > Calotriton > Calotriton arnoldi. The sequence goes on along the minus strand of CAWUFW010006679.1, from coordinate 105,835 downwards.
AACATTCTCCCCCAGTCAAAAGATCTGGGTTAAATCCCTCATTCTTTTGCCCACTACGCCACCCCAGTTCGGATCCAGCCATATGCAAATCAGTCTTGACCCTGTGCCCCATGGGAACAGTCCAGACCGAACTGCCAGGCCAGGTCCTCCCTGGACCGGAAACAAGCATCCTGGGACCAGTTTCAGGGTATGGCACCCTTCTTCAGCCAGGCTAGCTTGAATCCAGTGACACAGTGAGCAAGGGACCCAAGTCTGGGCATACCCATCCCACTTAGGGCGAAAGGTGTTACAGCAAACAAATGATGGACGGAATGCTGACAATGCAAACATTCTCCCCCAGTCAAAAAGATCTGGGTTAAATCCATTGTTCTTTTGCCCACTACGCCACCCCAGTTTGGAACCAGCCATATGCAAATCAGTCTTGACCCTGTGCCCCATGGGAACAGTCCAGACCGAACTGCCAGGTCAGGTCCTCCCTGGACCGGAAACAAGCATCCTGGGACCGGTTTCAGGGTATGTCACCCTTCTTCAGCCAGGCTAGCTTGAATCCAGTGGCACAGTGAGCAAGGGACCCACGTCTGGGCATACCCATCCCACTTAGGGCGAAAAGTGTTACAGCAAACAAATGATGGACATAATGCTGACAATGCAAACATTCTCCCCAGTCAAAAGATCTGGGTTAAATTCATTGTTCTTTTGCCCACTACGCCACCCCAGTTTGGACCCAGCCATATGCAAATCAGTCTTGACCCTGTGCCCCATGGGAACAGTCCAGACCGAACTGCCAGGCCAGGTCCTCCCTGGACCGGAAACAAGCATCCTGGGACCGGTTTCAGGGTATTTCACCCTTCTTCAGCCAGGCTAGCTTGAATCCAGTGGCACAGTGAGCAAGGGACCCACGTCTGGGCATACCCATCCCACTTAGGGATGAGCCCTGGGGTACGCTGTAAATGATGATTTTTGGTTGCGGAGGAGAAGGGTGGGAGGCATATCCTCTGTGTTTGGAAGGAGAGGAAGGAGGAGTTCCAGTTGAGAGTGTTGCGTTGGATTCTAATGTGGGGAAGTCTGGTGAAGAGGGTGTGATTGGTGACAGTGTTGAATGCTGCAGAGAGGTTGAGGAGAATAAGGGAAGCTGTTTCACCTTGGTCGACGAGGTGTCTGATATCATCCGTTGGTGCGGTCAGGGCGGTCTCAGTGTTGTGGTTGGGCTAGAAGCCTGATTGGGAGGTGTCAAGCAGGTTGTTTTCTTCGAGGTAATCTGTGAGCTGGCAGTTGATAGCTTTTTCCAGGACCGTTGTGGGGAAAGGGAGTAGCGAAATGGGGCGGAAGTTCGTGAGTTTGCTGGGATTGGCAGAGGGTTTCTTTAGGAGGGGTTTGACCTCTGCCTGCTTCCAAACATTGGGAATGGTGGCTGTAGTGATGGACGTGTTGAGAATTTCTATGAGAATTTCTGTGAGAATGCTACTGATTTCTTCCTTTCCTAGTTTGTAGATTTGGTACATATGAAGTGAGAAGCAATGGCCGAAACACGTAATTATTATCACCTCTAAGCAAGGCCTCTGGATTTATGTAGCATGGAAGGAACAAATTATAAGGCAGGGCTAACAAAATTATGCTGCAAGGAAAGACAAATTATGCGGCATGATGCAGGGTGTTTGGACACAATATCAGTAAATAAATATTGTGCTACAGAAATTTAATTGCAAGAATATCTTGATGTCCAAAATATTCTTGACATAAATATCGAAGGTAAGAATATCATTTTATGTGTTGTTTTTAATATTGTTGTAAAATATATTGTTTACAAAAATATTAATGTATATAATATTGTTTTGTATGTTGATTGTGTGTGGAATTTGTGTTATGTTCATCAGGAAGGGGCATGGTTGCATCTCAAAAAAGAGATGGGGCTGAAAACAGAATCAAAAAGAGTAGGTCTGTGGGCCCTATGGTAACCTTTTGACACACATATCACAGTAGCTGACACCCAGGTTTGAACTCTAGTGTCCTTTATTATGGGACTATCGGCTTTCGAGACACTCCTGCTGTGACAAACTGCTTTTCTAGAGGAAGAGGGAGCAGAGGGACCAGAGAAGTAGGTGCGTCAAAAGAAGCAGAACCACTACATTAACACGTCAAAGACTCAGCCCCTAAAACACATTTGATATCTGGAAATTGACTGTAAGAAAGGGAGTTTATGACCCCAAAAATTGTCATCCAGAAGCAGCCAAATGTGCTGTGTGAGGAATGATAGCTCTGCTATACTTCTGTCTGTGACCAGAACTGAGAGCCAAGGCCTGCTAATCTCACTTCTGGTTCAGGGGACATCACCAAGGGAATCCAAGGGCAGCTACCTTGGAGTCTGGAGCACCAGAGCCTGACTGCTAGTGTACCCTGTGCGGAAGGGGAGAGCATTGGGAGCAAGTTCCAGTAGGGAGCCCTACCATGAGAACTCCCTGTGCAAGGTGTGAGGATTCTGCTGTGCACCGATCAGGCTATAACCCATGTGCAGAATTGATTTTGGTTACCCCTGTGTGCCAGGAGAGGGTTGCGATAGACTGAGCTGTGTGTTGAGCGCCATGTTGGTCTTGCTACAACCATACTTCTGCGCTACAGTGAACGAGGTCCAGTAGGGAGACCTGTCTCTTGGACTGAGACTCCCTGTGTGATGTGTGAGGAAACAGCTGCTTCACTGATTGGGTCACTGCCTGTGTGCACTACAGAGTCGGTGACCCACGGATACCAGGAGACAGCCACAGTGAATGTAGGCATATGTGTTGTGCTGCGCCAATCAGGCCAATAGCCCAGTGCGGTAGCAGAGTGTTGACCGTGTATTCCAGAATGGCTGCCGGAGAAAAATAGCCATGCGGAAAGGGGCTATAGCCCTGTGAGGTACTAGAGCAGTGACCACGTGTGCTAGGAGGGGCCACCAATGAAAGACTGCCATGTGAAAAGGGGCCATAGACCTGTTCAGTAGTGAAGAGGTGACCAAGTGTGCCAGGAGGAGCCACCTTGGAGAGTATCACAGTGCTAATTGAGGTGATGCCCGTGTACTGCTGCCATGACCCCCTATGCCAGAGGGGGTAACTGGACGCACCAAGGACTGCAACTTGTACTCCCTACTGGAGAAGTGAGGACGGTGTGGTAGCACCGTCACCCAGGCGAGGGACCCAGGACAGGATCATCGTAGCCATCCCTGGAACCGAGCAAACACTTCACAGGAAGAGTCACAGGAACTGTTTCTAATATTGAAAGGTCAATTATCAAAGAGCAAAATTAACTTGCTTTTGTTTTTAGACAATCATTACTACTGCTGGAGTGTTAAGGTGAGCAACATTGTGTATTTGGCCACGTATTTTCCTCTTTGATTGTAATCTTTTTCTCCTTGGAAAGTTATGCCCCTGTTTTTCCTCTCCCTGACATTTGTTCACCTGCTCCTTCATTCTGGTTAGTTTAATTACTTTCCTGGTCATTTGTAACGGTGCAATGATAGATTTGTTCATTACAATTTATGGAGTCCTACATTGGTTTGTTTACTCTTATAGTGTAATTACTTCTGTCCCAAATAGGTTAAAACATTTTAGGTGTAGTATGCCTTCCTTCAAGGTGACTGAGACACCCTGGTCAGTGCCATGTTTTGGCCCATATAGCAAAGTGGAAACCATGGGACCTGATGAGCTAATTAAATCCAGTTATAGTGTAAACATTCTCGTACACAAATGTTTTTGCATGAAAATTTATCTGTGGGAACGCACTCTGGAAGAATATTTGTCCAGACGTTACGTTTTTTTCTTAAGTTGCTAAACTTTTATGAAAACTTTGTGAACATCACAGAATGCCAACAACAACTCACAATGCATTCTCTACCAGTCATTGTTAACACTTCCAAACCCCACCTCCTCTATTCCCTCTATTCCTCCCAGTTAACTCAAGCCATCTCTCCCTCTCCTATTGCCCCATCACCTAGACTACCTCTTCTTTCCCCCTCTCTTGGCCCACTCAATTATCAGGGATTTAATTAAATATTTTTCTGCTTTACACTGAGTTGTTTATTTCCATTTCCACACTGTACTAAATTTTCTGAGTATTATTCTCTGCTGATTTGAGGGTGTCCCTCGTTCCTTGGTACAAGTCTGTTGGGGACTCACACTAACATTTAAGAAAGTAGAAATTATTACTTTCAATTTCTTGTTCCTCGTGCCTTGATACTAGATTGGGTTTCATGTGCTCTTTTTAACTCACCAACAGTGCAACCTATCCAGGAATCTAAATGCTCTGAGCAATGCTCCTTTCTAACAAGTTAATGGCCTCCTTACATTTTGGGCTGATCATTTTACCTTATTTTCATTCCTTTGTGGGTCTATCTCATTTCTTTCTATCATCTGATAGCAGTTTTCAAGGACTGAGGTAGAAACTTTGGGAAGGAAGGTAAGGATTGTCTTTCTTTTTCTTGATTTTTGAGACCATTACAGAATGTAGATTCACTCAGCTATGCATAACAGGCCCTGAGTAAACCAGGATGAACTGTTGTTTACATAGGTGTAATCTTACATGACTTTGGTAATCCCTATGTCATGCTTGTTACATGCAATTCCGAAAAATGACGATATTATGCCATGGCATATAATCACATGCCATTTGTGTCAAAGTATTTGCTTAACATAGAGCACTGTGTAAAGAATTTATGCGGCACACAAACGGAGTGAAGACACAAAACAGGAAAAATCCCACCCAACTTTTGAAAAATAGAGTAAAATGTATTGGCTGCTGTTGTGGAAGAGTCAAGTTTACCAGAGCTTTGCTTTGCTGGTCATTGCAGATGGAAAGATCTCGGTGCAAAGGGGCCTGGTCGCAAAGAGCCTAAAACTTCAGGATTTCTCCTTTTCTTCAACGAGGAGCTCAACTGATACCTCACCAAGGGTACAGGACCTGGGAGGTCCCTCACTCCAGCAGAGGCCAGCAGGGCTCAGGCATATCCACTTGCAGGTCCACTCAGGTGCAGTACAGCAGGACAGATGAGAAGTTGCAAGTAGGCCTGTGGAGCTTGTTGTGTCCTTGTAGCTCAGAACATGAGGTCAGTTAACTAGACCTTGGAGTCACTCAGATAGCCTGGGATGAAGGGTGAAGGTGCCCTCATCCTTCTCAGCCATCAGTACAGGCCTCAAGCAGCACAGCAGTCGTCTGTCAGCAGGAAAGTCCTTCTTCTGTAGTATCCAGAGGTCCAAGAGTTTGCTGAAGAGTGGGTCTGAGGGTCATATTTTTAAACCCGTGCCCCCTTTGAAGTGGAATAAACTTCTGGAGTTTTCCCCCTATGGGTGTGTCTGGAATGTCCTACCTCCAAGGGCTGGTCTCAGTCTATCTGCAGGCCCAGTGGGCTAGTGTGAAGTCCTTTGTGTGTGAGTTGAGGTCTTTGTAGTGTAAGTGTGACAGGTGACAACTCCGCTTCCCTCTTCAAGAGAGGATCACCCATCCTGCCAACACACAGGACCTGTGAGGCCACTCACTCCAGCAGAGGCCAGCAGGGCTCAGGCATGTCCACTTGCAGGTCCAGTCAGGTGCAGTACAACAGGACAGATGAGAAGTTGCAAGGAGGCCTGTGGAGCTTTTGTGTCCTTGTAGCTCAGAACATGAGGTCAGCTAATTAGCCCTTGGAGTCACTCAGATAGCCTCGGATAAAGGGTGAAGGTGCCCTCTTCCTTCTCAGTCATCAGGACAGGGCTCAAGCAGCACAGCAGTCCTCTGTCAGCAGGAAAGTCCTTCTTCTGTAGTATCCACAGGTCCAAGAGTTTACTGAAGAGTGGGTCTGAGGGTCATATTTTTAAACCCGGTGCCCCCTTTGAAGTGGAATAAACTTCTGGAGTTTTCCCCCTATGGATGTGTCTGGAATGTCCTACCTCCCAGGGCTGGTCTCAGTCTATCTGCAGGCCCAATGGGCTAGTGTGAAGCCCTTTGTGTGTGAGTTGAGGTCTTTGTAGTGTAAGTGTGACAGGTGACAACTCCGCTTCCCTCATTAAGAGAGGTTCACCCATCCTGCCAACACACAGACCTTCTATTGTTTGACTGTCTGGGATGAATACACAAAGGCCCACTGCAAAATACACCTAGTATGTAACCCAGGAAACAGGCTGCATGCACCCAATGGTTAAGACAACTTACTGAAAGTGGAATTCTCATAATTGTCACTTAAATCCGACTTTCCCAATAAAGAGGGTTTTGGATTACAATTCCTCAGACACCGAACATGCCATTACTACCTGCTCCAAAACAAAAGTTATAACTTATGAAATGTAATAGCAGAACCCAATCTTATTCTATGGGAGAGGTAGGCCTCACAGTAGTGAAAAATGAATTTGTGTGTTTTTCACTACCAGCACATGTAAAACTTAAAAGTACATGTCTAACTTTTTAAATGCACTGCACCCTGCCCAATGGGCCTTTTAAGCCCTACCATATAGGTGACTTATATGTAGTAAAAAGGAATGCTAAGGCCTGGGTAAAGCTTTATATTGGCAAATCGAAATGGCAGTTTAAATCAGCACACACAAGCTGCATTGACATGCCTGAGGCATGCAATAAAGGGCTACTTAAATGTGTGGCACAATAAGTGTTGCAGGCCACCTAGTAGCATCTAATTTACAGGCCCTGGGTACTTGTAGTACCATTTTACCAGGGACCTACAAGTATACTAAATGTGCCAGATGGGTGTAAGCCAATTTACCATGTTTAAAGGAGAGAGCACAAGCACTTTAGCACTGGTTGGCAGTGGTAAAGTGCACAGAGTAATAAAAAACAACAAACATGGGTTAAAAACACAGGAGGGGTGAAGGCTAAACGTTTTGGGCTGACCCTGCAGAGAGGGCCTGGCCTAGCAGGATGCTTGTGTTTTTGTAATTTTTATAAGTGCAAAAGTGTCCTCATATCCAATGGACAGAAAGGTGCATTTTGTGATAAAGAATAGTGTCAAACAGTTTTGTAATTCAAATATTTTCTCATAATTGTACTGAGAGTTTGCATTATTATGCACAGAGCAAATGATGTCAATTTACACACCCCTAGTAGTAAAATCTGTCTTCTAGCACTGGACTGAGAATATCTCTCAAACCATTATGTGATGTTAGTCGTTTATTTGAATTGAACCATTGTGGATTATAATGAGTCATAATTTTACTTTAATAAGAGCAGCCTGCATCAGTATGTTTGATATCTTTCTTAGAGCATGCCCATTGATATCTCTGTCTCAGTAGTGGATTAAAATATGTGGAAGTTTTTAAAAGGCCTATTCACAAACAAAATGTAAACAGATGGGTGGAGATTTAGATGTCTGCCTAATTGTAATGTTTGGTATTCACCAAGATTCCCAGTAGAATTCCTGAAGACCAGGTGTAGGGTTCCAGGTATACCACTGACCATGTCATGTGAATACCGCTTCCTGCTCCTATTCCAGTTGTGCTTTTGTCTACATAGCAAATGATCTTGTCTTTGGAAATGTCATTCTGTGAAAACATTTTGTAGAACTTTTCTGTATTCAAATGCTAATGTGCCCACTTCACTGCTTGATGTACGAAAAGGTGCATTATGTATAGGTAGTCATGTTAATGAGAATGAATTTGCTTGCCAATCTATACTAACTCTCATCTGAACAATTCATTTATAGATGGGAACAATTCTTGAGATGTTGAACTTCATTTGGATGTGCTTTTCGTGTTTTTGCAAGGTCTAATAATCAAGGCTTTTCACTTGACTACAACTATAACTCATATGTTTATGTAAATAACAGTCTTTCTCTTTTGTTCTTTCTCCAATCTGCTGTACAAGCTGTCAATGAAGTTCAGTGAATTGATATCCTTGCTGGAGAAATAGGTGAACAATGTAGGTTTGCGGTTATAATTGAACACATGTGTTGTTATTCTTTCAAAATGGGCTGTAAGAGATTGAATTAACATTTGCAGTGAGTGACTGCTCACCTTCTGGAATAATCACAACTCCTGCCAGAGGGCACCCTCAAATTTGCTAATTTAAGGTGAACTCACCCCCCTTGTAGCTATGGCACACAGAAGATAGGCCTAAATTAGTGCAACAAGTAAAGCATTTATGCAGTACCAAAACAGTAATAAAGTAAAAACACCAAACAACAAAAATCCTAAACGAAATTAGAAAAATGGAATACAATGTAATAAGCAAAATGATAGCAAAAGGACAAAAATTCAGGAAGGAACAATAGATATAAATATTTTAGTTTTAAGTAAAAATAGCTTCAAAAAGCACAAAGCACCAGAGATAGTCAATGACCAGGTAGACCAGTACCTAGGAGAGATTTGGGGCTGACCACAATGGAGTGTGGGTCAGATAAACCTACCAGTTTCATCATGGTCAAAGATTTTACTTTCTTACTTTGCGGCTGATTTGTATGTTGGCAGTGTGTAAACTCCATAGCAACAGCGACCTAGCAAACACATTGCCAAAATGAAAGTTCGTCTGCCCAATTTAGATGCAGGCACACCTTTGGTTTGGCTACGGCAGTGACTAATCTGTCACCGTCATAGCCAAACCTCTCTGATGACCCGACGCAGTAAGCACATTCGGGGAAATGGTTACATGTCCGTCCACCCAATTTTGATGGCCGGACATGTCACCATTTATTTACTGTCCGTCACCACCAGGCAAACCTTGGTCTTGAGGGACCGCAAAATATAAATAATGCTCCCCCGCCATGGGGGATGGCTCCCATTGCAAGGGGAGCATTATTATTTTCAGAAAGATAATTCTGTTTCCGGATTTTCTTTTTGAAAATAAAAAAATAAGCCTGTCTGGTGTAGTGTTGTGTCATGCTGAGGCAACCCTGCACCAAACATGCAATATGCGTTGGCATGAACCCCTGTGACAACGGTTCCTGCCAATTCTTAATAAATTAACCCCAACTTGGCCCCTTAATCTTTTAAGTTCTGATAAACCACAGGAGTACACTTCTGAAGTTCCCCAGGACCTCAGGGGAGGCACTTAGAGACTCACAAAGTGTCAGGCAAAGGCTAACTGCAGGGTCCAGTCCACTTCCAGTTGCCATTGATCTGGTGAGTACTTCCAGGAAAAAGCATTCTGCAACTGGCTATTTCTCTGTAGCCACCCAGGAGGTCAGCCAACTGTCTTTTGGGTTCCAATTCGCTGTCCTTGGTACAAGTGGGAGCTGGTCCAGTCCTTCCGGCCTCCTATCAGGTCAAAGACAGCAGGTCCAGTCGTCTTCTTATCTTCTGCAGGTCTAGAAAGTGTTCAGAAGTGGCTGCCTCCAGCTGCCCATTTATGTCTGGCACTAAGTAGTGGGTGAGAGTGACTCCCAGGCACACCCTAACTAATGCCCAAAAGTTCCCGGGCCTGACCCTATTCATTCTTTCAGTTGAACTTATTTGCCTTAATGTAAACAGGCCAAAAATGCCATGTGTCAAGGCATTGTCAAGACGGTGAATGTCTTCTGCCACACTAAACTTGGGCTCTGAGGGCTGAGGTTGTGTATGGGGAGTGAACATTCTTATTCCTAGTGTTGTACCACATCTAACACTAAACTCCAGTTTGAATCAGGCATTGTGCCCACAACAAACCCAGAGACAGATGGCGGTAGAACAGAAGCAGGGTTCTTCAATCAGAGAGGTGATCCAAGAGAAATATCTTGGCATCCTGTTATCTCCCTTTAAGACCTCCAAGGTTGCATGTGGCTCAAGAGACCTGCTAAGAAGAATTTGATAGTATGGTGGTACAGGAAGCCCGCAGGCTCCACTCTGAATAATCTGTGGAATACAGAGGAGTCATCTCTGCCCTTTCAGATCAGCATATTGCTTGCTTCTTGTAAGCATTTCAAACCTTTTCAAGGCTGAGCCAGGTTGAGATTTGGCGGAGTCTTATGCTAATTAGCCTTCTGAAAGTTCAGGCAGGTATACAGTAACTTTCCATAAGTAAATTTTCCGCAATATTTATTAAAAAATCTGACTTCCCAATCGAATAGCATTTTTACTAACTAGTAGATGTTTAAATATTTTTCTGCTTGGTATCATTCCTGAGGTACAGTATAGGTATTTTAATCCGTACTCTGTTTTTCTACAGTGGCAAGAGAGGCCAGCCACAGTGAAAATAGCTTTTTGGGCCTTGTCAATTTTGGGACATGCTAACATACATTTTCCAAATGTCCCACTTTTAAATACCATGCAAGGCCAACATAGGGGTCACTTATTAATATTTAAAAGGAAGATTTTCTCCTGTCATAAAGGGTTATTATGACAAGTCATACTGCAGGGATTACAGAGCAGCGGTCAGGCTGTGCAAGGTGATCCTGAAGTCATGTGAACCCTGCCACTGTAGTTGATGGCACAATGAGTGCTACACTGCAATAGTGCCTTTAATTTGCATGCCATGGGTGCACTTTCTAACTCATTTACTAGGGACTTAAAGCAAATTAAATGTTCTAATTAGGAATAAGCCAATTCAACCATGTTTAAAGGGGGAGCACAGAACCTTTATAAGTGGTTAGTATGGGAACAGTACACAGAGTTGTAAAGCCAGAAAAAATATAGGGTCCAGCAAAAGTCAAAAAATCTGGGGTGAATATGCAGAAAAGGTGGATTTCCTACGCTGGTACATTGGGATTGGAGGCACTACATAAGAAAAATATGTGCTGGTATTCATGCTGGTATAAATGCCCCAAAGATATGGAACATATTAGTAAATGATATGGTATAGATAGCAAAGTAATATTTCGTATAGAATATCATGGCCACCATAGTTCCATAGCTCAGGTTATATATATATATATATATATATATATATATATATATATATATATATATATCAAGGTACCCATATTTTTAGAGTAATTGAAAATGATGACGCCACTGACCTTGTCACCTGTAAAGTCTCAGATCACTTTTCTAGCTCCATAAATCTCATACTATAGGATAATGGGTATAAATGCTCTTAGTTTTTACCAACTGCAGTGATTAGTTTTAAAAGATTTTTCTGAAGAATATTTTTTATTTCAAATGATTTTTATTGATTTTTGGGAAGCAAATAATACACGAATAATACATAATTAAGTATATTAGGCAAAAATACAAAGCAATAAAATAATGCAATGATATTAAACAATAATACAAACAATAATAATACAAAACAATAATAATAATACACATCACTAATTGGCCTGTGATCATGTATAATGGGAACATTTAAATTAGATAGGTGAGAAGAAAGAGGGAGCGAGGAGAGAGAGGAGGGAACTATTACTTTCATGTGAATTGGGATATGCGCATTAATCTTCAGTGTGCGGGATTGCAACATGTGGTTGTGAGAGGTTGTTGGAGGAAGAGCCACCGACGGCTACTAGTGTTTCTATGGGGTTAATTGCGACAGAGCTTAGCGATTTTGTGCATGCCCGTAAGAATGCTTAAGGAGGTTTGTTTGAGGCAAAGTAGTTGTCTAACCTGTCCCAGATGAGTCTGACTGGAGATTTCCATGGTGACTGTTGGAGGGCGATATTGTCTGCGCCTCTAATATGTGTGATCCAGTTAATCCAACATTTGAATGAGGCTTTGTGTGTGTCCTTCCAGTTGTTTAGGACTATTTTTATAGCTGATGTGATTAAAAGATCCATTAGTGCCTTGTCTGTTTGGTTTTCTAGGTCTGCGTTAAGAAAGACAGCAATTAGGGTGGCAAATTCTTTTTTTAGATGGCAGTTAAATAAGGTAGACAAAAACGTCAACACTTTGTCCCAAAAGGAGGATAGAGCTTTGCAGTGAAGGATCAGGTGGGCTAAATCAACAACTTCTTCTTTACAGTTCCAACAAGTGGGTTCTGACAAGAGATGTTGTGTGTGTAAATGCGCTGGGGTCCAGTAAGCTTTGTGGATGAGCCATCGCTTTGTTTGTGAAAAAACTGGAGAGATTTTTTGATAGGTTACAGATTTCCATATTTGGGCCCATTGTGATTCAGACAAGGGGCTAGAGGAGTGTTGTTCCCAGAACAAAGTTAGTTTATTGTTTAGGTGTGAGGATTTAGGACTTAGAAGTTTATATATGTGGGAGTCTTGCTGTCCCAAGCTGTTAATTTTTACTATGAAGTTAGGGAGAGATGGGGTTGTTTTATGCAGTTTAATTTTGATATGGCACTTTGATTTTAAGGAAGTTATAGAATTCCATTTTATCAAGTTTGTATGTACTTTGAATTTCCGAGAAAGTTAAAGGATATGACCTTTGACCAGTTTAAACATCCACGTGCATATTGTAACAACTAAGAACGTTATGTTATAATTCAGAACATGCATAGAATGTGTTTTAGTAATTTTACATTTAGAAGAAAGAGGTATATTATTGGTTTCTCATTATAATTTAGATTTTTTTATTAATCAGATTCACACACAATGTTATTCATTTATATTTGTTTTGTTTAAGTCATGGTTGAGACGAAACAAAGTATTTTGTTTATTTCTCATTGGGGGACAAGTCATGTGGCATGGTTAAACCAATCAGTACGATTTATAAGTGGAAGTCATACTCGCTTAAGTTAATTGAACGTTTAACAGCGAACTGACGGGGTTCGATCTTTTGACCGCAGGAGGTAAATTCAGTTATCTTAAATATTGCAGAGAGCTGATTGTTTAAAGAAAGAATGGTATAAATGTAGGTATTAGCCACGAAGGGGGAATATTGAATTTAAACAATTCTCAAGTTTTATTTTGGAGATAAGTTTGATGTTTATTTGATCATGCATATCATGTTTGATGTAAGTTTAACCGTTTTACGTAAATATTGGTAGTGAGGTTATTAATGGTCAGGTTTTTTGCTTGACATGTGTTAATGCAGTTAACATAACATGACGACTTGTAAATGAATGTTTATCCTGATACAAATCTTTTTGTATCACAGTTATCCCTGACGAAGGGCAGTGGCCCAAAATGCATTCGATATTTTGCTATGATGTTGATTCATGAAGAATGGTGAACCTACTTTGTGCTGTTGAAAGAAATGCCTGGATTGGCAAACTGTTGAACCTTATTCGAAATATGGATGAAATTAATAAATAAAAATGAAATGAAATATGGATGAACTGAATTAAATAGTGTTTAAATATTGTAGCAACACATTAAAACAATATTTTGCAGGTAGTGCATCTTGGATCTGGTTTACCTCATGAGGTCCCAGTTGTTGCTGATATATTATGTTACGCGCAAGGACGGAGCGCAATACCGTGGTAGCACACCAAATCTTTGCCTTTGAGCATTCAAAAGAAATTTATTGGAGTTTTTTGAGAGGAAGCGTGGAGTGCATTCTGCCATCTTTTGAAGAGTATATGTCGTAATCCGTCCTCCGGACAGTCTGCACCCTTGGTAAAACATGTTCAGAATGAAAATAATAGTTGAAAAAGCGCACAAAGCGTCAACAGCACATTGTTTAAGGAACAAGAGAAAATCTATCACCTTTGACCAGTTTAAACATCCACGTGCATGTTGTAACAACCTAGAACGTTATGTTATAATTCACTACATGCATAGAATGTGTTTTAGTAATTTTACATTTAGAAGAAAGAGGTGTATTGTTGGTTTCTCATTATAATTTAGATTTTTTATTAATCAGATTCACACTCACGATTGTATTCATTTATATTTGTTTTGTTTAAGTCATGGTTGAGACGAAACAAAGTATTTTGTTTATTTCCCATTGGGGGACAAGTCATGTGGCATGGTTAAACCAATCAGTACGATTTATAAGTGGAAGTCATACTCGCTTAAGTTAATTGAGTGTTTAGCAGCGAACTGACGGGGTTCAACGTTTTGACCGCAGGAGGTAAATTCAGTTATCTTAAATATTGCAGCGAGCTGATTGTTTAAAGAAGGAATGGTATAAATGTAGGTATTAGCCACGAAAGGGGAATATTGAATTAAAACAATTCTCGAGCTTTATTTTGGAGATAAGTTTGATGTTTATTTGATCATGCAAATCACGTTTGATGTAAGTTTAACCGTTTCACGTAAATATTGGTAGTGAGGTTATTAATGGTCAGGTTTTTTGCTTGACAAGTGTTAATACAGTTAACATAACATGACGACTTGTAAATTAATGTTTATCCTGATACAAATCTTTTTGTATCACAGTTATCCCTGACTAAGGGCAGTGGCCCGAAATGCATTGGATATTTTGCTATCATGTTGATTCATGAAGAATGGTGAACCTAGTTTGTGCTGTTGAAAGAAATGCCTGGATTGGCAATCTGTTGAACCTTATTCGAAATATGGATGATATTAACAAATAAAAATGAAATGAAATATGGATGAACTGGATTAAATAGTGTTTAAATATTGTAGCAACACATTAAAACAATATTTTGCAGGTAGTGCATCCTGGATCTGGTTTACCTCATGAGGTCCCAGTTGTTGCTGATATATTTAATTACGCGCAAGTACGGAGCGCGATACCGGGGTAGCACACCAAATCTTTGCCTTTGAGCATTCAAAAGAAATTTATTGGAGTTTTTTGAGAGGAAGCGTGGAGTGCATTCTGCCATCTTTTGAAGAGTATATGTTGTAATCCGTCCTCCGGACAGTCTGCACCCTTGGTAGAACATGTTCAGAACAAAAATAATAGTTGAAAAAGCGCACAAAGCGTCAACAGCACATCGTTTAAGGAACAAGAGAAAATCGATCACCTTTGACCAGTTTAAACATCCACGTGCATGTTGTAACAACCTAGAACATTATGTTATAATTCACTACATGCATAGAATGTGTTTTAGTAATTTTACATTTCAGAAGAAAGAGTTGTATTATTGGTTTCTCATTATAATTTAGATATTTTTATTAATCAGATTCACACTCACGATTTTATTCATTTATATTTGTTTGTTTAAGTCATGGTTGAGACGAAACAAAGTATTTTGTTTATTTCTCATTGGGGGACAAGTCATGTGGCATGGTTAAACCAATCAGTACGATTTATAAGTGGAAGTCATACTCGCTTAAGTTAATTGAGTGTTTAGCAGCGAACTGACGGGGTTCAACGTTTTGACCGCAGGAGGTAAATTCAGTTATCTTAAATATTGCAGCGAGCTGATTTTTTAAAGAAAGAATGGTATAAATGTAGGTATTAGCCACGAAGGGGGAATATTGAATTTAAACAATTCTCGAGTTTTATTTTGGAGATAAGTTTGATGTTTATTTGATCATGCATATCACGTTTGATGTAAGTTTAACCGTTTCACGTAAATATTGGTAGTGAGGTTATTAATGGTCAGGTTTTTGCTTGACATGTGTTAATACAGTTAACATGACGACTTGTAAATGAATGTTTATCCTGATACAAATCTTTTTGTATCACTTTTTCCCTGACGAAGGGCAGTGGCCCAAAATGCATTCGATATTTTGCTATGATGTTGATTCATGAAGAATGGTGAACCTACTTTGTGCTGTTGAAAGAAATGCCTGGATTGGCAAACTGGTGAACCTTATTCGAAATATGGATGAATTTAATAAATAAAAATGAAATGAAATATGGATGAACTGAATTAAATAGTGTTTAAATATTGTAGCAACACATTAAAACAATATTTTGCAGGTAGTGGATCCCGGATCTGGTTTACCTCATGAGGGCCCAGTTGTTGCTGATATATTCAGTTACACGCAAGGATGGAGCGCAATACCGGGGTAGCACACCAAATCTTTGCCTTTGAGCATTCAAAAGAAATTTATTGGAGTTTTTTGAGAGGAAGCGTGGAGTGCATTCTGCCATCTTTTGAAGAGTATATGTTGTAATCCGTCCTCCGGACAGTCTGCACCCTTGGTAAAACATGTTCAGAACGAAAATAATAGTTGAAAAAGCATAAAAAGCATCAACAGCACATCGTTTAAGGAACAAGAGAAAATCGATCACCTTTGACCAGTTTAAACATCCACGTGCATGTTGTAACAACCTAGAACGTTATGTTATAATTCACTACATGCATAGAATGTGTTTTAGTAATTTTACATTTAGAAGAAAGAGGTGTATTATTGGTTTCTCATTATAATTTAGATTTTTTTATTAATCAGATTCACACTCACAATTTTATTCATATATATTTGTTTTGTTTAAGTCATGGTTGAGACGAAACAAAGTATTTTGTTTATTTCTCATTGGGGGACAAGTCATGTGGCATGGTTAAACCAATCAGTACGATTTATAAGTAGAAGTCATACTCGCTTAAGTTAATTGAACTTTTAACAGCGAACTGACGGGGTTCAACGTTTTGACCGCAGGAGTTAAATTCAGTTACCTTAAATATTGCAGCGAGCTGATTGTTTAAAGAAAGAATGGTATAAATGTAGGTATTAGCCACGAAGGGGGAATATTGAATTTAAACAATTCTCGAGTTTTATTTTGGAGATAAGTTTGATGTTTATTTGATCATACATATCACATTTGATGTAAGTTTAACCGTTTCACGTAAATATTGGTAGTGAGGTTATTAATGGTCAGGTTTTTTGCTTGACATGTGTTAATACAGTTAACATAACATGACGACTTGTAAATGAATGTTTATCCTGATACAAATCTTTTTGTATCACAGTTATCCCTGACGAAGGGCAGTATCCTGAAATGCATTGGATATTTTGCTATCATGTTGATTCATGAAGAATGGTGAACCTACTTTGTGCTGTTGAAAGAAATGCCTGGATTGGCAATCTGTTGAACCTTATTCGAAATATGGATGAAATTAACAAATAAAAATGAAATGAAATATGGATGAACTGGATTAAATAGTGTTTAAATATTGTAGCAACACATTAAAACAATATTTTGCAGGTAGTGCATCCCGGATCTGGTTGTTGCTGATATATTCAATTATGCGCAAGGACGGAGCGCGATACCAGGGTAGCACACCAAATCTTTGCCTTTGAGCATTCAAAAGAAATGTATTGGAGTTTTTTTAGAGGAAGCGTGGAGTGCATTCTGCCATCTTTTGAAATGGATATGATGAGCATTCCAGCTGTTGTGGAAAGAAAATACTTTTGTTTATCCAAGACTCAAAATATATGGGTATACCATTGTATTTAATGTTACAGTTATTCCATAGAGATTCAAGGTTTGAGTGTCTTATGCTTGTTGGAGTTTCTTGTCTAGTTTTAATAGAGAGGTTCTTGTGTTTTTGAATATAGATTTTGATCTAACAAGTTATGCAGTGTAAGTGGTTAATAGAGTGAGTGGGCTTAGTTTATCTAGAATGACCTTTTCTATTTCTAGCCACACTGGGGTGTAGTTGTTAGGGGGGTAGATCCAATAGGAACCCTGATTTGCTAGGAAGGCAGTTTGATATGTTTTAAAATCAGCCAGGTTAACACCCCCCAGTGATCTATCTAGCCTAAGTTGTTTAAGGGCTATTCTAGCTTTCTTACCTTGCCAAATGAATTTTGAGATCAAGTTATCTAGTTTGTGATGGAAGTCTGCAGTTAATAAGAGGGGTAGCATATTGATGAGATAATTGACTAATGGGGTGATCATCATTTTAATTGTTTCAATCCTGCCCCAGCTTGTGATAAATTTGGGTGTCCATTTGTCTAATAGTTTTTTAATTTTATCTAAGGTAGTGTTTTCATTGTGGTGTAAAGTGTCTATTATGTTGCTTCCAAACTCAATTCCCAGGTAGTTTATGTATCCGGGTTGCCATGCCAGACCTGGTAACCCTAAGACCTCTTTTGTACAGTGAATATTTAAAGGTTTTACTTCAGATTTGTCTCTATTTAATTTATAGCTGTAATGTATAGAGTAATTTTCCATGGTGTGCATAAGTGCCTTGATTGAGGGTCCCAGATTTTCTGTAACTATCAGAATGTCGTCCGCAGAAGCCGCTAATTTAACCTGTTCATTATTAAATCTTATCCCAGTGATTTCGGTATTTTGTTTTATATCTTGTAAGAGGGGTTCTAGAGCCAAAAGGAAAAGGGAAGGTGAAAGTGGACAGCCTTGTCTTGTCCCTTGTTGAAGGGTGAGTGGCTCGGACAGGTCACCATTAATTGCAATTCGCGCGTCGGGTTTCGCGTATAGTGCCATGATCATCTTTATAAATGGCTCTCCGAGGTCAAAGGACTTCATGCAATTGTTTAAAAACAACCAGGATACCCTGTTGACCACTTTCTCTGCATCTAGAGTTATGTCTATGGATGGTGTGTAAGTATAGTTCGCGTTTTCGAGGATGGGGCAGAGAAGGCGGGTATTATCGTTAGACATGCAGTGTTTAATGAAGCCTACTTGGGAGTTTCTTATTAGTTTTGGGAGGAATTTGTTAAGTCGAGTGGCCAATATTTTCACATAGATTTTGCAGTCTATGTTTATGAGCGAAATCGGTCTATAGTTTTTGCGTTGTAAGGGGTCTTTCCCTTCTTTAGGGATAACTATAATGTTGGCTTCTGCCATTGAGTCTGTTGTTCCGCCTGAGCTAGCAATATTATTGAATACTTTTAACATGGTTAGTTGTAGTCGGCCTGTGAATGTTTTGTAAAAATTGGCTGTGAAGCCGTCTGGTCCCCGGGCTTTGTTTTCCTTCAAGGTTTTAGTGGCTTTAGTCACTTCTGAGGTATTTATCAGTTTGCCAAGGGCGAGTCTGTCTGTTTCTGAAAGTTTTGGGATCTTGATCTTACCCAGGTATTGTGTGCATTTTTGCAGGTTAAAGTCCTGATCATTACGATATAGGGATTCATAAAAATCTTTAAAGCAATTTAATAGTTCCTTTGGTTTAGTGTGCGTTTGATTGTTCACATCTTTGATTGATGTGATTCTGTGTTGATTTTGTTTGTGTTTGAGGTAGGATGCAAGCATCTTCCTCGCTTTGTTAGCTTCGCAGAGTTTGAGGCCCTTAAATTTGTTTATCCACACCCCTGCTCTTTCGCTCAAGATTTTGTTGTATTCATATTACTTCTGTGTGAGTTGGTTAAGTGTATTATTATTCAGAGAGTTGGCATGCAAAATTTCCAATTGTTCAATTTCCTGCTCTAGTTTTAATAATTCTGCATTATATCTCTTGTTGATTTTCGTTTTGATTTCTATGAGAACCCCCTCAGGGTTGCTTTCAGTGCATCCCAAAGAACGTTTACATTTGTTCCCGGGAGGTCGTTGTTTTTGAGATAGTTCGTGATTGGGTCTTCGATTTTGTTTTTGTCATTAGGATCTAATAGAACATTGTTGTTGAAACGTCATCTTTTAAGTGGAGGTTTAGAATGGCTGCCAGTTAATATGGTGTTTATGCACGAGTGGTTAGATACAAGTTTTGGTGATATATTGGTCTGGTCGATTAGGTGAGTAAATGAGCCCGAAATTAGTATATAGTCTATTCTTGTGTATGAGTTGTGTGGGGCTGAGTAAAAGGTATAGTCTTTGGAATCAGGGTGTTGAAGGTGACAAGAGTCTTTGAGGTTGTATTTTAAGCATATTTTCTGTACTACACCGAGATAGTTTGTGGGATGTATTTGCAGGTGGATTGGCGGGCTAGTATGGGGTCTAGTGGGAGGTTAAAGTCACCGCCCACCATGATTAAGTCTTCTTGGGGTAGGCATTCTATTTAATTAGAAACTTTTTCCCAGAAATTTGGCTTGTCTGTGTTTGGTCCATATATGTTTACAACATGAAAGTTGTCATCGCCTCTACGTAGGCTTGTAACTAGGAGTCTGCCCTCCTCATCATGTGAGCATGATCCAAGAGTGATATTGGATTATCCTGCTAATAGGGTGATTACACCTTTCTTTTTGTGTTCGGCTGGTGAGCAGAACACTGTGATATCCAATTGTGTTTAATGAGTTCAGAGTCTTTGCTAGATAGTTTAGTCTCTTGAAGAAGTATGATGTCACCTTTTGATTTTGCTAGATAATCCATCATTTTCCAACGCTTAATCGGGTGGTTAAGCCCCTTCACGTTTAGTGATATGATATTGAGATTGTCTGATATGCTATGTGTCATTGTATGTGTGTGTAATGGTGGCTGGACATGGTTTTGCACTGATTATTAATGCATGTTTGGAGTAATAGCTCTGAATCAGTGGGACGCACGAGGTATAGATCAGTAGAAAGTGCGAAAAGACAGACGACTCTGTGAACACTCAAATATTGATCTGATGGTTGATTAACGTGCAGAGGAAACAACAATAATAAGGGAAAGTGAAAGAGAGAACAGGCCAAAAATGACAGTAATATTAATAATGATGATGTTAGCAAAAACAAATACCATAAAACCCCAAACTCCCTCCCCTCCACCCACCCATGCCTCCCTAACACTGAAGACATCGCAAGTCGGAGGTGTGATGGCAGAAGCATCAATCCGCCAACTCAGAGAAGGATATGGGTATTTATTAGATGACCTTCTGAAGTGTAATAATGGAATAAGTGTAATTGGGTCTAACCATTCCGGTATTAGAGTAATTGGATCTCAAACATTTTGGTTTAAAACATTTTGGTCTGGGGACCGTTAGAGGTCCATGGTGACTAGAGTATATATGTATTTGCGGCTTCTAACCTTTGTATAACCTTTTGTTTTTTTGTGACAGCTAACAATAAAAGAATATAATATTCCCGGACAATAACTCGTACTGAACATTTCTTATAAGTAGGACGGTTGTCTCGATTGGGTTTGACTTTATAATAGGTAGCAGTTGATACATATACATCAACTCGTTCTATGTAACCTTGTACATGAGCAATAATACGAACTGAACAACCCTGTGCTAGGGTGATAACAAACCTCTTCCAAGGTAGCCCCTTAAAAAGGCAAGTGTTTACGTATTTAACAGCAACTTGACAACAATTTGACAATATATTGACAGCAAATCATAATCATGTATAGTAAATAGTAGTTATGAACAGTATGACAAACCGCATATTCCAAACAAACTGCATATTCCAGCTCAATGGAGGGAAAAATCCTCTTGAGAGGCAATCCTAGCTGATGGGCTGGGAAAAAGATATCATGGAGAAGGATATCATGGTTTCCTTTTGTCAGAGAAGGAGTTAGCGTGATCCATGTCATGTGAGTTCGGGCTGTCTAGAAAGTGCGACAAATCATTTGCGTCAGTGAAGAAGTGGATCCTTCCATTCTCTGTGATTTTGAATTTTGATGGGCCTGCAAATGAGAATTGGATGTTCCTTTCTAGTAGTTTGTCTCTGAGCATGAGGAAGCCTTTCCTTGTGTCAACGGTAGATTTTGAGTAGTCCTGTGGGAACGTTATTTTGTGGCCATTCCATGGGATTTTGCGATTCTTGCGAGCAAAGATAAAAATGGCCTCTGTGTGCTGATATTTCAGAGGCTTGCAAATGATTGGGTGTGTCGTTTTCCTTGCCGTTGAGTTGTATGTCGTAATTCTGTGTGCGCGATCCAGTTCAAAGTTTTTGTGGAATTTCATGTCCGTAATCTGTGGAATCCACTTCTCTAAGTAGCAAATGCAAGATTCTGCAGAGTCCTCTGCCCCTTCCGGAATCCCAAAAATTCTAATATTGCCTCTTCTGTTCCGGTCTTCAAGTTCGGCGGCTTGTCTTTTTAGATTGCTGGTGATGGCAAGAAGGCACTTTATATCTTTGTTCGGAACAATTAGTTGAGTCTTCTACATTGCTTATTCTCTGTTCCGTGGCATCAATTTTAGAGTTGATTGTGTTTATGTCAGCACGAATAGCGGT
Source organism: Calotriton arnoldi (assembly GCA_963921515.1). Lineage (NCBI taxonomy): Eukaryota > Metazoa > Chordata > Amphibia > Caudata > Salamandridae > Calotriton > Calotriton arnoldi. Next base: position 84,174 of record CAWUFW010006679.1, on the reverse strand, counting down.
CAGTTCTAACTGCATAGCGTCCGTATTTTGTTTGGTAGACTTCGCCAGGTCGTGTACATCAGTTTTGAGGATTATTTCCATTGTGCTGCTCATGTCGGCCTTGGGTTTGATAGGAGAATCTGATGGTGACAGTTCAGCTTTGGAGCATTTGTAGTTTGACTTAGAATCTTTTGCTGCCGTGGTGATAGGAGTTGTGTATCCGGAAATTGGGGAAGTGACGTTTAGTAGCGCTAGATTCTAGCGTAGAAACAGTACTTTATCGCTCCTACTTTGCGAACTTTTAACCAACTTTGTTTTACAAACTTTGCAAACTTGCGTACTTTGCGTTCTTAATTGAGAACTGCATCCCCTGAGGTTTAGGTGAGTCGGGAGCCACCTCTGATCGAGCCTTGATAGGTATATTTGTGAGATCGAAGGCTTCAGTTAAGGTTTAGAGGAGACAGCACTTCTTTTTGTTGGTGCAGACTATTTTGTGAGGCCGACTTAACTTCAGCAAGGTGCTACAAAGAGCTCCAGACACAGTGTGACTTACATGTAAAGTGCTACAAGGTGCTCCAGACACTCAGTGTGGCTTACATGTAGGATCCTTAAGGTGATTTTCTTGGGTAGTGCTCTAACTTTGTTCAAACGGTGGCACAACTATAAAGAGATATATGTCCTTTTGAGGTCAGGCACCAAGACAGGCAGGAGTGGCAGACTTCTGGTTAGATGCTGCAGTTAGGTCATTGGGTGAACAGAGGTGGATCGCTAAATTCACTGTGTTATTTACCTTACAAGTTGTTATCTATTTGCAATAGTTGTTGTTTGGACTGGCTGGTTGTGAAGCTTTCACTGGGTGGACGCCATCTTATGTTCAGGGAAATCAGAGCCTCTAATGGTGTAGTCCGTATCGAGCGTAAACGTGCTTGGACGTCTCAGTGGGCAGCGGACAAACACTGATTTGTTATGCTGGCATGAGTTAAGCTGGGCGCTACCTCTCCGGACGCTGTGCACAATAAAATGAGCGCTTTCAAGGTACGGTCGCTACAAGCGCTGTCGCCATCTTAGGGTCAGGCAGCGTTAAGGGACCGAATGGCGTGCAAGTTGTGTTGGGCTTGAAGAGACTGAAGTAACGGGTACCTTGAATGATGTTTGGCCTGTGAGTCGATGAATGGCTTTCCTTCAAGAAGCAGCTGCTCGAAGAGGGAACACGGAGCTCCGTTAAGCTGGAAGCTCTGTGGTCGGGTACGTCTGGGTCGTCGCCATCTTGTTCTCGACGTGTGTGTTACTGCTGGAAAATTAATGGTTGATTTTCTGCTGGAATTGGTGTGTCCAGCTGTAGTTTGGTGGGCCTGAGAGATGCCTCACTGCATGAGGTCCCAGATTCTGACTGCAGATCTTAATATAGCATCAAGTATGCAGCGAAGGTCGCATGGTTGTCTCCGGGTCGATCAGAGAGACGGGATCAGGCAGCCATTAGCTCTGCTGTCCAAGCCACGCCTTCTGAAGAATATTTTCATCAAAATAATAAGACTAATTTGAAAAGTCTAAAAGCTGTTGCTCATCCCACCACATTTCACTTCAGCTCCTGAAACATTGCACTAGAGCTACTGACTGTCAGATTGACATGGAAACAATAACATTTCTTTGCCTGCAAAATGACTTATCTTTTTTTACTTGTCTGAATACACTAGGTTGCAAGAAGATATTGTTAAAGTTGGATCCTTGTAAGTATAGGAACAAACATTTATCCATGTGTAATTCAAGTTTGAACCTTCATGATAGATCAAATTATCCCAAATGGGAGAGCATGAACTAAAACCAACCTAATTGCAGTTCATAAGAATAAGAGAGAGGTTTAGCAAGGATATCTGAAACTGCATTTAATTGTTGATCTGATTGAAAGCATTACAAGGTAAGGGATAGTTAGAAGGAAAAAACAAAGTAATTTTTTTTCGGTGCCCCTGTTCTTTTACATGATGATGTCCCACTGAATCCCTATTAAACACATTATTTTGATCTGAAATAGCCATGTCTTCAAAGAATACTTTGCATCTGACATGGGTTCTGCTGAGAATTTCGAAACAGTGTTTAGGCTTATATCAAGGGTGCCATCATAGTGAAACATTCTGCTGTGTTACAATCTGTGCACACAAGTTTAGCAATATTAGAACAGAAAAACTACATGCACAGTCAAGTGACCCCCATACACTATTTGAAATAGGTTCAGATGGTCTCACAACCAATGTCTATGAAGAGTTCACAGAAGAATTGATGCCACATATCATGTCTCTCTTTGGGGAAATTGTGGAGAAAAGATGTCTCCCCCGATCCATGCAGCAAACACTAATAATAAACCTAGTGAATTCTCACAAACCACCAGACATTTGTTCTTCCTACCAACAACCCCTCTCTTTATTGAACACCAGAAATAAATACTAGCTAAAATATTAACTAACTGCCTTTGCATTCTTATGCTGGGGTTAGTCCTGCCTGAATAGTCGTACTCGACTCATCACTCACCATGAACCGACAGGTCAACGCCGTCACCTCCAGCTGCTTCAACACCCTCCGCATCCTCCGCAAGACCTTCAAGTGGATCCCCCCTGAGTCAAGGAAGACAGTCACCCACGTACTCATCACCAGCAGACTGGACTATGGAAACGCACTCTACGCCGGCATCAACAAGTCCCTACTCCGCAAACTCCAGACAATACAGAACACCACCGCCAGACTTGTCCTCGGCATCCCCCAACACCAACACATCAGCCAACACCTACGAAGTCTCCACTGGCTCCCGTGGAGAAAAGAGTCACTTTCAAAATCCTCACTCACGCCTACAAATGCCTACACAACAACGGACCCAAATACCTCAACGACAGAATCAACTTCCACGTACCAAAAGAAACCTCCGATCTTCCAACCTCGCACTGGCCGAAACCCCGCGCAGCCACAGAGCCAGAGCAGGCGGGAGATCCTTCTCTCACATTGCAGCCAAGACCTGGAATGAGTTACCGGCAGACATCAGAGGCGCCCCCTGAACACCTTCAGGAAGAACCTCAAGACCTGGCTCTTCGGCTAAACAGATCTGCGGACCCCCCCCAGCGCCTTGAGACCCTCATGGGTGAGTAGCGCGCTTACAATTCCCTGATTGATTGATTTATTGATTGCAGAACTATGATTTTAAACCTTAGGACTTTTTTTAGAGTGGTTTCACAACTAGATTCAATATGCAATATGCAAGCCACTGCTGTCTTTTTAGGTGCTGAAAAGGCATTCCACTCAGTTGAATGGGAGTTTATATTTTCAGCCCTAGAGAGGCTGGGGTGGGATGGGAGTTCCTTAGCTTGATTAAATTACTATACACTGAAGCTACTATTTGAATACAAGTAAATGACCAGATTACAGAGCCTATCAAAGTCAGTACACGGACTTGGCAAGGTTGCCCTCTCTCCCATTTGTTATATGCACTGGTGGCAAATTCACTCAGGTGTATGATGAAGGAATAGCAAGCGTTATGAATTGATAATATTGGCCAATTTCAATGAACTCTTACTTTACATCAGAGAACCGGATCTTAATATTCTCCCTATCCATCAGGAAATTTCAGACTTGGGTGGTATGTCAGGCCTAAAAATAAACTGGAAAATGTCTTACCCTCTTCCTACTACCTGCAACCTTAATGCCAATCACACTGATGTTCCCCCTAAAGCAGACATCAGATCTGGTGTGCTATTTGTGTATTAAAGTGCACAGAGACCCTTTGGGTATGATGGGTGACAACTATGGCACAATCTTAACTAAGTTATCATATAAAATAGATGACTGGATTAAACTTCTATTGTTTCTTTATATATTTTTTTTTTAACTATTCCACTTGCTTTTACCAGGGAATATTTCTGAACTTTCCAAATCATGATTAAACTGGCCTGGGGAGGCACACACCCAGGAATTAGTTGAACATGCTAATACTTCCATATAGTCGGGGGGCCTGGCAGCGCACAATTTTGAATTATATTACCTCACTGAATTTGCATACCGTTGGCTGCACACAACAACTAGTCTCCATACTCACGGCTAGAGAGGGACACATTCAGTTCCACCCCTCTTTCAGGGAAATGATTTCTCTGACCAACTAGAACATATCATTGCATATACCTAATTGGGAACACTGTTTATACATGCCATTGGCTGCAAAAGAGAGTGGATGGCAGTTTGTTGTATTCTCCAGAATTGAAAATAGATAACAGCGCTTGGCAATTTAAAACATCTGATGATTACAAAAATTGTTCACTTACAATAGGTTTAAATCACCTGAAAAATTCCCAATCTAACCTCAACAGTACCACATTGGATATGTTACTCTATTTTAGGATTTGTCATGCTTTGAAAACCTTTATTTTGTAATTTCCTGCTGAACCTGCACCCTTTTCTCCACTAACATATTTGATAAATGCCACAAATCCCTTACACATAACATCGCAATTGTATGCCCTGACCTTTTGTTCTATCCCTTTCAACATCTCAAAATCCTATCTTAAGTAGCAGACTGACATTGGCAGAGAAATTACTGATGAGTAATGGTTATTCTGTTGTCTGGAAATTAAGAATGTTTCATTAAATATCTGACATAGACTCATACAGTTTAAATACATACAAAGACTCTACTACACCATGGTGAAAATACATAGATTCGGATTGAGAATGAATACCCGATGTCTAAGATGTAAGGAAGAAGTGGCTGACTTCTACTATTTTTTTCTGGAGCTGTCCAGGAATAAGACAATACTGGGAAGAACTGTTTGTCAAACTTAATTAACCCAACCCCCTAATAGCTTTACTTGACTATATTAAAAATGCACCTGAACTAGTCCGTAAATTCTCAGCACTGGCACTACTCTTAGGCAAGAGGCACATGGATATTTGAAATGGAAGATGGACCTTATCAACAGTCAAAGACTAGAAAAGGGACTTAAAATATTGTGAAAATATGTGGATAATTTTAATATTCTTATGCCTAAGAAATCCAGACCAAAACATATCTGACCTCAATCCAGGCTTCCTTACTAGACATTCCATTGAGACTATGAACATTGCTTCTGATTAGTATGCTGAAACTTTATGGGCCTGATTCATAAAGATACTCTTGCAATTTTGTGTAAGTTTACGATTGTCTCCTATTCACAAAGGAATTCACGAGCAGTATTTTTAAGAGCGCAGAGTCTCTGCACATAAAAACATAGGTCTTTTTATGTAAGCAGACTCCACACTTGTAAAGATACCACTCATAAATCCCTTTGTGAATAGCAAACAATCGTAAACTTACACAAAAGTGTAAGTTTGCCTTTGTGAATCAGGCCCTATATCTGTACAGTAATACTACTGGTTAATTTTTGCCTCGCATACGGTAGGTGGAATGCATGATGTTTAATACCAGGATCTAGGTATACATGTAGATGATACTGTAAAAAAAAGTCCTAATTCTGTAATTGTTACGTATATATAATTGTTTTTCTCTGTGCCATTTAGATAAGGATTATGATACTCCATGTCTCCCCTCTATTGTTTTGCTTTTTGTTGTATTCATATTGTCCTTTATTTGTTCCCTTGGGGGATTCATAAACTTCCTATTGTTTTGATACCAGAGTAATAGGGAATGTGAACTCTTTGATGAGGGCGGTTGGCAGCAGGAGCAGTCATTTATAGGCACTCCATTTTATATTGTGCCAGGGCTCTTCTTACAATAACCTTCTCCAAGCAAATCACCTTGGAAGTATCTTTACATATTTACCGACAAGCAATGCTTGGCCCTGGTACAATGCCCCACTGAGGAAGCCACACTTTACGATCTATGCAGAGGAGATCCAAAGTGCTCCGAGTGCACCACTATCTTTAGACCAGATTATCTTTCATTAGTGAGTGTGGAAAACGTTTGGAATTTGATATTGAACAAAATTTCAGCAACTACTATACAGCATTTTTGAACACACACATCAATGTTCTTCCAATTGCCACATGCTTCCTCCATGCTCTGCAGCTCCCAGTGTCGTGCTCCTATGCAACATACTTGTCACTGTGCAGAAGTCATGACGCACAGGGTCACACTGCGTGACATTTTGTGCCGCCATTTGTGGCATTCATTCACACTTGATAAAAGCATATTGGCACAAACGTCAGAAGGAGTCAGCGTTTGGCTGGTGGTGTGTGTGGACTGGTGCTTGGCTGGTGGTGTGTGTGTACTGGTGCTGGTCTGGGTTCGATAAGTTTCCCTACATGGTTGCTAACCCCAGGACTAATTAGTACACCTACCAAAGTTATCATTATCGCCACAATACATTTTGGGCCCTTCCCTGTTGAGGACAATTGGCCCATCCACACACGTCAGGTAGCTTTTTTTCGGGAGACCTGAGGGAACGCTGGGTGGTAGGAAATTTGTGCCGGCCCGGTCATCCCACAATGTTCACACACAGAAATGTGAGTAAAATGCGAATTTTTAGCGAAATTTGAGTTTGCCGTGGATTCTGGGTAAGAAACATTGGGGTATCCATGCAAGCCACTCCTCCATGGACTCCCCCAGGTGTCTAGCTTTCAGAAATGTCACAGTTTGGTAAATTTCCCTAGCTGGCCACCAAGCCCGGCCCAAAATCACAGATGCCCCACTTGCAAAACCAGGTCATTTTGTGATAGACAATTTTGATGTCCCCACAATATGTTGTGGGCCCTTCCCTGTCGCGGGCACTTGGTCCTACCACACAAGTGAGGTAGCATTTTCTTTGGGTGACTTGGGGGAATGCTGGGTGGTGTGAAATCTCTGTTTGACTGCAGATTCCAAGACTTTATTCCACAGTAATGCAAGAAAAAATGTCTTTTATGGACAAAGTTTGAACTTTGCAGGGTTTTCTGGGTATAAAATGTAGTCAGAGCCATGCAATTCACCCCACCTTGGACTTCCCCTGGTGTCTAGTTTTCAAAGATGTGCTGGTTTTGTAGTTTTCCCTAGGTGCCGGCTGAGCTGGGGCACAAAATTCTCAGCTAGCCATCTTGTAAAAAAACATGCATTCTGCTGGGTGAAATATGATGTCTCCTAGGTCATGTTTGGGAGTGTTTTGTGACCCAGGCACAAGGTTCAGCCACACAAGTGGGGTACCATTTTTATCGGGAGACATGTGGTAATACAGAATAGTAGAACATTTGTTATTACTAATTAAATATCTCTACCTTAGTTCCTTTCAAATGTAAGCAAATATGTAACACAGAAGACATTTTTACAAAGTTTGCAAGTTTCCTAGAAGACAAAATTCACATTTTATTAATTTCTTATACAATTAGTCACATGAAACGTGCAAACATCTACAGCTTTGTATTTATGAGTACAAATATTTAGTGAATGCACTAACTGCCAAAGTAAGTGCCATTCACCCAACAACAACCGCAATAAAATAAAAAGAAATATACAATAATATCAGGGCTCATCTGCTCTATTACTAATACTCAATGTGACCATGTCCATATCCCTATCTATACACCTATTCTTTGTGTGGTCCATTATTTTTCCCTAACTGCTACATTTTACATTAATTAATCTCTTATTTTATAATAGGGCACAGGTCCTCTAAAACTCATTTAACCTGAATATATCCCTATCTCAAACTGTTTTAACATTATTATCTTTCATAATTGAGAATATAACACCATTAGTTCAAAAACAAGTCAATGCCATGCTCCATCAACCTATAAATATATGCATAGTTTACTTTGAACCAGCACTACTATATTATTAAGTGTGCTGACATTTAAGTATAACATAATCCTGCACTCTTATTTTCATATTTTCAGTCTATACGATCAGCATGTGTCTCATCAGGTCTCATCTGTCTCACCTGTTGGCATTCTTCATCAGTTAATCATACGTGATGTCTCACCAGATATTTTAAGATCTTTGTTGATGAAACAGTAGTCCACCCACTTATAAAAAAGTAACAGTACATATATACAAGCAAGACTGATGAAACACTAGTCCACTCACTTTTAGGACATAATGTTGCATCTACGAAGAAAAAACACATTGAAAATCAACATTTCTTATACATTTATCCTTATATGTGGATTAACTGATTGAGAGAAATTACATTCTTTTCATACATAAAATTTGCCCAGTCCAATTTTTCATTAAGCACACACTGTACACTTCTCAATTTGAATATGCAGCAGGCTTTTTGCTAATTTATTTTCCTACTTAGGCTGTCAATTGTTTAATATATTTGTACAACAAATGGATTGTTCTCTGAATTATGATTATCCAAATAGTGGTTTACCATATGTACCAGATATGCTGTACACTCAATCCGTGAACTATGTACAATGAACAGCTCTCAATGTCTGTCCTACACATGGTAACCCACACAGGCTAATTACTACATATATGACATCTTTAGGGTTACTATTAATGTGTTCCTATAGTTTAATAGTACGGCCCGGGTGTGGAGAGTACGGTCCGGGTGCGGAGATTCCGGCCTGACTGCGGACGTAAAGATACGACTCGTAAATGACCTCAGTGAATACCAAAAGTCGTAAAGTTAGACCTTTGTCTCCGATTGCCTTTGTGAATTGGGCCGATAGACTATGGCGTTAAAATATGCCCATGGCATGAAATGGTAAATGTCACCTCTGGACTGCAGCACTTATTGTGTCATCCACTAGAGTGACAGAGTAAACCTAGTTTCACGATTACTATTGTAGCCTGATTAATGCAGTTTAAATCCTGCAGCCAGATTTGGCAACATAACCCTTTTTGACAGAAAACCCCTTCCTTTCACGTCAATGAGTAGGACATGTATAACTTAAAATGTAACAAGATCTTACAGTGACTATCACTCAAAGGCTATTTTCACTCTGAGAAGGCTCTGTCTAGCTCATAGAGAATGGTGGGAAGCATTATTAAATAATAAATCTGCTGTCTTTGGATTGGTACCAGCTAGAAATATGATTAACCCACTCTTTTTGAATATTTATTAAAAGTCAAACTCAATGGTGAAGTTGTGGAAATTGAATAAATATTAATATATATATATTAAAAAATAGCTTTAGGAAAATATTCTCTTTACCTGCCTGAAACTCCAAGAGGCTAATTTGCACTAGCTCTTCAGCAGTTGCGCAGTGAATGATTAGCCCTGGTGAGTGTGAAAACCGCTCTTATAACAGAGACAATGGCTTGGTGGTGGGGAGGTGTTTTCTCTTCTCTTGGCAGGAAGACTAGTCGGGGTGCACTCAAGAATTTAAGGTACTTCAAAGGGGCCTTCCCTGTCATAAGCAAATGTTAGATGATACCTGGAAAGGCCTCAGCTTTTGTCGTCCCTGTCAGACAGGCACCAAACCTGGGGGAGGGTGTTGCCCACATAACTCTTTCAAAATGACCACAACAGAGGGGAATGTTCATTACTCTGACCATATCTGGCACTGTGAAATTGTTTACAATAGTGTAAACAGGAACTGCTGCACATGTGAGTAGGGGTACACCTGGGAACATTTACCCTATTGGTTAGGAAGGAGCCAGGAGTGACCCCACCCACTTGCCTATGCCAGGCATAAATGGGACACCCTCTCCAAAATGAAGTCTGGACTTGCAGCAGAACAGAAGTGGAATGAATCTACTGTATGCTACTTGAGAAGAGCCCTGAAGGACTGGATTCTAGGAGTCAGTTGGCTGAAGTCCTGTGTAGGTACACAGTCACAACAAGCTGAAAGTGGCTTTTCCTTGTTGTACCCAGCTGGCCAATACCAACTGGACCTGATCTGATCCCTGCTAGTGGCCTCTGCTGGAGTCAGTTATGACCCCCAATTGCAGTTCCTGAAGTCTAACTGGACTTCTCCTCCCACCTTTAAAATTTTGAGACTTAGGACTTTTTTTGACATCCAGACTTCTGTGGGACACAAACAAACCATCTCAGCATATCTGCCCAAGAGACAACCTTGCTGGGCTACGAAAACATGTTCCTCCGACACAGAATTCTCCACAAAAGCAAATCCAATTCAGTGGACCCTCAGTAAGAAAGTATCCAGCCTTGTGGAACACAACATCCGATATCATTTCAGCCTTGCCCCACTGTAGAATTCCATGCTCCTAAAAAGCCTCCAAGTTCAAAGGCACCAAAATTATCCAAAATGGCAAGAGGACTTTCCGTTGTCTGAAATGAGAATTTCTCCCACTCAGAGCTTTCCTGTCAAAACCAGTGGTTTCAGCTGGACCTCATGCAACCCCTACCCAACTTCATGAGGACTTTCTTGGATACAGCCTGCAGCCTTGCCCCACTGACGGGTCTTGACTTCCAGACAAAAGACTAAGGGGCAGATTTGCTAAAGTTTTGTATCAGGGTTGTGTACCTTTTGTGGAAAAGCCCCAATGCAAAATCCTTTTGGGCGTTTACTATGCAACGCAAGTACACTGGCTTGCATTGCCTTGCATTGCCAAGGCGCTCCATGGATGGAGCATGGGCTTTCCTATGTATCCACCCATGGAATTTGGCATATTCCCAGATTTAGTAAAGCTACTGAACCTGAGAATGAATCAGAATGTGATGCCTTCTAAGTGAGACATAACAAGGAGAAATATGTTTATTTCTCCTCGTTACTTCCTCTTTCTATGTTTGCTGCAGAATGTTGAAGAAATATACCTTAAAGGATTGTTTTTGGGCAGGAAGGTATGCCTTCCAGCACAAAAAACAACCCTACCCGTAACACGGGCATTCTTTCACCAACATGCAAGGGTGTCTGCTTTGGTGCTAGACAGGCTCAAGTGCACCAGCACAGGAAGAAAGCTAAAGAACAACATACATTAATAGATTTGTGCTTTTCAGCTCTCTCCCATTCATGCAACGCAGCGCAGAAACTTGCCTTGCTGAACTTAAATCAAAGTGGGATTTTTATGTTATCTAATTTTTGGCTTTTTTTACTGTTTTGGTACTTCTAAATGCTTTTCATATTTTAATTTTCTTGAAGTTCAGCTAGTCCACTCGGAGCCATTACTACCAGGGATTGAGGTGAGGTTTGAAATACTGGAATCTCTGGCTGGACCTAAAAAGTTAGTAACTTTATTACTTGTGGTGGACTAACATCCACCTTAAATAATAATTCACTTTCTCAGAATTTGCAATTTACTAAATCATAAATTGTGCATCAGCAATATTCGCATATTGGAAATGCCGCAACATCAGTGAATGATGACATAAGCAAATCAAGGAGCATGTGCTATATTGTTTCCAAAGTGAGCAGCACACTAGAGGCATTCATTCGGAGTGCTCTAGCAAAACCCTTCTGCAAAAATCAACATTTCAAGCCAAGACTCCAATGATGATGGCTCATGAAAACACAAAATGGAATTCAACAATTATAATATAGAGGTCCCAGCTGAAGAATGTGTGGCAGAGAATGATCAACTGTTTTGGTAATCTTCATTTACTTAGAATCCACAAATACTTATAGGGGCGCAGGATATCTGACTCAATAAATGCTGCATAAAGGCTAGTGGTGTCACAAAAGGACCACTGAAGAATGCCAAAAAAGGTGGTATGACCTGTGGTTGACCAAAGAAAGCTTGGCAGTCAGAAGGGGTTATGCAAATAGAACAGAAGTAGGTAGCAGCACTGAACCTTCACCAATATATCAAAAGATAAAATAATTGTGACAATAATTCAGCCTGAATCCATTGGTGGTGTCATTTCCCAGTGGCCATATACTGTAGAAAACCTAAATTTTTTCTTTAAATGTTAAATATATATGTTTCTAAACGTTGATTTAAATTATTTTTTTAAATGTATTACAATATACATAATTGCAATATGGAAGTTGTAATTTTAGTGGGGAATATATTAAAATGCTCTATTTTCAATGTAAAGATTATTAAAATTAACTGCTCATATGTTTTAAAGCTTTTAAAAATAAGTAAAATTGGTCAGACTAAAACACTTTAATACATTTGAAACTGTATATGTAAAACTGTAACTGTAACATGTAGCATGAACAAAACCATTAAAATCATGAGCACCTTTTGCTCACAGAGACCCAGTTACACAGAGCGTGACAGAAGGTACCCTTGTGGGTCGGGAAGAGACTTGGGGTAGTCCACAAGTACACACAATTGGAGATACAGCATAGAATGTGAAAGTGGGACAAGCATGCCTATACATATTGAGGAAAAAGGTGAAAACATCAGATGACTCAACCAGAACCCCAACTGTTAATCTGAGAGTGAGCAGATGCCCACTTGTTGTATCTTCCAATAACATTCGCTAAAAGGCTAAGCAGTCCATAAGTAACAGATAAAAAAGGTGCTTCTGTAATTTGGCACAACAGTTCAGAAACTTGTAAAGTGCAATGTTTGGAGTCTTGGCTTCATTGCCTCATTTTGCTATTCCATATCACACAAAGCAATATGTGAATTAACCCATAGAGTTGGTGAGTTGCAAACAACGAATAAATTGGGTTTGAAACCATTTTCCAAAGTATGATTGAAAGATTTGATTCATATAATTTACTTTCTAGAGGAATAACAGAGAAACGAAATCCACAGAGGAGACAACAGCATCACAGACACACACTCACCATCAGGCTTTTGGACACTCAGGGGCCAATTCCGATTCAGGCCGGAAATTACTCCGACCGAGCCGGACCCGGAGAGATTTCCGACCGAATCGGACTCTAGCAGCCCGACCGAACGAGTACGATGTGGACGCATGCTATCGGACTCGATTCGGTCGGACTCCCATTGAAGTCAATGGGAGCCGGTCGTACAACGCGTACGCGGGCTCCCATTGACTCAATGGGTGCAAGGCGAACAAGGGCGCCCCCTACAGCGGGTACGCGTCGATGCGAATCGCGCCGTACATTCACAGGTAGGGGGGACCCATGGGTCCCCCCTGTGTGCGACTCGCGTGGCTATGCGTACAGGGGGGTCCGACACTGACCCCCAAAGTCCGGCTCCGACTGCTTTTTCGAGCCGGACGGCGCGAGTCGGTCGGACTGCTCGAGGCACGCATCGTACTTGCCTGGCCGGGGAACGTCTCCATTGCACGGTGCGAGCCATGTCCGTGGGAGTCGGTCGGAGCGGGTCGGACCCGCGTACGAGTCGGTCGGCGATTTCGCGAGCGCTCGCATCGTACTCGCTCGCCCGGACATTGGTCGGGAAAGAGGGCTCCGAATCGGATCCGGTTAAGCCGAATCCGATTCGGTGCCCTACCGGCCGAGATCGGAATTGGCCCCTCAGTAGAGCATTTATCTGCAAGCACATGAGCTATGTGTAGATGCTCTTTGAATTAGCAAGCTCTGTTTACCTAGGAAAATGGACACATTAAAGAACTGTAGATAAAAAAGCCAATGTCTTAGAACACTTAAAAAAAAACTATAGCTGGACTTAGGCCTGCCTTATCAACACCTGAGGGTGAGAAAATGAGTGGTGTTTCAGTACAAGAGGTTTGGAATGCTTGCCTAGCAGGTGAGCTGACTGGAACAGACTGTAGAAGTAAATTCATTTTTGCTGACAAACATATCATAAAGTTCATGTAAAGAAAGATGACAACTTTTTGAAAATCTGAATTATAAGTTATATGTTATACTTTATGAGCAAACAAAAAAAATTATACATCAGAAATAATTGTTTATAATTGGTTTTCTGCATGCATTTCCCTCAACAAAGCGTACATTGTCTATTCTATATGCTGGATGCCTTTGTTTGGTTCCTCATCGTCGTGGTAAACTTTGCCCATTAATTTGTCTGGCTCATTGGTATGCTGCGAAGTAAAGTGAATACTACTATAATTTTACAAGTAGTCTCAGGGGAGTGTTCTGGAGCTCCACCACTTTAAAATCCCTAAAGTCCTTCCAATAATTCTTCTATTCTGCTTGTGTGCTGCATTGCAGCAATGCTCACTCTGAGATTGATAGCTTGTGTATCAATCAGTATGTTTTTGTAGAGCACGGCTTGTCACTACGGTGGATCTCCAGGCCCTGCATTTCTGTGAGCCTTGGTCACAGAGCCAAGTCTTGAGCTTTTTTCTGAAGTCTTCAAGTGATGGAGAGGTGCGTAGGTGGGGCAGGAGGTCGTTCCAGGACTCGGCAGTGAGGTAGGAGAAGGAACAGCTCCGACGGATGCGGGGGATATGGGCCAAGGCGAGAGAGGAAGAGCGGAGATCTCTGGTTGGTCGCTGGAACATCATGCACTGGTTGATGTAGGCGGGTCCGGGATTGTGGAGGGACTTGTAGGCGTGTGTGAGGAGATTAAAGAGGCATCTTTCTTTGATGGGAAGCCAGTGGAGAGTTTTGGGATGAGGGGTGATGCTGGTTCTTCTGGGGAGGTTGAAGATGAGTCTTGCTGCTGAGTTCTAGATGGTCTGGAGGTGGTTTAGGAGCTGATTGGTGGTTCCTGCATACAGTGCGTTGCCGTAGTCAAGGCGGCTAGAGACAAGGGCTTGGGAGACCATCTTCCAGGTGGAGATGGGGATCGATTTGAAGATCTTGCGGAGCATGTGGAGGGGGTGGAGGCAGGAAGAGGAGACGGCATGGATGTGTTGCTTCATGGTCTGTTGGCCGTCCAGGATGATTCCGAGGTTGCATGTGTGTTTGGTGGGGGTTGGTACATGGCCGAGTGCGGTAGGCCACCATGTGTCATTCCAGGGGGAAGGTTTGTTTCCGAAGATGAGTACTTCTGTTTTGTCCAAGTTGAGCTTTAAGCAGTTGCACTTCATCCAGGTGGTGATGTCAGACATGGTGTTAAGGAAGTTTGCTCTAATGGTGTTGGTGTCTTCTGTGAGGGATAGGATGAGCTGTGTATCGTTGGTTTATGAGATGATGGTGCCTCCGTGGGTGCTGGCAATGTCAGCAAGTGGCGTCATGTAGGCATTGAAGAGGGCGGGCCGATGGAGGAGCCCTGGGGTACGCTGTAAATGATATTTTTGGGTGCAGAGGAGAAAGGTGGGAGGCATATACTCTGTGTTTGGCCGGAGAGGAAGGAGGAGTTCCAGTTGAGAGTGTTGCACTGGATTCTAATGTGGTGAAGTCTGGTGATGAGGGTGTGATGGGAGACAGTGTTGAATGCTGCAGAAAGGTTGAGGAGGATAAGGGCAGCTGTTTCACCTCGGTCGACGAGGTGGCTGATGTCATCCGTTGTTGCGTTCAGGGCGGTCTCAGTGCTGTGGTTAGGTTAGTAGCCTGACTGGGAGGTGTCAAGCAGGTTGTTTTCTTCGAGGTAATCTGTGAGCTGGCAGTTGATAGCTTTTTCCAGGACCTTGGTGGGGAAAGGGAGTAGCGAGATGGGGTGGAAGTTCCTGAGTTTGCTGGGATTTGCGAAGGGTTTCTTCAGGAGGAGTTTGACCTCTGCATGCTTTCAAGCCTCAGGAACGGTTCATGTAGTGATGGACGTGTTGAGAATTTCTGTGAGAATGCTACTGATTTCTTCCTTTCCTAGTTTGTAGATTTGGTGCATATGAAGTGAGAAGCAATGGCCAAATGAAGTAATTACTATACCCTCCAAGCAAGGCCTCTGTAATTATGTGGATAATTAGAGACAGTGGTCCCTTTCAAGGAGAATCACTATAGATAACCACAATACTTCAATCAGGATCGGGTCTATTCGTGTCCAATTGGACGGTATTTTGAATTTATTTACACATATTTAAGGCAAAACAATACACAGACATTAAGGGGTCGATTCCGATCTCGGCCGGTAGGGCACCGAATCGGATTCGGCTTAACCGGATCCGATTCGGAGCCCTTTTTCCCGACCGATTCGTACGTGCGTCCGGGCGAGCGAGTACGATGCGTGCACTCGCGAAATCGCCGACCGACTCGTTCGCAGGACCCGATCGCTCCGACCGACTTGCACGGAGACGACACGCACCGCGCAATGGAGACGTTCCCCGGCCGGGTAAGTACGATGCGCACCTCGACCGCTCCGACCGACTCGCGCAGTCCGGCTCCAAGGAGCTGTCGGAGCCGCACTTTGGGGGTCCGTGTCGGACCCCCCTGGAAGCATAGCCGCGCGAGTCGCACACAGGGGGGAACCATGGGTCCCCCCTACACATGCATGTACGGCGCGACCCGCATCGACGCGAACACGCTGTAGGGGGCGCCCTTGTTCGCGTCGTGCCCATTGAGTCAATGGGAGCCCGTGTACGCGTCGTACGACTGGCTCCCATTGACTTCAATGGGAGTCCGACCGAATCGAGTCCGATAGCATACGTGCGCATCGTACTCGTTCGGTCGGACTGCTAGGGTCCGCTTCGGTCGGAAATCTCTCCGGGTCCGGCTCGGTCGGGGAGATTTCCGGCCTGAATCGGAATTGGCCCCTAAGTGAGCAGGACGTGGCAGGGTATTTGGAAATCAGCAGATTTCCTTACCACAGGCAAGTGACTTAAAAGTGACTCTTGGTGAAAATACAAAATAACAGTAGTCACAATAACACAGACATCTTATATTCCACAAAATTCTTAATTTGAAGTTTAGAGTTTAAGACGTTGTTGTCGACGGCGTTTCTATCCCCAACAACGGTTATGGGATCATCATCAGGACTAAGCAATCAAGCAAATGCCTGGGAAGTTGCTGTAAGCCAGAGCTAGTGGCAAGCTGCAATAATGAAAAATTATGTAGCATGGAAGGAACAAATTATAAGGCAGGGCTAACATAATTATGCTGCAAGGAAAGACAAATTATGCGGCATGATGCAGGGTGTTTGGACACAATATCGGTAAATAAATATTGTGTTACAGAAACTTAATTGCAGGAATATCGTGATGTCCAAAATATCCTTGACATAAATATCAAAGGTAAGAATATCATTTTAAGTGTTGTTTTTAATATTGTTGTAAAATATATACAACAATTTTAATGTATATAATATTGTTTTGTAGGTTGATTGTGTATGGAATTGTGTTATGTTTATCAGGAAGGGGCATGGGTGCATCTCAAAAAGGAGATGGGGTTGAAAACAGAATCAAAAAGAGTAGGTCTGGGGGCCCTATGGTAACCTTTTGACGCACATATCACAGTAGCTGACATCGAGGTTTGAACTCTAGTGTCCTTTGTTATGGGACTATTGGCTTTCAAGACACTCCTGCAGTGACAAAGAGGAAGAGGGAGCAGAGGGACCAGAGGAGTAGGTACATCAAAAGAAGCAGAACCACTACATAAAAACTTCAAAGACTCAGGCCCTAAAACACATTCGATGTCTGGAAATGGACTATAAGAAAGGGAGTTTGTGACCCCAAAAATTGTCATCCAGAAAGCAGCCAAACGTGCTGTGTGACGAATGATAGCACTGCAATACTTCTGCCTGTGACCAGAACCAAGGGCCAAGGCCTGCTAATCTCACTTCTGGTTGAGGGGACATCACCAAGGGAATCCAAAGGCAGCTGCATTGGAGTCTGGAGCACCAGAGCCTGACTGCTTGCCAAGACCAGTGTACCCTGTGCGGAAGAGGAGAGCATTGGGAGCAAGTTCCAGTGGGGAGCCCTACCATGAGAACGCCCTTAGTGAGGTGTGAGGATTCTGCTGTGCACCGATCAGGCTATCACCCATGTGCAGAATTGTTTTTGGTGACCCCTGTGTGCCAGGAGAGGGTTGCCATAGACTGAGCTGTGAGTTGAGCACCATGTTGGTCTTGCTACAACCATATGTCTGCTCTACAGTGAACGAGGTCCAGTAGGGAGACCTGTCTCGTGGACATAGACTCCCTGTCTGAGGTGTGAGGAAACAACTGCTTCACTGATTGGGTCACTGCCTGTGTGCACTACAGTGTCAGTGACCCTCTGATCCCCATGACAGCCACCATGAATGTAGGCATGTGTGTTATGCTGCGCCAATCAGGCCAATAGCCTAGTGCGGTAGCAGAGTGGGGACCCCGTATTCCGGGATGGCTGCTGGAGAAAAATATCCATGGGGAAAGGGGCCATAGGCCTGTGTAGTACTAGAACTGTGACCTCGTGTGCTAGGAGGGGCCACCAATGAAAGACTGCATGTGGAAAGGGGCCATAGCCCTGTGCAGTAGTGAAGAGGTGACCAAGTGTGCCAGGAGGAGCCACCTTGGAGAGTATCACTGTGCTAATTGAGGTGGTGCCCGTGTACTGTTGCCATGACCCCCTATGCCAGAGGGGGTCACTGGACGCACCAAAGACTGCAACTTGTACTCCCTACTGGAGAAGTGAGGACGGTGTGGTAGCGAGGGACCCAGGACAGGATCGTCCTAGCCACCCCCGAAACCAAAGAAACACTTACCCCACAGGAATAGTCACATGAACTGTTTCTAATATTGAATTATCAAAGAGCAAAATTAACTTGCTTTGTTTTAAGACAATCATTACTGCTACTGGAGTGTTAAGGTGAGCAGCATTGTGTAAATGGCCACGTATTTTCCTCTTTGATTGTAACCTTTTTCTCCTTGGAAAATCATGCCCCTGTTTTTCCTCTCCCCTGACGTTTATTTCTTCACTTGATAATTCATTCTGGTTAGTTTAATTAATTTCCTGGTCATTCGTAATGGTACAAGGTAAATGGACATAATATCGAATTATAAATATCGAATTGCAGTTATATCGAAGTTGTAATATTGATTGTATCATAATATCGAAGTCATGAATATCGTAGTAAAAAATATCGTTTTTTTTAAATTAAAAAATATCGAACTATAAAATATTGAATAAGTAATATCGTTAGTAGATAATATCGATTTGTCAGTGTTGTAAAAAATATCGAAAAAAAATATAGTGTAAAATATCATTTTTTTCTAAATATTTAAATATTTTGTATTGTTATTAATTTATTATTAGTTTAATCGTATGAATATTTTTGGGAAATTGTATAAAAATAATTTTTGTAAGATATGTTTTAGGAGCGGGATGTTGGGTTATTAGGCGATAAGAATGGGGAGTATTTTAAAAATATTAGTATAAATTTACATATTAAATTAATTTTTTTGAAATTAGAAATTATTAAAAAAACGATTTTTAAATTAAAAATATAAAATATATGTTTTGTTTTAGGAGCGGGATGTTGGGTTATTAGGGGATAAGGGTGGGGAGTATTTTAAAAATATTAGTATAAATTTACATATTAAATTAATTTTTTTAAATTAGAAATTATTTAAAAAACGAAATTTAAATTAAAAATATAAAATATATGTTTTGATATAGGAGGGGATGTTGGGTTATTAGGGGATAAGGGTGGGAGTGTTTTAAAAATATTAGTATAAAATTACATATTAAATTAAAATTTCGAGTTTTGAAAATAAATTAAAATAAGAAATGTAAATTTAAAATTCGAAATTAAATTTTTGTTTTCGGAGTGGGATATTGTGTTATTAGGGGAGAAAGGTGGGGAGTGTTTTAAAAATAATTATATGAATTGACATATTTAATTAAAACATTTAAATTTCAATTTTTTTAAATTTAGAAAGTGAAATTTAAAAAAGAAATTATATTTTTTTTTAGGAGTGTGATGTTGTGTTATTAGGGGATAAGGGTGGGGAGTGTTTTTAAATATTATTATACAATTACTTATTAAATTAAAATTTAGAAAATTGAAATTAATTTTAAGAAATAAAGTTAATTAAAAATGGAAATTAAATGTTTGTTTTAGTACTGGGATGTTGGGTTATTAGGGAAAATGGTGAGGTTGTTCAAATAGTAAAATATATATATTTAGGGGTCGATTCCGATCCCGGCCGGAAGCGCACCTAATAGTATTCGTCTGGAAAAAAAACCAGCCGATTGCGTGTTTCCCGACCAATTCGAACATTCGTCCGGACGAACAAGTACGATGCGTATAACAACCCAGTTTCCGAGCGAGCCGTACTTACCCAATTCAGCTCCTGTTCCCCGCCCGAGCCGGATCCGTAAACGCCGAACCGAGTCGTACGGAAGCAAATACACAGCACCTTCCGGCCGGACGAGTACGATGCGCACTCCATACGCGCCAAACCCGTCGCTACGTCCGGGACGTTTTGAGCATCCGGGCAAGCCGTACATAATCTCCGTTTAGCGCCACAAGACGACCCACGGCTACGAGACGAACAAGCCTGCTACGAGTACGAGTCGAAGACACGAGAAACCCGAACAAGACGATCCAAGCATGAATCCCATTGCGCAGGTCCTACCTATACTCTACATCTATTACCGGGACCGGCACGGACGCGTATGGCACAGACGGTAAGTCAAACACCAACAATACAAACAAACGACACGTACACGAAATATGTCACACACACATAGGGATGCACAAATGACGTACACTAGCAACAGCAGAACCATAGGGGTGGGATGGCCATCACCAATGCCATACACACCCATAGGGGGCTGGATGCCTGCCACTACCACCACCCCACTCAGGGGGGGCTGGATGCCTGTCACTACTACCATCCCCACCCTTAGGGGGATGGATGCCTGCCACCACCACCACCCCTACTCACGGGGGCCTGGATGCCTACCACTACCACCACCCCTACTCAGGGGTGCCTGGATGCCTGTCACTACTACCATCCCCACCCACAGGGGGCTGGATGCCTACCACTACCACCACCCCTACTCAGGGGGGCCTGGATGCCTGTCACTACTACCATCCCCACCCTCAGGGGGCTGGATGCCCACCACTACCACCACCCCACTCAGGGGGGGCTGGATGCCTGTCACTACTACCATCCCCACCCTTAGGGGATGGATGCCTACCACTACCACCACCCCTACTCAGGGGGTCCTGGATGCCTACTACTACCACCACCCCTACTCAGGGGGCTGGATGCCTGCCACCACCACCACCCCTACTCAGGGGGCCTGGATGCCTACCACTACCACCACCCCTACTCAGGGGGGCTGGATGCCTGCCACTACCACCACCCCTACTCAGGGGTGCCTGGATGCCTGTCACTACTACCATCCCCACCCTCAGGGGCTGGATGCCTACCACTACCACCACCCCTACTCAGGGGGCCTTGATGCCTGTCACTACTACCATCCCCACCCTCAGGGGGCTGGATGCCCACCACTACCACCACCCCTACTCAGGGGGCTGGATGCCTGCCACTACCACCACCCCACTCAGGGGGGCTCGATGCCTGTCACTACTACCATCCCCACCCTTAGGGGGATGGATGCCTACCACTACCACCACCCCTACTCAGGGGGCTGGATGCCTACCACTACCACCACCCCTACTCAGGGGTGCCTGGATGCCTGTCACTACTACCATCCCCACCCTCAGGGGCTGGATGCATGTCACCACTACCATCCCCACCCTCAGGTGGCTGGATGCCTACCACTACCACCACCCCTACTCAGGGGGGGCTGGATGCCTGCCACTACCTCCACCCCTACTCATAGGATGGGTAATGCATGACACAACCAGCATACTCCCACATAAGGAATGTCTGAAAATTACATCCCCCAACACCATGACAAGCATGTGTAGTCTGTGACAAATGCCTACAACACTGAACATGACATTGAACATACAATGTGACCCCCTAGCACATGTGTCACACATAAATGTGTGTGGCCTCCACAATGCAAGCCGACCATGGCCACTGTGGCAATGGGGTTGAACACCCCATCTCCACAGCGACCAAAAGGTAGGTGTGTGGTCCATAGCTGATGCACCTTTTGAACAGTGTGGCAATGGGGCCCAAAGCCCCATCACCACAGTGATCAAAAGGGAAGTGTGGGGTCCATAGCTGATGCACCTTTTGAACAGTGTGGCAATGGGGCCCAAAGCCCCATCACCACAGTGACCAAAAGGGAAGTGTGGGGTCCATAGCTGATGCACCTTTTGAACAGTGTGGCAATGGGGCCCAAAGCCCCATCACCACAGTGATCAAAAGGGAAGTGTAGTCTGGGTAAAAGCTGCCAAAGCCAAACTGCATGGATTATTCCTGGTCACACAACAACAAACACATCAGTGGCATAGTAGTCATTGTGTCCCATAGCAACATAGATTGGGTGAGGCAAACAGTGCAGTGCAAATAAAACATACCTTTGGCCATGTGCATACAAACATCACCCATGGGGGCTCACATTGTCAACATTCACAAATAACACAATGACAGAAGTGACCATCATAATGCAGACCCACATATCTGCACCAATGGACACACAAATGTAGATATCCTAGGGAGACTGTAGATGTCAGGTGAACAAATACCATACCATGGCAGCAATGGGACATACAAACCATGATTATTGTGCTGACTGATGACCTAGGAGTCCCAGGGACAGCAGGGGAAAGCCACCAAACAACATACAGCCAATGGCACACTCAAGATATGCCAATGCAGTGGTGCAAATGCACAAACAGGCAGACCCACACTGCATATCAAACACAACAGGTGATGGGGGTGTGTGCCAGTGTCCCCAGGCAACCACACAACACATGAGGAGGCCTGAATTCCAATTACACAGATGTGTATACAGTGCCATACAAAAGTAACTCATGGATCGGATTCCCCTAAGTGGGCAACGAGGCATTGTTAGATGAGAGGGAGCCCAAATTACACATGTCACACAAGCTAGTAGGAACAGCAACTAACACAGCAAGAGACAGACCCACCACAGCACAACCCCCAGGGACCCCACATTGTGGTGACACTACCCTGCATGATATTCCCACTGTGATGACAAAGGTAGATGTCATTCACACTGTGAACCACAGCCATGTGTCCTGAGCAACAAACTACCATCACACCTACACAAGCACAAATCAAACGGCACGGCCTGCCAGCCATGGCCAATATGGAGGTAGGGGTCTAACCGTGCAACAACTCACATTTGCACACACTCAACACCACACACCTTGATCTCCACCAATGTGCAGCAGTGAAGCTCACATGGACTGGTGACATTGCACATGCACCCATGACAATCCCAGGGGTGGTGGGGGGAACTAAGGAGCAGAAACCCATCACACATGGCCAGTCAACAAGACTCGTGAAAGTCTGACACACTGCACACTACGCGGTACATGGGCATGACGTGAAATCCAACACAATCAATGGGATCCTGGCCGTAGTCACACACCAATGAAGAAGACAAGGTGACACACAAAGAACACACGTACACAACTTCCAACATTGCAGCTCTGACCCTGAGGAGTGGCAGCAGTCACACACACAACGTGTCACAATCACTGAAAGCTACCATAGACTGTAAATTACATGACATGTGTAACCAACAAGTGCCAAGGGGAATCCTGAATGTGTCCCATCTGCGTTTGCCCACTTCCCCAGCCCTGACAATAAAGGCAATCTGGGATGACAAACTGATGAACCTTAGTTAGCCATGCACCCACATCCCGGAGTAACCAGGTCCAAGATGCTTGATGAACACAGAACAACTCAGCAAGCATCAGAAACAGGAACATCCGTAGGGACACAGCCTGTGTAGGAAAAGGGAAGGGTACACGCACAGACAGGCTTACACAACACAAAACACGGGCCCAGGCAATGTCACGGGTTTACACACTGCCATGAGGGCACTCGACTGCTGTGGAAGGTCCGCTGTGCCAAGCCTTGTCTGTGCACGACTCAAACATGTCGGCAGAACACTCGGTCAGTGAGTCAACAACTACAACACACTGAAGGCTCTGCTCACATCAGCCTGGGTACGGGAGTGTCACGTCAGTCATCTGCATACACCCAAAACACGTGTCAAGCAAGGTGCACTGTATACACTGATGAGTCCTTCAACATTGGTGTGCTAAACTGCATGTCCAGTGGAGATGGGCACACAGTCAGGGAAATAGGAACATTGAACAGTGGTAAGCCCACCAGATGTGCATCACTGTAAGAGAAAAATGTTAATTTACAAATGCAAAACATACATCCCTTTGTCATATGCTGAACATCACACCCTCAGACTGCAGCAGAGGATGCCATAGATCCAGACTACAACAGGACACACATCCCATGGACCACATGGAGTCCATCACTGCAACACTTCATTTCCCTGATCTGAACACTATTACAACTGCAAATGCATGATGATAACCATGTACATCATGTACATCAAAAGAAAAACCACAAGTAAACAAAAATAGGCTTTATTCAGCAAATGTCAACAAAAATCAGAAGTCCAAATTAAACTAAGGCCAATGGCCAGTCCAAATACACAGTCCCAACAGGGTGATATGTGACAACTTGTCACCCATTGCTTGCCTGCACTGGTAGGGACAGGGGACATCCCCTTGGAGGGGCATACAAGGGGCAGGCCAGGCACCGCAGGGACAGGATCAGGGGATGCCAGAGTGAGGCAGTGAAGGGGTGGTGGGTGCAGGAGTGTCACCAGCAACTGCAGTGGAGGTGTCTGACTCAGGGGGCCGGCACCACTGCAGTGCCCGAGTCAGACGGGGTGGTTGTGGACTCCACTGCAGTGCATGCCTCCAAGGGAGTGGAAGGGGGGCAGATGAGGTGGGCAGGACAGTGGGGGGTCCCGGTCTACACACCAGTGGCACAAACAGGCTGAGCATCTGGGTTGGGGGTGGAAGAGCAAGTGGCAGGGGGGGAGGGCCTAAGCAGTTTGGGGATGCGGTATCGGTGTGTGGGGGAACCTGGGGCAGGGTGTGGTGGTGGAACCTGTGGAGTGGTGGCCTGGGGGATGGAGGAGAGAGACTGGGTGGTGGAGCTGCGTGGTGGTGGTGGTGGGGTCTTGCCCTTCCTGGTCCGGGGGACTTCCGAATGGGGTCCTCAGTCTGTCTGCACCTGGGGAGGGTGTCCGGGGGCGAGGGCACTCCCTCTGTGTGGGTGGACTTCCTCTTCCCCCGGTATGCCGGATCTGCAGGATCGGAGGGGAAGAGGCCCAGGTCACACAGGAAGACCTGCTGTGTAGGTGGGGTTGCAGGTGAGGCAAGGGAAGGGGTCTTGGAGGGAGAGGATTTGGAGGACTGCGGAGTGACTGTGGATGCCTGTGTGTGTCTGTTCCCCATCCCCTGTGTGTGTGTGGTATCTGTCCCCTGAGGATGCTTGTGTGCACGTCTTGCCTTTCTTTTGGGTGTGTCTGTGCTGCTCGTGTCTGTGTGCTTGGGTGAATGTGCAGGTGTGCATGTGCTTTGGACAGGTAGGGTGCCAGGAAGTGTGGATGGGGCAGAGGTAGGAGGTGGGTGGGACTGCTGGAGGAGGGACACTGCTGCCGTCAGGGAGGAGTCCATGGACTTATTGCTCCTCTGTAGGGCAGACATACCCGTTGAGATGCCCTCCATGAACGACACCAGCTGTGTCAACAGAGTGGTGTGTGCATGGAGGACACTCAGCATTGCTGTCTGCCCTACATGGAGCTGCCGAAGTAGGTACACAGACTCCTCACTCAGGGCAGCAGGGGACACAGGGGCAGGGGGTGCGGTGCCTGGCACGAAGGAGACACGCTCCCGAACACGGGAGCCTCCACGGAATTGGAGCCAATGGGAGGGCGGTGCTGGTGGTGGTGGTGGCGGGGCCAGACAGACTAGCGGGGGTGTTGTGGCTGCTGACACCCGCCTCCACAAGGGAGTCATCTTCCGAGCTGCTGTGGTCCTCAGCTGAGGTGGATGGTGCTGAGGACTCCTCGGTGTGGCTCCCCTCGCACTCCGTGCCACTGGGTCCCTCTGACCACTCGTCGGATGCTGACCCAGTCTGGCTCCGCTGCTCCTCCTGGTCCGTGGAGCTGTCCCCTCCTGTGGCCGTGGATGTATCTGCAAACAATTAGGGAAACAGACAAACATCAGTCACCTGCACTGACCGCACACACCACAGTAAGTACAGCACTTACAGAGCCAGCCCTGGCATCCTTAGTAGAACATTGCCAAAACTCCTCACACAGATTTGGAGAAGCCAATTGTCAGTCTGATGGTCAACCATGGGACTCACACCCCTCCTGCCCTTGCACCCATCTGTCTGGTGCCTGTCTGATGGTAAGACCCCAGTGTGGACACATGCACCACCTACACAGTTGTTGGACATTGCAGGGAACACAGTGAAGTATGTGAACATGCACACATCACATCTCTTGCCACTGAGTCAGTGCAGGTGTCCGGAGAAAGGGATGGCCAGAGTCTAAATAGAAATGCATGTGATGCATACCAGCACCAGACACCATGATGCACCCATGTCCGGATAGTCCATGCCA
Organism: Calotriton arnoldi; assembly: GCA_963921515.1. Taxonomy (NCBI): domain Eukaryota; kingdom Metazoa; phylum Chordata; class Amphibia; order Caudata; family Salamandridae; genus Calotriton; species Calotriton arnoldi. Next base: position 58,075 of record CAWUFW010006679.1, on the reverse strand, counting down.
CAATGGGGTGCATGTTGCACATGTCACTCCCCTGCAGGATCACTCTTAGGAAGTTTAATGCCACAGGCATGCCTGCAAAGTCATACATCACTGTCTCCAGTCACATGGCCATGGCAGCCTGCCAACAACAGTCTGCATGTCACAATCCTAGGACATGGGGAATGCAAGTTATGTAACTGACAAGTGCACATGTGCATCCCCCACACACCACATCATCTGAACTAGTATTTGTCCACGTCATGCCAATTGGACATATGGGGGACATGAAACACAACTCCCAGAACCTGAGCACCTCACAGTGTGCTGTGAATGAATAACAGCTGCCTGAAAGTCACAGTCGCATACACCTGTGTGCACAGTCAAGTGATCAAACATCTATAAGTCACAGAAGTATCGTCTCACATGGTCACATCTCAGATGGCATGCTGAACCTTAACCGACAAACTTACCAGTAGTTCTGACAACGAAGCCACAGCACACTGACACAGAGGCAGACACCTGAGGGAACATGTTACTGATCACAACATGTCAGATGATCCACGGGAGTGGGAGTACAGAGTCTATTGTATGCCCTGGAGTAGGCATGACTGTCCAGCTCCACCTGTAAGAGGGATGAGTCCTGGACAGTAGGCAGGTGTCTAAGCATGTGTGACACACTTGATATACATACTCCTGAGGCCCAAACATTGTTCCCACCCACAGCATGGGGGTGTGCCAAATACCCCAAGGACATGTGGTGAATCAGATCAGCAAGTGGACCACATATCAAAGTTACACCCAGATTACATGTCAGGACTTGGGCATTGTGTGAGCAATTGACCCACCCATGAATCCCACAACATAGTCACCGGAACAAATGCTGTCCCCCACCTTGAGCAAAGCAAAATGCAATGACACAGTCCCCAAGTGACACAATTTCCTGACTGTAAGGGCCACACATATGCGTATCAGATGAGGAGTGGGCATGTCACAATAGAGGGACATGGGTCCTGGACCACAAGACTGATGTACTGTGGAAGTTTAACCAGGCCAGAGGAGGGCACATAGCATGTCAGACAAAGTGCACAGTGCTGTCATGGACTCACCCCCTCCTTGCTGCTGTCTGGCCTTCAGCTGCCCATCCAGGTCAGGGAAGACCACCGCCAGGATCCTGAGCATGTGGGGGTCAGGGTCCGGTGTCCACCCCTCCTGTGAAGAGGCGACAGCTTCAGCTGGACCCTTGCGATCCTCCGGGTCCAGCCTCGAAGGTCCTGCCACCTCTTCTGGCAGTTGCAGATCCGGCACTTGTAGTCCCCCACGGATCTTACTGCCCGGGCGATGGTCAGCCAGATTTTCTGCTTCTGGTGGGCATCAATCTGTGAGGATGACAAAGTGAAAATGTCATTACTACACATGCAACATATCCGTGCATCACACAGTTGGATATACATGTCTCAATCACTGGGGCACATGATGTACACAGGCAGTGCAACGATGGCTATGAACAGTTTGCCAGCAGCTACTACATGGTATCATTGCATGGAAAGTAAACCTTGTTGGAATGCACTGTTACTGCACTGTACCTGTTCAGTGCATGTAACTACACACTTTGGGGGCTCAGAACTACTCAGTGAGCATGCTAGCCAGTGGTGTGCACACTGTAAGTCCTGCTAGTCAGACAACATGCAAAATTAGAAAGGCAGTGGACAGCACACTCACCTGCTCCCCTGGTGTCCCATACAGCTTGCTGTACTGTGGAAGGAGGCTGTCCAGCAGGGCCTGGTTCTCCTCAAGGCTGAAGGCTGGGGCTCTCTCCACAGTATGTGCCATTGCAGTAGCCAGAGGATGCAGAGACAGCAGCAGTGTTGGTGGCAGATGTCGTCCTGGAGCATGTAGTGCAGGCAAGTGAGCTCTCAGGGGAACAGCCAACATTATATGTGTGCTGCAGAGGCAGATACTGTCCCATGTGTCCAACGTGATAGGTCCAAGTCGTTTGCATCTTCTGAATCTGACCAATCCATGGAATAGCAGCACTAATACACGCACACAGCATCCTTCAAAAATCCAAGTTCATGACACCCATGATTTTGCAACATTGTTGTGGCTGGCCAACTGAATTCACTGCATCAGACTCGTTGAAGCTTCGAATACGCGTCCGTTGCCATGCCAGGCCCCAGCCAACGCGTGCGCACAATTCGATCCATTGCTGTACAACGCGTATTTCGGGATACAACGCGTACCCGCTCCCAACAGATGCAATGGGCCGGCCGGGCACACCGATCGGTCCATTGCTGAACAACGCGTATTACGGGATACAACGCGTTCCCGCTCACAACAGATGCAATGGGCCGGCCGGGCACACCGATCGGTCCATTGCTGTACAACGCGTATTTTGGGATACAACGCGTACCCGCTCACAACAGATGCAATGGGCCGGCCGGGCACACCGATCGGTCCATTGCTGTACAATGCGTATTATGGGATACAACGCGTACCCGCTCATAATAGATGCAATGGGCGGCCGGGCACACCCGACCGATATTGCTGTTACTGCGTTACCGCTCGGGCAGGCTGTGATTGGAATTTTCCAGACTGATGCAACTGGACAATGAAATACAAAAAAATTAGGTTTCGGTTCACCGTATCTCCCACACAACCCAAGGTCGTTTCACCCTGGGCCTGCCACCAGACAAGTGGGAGAGCGCCTCCTCTAGTGAGAAAGGTATGCGTTAATATGAGCTAAAGTCTATTCATTACCAAAACAAAACCTAACATTTCAGAAACGAAACTTAGCAAGACCATTTCTCCAGAATAGATGAAATCAGTTTAGAACAACCTAAAATGGCATCTAAAAGAGAAAATGGTGTGAGAATGCTAACTAAGAATTAACGTTGCGTGAACATTAACGAGACATAATCTAACATACCCTCCTTTTAGCATGAGCTAAAAACATTTCTGAATAAGTAAAAAGGGTAATGGATATACATAGACAATAGTACAATGACGATATCTACCTATTAGTAAACAAGGGAGCATCCAAAATCGAAATGTAAACAAAGAGGGAATCATGGGCATTCCTTACAATCGTCATTAGAGGGGTACAGCCAGAAGGGATGAATCCTCAAATAGACCTTCATCAATATGCATTAAATCATCAATGTCATTCTGCAACAACATAGCGGCATTTGTAACATGAACTGATATTTTCTGTTTGGGCGTAAAAACGGGCGCAATAAGAACAACAGAAGGAAGACATTGAATAAGGATCACAACAAAACACCAGTTCCTTAGAAATCAACCCCAACTACCAAACAGGGACCAACTCAATTCCCACTTTCCATGCCCTTGACATTCTCAGCCAGTGTCAGAATGTGTTGTGTTACGTTTTTCTCCAAATTTTCTATGCCCATAACACACTGGTCGCCAATTAAAGCGCAAACACCACCAGACTTGGCCAATATAAAATCTGACATATCTAGCCTGCTCCGAATACACCCGCATACTTCCCAATTGGGTAGTAATATCTCTTAGAGCGCCACTGGTATTGGACGAATTTACAATTACATCCGAACTATTCCCGGCTTTTTCTTCCCTTGCCATAGCCCAATGCTGCCCAAGGTAAATATGGACGACAGGAGGTACCCAAATGTGATACCATTGCTATAGCTGTTCTTCAAATCTGTGACTCCTTCACAAAGCTCTTTCGTTAATGTCCTTTTCACCATCTCTTGCACCGACAATATCTTTACATAGAGCAGAGCAACACCATCCCAGAGCTACATCATCAGTCCCATTATAAGCATTGGAATAAGTCCCATTGGCTAAAAAATAAAACCCAATGTGTGCATATATTGGCCCCTCATAAGTTACTGCTGAATACTTGAAATTCATCCCAAGTGTATTTGGATGGGATTTATGCTCCAAGAGAGATGTTTGCGTGCACAATATTGTTCCTGAACAAATTATATACAAAGAAGTTTCAGTAGAATTCATATGGGGCAACAAGCAGCATAATAACCAACACCAGAGTGCTGTTATCTCTTTGTAATGCCAACCTAGCGTTATATTCTGTTCTACCATTCGAAATTATCATGCTGTTATCACACCCAGGTAATCCTCACCCTGTGGTTTCTGTGTCTCGTATGGCCGGGATAACCAAGTCCAAACATACCCTTTATTCTACAAAATCTGGTGGCGAGTGTATGTGTAATAAACAAGTGACAAAGGATATGCTGCTGTCAGAGGATGGCAACAGAACCAATAGGATAGCAGGCAGTGCCATTCCCGAAAAATCTCTTATGCATGGCTACAAACACATTATTTGGTGTAGCCCTCTTGTCTCTCTCCCCCAGGGAAATGGGTCCACAGGTCAAGTGTAGATTGCATCATATACATCCTCCAAAAACCACAACACCCCCACACTATTATTATTATCATGACTAAAACAACAATACATATTATTTTACTTGAGTGGACCAAATTACACGACGTTGATTTGGAATTATTGGCTGCTCCTCCTCATCGACTGGTCTACCAAATGGATGCATCGTGAGATAAAACAAAGAAACACTCAAAGTGATAAACAACGTAAATGTTCCCAGTGTCCGTCAGAGCCTCTCTGGCACAGGCTCCTATTGTCCATCAATCAGTTGGCGCACTTGCGCACCGAGGCGGTGGAGCACTCTGTCCTAAGCTCGTTCTGCTCTATCCCCACATTGACAGAAACAGTATATTCTCAAAATGTATCTTCTTCCCTAACTAATGTTCAGACAACAAAAGCGGAACAAATGCGAGCTTAGAACCTCTCGTTGGTGCAGCTATGCTGCAGTACTGACCTGCATATTCAGTCCATCCCTAATCTTTTTTTCTCTTTTGCAGCTCGATGGTCCTCGTCCAGGCCATCGGGCTAAAAAAGAAAAAAGACCAAGTGGACTGAATGGAAGCAGGTCAATGCTACACCAACTAATGAAAGGTGTTAACATTATCTTCTCTCTGCCCCAGGCACGTATGATCTGGCTCAGAGGCTCTTGGATAGCTCGTATTTCAGGTGGAACAACTAGTTCAGAACATCATCCATTTTCCTCCTCTGTTCTGGTCCATATAAGTTGGCTGTCGCTGGAGTACAAACCTAGGCACTTGTTCACATTCAACATCCCCACTCTTTCCTTGAACCACCATTCATAAGGTAGCGGCAGAGGTACCTTCGTGCAGTGGGTGGCATACACAATTGCTGAGCCTGCAACCTTCACAGCCGTGCGAGTGACCAGTAAAACCTGCTCCAGGACCTTTCCATGGGTTCTAGACTTTTCTTCCTCGAGGTTTTAATGAGGACAAAATCACCAGGCTGTATGTCGTGACCAGGTCCTCAGGTTTCGGAGGTAGGGGTTGTGAACCTGTTGGTGGATAGATCGCAGACTTTCTGTTATTTGTCCAAGATAATCCAAGCAACACAGGATATTCAATCTCTGAGAACCGTTTCGGAAGAGGACACCCCAGACATTTGCTGGTGCCCAAAACCTCGAACGAGACCAAACCAGTTCTAGAGTGGGCTGTGGTTCTAGTTGACAAAATAGTTAATGGAAGAGCATCCGACCATTGCAACCCTGTCGTCTCTTGGATTTTGCCATATTTAAATTGAGTACTGTTATTGCTTCTCAACAAGGCAGCTGAGCTGCGGGTGATGGGCAGCATGAAATTTCTGTTTTAAGGTGCAAACCTTCACAAATTAATTTAATACTTTCCCATTAAAATGAGACCTGTTGTCACTCCAGATAATTCAGGGCGTTGAAGCTTGAGGAAAGAACTCTTTAAGTACTTTGCAGATGTAATGGCTGTGTTGTCTTTAGTGGGGTAAGCCTCCACCCATTTACTGAATGTACAGATAACCACTAAAACAGACTTAAGATTATTGCATCGTTTAATTCAATATAATCCATTTGGAGGACCTCAAACGGAAAAGAAAGGTGGTGCAAAATTACCAGGTGGTATAGGGTTACCCTTTCCTGGATTATGTTTCATACAGATCATGCAATATTTCACCAAATGTGCAGCTGTTTTGGAAATGTTATCATTGTGCCAGACTGGAGCTAACAATTTACAAATGCCTTTTGCACTAATAGCAAGAGCTGGACCATGCGCCATAGTAACCACAGGAGTACATATGCATCAGGTAACATCCATTTCTGCTCCCCAGATTTATCAATCCAACATCCTTCCTCATTTAACTGTGCGGTACTCTCCTGCCATTTCGCTACAATTCCTCTATTGTTGCTTCCTCTGTATCTCCTTTACATTCTCATCTGTATCCTCAAACATAGCAATCTAGGAACCCATCTAGCTGGACCTGCAACATTCTTTTTAGCATTTTACTCCGAGCGGTGTCCTTAGCTACCTGGTCTGCAAACGCATTTCCTCTACCCTACTTGCGTCCAGTGATCTTTTTGTGGGCACTACACTTGATTATTGCCAATTTCTTAGGAAGCGTTAATGCAGATAATAATCCCAATATAAGGTGTCCATGCTGGATTTAGTGCCATGAAGTAAGGAACCCTCTCTCTGTGTCGACCCGAAGTACAGAGCCACCTCAAATGCATACTGGCTATCTGTATAGACATTGACTCACCAACCTTCACTGAATTCACAAGCTCGGATAAGGGCAACAAGTTCAGTGGCTTGAGCCGACTGATAGGGGACCACGTGATGTCTCTACCACCGTACACAATGTAGTGACCAGCATAGCTGCAGTGCTACGCCCAGGGTTAGACAATACTGAAACTTCGAAAGAGATACCTTATAGCCATGATGTGCCAAATGCAACATCAATTCACCGTACTATCCTTACAACCTTGTTCCGTATCAGAAGCGATCATCAGATCATCAACATACTGCACCAATACATTACCTGGGGAAAGCGAGAGTGAATCCAACTGACTCTTTAATGCCTGACTATAAATACTAGGACTTTCAGTATAGCCATGAGGAGCATGACAGAATCGAAAGCTCCTGCCGGGCAGTGTGAATCCAAACAAATATCTACTATCTAGATGTATAGGAATACTAAAGAAAGCATTTTTCAAGTCAATAACAGAGAATAACTTAGCGGTAGATGGAATCATTGTCAAAAGTGTGGTGATATCAGGAACCACCGGAAATTGCGGAGCCACTATTTTATTGACCTTTTGCAGATTAATCACAAAACGATAAACGTCATCAGTAGCATCAGAAGAACCCGAGGGTGCCCTTTTAGGAACCGGAAGAATAGGACTATTACAAATGTTACCAGACGTTTCCTCAACCACTCCCTTACGTATAAAATCCTGAATAATCTGGAGAAGGGCCCGTTCTCCCGCTTGTGGTATTTTATGCTGAGGAATGCGAGGCAAAAAGGCATTGTCTTTGACTTGTATAGAAACTGGTGAGATATGCAAATGACCCACATCGGTATCATCAGTGGCCCATAACGTCGGTGGTACCTGATCAAACTCAGCTGGAAGAGGAGCATCTTGGGACAAACACTGTCTAGTACTCACATCCGGACCCATAGTTATATAAACACCATCAGGAGAACAATAGATAGTAGCATGTAATTTTTTCAATAAATCCAAACCCATCAGATTCTCACCACAATTTGAAGTTAATAAAAATTGGGGCGTGAAAAGGGGCTTACAACCGGTACTCCTGAAAAACCCACCGAAACATTATTATGGCCAGACAGGGCTGCCCCAGGGACCATATGTCGGGAAACAGAACTCTTTGTCGCACCTGTATCCACCAAAAATTTCTTATTCAAACCTTGCAAATCGGCTTTGACAAAAGGACCACGCTGATCTACAGGTATCTGAACTGGTCCCTCACCCTGTCTCTGGCTGTCCTAGCTATAGGACATACCTGTCACATCATCAAAATCATAATCATCATTGTAGTACTGTCCATCTCTCGGGTCGTCAAAATAATTTTTATCAGAATGGCCCACAGGAGCTGCAGTATTCTGGGATCTATCAGTCCCACGGCCTCTACCGCGAGAACCTCGTCCTCTAGGGGACAAAACCTTCTGCAAAAGTACAGGACACTGGCTACGCCAATGTCCTTCTTCCTTACAATAGGTGCACTGATTCTGACCCAAAAGTGTCGTTGAAGCCTGCCTAGTACGTGGGAGTTGTCGTAAAGGACCTCCCCGTCCTTTGGTATTACCCCAATATGCCGTCTGCAACAACACCTTCATCTTTAAATCCTTGTGCTTTTTATGCTTTTTATCTTTTTCCTCCTTATCTCGGTGCTCATAATATTCGGCCATATTTAGAATAACAGAGGGAGAAGATGTAGACCAAGTGCTTTCAGACGCCTGCAAACGAGACATTATTTCAGGAAGGCGGTTAGTGACAAATCTGTCAACAAACAAACGAACTCCCCCTTCCGTGGACATATCCTGCCCACTGTAATCCAAAAACATATCTTCAAACCTAGTAAAGAAATCGGATACACTCTCATCCTTCTTCTGTCGACAGGCAGTCAATCTACCCAGCTTACCTTCTCAGGTGGAATAAGTGTATGCATGTATGTAATAATACAACCAGGCTAGGCAAGTATCTCAGCACATGGTTTATCTCCTGACTTTCTATCTCGATCCCATCCCCTAATCACATCCCATGTTCCGCCCAACTCTGCGACATGATCCTGAGTATGTACCTGCCGCCAAATATCAATCGGAACAAGGAGACCAAAGAACATCTCAATGTCAGAAAGAGTCATTACAGTAGAAGAGGCAGCCTCTGTCAATTCTTTATAATAGGCAGTAGGGTTTTTTCTAGGATCGGGCAAAGTAGTCTTAAGGGCTAAAACCTCACTCCTTTTCCATGGAGTATAAACCCATTGCTCCTATAAGCGGGCAGCCACCGCCGGTCTAGTGATCGCTCCGTGCTGATCCGTCAATGCAGGTATTTCCGGATGATAATTTGGGTGGACTTCACGCATAGGGAACTGAGTTATTTGAGTAGGACTCTTTTCATATAACTTGCTTCTATAAGAAAGTATAGTGGAGATATTACCAAACACTTGGTCGGTAACATAAACACGATCTCTAATATCAAATAATATTTGAGGAACTTCTGTTTCAATATGCGCATACCAAAGATCAATCAAAGTGAGAGACATGTGCTTAAGGGCATGTTGCTGTATAAAAGGTTCAAAATCACGTACAACCTGCCAGATATCCTCAAGGCTTTAGATTGCATTACGAGCCCATCGCATTGCCTGACTCGCTATTGCCCTCTTCTCATCCTCCCCCACTTCAGATCGCACTAACGGACCTGTCCGTTCCCTGAATCTCGTCAAATCCCTGTCTTCAAAACCATGCACAGGTGTGTCAGTACCCAAAGACAACGGAGGATAAATAACCGAAACAGGAGTAGTAGGTAGGACTGTGGTCAGAGATTGTATCGGACAAGAAGGAATAGAGGACACGGAAACTGGAACAGTTGATGTAACAGATGTCATTGTCATTGAAGATGGTGAAGGAGAAGAAAGAGTAGGGGGCACAGTAACCGGAGCGGTGGGTATAACAGCCATAGAGATGGGGACACTTTGGGCAGGCGGCTGTAACTGAGTGGGAACCACAGGATATATCCTTTGTGGAGCATAAGGGGGCGGAGGTTGGGTATCTAACAGAGCCACCACAAAAGTATCCTCTTCCTCCTTGGCCATGTAAGACTTATCAATATGCAGTCGAAATCTCCTATCTTCACATTCTACTCCTGTATCCTGTTTCTCTTTGTCATACGCTACAGCCTTCTGTGTAAGGGTTTGCATCCTACCTTTCCATGCATCTCTCCCCATCTTTAACCACCTTTGTCTGGCCTCCTTCTGCCAAGTCCAAAGAGAGTCAAACATAGACTGTCTACTACGTCTCTTAAACAACTGTTCCTGGAGAAGTCCGATCTTCTGTTCATCAAAAGAGCCTGTCAAAGGTCACTGCAACTCAGCATTGTCCCTCGTATATTTGTGCAATAATGCACTAAACATAATAGGGCCAAGGCCATGTTTCAGATGCATATTAAAGTTAGGGCTGCCTTCAGGAGGAGCAGGCTGCGAGTCTTCCAACCGAGCATCTGCAGAGCAACGACAACACAAACTCCAAATTTTACTAAACCCAGGAATTGCAAAAGAAAAATTGAATCGTTCTTTTACCTGGCAAAGTATTTGCAAACACTTTTCACCAAAACAGTCCTGAGACTGAAACAAACTCAAACCACAATGTCAACATAGAACCAAAACAGACTCACCTGATGTCAGGCGCACAGATAGACCAGTTCTCCACTGCTGACTCTTAAGTCCAAACAGTCAGATGAAGGGTTTCGCCGTTCAGGACTCCAGTCGGGATGATCACTGGGCGAGGCACACTCCAGTGGGACAAAGGCAGCAGCTGCGAGAAACAAAGCTCTTCGTGCAGGGATCCCTGAGCCTTCAGTCTGACCTGATGATGTCCTCGTACTCCCCTCCGTCTGCGGAAAGGGATGGGTCAATAACCCAAAGGAGTCCCTGTTCGGGCGCCAACTGAAGAAAGTGAACCCCTCGGGCCACCTGGGTCACTAATGACCACCTCTCAGCCTTCCGTACTAAATGAAGAGTCGGTCAGACAGTGGAGAATAGGAACCAATAACTGTTTTATTTATATATACTCAGAGTGGAATCCCATCTGTACAGTCCATGAGAGTGCTACAGAGGGAACTAAAGAACAGCAAACATAGAGATACATTATGTACATTTCATAGCTGGGCAAGGCACGCCCACAGTGGAATTTTCCAGGCAGATGCAGCTGGACAGTGAAATACAAAAAAAAGGTTTTGGTTCTCATATCTTACTCAACCTAGTACAATCCAAGGTCGTTTCACCCTGGGCCCGCCACCAGACAAGTGGGAGAGGGCCTCTGTCTAGTGAGAAAGGTATGCGCTAACATGAACAGTCTATTCATTACCTAAACAAAACCTAACATTTCAGAAACGAAACTTAGCAAAGACCATTTCTCAGAAATAGACAAGATCAGTTTTGAACAGCATAAAATGGCACTTGCAAAGAAAATGGGGTAGCGAATGCTAACTAAAACATGACATTGCATGAGCATTAATGAACCTAATCTAACAGAGAAATCAGCTGACCAATGGCAACTGGGCCTGGACTAGACCCTGAAATTGCCTGACACCCAGTGACTATCTAAAGGCTTTCCCCGAGTTCCTGGGGGCCTTAGAAGGGTACTTCTGTGGTTGGGTGGGACTTAAAAAACGGAGTCAAAAGGTACAATCTTTAACTAGAATGAAGCTGGTTGGTACATCCGTTCCGCGCTCCACTGTGGTCGGGCTCAAATCGTGTCTAGGTCCTAGTTTACCGCAATCATGAACTTTCATTGGCAATTTGTGCTTTTCAGTGCTATTTTTACTTAAAAATTTAAAGTCATATGTCTGGTTCCCTTTATTGGATTTTTGTTATTTTGATATCAATCTTTTTGTTAAATTTTCCTCAATTTTTATAATTCGGTTGGGAGATTTTATTGCTTGGTGTTTTGACTTTCTTATTGTTTTGTAACTGTATATTGACCTACATTGAGCCTGTCTGTTCTGTGACATTGCTACCAGGGGGTTGAGTTCAGGTTAATTTAGTGACTTTGACAGTTCACCCCAACAAGAGTTGTGATTACTCCCTGATGTTGGCAGTTGCCTGCCCAAAATAATAATCCAATTTCTTATACCATACAAATGGATCTGTTCCTTTATCAGCCAGTGGAAGCTCTCTGAGGAATGTATGCACATCAGGAGCTGTAGAACTCCAGTACTGACAGTTAGATTAGATATCTGCAGTCTACTGAGAATGCAGCAGGTGGCAAAAATTGCTGTGCGCATCCTTAGCTTCAACCACCATAAGAATGCATACATGAAGGCTGTGAGAACTCTACAAGAGATAGCTACAAAGATGCCAAATATGAAATTATAATTTTTTTCACAGGAGATAAGAAATAGTTTGAAACTCCACTACCAATTAGGCAAAAACCACAGATCCATTCGGAAAGATACAACGGACACCGTCAGCAAACACCTCCATGCCTAGGACCAACACACATGGGCATATTTCAAGATGATATACTCACACATTAAAACAAGTGGCTTTTGCAAAGTAAACTCCAGAGCTCTACAACAGATGCAAAGTAACATAGTGGAAAGGCAAACGTTTGGAATTTCACACCAAGGGCCCATTTCTGGAACACTATGGTTGACATGACCAACTTGGTAAGCAGTGCCTGAAGTTCTACACAAATTGCCATGTAAGGCTGGAGGTGAGTGGAGTGGGGTGTAGGGTAAGGGTGTCTTTTACAAAACTGTTACAGTCCACTCAATATACCCTGGCATCATGACAAATACATTAACAATTATTGTTGAAGAAAGAATATGCTCCACTAAATGGCATCACCTAAGCACTAAGCATTGCATTGGAGAGTGAAAGCAGTGTTGTGCACTTCCTTGTGAGGTATGATTCCGACGAATTAATTACTGTGCCGTAGTGAAGGTGTGCTTGTATGTGTGTGTATTTGTGCATGCAAGCTTTTGTATAAGTGTGCTTGTCTATGTGATATGTGCTTTTTGAATGCAATCTAGTGTGTCATAGAGGCTTTGTTGAATGCATGCATAGCTCTCATTGCTCTAGCTAGAGGAAGTGACGATTATAAAAGACTAATTTGTCCACAAAACTGACACACACTCTTTTAAGATATACCGTTTTCTGCAGGGACAGCTAACCAGAGCCATCTGCAGCTGAACACCATGGGGCTGAGCTAGATGAAAGTAGGCTCTGATAGCACCCACCCTTCAATATCCACTTTATGACTGCCCATTTCCAGTAAACCAGGCACCAATGACTTGAAGAGAGAGAGCCATTTCTCCAGTGTTAAAGCTTACTGCATTGAATTGACTCACGAGCCTTTGATCAGCAGGTAGCAGGTAATCGGTTTACTTGCACGCAGATACATGTGGTGACGATTCTATATTTACCTCTCAAGAGTGCTAGTGAGTCTGAATTTGTTACAATTTCAACTTCTAATCTTTATTGCAATCCGATTGAAAATGTTGAATACTCCCTATCAAAAATGGGATATTTGCCTTTTCAATTTTTTTGAATAATTTTAAGATTACCTGTCCACTGGAAACATGATCAACGAAACTGGTATATTAACAGGAATTTGGTATATATGTTCTACAGGGGCTTCTTGATATGGCTATTTGTTGACTTAGCTAATCAGGCGATAACACTTTCTCATGAGACTTTAGACTGTTGATGTCAGACTACATGCAGAAGATTAGACCCTTAATCTCTATCACTGCTATAATCATTCTTGAGTGACAGCAGTGGGAGAGGAGTTGTTAAATTGCTTGTTCTGTGAAAAATAGTTATGATAAAAATGTACTTTTTTATGCAGTGCCCTGTATATATGTTAAACATAGAATAATATAGCCATAAGTAGTATGTACATTTCTTAAGTAGAATTAACGAATAGCTATATATTTATAGACATAATTATTTTGCACATTTATACAGAGAAATACACATATCTAGGTACACATATAATCCCCCCAAAAATGTTTATATGCAAGGGGATATGCTGTATGTTTATGTGTGAGTAGGGTGGTTATATGGGGACGAGCCAACTTTGGTTCTTCCCCATTTAATAAGGTAGTTATCCGTGGATCTTATATTCAGGGATAAAGAGTTCCATAGTTTGGCTGCTTGAACAGAGAAGGATGTCTCACCTATGTTTTTCTTTTTCTATGGTGAGATTTTTAGGCGATGTGCCAATCTAGAGCGGAAGTTCCTTTGTTGAATGTATTTGGTGATTTTATTCCTGATGAAGAGCGGCCCTGTTCCATGTATTGCTTTGTGGGTGAAACAAAGTAGCTTGAATGTAGAGCTTCTGGCAACCGGTAACCAATGTAGGGACTTCAAGGCAGGGAAAAATTGGGCTTGTGGCTTTACATGTAAGAATAGTCTAGCAGCAGACTTCAGAATCCATTGTAGTCTTTCCATAGTTGTTAAAGATGATCAGTGGTAGAGGCTATTGGCATAATCAAGCTTAGAAAGAACAAGAGAGATAGTAGCCTGGATCTTGTGTGGAAATCCCAGGTGGGGGAAGATGCATTGCAGAGTGTTTAAAGTAACAAATCTTGATCTTGCTAGTTTGTCCAGTCGGGCATTTATTGATAGCTTGGAGTCCATGGTAATTCAGAGGTTTCTTACTTCCTTTGATACTTTAGGCGGTGTTCCCAGATCGTCAGGCCAGGTGGCAAGTGGATCATAATTTTACCAATTGCCACTTGTGAGTGTTTCCATTTTGGAAGCATTCACTTTGAGATGTCTCCATGTCATCCACTGACCAATGGCTCCGAGGCAATTGAAAATTTGTGAGTTTCCAATGTCTTTGGGGCTTTCAGGTTTAAAGAGTATTTTGTATCATCTGCATACTTATAGCATGCAAGGTGAAATTCATTGTTCAGTGCTGGTAATGACTTCTTGTAGATGTTAAAAAGAATGGGTGAGATGATAGAGCCTTGAGGGACCCCTGCTTTTGTGAAGTACAGTTTGGATGAGAAAGGTGGGGCATGGATGACATTAGTTCTGTTTTGAAGGTAGGATGTGATCCAGTTGAGAGCAGTCCACGGCTTCATAGAGTCTTTGTATTAGAGTGTCATGGTCAACTGTATCAAAGGGAGCTGAGAGTTCCAAGAGAATTAGTGCAGCAACCCTGTTCCAGTCAACTGTGTTCTTAAGGTCATCCCAGATGGCAATGAGGGCAGATTCTGTGCCTCTTCCAAGACAGAATCCTGTTTGAAAGTCTGAAAGTATGGACTTATCTTCAATGAATTGTGACATCTGGGCAAATGTTGCTCTTTCTATCAGCTTACCCAGGAAAGGTCCATTTGTAATTGGTCTGTAGTTGTTAGGGTTAAGTGAGTCAAGGTTTGATTCTTTAGTAATGGGCATATGTATGACGTTTTTAGGTCTTCTGGAAATATTCCCATAGTTAAGGAATTTTTGATGATTCTTTTTTCTGGTGGGGCAGCAGAGGTAGTTAGAAGAATTTCCTTGAAGGTTTGTGGTGGACATGGGTCAGAAGGGCTGCCGGCAAGCCTGCTAGCTTTGACCTGTTCCAGAAATTCATTGTGTGATATTTGTTTTAAAGGCATGCAGAGGTTGGGTTAGTCTACTCTTGGAGGAGATTTTTAGAAAAGGGTCGGCGCTGGTGTTTTTTCTTTGTTTTAAGTAGGAGTCCAATGTTTCTGCTTTGGTTGTGTAATGATTTGCCAGTTCGTCTGTGAAATCTTGAGTACTGGGATGAGCTCCTTCTAGGCAATTCGGTTTACGAAATTCAGTGAGAATTTTATAGAATTCTTCATTTGCAATTTAACATTTTGTATTCTGTCTGAATAATATCTTTTCTTAGCTTTTTTGATTGCTGACTTGTATAATCTGTTACTTTTCTCTAGGTGATGTTTGTCTAGATTGGTGTTTGTTTTGAGCCAGGTGCATTGCAGCTTTCTAATTTGCTGTTTTATCTCTTGCAGCTCTGTATTTCTCCAAGGTGCTTGTTTGTTTTTGCTCTGTTGTGTTGTTCTTAGTTGTATTAGGATATCAAAAGCTTCCTGTAGCCACGCATACAGTTTTTGAACAGAATTTATTGTGCCTAGATCTGTATTGGATGTTATTTGTGGTATATATGTAGTTGAGATCTGCAAAGGAGTACTAAGCTACAAGAGGAAGATGGTGATGGGTTGCATCTGATGAAAAGGCCCTCACAACCTTGTATGAAGATGCCGCCAGCTAGTGATATTTAATGTTTGCTTGAATACAACAGTGAGGCTACCTCCTCTTTTGCTTATACGATTTTGTGTGATCGTTTGATAGCCTAGAGCTTCATGCAACACTGGAGCCATGTCATCTCCCAACCATGATTCAGTTGGTGATGGTGTGACTTTGTTTTGTGGAAGAGTGAGCAGTTTTTTATGGACTTTTAGTAGGTGTGTCCTTAGTGCAGGTATTAGCTGTATGAGGATAGCAATGTAGCTGTACTGTATGGTATTTTTCATCCAGCAGGCTTTGAACGCTTTTTGATTAGTCTGTGTGTGTAGGTGGTGAAGATTGCGGTTGAGAGTGAGTTGGTGAGCTGTGTTGTTTTTGTAGAGTAGCCTTGTTGTGCAGTAGACATGGAGATGTGAAGTAGGGAAGAGTGGCATGTTGTTTATTTTGCTTGTGTCTGTTTAGGGTGAAGGGTGTATGAGTTAGGGGTAGTGGTGCAGTATGTGGGTAATGTTGTTAGGTTCTAAATTGTCCAATGGATGAAAGGCGGTTAGAAGAGAGTTGCTGTGTTGGTGTATATGTGTTAGGTAAGTGGAAAGAGAAAAAGCTTGGCAGTAGAGTTGGTTTAGAGTGTGTATTATTTGTGTAGTCAGGAGGGTGGGAGGGTGACGGATAATATTATGAGGTAGTGTGTGTGTGTGTGTGTGTGTGATTTTGTTGTGAAAGTGTGTGTGTTATGTTTTGATTTTGTGCATTAGTGAGAGGAGATGATGATGTATTTGTTCCCTGAGAAGTACTTGTATTTAAAGTATTGTTGGCATGTGGAAGTTGCAAGGTAAAGGGGGTGATAATGTGTTTTGGGAAAGAGTGTATGAGGTGTGTGAGACAGGATGGACAAGAGTTAAGAGTGTTTGTGTTAGATTTGATTGCTGGTAATATGTGTGGTGGAGTGGAGTGTAAGGGTTATGAGGCTGTGTTTTTTTGGTAAAAAGAGGAGGCGGGTGATGGTGGATGAAAAGATGGAAGGAAGAGTATAGATTTAGTGGTGACTGAAATGGGTCTGTTAGAAGTAAGTAGAGGGTAGAGCTGGTGCTTTGTATGAACAGGGAGTATATGTCTGGATGGGAAATAGTTCTGTATGGTGTGGATTTGGTTTATGTTGGTGATGAGTGGATTGGTTAGTCGTATGGGATAAAGTTGTGTTTTGAGTGTGAGTGAAGGTGCCATTGTGTGGTATTTGGGGTAGAAGGGTGTATAGGTGTGGTTTCTGGGGTTTTGCAGTGGGTGTTGAGACATTGAAATGTGTGTAGGGTTTGTTTGTAGTAAATGAGCAGAATACATTTGTTGTGAATGTGTTAATATGCTTGTGGATGTGAATGGGTTAAGGTGGATGATGGTGAATGGGAAAAAGGCAGCATTTCTGGCCCAAGGCCCGACCAGTCTTGAACAAGCCCAAACAGGCAACTGCCCTTATTCTCTCTGCCCTTAGCCTCGATGCCCAGGCTGAGACGCCCTGAGCCCTAAACTTAAATAGCCCTAGGTCAGGTGACCCCTTCAGCCAATGGGAACCCTATTCCTAACCCTAACCAATCACATCACTAACCCTAAGCCCAAAGACCAATAGGAGACCAGGCCACTAGAGCCAATCACAGCCCTAGTTCTATCAGCCAATCAGAGTCCAAACCCTAAGCCCTAGGCCCAATAGAAATCCTATCCCCTGGAACCAATCAAAAATCTACACCTATCCACCAAATCACAACCCGAGCCCTAAGCCCTAAGTCCAATAGAATCGCTACCCCAGGAACCAAACAGAACCCCAGACCTATCAGCCAATCAGAAACCTAACCCTAAGCCCAATAGAAACACAGCAGCCAATCAGAGCACAGATGTAACTTTCAATGGCAAACTTATATAATGAGAGTGTGACCTCAAGCACAGGTTGATGTCTAGGAGGAAGGGTGCTGCTCCTGAAGAACTGAATCTCCTTGGATACAGACAGGCTCAATCCATACTTTGCTGATCCTGGTTCACCCTGCAGGTAGGCCCAAATCTAAAGCACTTAAATACTACTTTTAGTGCACTTTAAAAAATCCCTTTTTCAGCCAAACACGAGGGCTACATATACTTTACTAACACAGTTTTAATCCTTAAATCAGATCCAACAGTCTTATAAACACACTCTGCTTAGTCTTTGTGGGTGTAGCCTGCCTTTTTAAAAAAAACAAAATGAGGGGCGGGCGGGCTGGGGGGTTGCCCCTGCATGCCTAAGTACAGTACAGGGAAAACTATGACAGAGTTATGAATGCAAGGATAGCTTAAGGCATTGTATCTACTGGTACGGGTCCGATAAAGGATCCTTCCTAATAAAATTGAAGAGGAGGTTATTCCTCAATTGCAAAACATAGGTTTGAACACAAAAAACAATATATTTGCTAAAAAGAACTAGAGTTCTAGCAGAATAATAGTCACAATCAGCATTTAACTCTCCAAGAGAAAGATATTAGGGGTTCCCAAATGTACATATAAGATGGATTGCTCATATCCCCAGCCATGATTTCCAAGAGACAGTGTTCTGATAACTTTCCCAGATGTTAGACCTCCTGTCAGAGGTGTGGTTAAAGCAATATTCCAAAAAATGATCAGTTGTTAAAGCTCAACTCCTTTACAATTCAGGACTGTTTGAGGTTTTGCCCAACATTAGAGTTGGCAAGGCTCCTGGATTTTGCTTGATCTAAGAAAACCAAAATATTAACATGGGTTTGGCAAATGCAGTAAGACTTACTGGTTTGGTCTTGTGCACTAAACTAGTAAGACTTACTGGTTTGGTACTGTCTCCTGCAAAAGAGCTACAATTGTATCAATTCAGAAGATGGGCTCAAAGTCTATTCCCCGAATTTTCTGTCCAATATTTTTATTGGATATGGTTTGTAAAATTAATTTTATAAAGGTTGCTTTCAGGTCTGATAGCCCAGGACATTTTGGTCATTGCACAGGCAGGTGTCTGTTAATAAATCGGTGCTTTTTATAAGGATTTTTGGCTTAGTGTAATGATCATGAAATATGTCCATTGAGAAAAACGTGCATTCGCATAGTGCTTTTAAGTTTTGGTTTTAAAAAGGCATTTTGATGGGGTAGATAGAGTCAAATGAATATAGATCATGCTAAATATGGGTATTCCTCCAGGCCTGAAAAAAAATTATTAAATTAATGCATAGCCAGACTTCTTCAAAGTTGAGGGATGACCTGCTCGGTAACCTAACAGATGAGATATCAGCTATAAAAAGTATCAGATAAACCACCCTTGAATATATTGCAATTTCCACAAAAGTCCTCTTTAGACTACCTAAAATATTATTTAATAATCTCCCTCTCACTAGCAGAAACTTTCTATGAGGACCTCAACATCATGCTAGATGATTGACTACCACCTACTCTGATTATGGTTCCGAGTGACTTGAATCATGACCTCAGGAATTTTAAACAAAAGATTTTATTTGACCAAATGTAGTCAAACTTATCTTAGTCAAACATTTACTCCTGCCCCACCCACTCCCACGGTAATTCATTAGACATCAGCTTCACTGTCTCTCACTGTCTCTGCTATCACAATATATTTCTCTCCATTTGTCCATTACATGATCCAGATATCTGGCTTAGTTTCTCCACCTCCTAACCTTCTATTCAGTTATATCATGGATTAGAAAATACTCATTATCACTACTTGTTTTGAGAACCTCAAAACCACACTTAAACCAGCACTAAATTACCACTACCCCACACAAATTCACCTTTCAATTCTATCACATTTACATCCAACTGTTGTAGTTTAAGCAAAGAGATGCAGGCAAAACTAAAAAAAAATCTCACCTCCAGAATTATAAAGACATTCTCTGTAAAGTGAACTACAACTCTCATCATGGGCATATCCAAACACTATGAAAACCACACTAAAGACTTCCATTGGTGCTCATGGGATGCAAAACATTGCAACGTGTTACCAACTAGCACAAACAGCAGCAGGAGATCAAATTTAACGCATAAAAGCTATTTTGCACCGAAAGATGACCTCTGCCTTGGGCCCAAACCTCTTTGTGTCACACCCCTGCTGAAGCATTGAAGGAGAGTATGCCTGAGGCAGCCCAGTGCAAAAAGCCATTGGTTTTGGTGCAAAGCAGATCTACTTAAACAGCATGATGTGACTTTGCCCAACACACTAACACCATGTAGATGCAGGTGCAAGAAAGAGGTCAAGTGGTATATTACCTAATATATATCCATGTTACATGTGTGTTTCACCCTAAAGCATACATCTTACATGCCTGAACCCTGTGCTGTCTACACCTAGGACTTTGCTCTGGAGGGAGTACCTGCAGTACAAATCCAAATCCTAGAGTAGACACCGCTGACTCGCCTTTGCACAACTTTAGTTTCACTTAGACCACCTAGGTTTATCATGAGCTCCCCCAATGATGTATCCACAGGAGACTCTTAAAGAAGAGAGTAGAGGAGATGGCAGAGGAGACCAGCACAAGACAGAGGAGAGGAGGGCAAAGGGAACAGAGGGGAGAATACGTGGTGGGAGATGAGACAAAATGAATGAAACAGCACAAGTGGGTGGAAAACCAGAATGAAAGCATAGGTATATAGAAATTAGAGAGTCCAGTAGCATAGAAGAATTGCAAGAAAACAGGCTAGGAGAGGAGAATTAAGGAGTAATTTCAGAATGACATCACAAAAGTCACAAACAGTGCAATGATTGAAGAGGCAGATAAACAGAGAAAGGAATGAAGGAGTCCTAGAAGAGGAGTACAGGATTATTATATCAAAGAGATGAAATTGACACAAATGTATGAGGATATGAGGTATATATATATATATATATATATAACCAATGGATGAGGATATATATATATATATATATCCAAACTCACAAGGTGCCATAGGTTTTACAGACGTTATAGTTAGAAATTAGCATTTAAAAAACCTTTGAAATTCACTGAAAAAACCATAGGTTTCAGGGACGTTATAGTTAGTTGGACATTTCACTCATACAAAACCATAGAAATTCCACTGTTATAGTTAGTTCAGCTAACTATAACTCGCGCCCCCGCAATGCACTGCTGATGACGTTACATATTACATCATTCATGACATGGTCAGTGACATCACTGATGACATCTCAAATGACATCTCAAATGACATCACTGATGACATCATCCAGTGACTGTGTGTTTCTGTAAAATTTAAATTTGGTTTATATATATGCCAAGCTGTATTGAAGAATGAGTGGTTGTATAAGTGTCTGTATGGAGGATTTACTAGGTACGTGACTGACTGTATAAGTGAGTGATTAAATGTGTCTTACTGAATGCATAGGTTAGTGACTAAACTGTGTGAAAGTCTGTATCAGTCTGTCTGTTGTTGTGTAAGCTGCTGCATGGGTTGGTGAGTAGCTGCATCAGTGTCTATATGACTTATTGATTGCTTGTCTGAGTATTTGTATGGCTGCCTGAGTGTGTATGTGTGTGTGGGTGGGAGGTGTGTGACTCTGTGCATAGATGTGTGAGTGGTTGATTCACTGGGCGTATGGCTTCAAGAGTGCATGTGGAAACAGCTGTATGGGTGGGTGAGTGTGTGTATGGGTGTGTTGGTGAGTGAATGGATGTTTCAGTGGAACATGTGCAATTAACTACATATGTAAAAGGCAGTATGTGTGAGTGATGGTGTATATAAATAACTATATGTGAGAGTCAGTAATTGTGAGACTGGCTGCATGGATGAGTGTGTATTTGTATCAGTGATTCTATAACAGAGTAATTATGTGTTAGTATCTGTATGAATAAGTGAGCTGGTGTCTGTATAACTGTATAGGTTAGTAAATGGAAGTATGATTGATTCTTTGCATGACTGACTAGCTGTGTGAGTAACTCTGGATATGTGGCAGTGTGTGAGTGTCTGTATAGGTGTATGAGTGCATATGATAGTGTTGTATTGATGTGTGACTACATGTATGAGTGACTGTATGGGTGAATGAGTGGATGTGTGTGTAGACCTAGGAACCAGTCAGTGCATATTTAGTAACTGGTATTGATGTGTCTATTTTTTCAAAATTGGTAATCTGTATTTTAGAGTGGGTGTATCAAAGGTTATATTCAAGTGTGAGGAGGTGCATCAGATTTTCACGTGGATGATGTCATCAGTGATGTCATCAGTGATGTCATTTGAGATGTCATCAGTGATGTCATCAGTGATGTCACTGACCATGTCATGAATGATGTAATATGTGACGTCATCAGCAGTGCATTGCGGGGGCGCGCGTTAAAGTTAGCTGAACTAACTATAACGGTGGAATTTCTATGGTTTTTTATGAGTGAAATGTCCAACTAACTATAACGTCCCTGAAACCTATGGTTTTTTCAGTAAATTTCAAAGGTTTTTTAAATGCTAATTTCTAACTATAACGTCTGTAAAACCTATGGTTTTTTCAGTGAGTTTCTAAGGTTTTTTAAATGCTAATTTCTAACTATAACGTCTGTAAAACCTATGGTTTGTTCAGTGAATTTCTAAGGTTTTTGAAATGCTAATTTCTAACTATAACGTCTGAAAAACCTATGGTTTTTTTCAGTGAATTTCTAAGGTTTTTTAAATATTAAACTACTATTCTGCTATTTGTCATTAGTACTGTTTTTTCTAACTTTTCCACTACAGAAAAGAAAATAAATTGTAAAACTGTTGTGTAATGTAATATATTTCAGAAATTACAGTGTTACTTATCAAATAATACAACATAATTTAACATTTTGAAAACATATTTTTGTCCCTTTTTCTGCTGTTTTCAGATTCTACTTAACTTCACTATTCACAGTGATATCAGTGTAGTATCATCATAAACAGCTGGGGAAAAAAACAATCAACTAGATTGTTAAAAAAAACAAATGACTAATTCTTGCAACCACAATACAAAATCAACACAACTAACACATTCAATACTATTTCCAATTTTTAAATCTTACCTTTATTCTGTAGTTTCTGTTTACATTTTTCCCCAAGGCCAAATAATGTGTAGAATTTTTTTCTCGAAATCATCCAGTATAAATTCCTTAAAGCATCTTCCCATTTTCCTCTAGGCCGAATAATGTATCTAAAATTTTTGCTTAAGAAATATCAAGTATGAGTTGGGTAATTCATAAGGCAATCTCGATTTTATTTCCAAGTGTGTATCGTTGCAGTGACTCCAACCATTATTTCATTTTAAATATACAGTATAATGTCCACATGTGGTAGTAGCTCCAGCATGGAAAACAATAGCCAGTGTTGCGAATGTTCTTCCAGAAATAGATACTTGACTAGCAACAAAATTTTTAATTTTCGTTTCCACTTTTCTTCCATTTGGTCTACAGTGTTGTAGCATTAAAATTACATATTTTCCATATCTTTCTAGGCATAATGTAGATAACATTTCTGATTGACAACGAGAACATTTCATATCATGATTTGCTTCTTTTACTAATTTCGGAAAAGGTACAGATTTGCAGTCAGGTATTGTTAAATATAGAAATCGTTCTCTGTCAACTATAGTACTAGAAGTTATTGAACACTGTTCACATTTGTGATCCCATTTGTAACTGAGTCCAAATAAACTCTCAATCTGGATTCCTTCATCTTCTAATACTCCAAGCATAACCATCAGAAACTCTTGTGCATCTTGTTGTATATTAGGACTGAACGTTAAAAATCCAGTACATGTGTCCAACAGTTGTCGAATACCAGAAGCAGTATGGATCTTATTTCTGTCAGTTCTCAATTGTTCAAATAAAGTATAAAGTGCAGAACATAATCTTTTTTCCTGACTTTCCATAATTTCACCATACAGATCTTCTAGATAAAATATAACGTTTAGAATAACATTACCATAGCAGTTGACACCAGAAGCATTTTCTAATTGGTATCCCACAACATCATCACTTGTTTCTATTTTCTGTTTCTTTGCATCTTTTCTTTTCTCTTGAATTTTTTTCTGCTTTTCAACCACACTTGATTCATCAACATGTTTGCGTTTTGAACACACAGCACATTTTTCATAAATAGGATATTCACCTAAAGTTGGTGCATAAAATCTTCTTAAACGATTATATTCTCTTACACAATTTACATCAGCACTAACCTTGTTTTCATCGAAATCAATTAAATACAAACCAGACAATGTTCTAACTCGAGATAATGCAACGTATGCCATTCCCTCTTTAAACACAGTTCTTCCAACATTTACTAAAGCATTATCTACACTTAAACCTTGACATTTATGAATGGTTATTGCATATGCTAAACAGAAAGGAAACTGTTTTCTACGAACATACAAGTCTTTTACCAGCAAAAAACGTACAGCACAACGCCCAATTTGTTTCACCTCTGCAATCTGATCAAATTTAATTTTCAAGAATTCAATTGCATTTCTGTTTTGATATTTTACAAATTCAACAACTTTCCCTATTGCTCCATTCACTAAACCTTGTTCTATATTCAAATTACGCCTCAACATTACCCGACAGTTTATACATACATCTAAATTTATTTCTAAGCCAGCAGTTTTTGATACAGACTTTTCCAAAGAATCCAATTTAGTCTGTAGTTTATTTGAAAGAAGAATTGTTATTCCTTGATGCTCGATTTTATCAGTAGCTTCAATGTGAACTATTTCTTGATTTTCCAATTTCAGAAGCTCTTGATTAAATGTATAACACTCTTCCAGTGTAGGCATTAAGCAAAGTATTGACTTTTTTCTGCAATGTTCTTGTACAGTACTCCTGCTGGTGTGTTTTCAGTTGTAAACAAGTTCTTTAGTAGACGACTTTGTAAAGCTTGTTTACCATGTTTGCTTAGAACACCAATTCTTACATCTTTCAGGATATTTACATAATCTTCATCACTTGCTTGTCGCATATTCTGAGTGAGTTCTTTATATTCAAAATTTAACCAGAGATTCACATTTTCAATACTTCCCAAAGATTTCCTAGTGTCTTCATGTAGAAGAGTTTTAAAGACTGGTTCTCCTTTTACAGGAGTTAGTTGTAGCAGATCTCCAAATACAATTAAATGTTTTCCTCCAAAGAGAACGTAGTAATCTGTTTTTAATACCTGTTGCATTCTTAAATGCACGAAAGCAAGCATTAAGTTTGAGACCATGCTCACCTCATCAATAATCAAAAGTTTCATCTTCTTCAGCACTCTTGACAATTCATAAGAAGCTTCTCCAGACAACTTCTGATATTCTAATTTATTATCATGCTCAACTGGTAACATTAGTAATCTATGCAAAGTAATTCCTTTAACATTGTGCGCAGCTAATCCAGTTGGAGCTATTTCTACATAAGATAAATGTGAACCAGTAGTTTTTTTAAGATAACTGGTCAAAACTCTAATTTAAAAACTTTTACCCGTTCCAGCTTGACCACTGATGTACATCAGAATAGGTTTAAATGATGATCATACACATTCTTTTTTTCATGCAACAAACCATGTTCTATCTGTTCTCTCACTTGTACATATATTTCTTTCTGTTCAATATTTACTTGTTCTTCTAACTTTTCCAATGTAATATTCTCCTCTTGTGCTTGTTGCATTGCAATTTCCACTTCCTGCATAGCAATCACTGCTTCATTTTCCACTATTGGTTGTCCAAGTGGATCTTGACTACATGGACCAGAACTTTGACTATCTTGAGAACTTTAATTTGCAACTTCAGCTGTAATAGTCTTTTCCTGTTCAACTTCATCATTCAACATTTTTAAATATGTAGGAAAAATTGAACATGCAATGCTATCTTTACATGCATTAATAGAATCTTTGTAGCAGTCGAAATCTCCAAGTAATTCACTTTCGGTACGCCATGGTTTGAACAGTTGGAGAAGTGCTAAATAGTAAAATTCTCGCTTGTCTGGAGTTTCACAACTGAGTTTCTTGTCGTTGATAAGGTTACCTTTTGTGTGTTTTACTAAACATCCATGACATCCAAGTACTGCATATTTTCCTTGTTTTAAATTCTGTTTAACATTTCTTTTGAAGCTGTAATGTTGAAGTACTTCATACAGACATAGCTGTTCCAGATGTCGACTCCTTTTCGGATAGTATGTATCCAACATATTAGTTTTAAGAATTTCTGTACTGTCTGGTTCATTTGCTGCTAAGTATTCAATTTCTTCTAATGATTTCAACAATCTATTTCGTGAGCAGGCAAGACCTAAACTTACCCAAATGATCCCTCGTGATTTTGAATATAAACTTGAAGAGGACAAGCGGTCTGAACATTCATACGTTCCAATTTCTCTGTGGGAAAGCATTTTCAAAGTAAATCTGTACAATATTTTGCTAAGGCTTTTCTCTTGTGCAATTTCTTCCCACATTTGTTTCATCTAGGTTTTTTCTGATTTCGTTATATATGATATAACGTAGCGTGCAACAGCAATTGAGTTGTCTGCAACATACTGGATGTCCATATTTGTATTCCACATTTTTAAAATAACCGGATTGTAATCATTAATATACTTTCACAGTTCTGTTCTTTTCAAGTTGTAGGCATTTTTGGGAGATTTGCGAGTTATTGTGTGCCTTACAGAAGAAAAAAAAGAATTTACTCTTCCTTTAGAAATTACTGGACGTGGAAGTCCAAACCGACACTTGGTATAACATTTTCCTTTAGACTTGTTTTTTCGTCGGCAGTACTTTCCACAACGGTGACTTTGGAAACGTAAAACTTGCTGTCTCAAGCTTCTATCTCCTCCTTCTCTTGGAATCTCACATGTCACATACTGTTCAATGAAAGACAATACTATTTCATCTGAATCAGTTCCAAATTTAGGTGCATCCTTGATCCACAATAGCATATGTATATGAGGAGCACCTCTCGCTTGGTACTCCTTTCTCCAAAAGAAATCGGTAACTTCTCCAAGAGGTGGATTCTTTTTATTGCAGATGAAAGACATCATAGCTTGAAACCTATGATTAAAATATCTGCACACATTTACAGGATCCAAAGAACACAGTTCTCCAGGTGTCCTCATTTCAACATTCTTTATATTGGAATTTGCATCTCGTAGAAATTCAAGCAAATCTTCCCATGCATACTCTGCACAGCTAAGTGTCACAAACCATGTTGGTGTACCTAAGTTCCGTAACATACACTTCAGTTGTCCATGACGACTGATACCAATACTCATTTGTTCCTCGTTGACATGCCATCAAATTAATTAACTGTGCTTCTAAATTTTCATCTGTTTCTTGAACTTTCTCCACAAATTGTTTTGCTGAAAGAAGTGATTGATGAACTTCAGTTTTCAGTATGTGGTTCACTGCAAAGGACAGAGAAGACAGATCACTTTCAAACAAAAGGTGAAATATATATGGTATACACTGCCGGAATCTAGGATCTTAAGAGTATAATCTTGTTGAGCGATATTCTGAAGCTGGAATACGTACAGGTCGGTCATCATATTGTCCACCTTCTCCAGTAGGAAACAGCTGTGGAAAACAACGAGCTTCTAAGCTTTTCTCCCATACACTCATTGGAGTTCCCTTTGCTTTTTTCATTTGAAATAACTCAATACTGTTTCCTATTACTTCTTTTGAATGTAGAGGACATATTGTGTAATGTTCATAAATATCTTCACTCCTTGACTTCTCCACTTTCTCTATTTTACCACTTGAAATTTCAGATTCATCTTCCAAACTTATTACCTGTTGTTCCACATTTACACTTTTATAATAAATATTATTCTCCACAAGATATAACGTAGCCTTTTGAAGTTTTTTAACATCCACAAATTCTTGCCATATTTTCCGACTCTATGTTGGTACTCCATTTACTAGAATGACTACTGCTTCATTTTCATCTTTGTCTCCACCAACAATTTCAATGTTTTTCTTAAAATCCAAAGGTAAATACACTACTCTTCCTTTCAGCCCTCTTTGTAAGTCTGTTGGTGGCAGTTTACCTGTTTTAGGCTCCATGCGAATTATAGTTTGAAATGGATGAACAGATTGAATTAGAACTGACTCATATGTATTCAAATCTGCCAGTTCCTCCAGAATAGCTACTAATTCTAACTTATTATGTACTGCTCTAGCGGGCATTTTGTTCTCTTCTAATTTGTTATAACAATATTTACAAATACGTTGATCACTGCCTAACTCAAATTGACCTTCCACTAACAAGTAAGTTGCAAATTCTTTCCATTTATCATTATTCTTCTTTTCAGATTTCAAATACAAATCAACATTCCTAGTTTGAATTTTATAATTAGTACGTCAACAACAAACACAAACATAGTTTGCAATTTGAGAGCACACTATGTTAAACTTTCCAATTTCTTCGTCAAACTGATCAATTATCATCACTTTCCCATCTTCTTCAACATCTGTAATTGTCAAACTTTCACTTTCTATACACTGCTCTTCTGAACCAAAATATCGGTACTGAATATCATCACACTTTTTTGTACATCTGATAAAGAACCATGTAAAAGAGCTGTATTTAGTTCACCTAAACATAATGCAGGACTTTTTACATAATACAGTTCCCTTACAAACTTCCGCATTTCTGAATGGTGTACTGCTAACATCCTTAAGTGATGAAAAACACTTTTACACACTTTTCTTGAAAGACAAGCCAGAGAATGCCCATGTTTCTCAGTATATTTTCTTACATTACAAGGATCAAGTGTTTGTAACAACCTAATCTTCTGTTTTACACTTTTCTGTGTATATTCTCGTAACAAATTTCGCATTATATCAATTGATTCCTGTCGAATACTACAAATACTGCTACAACCCCACTTATACACAGGAGCTTGTGTGCATTTCCCTTGCACTTCTCCAGCTGTTAACTGTTCTGCACTAATAGTAACCATTTCCTCTTTTACAACAGGACAACCATTCTGAACTTCGTAGCACCGACCTCCAGTATCAACTGCAAATGGTAAACTATTTTCTTGGAAGTTACTCTCTTCATTAAAAAAAGGTTCAC
Organism: Calotriton arnoldi; assembly: GCA_963921515.1. Taxonomy (NCBI): domain Eukaryota; kingdom Metazoa; phylum Chordata; class Amphibia; order Caudata; family Salamandridae; genus Calotriton; species Calotriton arnoldi. The sequence continues at coordinate 29,250 of CAWUFW010006679.1, read as the reverse complement.
TATTAGATGTATGTTTCCATTTTCCACTGAAGATTTTACAAAAGTTGCTTCTGTTCACACGTCTTTTTTTTACTTTTGTCTTTCAGAATCTTCATTGTTTTATCCAACACTTTCATCCTCTTCAAACTGAAAATGAATATTTTTTGTTTTAACTTAAAAGCAGTATCCACTATGCTTTCAACACGCTGTTTCTGTTTCAATTGCAGCACGTTCTTTTTATATTTGCAGCATCCTTTTATTAAATTCTGAATTACTCTATTTCGAAAAACTCTTTGACGAATTTCTTGAAATTGTTTTTGTCTACGGGTAACAAATACTCTTTCCTTATCAAGTTTTTTTTCTTGTAATTTGAAGTCGAAGTCTGCTTCTCCTTACTTGAACATTTTTTATTTTTCCTTTGTGTGATGTTATTTTTATTAAATGTTCGTAGTTCTTTTTTTAGAAATTGTCTAGTGTTTTTACCAGAAGAAACTATTTTTGTAGTACTCTCATTTTCTTCTAATGCACATTTTTGACTTTTCTTTAAGTAGATTGCCTTTTTGTTTTTCCTTTTTTTTTTTCAGTTCTTCTAGGCATTTTCAATTTTTAATCCAAACAAAATAATTTTCTGCAAATGAAAAAAAGTTTCAATTATTTGTTATATCTGTTTAATATGTCAAAAAATCACATACAATTATATAAGTTCCAGTGGCCTCTTACAGAGGAAATGCTGCATGGTACTGGAGCGGAATAAGGGAACAGTAGGGTGGGAGGTAGTGCCATCCGACATACAGCACGTATTTATTGAATTATTTAGATTCACCTTCCCATTTTATGTGAATCCACTACCTCCTACTTTTCCCCTCTCCCCCCCGCCCCACCCCCCGTCCCATGCACCCCACCGTCCCACGCCACTTCCTCTGCAACCCACTACAGATAACTTTGTAGATACTGTTTTGTAAAATTGTTATCTGTATACTTAAGAGTGATATTCTCAACTAAATGGCACATGTAAACGTTACCCTTATTAGTTTAACACTTCTATCGGCAACTTAGCAAGCATAACACTGCACCATATTAGCAAAAATATGGTACAGGCTTACATTTCATTGTGGATGTACATAAGCAAGTACAGATCAACTGTTAGACAGCAACAAAAACCACCGACATGGCGATGGAGAGGGGGGAAAGATTAAGGGACATATTTACAAGGAGCCATCGCCGAATTAACGGCACTTTATCGCAGCCAAACTCATGATAAATTTACCCCCCCATTCACAAGCCGGTGTTAACAGCCCACAGCACCAGTATACCCGCCATAGCAGCTTCAAAAAACATCGCCACAGGCGACCCTCGCAAATATCGCTAATGAGATGCAGAGTAGGCATTCCCGTGACAAAAGCCGAGACAACAGCACACCTCAACATTCACAATGACCAGCCACATCCCCGATAAAAACACAAAACGGGCGAAAAGGCGCGTTAGCACCAGGAAATTTACACCTGCTCTGACCTGGTGTAAAGTTGGACGGCAGCCAGCACCACAAAAGGAAGCACAGCCCAGGGCCACGTCCGAAGGGCAACAGATGCCATGGAGCAACTCATCATGCGGCCCGGACACCCAACAGGGCCACAACACCCACTGCCAACACCCCAGGACCCCATCCCACACCCGGAAAACCCACACCCCCGGCACCACTCCCAACACCGGACTACAAAATTGCACACCAACACCACCAACCCCAAAACAAACATCTAGCCTCATGTCGCACAAGCAGCAAAATAAACATACATGCGTGACCAGAAAATGGAGAATCAGTCATACAGCAATGCAACCACCAACACAAAACACCACACAAACAAAAGCAGAAACAACCCCTAGGATGAGTCCTAGCTGCTCCCACTGGACAATCCGTAGCACACAGCCCGGTAGACCAAATCCAAGACAAGATGGTGTGCCATGCGCGCAACAAACGAAACAGAGGGAGAGAGCGAGGGAGAGAGCTGGAGTGAGATAGCACAAGCAGTGCAAGGATGCACGGACGCACGGGCACCTGGCTCCACATGCCAACATATGTGTGTGCATCGCCATCCGTACACCATGAGCCCAAGGCCGTGTCCCAATCTCAGCGCCAAAGCCACATCACATTCCCAAAACGAAAGTAGTAGTGAGACAAACATCAGGGATGAAAGCACCATTGTCCCAATGCAGAAGCCGGGAGGACACCTGCACCTCTGACCTTGGTCCCGAACGCGCCTGGAACACCCTGATAGAGATACAATGGCAGATGGGGACGACTCCCACAGCACGCATTCCGCAAATAAACCATCCGACTTATCCACAGTCCACACATAGAAGCCCCTGCCTGTGGTAGCCCTGCATGGGAAGGCCTTGACACCCACGGAAACAGCAACCCATGTCCCACAACGTTGCACACACATTCAAATTATTGCTCAGAGCTGTGGCATATCCTCCACACAACAGCCGCAGTCCAGAAGAGTGCCTGTTCACGAGACGCACCAACGCAATGGCAGGCCATACCGGGCACATGCACAACACCCGTCACGTGGAACAGTACCGTGCACGTATGCTGCATTTACTGGGCGCACTGCCACTGGCAGTGCTGCGGATCAGTTACAGGCTCAGCTTCCGCATTGCCCACATCACCTGCGTCCAGCCCTGGTTCCACTGCCGAACATGCACATTCGAGTGTCCCATGGATCTCTGCCTATCCAACACAACTGTTGATGAATTGGACTATGACTTGTGTTTGCGCCCCCTGTTGGATCACGAACAGGAGTGTAACCGAGACAGCCATGCATGGGATGCCTTGACATACTGCGTATGTATTGGTAGTTGTGCATGGGAGATGGCACAATTTCTCGTCTGCAGTGATCACATCTAGGCACTTCCCTATTGGGCTGTGTTGTGGATCGGTGACACGGCATGGGCTGAGCACACCTGCCCGGACCACCTAATGGATTGGCTCACCCTGGTATTCCTTGAACACGACAACAACGTACTATTGGAACACATTGCACATGAAGCTGCACGGGCATTCATGGACGAGTAACTACGTACCTGCAGCCACATCCTATTGCCACCCACAGCACATGGCCCAACAACTTGTTGCACAGTGGGGATTGCTCACATATCCCACCAAAACAGAGGACACGTCTCCCTTCGGTCAAGCTCTGGATGCATGTGCGTGGAATAACGCGTGTGCACACACACCTGTCCAAGGCGACGCAGGTCCATGGTCCGAGCAACACAGCGTCGTTTGGCAACTTTGCCAATTCGGACACACTGCTCGGTGAGAGCACACACATGGCGATGTAGCACGACATGCGAACCTGTCGGACCCTCACACCTGATCACTGTTGGCAGAGCAGACAATTGCCGCATCCCGGAGGCAGAGCACCATGCAGACCCCACGTACAGTCAGTCGTGCCCCCTCACATGGGGCACTGTGCAGACGCCAAATAACACATGACTCATCCAGCAAGGCAAGGTGGGCTGTGAGTGTTGCCATATGTGATCAATATTGTCCATTTGAGCCCCAACATCATCTGCCCCTCGACATGTACCCATGCTGCTTGTAAGTGTCTTAAGCATGTCCGTGCCTGTTGTGGCCGTTGCCTCGTCCGTACTGACACGCACATGCCAAAAAAGCCTATGCCACTCCACTCGTGTCTAACTGTGAGGTGTGTTGTCAAGATTGTCCACTCGTGTGCCACAATGAGCCTCGTCCCAACACAGGGAAGAACTGACTGTCGCATGTGCAATGGGGGTGTATCCCTTTGTCAAGCTCCGCCTCTGTGAGCCAGACATTGTTTTTGCATAGGTGCTGGACGACATCTGATGCAGCCCCATTACCTATGCAGTCTGATGTGTCAAGGGCACACAGCCATGCAGCCATCACCCCGCCATACACACCGGACACAGAACGCGTATGAGGGGAGTTTTGTACCACATTGCCTTGATTGCTGATGTTCTGTGATTGCTCTGTGTGAGGGCTGCATTGTGGGGGAATTGCCTCTGCACATCTGATTTTGTGTAGCCTTCTCCCCTTCAGACGGGGTGCCTTTGGATTGTGTGCTTTTCGGGACCTGTTTTGCTTTTGACTTGGGTGATGTGTGCTTGCGGACTTATTGTGTGGCCTGGTGCATTGTTGGTCTGCTGCGTGTATTGTAAGGCATGGGTTGTGGTTGCACGCGGACACATCGGAGTGTGACCCGCTCCTTTGAGGATGTGATCCGCACTTGGCTCCGTCCATCTTGCTTCGTGGGCCATGTCATTTTCTTTGCGCAGCTCCTATGCTATCCGAAATGCAGTGTTACTTGCATAGTAAGTGTGGGTCACGGATCTGCTGGTTTGCTGGATTCAGCATATGTGCAAGGGTAGGTTGTGATATTGGTGATAGGGGGGGGCACTCTGTCCACATTGTGGATAGGGGCCTACTTGGCGTTTGGATGTGTGCTGCAGTGTGCCAAGGCATTCAGGGACATGTTCCAGGGTCATTGTGGGTGTACTGTGTGCTGCACAAATCAACGCCATATCTGATTTACAAAACTACATACTAGTTTAAACATAACAAACTATACTGCTTATTTGTTTCCTCTATACCTTACTCCTAAAACCATGTAATCTTTCAAACATATGTTACGTCACTTTTGTACCATTGAAACTGATTACGAACTTTTCTTTACACTACAGATCCCATGAACATGCTAATAAAGGTATAAGGGCTATTTTCATACTAAATAAAGCTCTGTTACTTAATTTTTATAAACACTACTGTTTGTTGCACAAAATGGGGATGACATATGAGGAGAGGAAACGGAGGTGTAAACCCTAAACTTTTATTGTACCGTTCCTTTAATATACGTATGTTGGAAAGTGGGTTATTGGTAGGGGCAAATGTAAGTCTGCCCCTGGCAATAAGGCCACTAACACTTGATAGGACTCAGCATAGGTCTTAGAAATGTATTCCTATGCTCAACCCTTGGTAGCTTGGCTGCGAGCAGGCAGGCTTAACTTCAAAGACAGGTATGTAAAGCATTTAAAAACACCAATTCAGTAAATAATTAAGACACAACTCATAATAAAAATCCAATACCAATTTATAAAAATAGGAAATATTTTTATCTTTAAAATGACACCAAAACGACAAAAATCCAATGTAGGGAAACGGAGATATGAATTTTTAAAGATTAATAAAAATATAGCACTTAGAAGCATATAGCACCATATTGGGACATAGGCTCGCGATAGACCGGGCCAAAGTCAAAGTTTCAGGCCGACCGCGATGGAGCCCTGAGCGGCTACCACCCTCGGAAGGTACCGGTTAAAGTTTTTACCTTCACACTTAGAAACTTTTCTGGAGCTTTTCTCGCGAGGCCCCTCGAAGCTCCCAGCCAGTCCGGATCCGGTGAGGGTTCGCCGGCTTGACTTGTGACGAGGTCCCGGTAAACTTCCCTGGAGCGGACTTAGAAAATTTCTCAAGATCGCTTCAGCGGGGCAATCCAGAAATCCAGGCCGACACGCGAGGGAAGACAGGCGGCTTGGCTCTCGCAGTTGCTCCCGGTCTGCTTTTCTACGAGCGGACTTAGAAGCTTTTCTGGAGCTTTTTCTCGCGGGGTCTCTCGATGCTCCTCATGTAGCCGGATCCAGTGAGGGTTCGCCGGCTTCAGATTTTCTCTAGTCCCAGTCAATCTCTGGAAGTCGATGCGATGTAACTTTTAGCGGGACGAACCTGGTGGGCTTGGCCGGCTCGTGGTTGAAGGCAGGCGGCTTGACTGACCAGGATGAGTCGGTCCCCCTATGGAGCTTTTTTTCAAAGTTCCTCCAAAGTTCCCCAAACTTCTTGAACTTCTTCCTGAAGTTCCTCAAAGGGTCCCAAAGTGTCTCAAACTTACTCCAAGGGTCTGGAAGCTCCAAGATGGTCCTTGAAAGTTGAGGACTTCAATTCCCACAATGCACTGGATGTCACCCTTACAAATCCACTGGTAGCTCCCCAGGTTGATGATTCTTGGTGGTGAGGGTCCAGATGAGCTCTGTTAACCTGTAGCTTGCAGGGAGTCCACTCTTGACTTCTTTTACTCAGCACAGTTAGTCCACAAAGCTGTAGTTTCAGGTGGTGCAGTCTCCAGAGGTCAGGCCTTAGAAGTCTTTGCACAGCAGAACTTTTCAGCAGGGCCAGTCTTGCTTTCTTCAGTTTCAAGCAGCAGATCTGAGGGGCTTGTCCTCTCTCAGATACTTATTCCACAGTCTCTAGGTCATGCAGTAGGTCAAGCTTCACCAATAGGAGCAGGGTAACTTCCCACATGGGTGACTCCTTCCTGTAGAGTGTGGCATTATTCTATCCCAGAGTGCAACAAAGCTTCCAAATCCATAATGGCTGATTTTCCAGCAAGGAGGTAAGAGCTGGCTAAACACTCCCACTGAGTTGGCTAATTAACCTAGCCTCTCCCCCTACATCTGCACATACCTTCCTTAATCCTGCCATCTGGCTAAGGTGGGGGTTCAGAGTTGTAAATGACACTGCTCTGGGCTCTTCCCCTTTGAAGCTCATTGTTTACGACTCCTCCCCCTGGCCTGGCATTCTTGTGGAACAGCACACTGCCCTCCCCATCCATCTGGATAGCCCCAGGGGCTCTTTATCACCTCTTCAGGCAGGCTGGCTAATCCCCTTAACTCTGACCAATCAGGACAGAGCACTGGAAGGCTGGATTTGGAACTAAACTAAGAAAGTCTTATAACTTCTTGTCTGTTCACTTTAGGAGAAATTCAATAATATAATATTGTTGGATTTAGCATTACCATTCTGAGAAGTCTTTGAATGGTAGCTCTAGCTCTTTTCTATCAGGAGTTATTATTTAATATCTTCCTGCAATGTTAGCCTATGTAACTGGGGATTTGCAATGGGAAAAATGACTTGGGCCAGTTTTCTAGCACCAGGGCTTATAAAAACATATTTTATAAGTATTTCCCTAATTTCTACAGGACCCCCAACCCTTGTGCAACTAGGGGAGACTTTAGGGGTTCTGAATCTGTAAAAATATTGCAGATCCTCAATTCCATGTGCTCCTAGCCTCAAAGTCGAATTTGGGCAGCACTTTAACACAATGTGGGGAGTTGTTAGACCTGGCACCATTGGCGTGAGTCTCCCTTCCATTTTTTCGCTGTGCCTCCTCTGTTTTTTTCTGGTGATAGATGCTCTGGGCGCTGCGCCACTGCCATTCAGTGCCACAGCGCGGATGCTCCCTGTGTAAAGATGCCATATGAATTGATGTATCCCTGATTGGCTTATTTGGTCTACCTGTTAGTCCCTAGTAATGTGGCCAGTGTGTGCCCAGGGCCTGTAAACCAAAATGCTGCTGGTGGGCCTGCAGCACTGGGTTGTGCCACCCACAGAAGCAGCTTGTAAATTGTGTCTCAGACCTGCCACTGCAGAGTCTGTGTGCAGTCCAGAACTGCCATCTTGGCTGTGAAGTGCAACCACTTCCCAGCCCCTGAACCTTCCCTTTGCATCATGTAAGTCCCCCTTATGGTAGGGTGCATTGTATGTGTAAGGTAGGACATGCCCTGGTGTATGTAGCATGTCCTGGTAGTGAATTACACCCAATTTCGTTTTTCACTACTGTAAGGCTACATGTTCCCCATAGGCCAGAATGGGCGGTTTGACTATTACACCCTATAGTCCTAACTGAACCCAGGAACATGGTAGAAAAACGAATTTAGTATGCCTGAGCTCAGAATATTAAAATACATCTTTTAGTGGAGTTGATTTTTATATTCTGTGTTTGAAAATACTACTTTTAGAAAGTGAGTATTTTCTTGCCTAAGCCTTCCAGTGTGCTCTGCTGTCTTGTGTCTTGTGTATTGACTGTCTGGTTTTAGAGGGGCAGGGCGGGCTGAGTCAGACCTGGGTTGAATAGAGAGGTCTCCTTCCTGAGTGAGGGGAGGGGCAGCTGCTTGACCTGAATGGGGCTGTGCCTGGCAAGGTGAATACTGGCTCCACCTCCTGCTGTGTGTCTGATAGCAGGCCCCCTTTTCTGAAAGAGAAGATGCAGAACTGGTTCTGGCTGGGTTCAGTGCCTGGTAGCTTGGAAGAACAAAGACTTTTGGGGTATAAATAGTTGTGCCCAAACCCCTACAATTTGTATTGCCCCTGGATCTCAAGACCAACCTCTGTCCGTGGAACTGAAGGAAGCTGCAGGAGAGGACTGTCCTTGTGTTGTGTGCTGTTCCCTGGATTGGCCTGCAGTAGTTGTCATTGGACTGGAAAGAGAGGGAAAAGGAGCTGTAAGAGAACTTTTTAATCTTGAACCTGCAATCACCCAAGGGCTAGAGAGAGAACTAGCCTCCTGACTGAAGTCTCAGGCCCAGTAGACTTCATTTTGTTGCTAAAGCCTGTTAGCGAGCCGCCGCAGCCGAGGAGCATCAAGAAATCCAACGCACGGCTGCCGCTGAGTGCTCGCTGACCAAATCATCGCACCGCACGCTTACAGATCGCCATTTTGTCGCTAACGCCCGTTAGCAAGCTGCCGCAGCCGAAGAGCGCTCGGAAATCCATTGCGCCGCTGCCGCTGAGTGCTCGCTGCCCAAAGTCATCGCCCCGCACGTTTGCAGACCTTGGAACCATCGCTATCGCCCGTTTGCGAGCCACCGCAGCCGAAGAGCGCTCGGAAATCCATCGCGCTGCTGCCGCTGAGTGCTCGCTGACCCGATCATCGCCCCGCACGTTTGCGGGCCTCGAAACCATCGCTAAGGTCCGTTTGCGAGCCGCCGCGACCAGGAGCGTGAAGAAAAACATCGCTAACACGCCTTAGCGGCATTTTGTGGATTATTGACACCCACACCCAGGAACTGTGAGTAAAAGGGTCGCAGAGACCACTTCCCTGAACTTTGTATTCCCCAATTGAACTATTTTTGCAGCATCAAGAGAGTATTATTTTTGTACAGTATTGTGGCTTTTTCGTTATTTGGTCTTGTGATAAACCTATATATAAAGATAACTATTTTTGATAACTACCTGTGTTGTGTCCCTTTGTAGTGCTCCTCACTGTATTACTGTGTATGGTCATAAATGCTTAACACACTGCCTCTGAGATTAGCCTAACTGCTCGTGCTACGTTACCACAGGGTGGAGCAGGGGTTGTCAAAGGGGTGCAGCCCTTCACTCTGACTTAGAAAGAAGGGTCCCTGCTTGGACAGTGGCCATCCACTGCCAACCAGAGACCCCCATTTCTAACATTGGTGGTCAGCGGTGGGGATCTGGACTTGCGTTTGTGACCGCATACAGTAATTATAGTGTACACTACTAGTGAGTGCAGACCATAACGTACCACATACATATTTGAGGATTTTTTTTTGGGGAGTCTATTTTTGATTAAGAGTGTCAGTCATTGATACGATGGCCAAGCCCAGAGCCGTTGACCCAGAAGAGTACTCCTGGGAAGAGGAGAAAATAGATACCTACACTTCCAAGGAGCTCAAATCTTTTTGCGAGAAATTTACAGTCCCTACCACAGGTTTCACCAGGAAAGAAGAGTTTTGCAAGGCACTGAAGGCCTGGCTAGCAGCCAGGGATGCACCTAGGGATATGGGAGAGCCTGTGGTGGAGGGAGAGAATGTGGATGAAGTGATTGATGTAGTAGGTAATAAAGTGCTTTCCAGCCCGGGCACGAGTGTGTCGGCGAGGGGTCTGTCCCCAGAGGAGATGGAGGACAGGGAAAGAGAGAGACGCCATAATATGGAGATGGCTAAGATGCAACTAGAAGATCAGAGGGAGAGAGACCTCGAGAACAGGAAGCTAGAAGCTGAGAACAAGAAGCTAGAGTTTGAAATGATGAAAATGAAGCTTGAGCATGAGAGAGCATTGAGGGAGCTGGAGATTAAGGCAAAGAGTGGAGAGACCTCCAGTCCCTCTGGTGGCAGCATACCAGTAGTACATACGGAGAGTAGAGTATACATTCCTAAAGAAGTTATTAAAGATTTCCACAAGAGTGAGGATATTGGGCAATGGTTTGCCGCTTATGAAATGGCCATGGTGTCCCACCGGGTCCCTGAGAAGGATTGGGGAGCGGGGTTGTGGGGACGGTTTGTGAGTGAGGGGAGAGACACCTTGTTGGATCTGCCCCCAGAAAGGAGAATGGTTTATGAACACATGAAAGAAGCGCTGATGACCCGCTATGGGTTGACCCCTGAGATGTACAGACAAAGGTTTAGGTCCTGTAAGAAGTTGGAAGGTACCACGTGGATTGAATATGTGTCTTTTGTTTTGCAGAGCAATGGAACGCTGGGTAAAAGGTAGCAAAGTAGAAACTTTTGAGCAACTATATGATTTGATTGCATGGGAGCATCTATCTGATAACTGTTTTCCTGAGCTACGCCAGCACCTCATTGATTGCAAGCTGACTAACCCTAGGAAGCTTGCTGAGGAGGTGGACCGCTAGGTCAGCACCAGGGTTCACCAGGGTCCAATGGGAGACTTCGCCAGAGGTGGGCAGGGTCCCCAGCAGAGAAGTGGGGGGGACAGGGGTCAACCAAGGGAGTTCCGCAGAGGGCCCTAAAGTAATGCCCAAGGGAACCAAGCAGTGGTGTCCCAGCCTCCCCAAGACAGGAAGCCAATGCCCCCGACAGGTAGGCCTGTTCACAGGGGGCCCCATACTTGTTATCATTGTGGCCAAGTGGGCCACCGGTCCTTTGATCCCCAGTGTCCTCAGAGGGCTACTGCCGCACCCCCCCATGCGCCACCCCTCCACATGGCTAGTGTAGCCTTGGAAGGAGAAGAGATGGATGCCCAAGAGGGGTGGGACCCTGTACAGTTAACCCTTGTCTCCCTAGGAGACTGCGAGATGGTCCCTAAACCTGCACTGCCTGACAACACTAAGAAATACAGGCAGTGGGTGACCATCAATGGCCATAAAGTGGAGGCTCTCAGGGACACAGGAGCCAGTATAACTGCTGTCAGCTCCAGGTTGGTGTCCCAAGAGCAGATTATTCCCCATACATTCTGCCCCGTAGTGTCAGCCGACAACTCAGAGAGCCAATGTGAGGTGGCTCAGGTTCCCTTCGAGTGGGGGGGGGGGTCTCAGGAACTCTTCAGGTAGCTGTGAGGCCCGCCATGCCTGTAGACTCTCTGTTGGGCAACGATTTGGAGAACTCCCCGTGGGCTACGGTGGAGAGGAGTTCTCACTTGGAAATGCTGGGTCTGCCTGAATGGGCGTGTGCCACTACTCGGTCCATGGCAGCCAAAAAGGGTGTTGAGAAACGTCTGGAGCCTGAAAGTATGGCCCAGATCCCTGCCTTAGAGAGAAGGAGCAGGGGGCACGGGAAACCAGCCCCCTTAGTTCCCATGGCCCAGGAAGGAGCAGACCTTAAGGGAGATGCCCTGGAGCCTATCGGGGAGCAAAGCACCGACCTGGGGGACCTGCCTGAGCTGACCCATTGGCAGCAGGAGGGGGGGCCCACCAGGGAGGACTTTTGTGAACAGCAGAAAATGTGCCCTTCTCTTGAGGGTATGCGGCATCAGGCTGCAGCCCAGGCAGCAGGTGATATGTCTGGTTCGCATCTGATCTATTGGGAGAACAGTCTCCTGTATAGTGAGCCTAAGGCTGCTGAGCCGGGGTCGGCCCGTGTGCTGGTGGTACCCGAGTGCTTCAGAGCCTTCCTACTGGGGTTGGCTCATGACATTCCGTTGGCAGGACATCTGGGGCAGACCAAGACCTTTGAGAGACTGGTCACCCACTTCTATTGGCCCCAGATGCGCAAAAGTACAGATACTTATTGCAGGACCTGTGAGACTTGCCAGGCAAGTGGGAAGAGTGGGGGAAAGATCAAGGCCCCACTCCAGCCCTTTCCAGTTGTGAGTACCCCATTCGAGCGAGTGGGAATTGACATTGTGGGGCCTCTGGACCCCAAGACAGCCATGGGCAACAGGTACATCCTGGTCTTGGTGGACCATGCCACCCGGTACCCTGAAGCCATCCCGCTCAGGACAGTGACGGCCCCCGTGGTGGGACGTGCACTGATGGGGATCTTCTCCCATGTGGGGTTCCCCAGAGAGGTGGTGTCTGACAGGGGGACCAACTTCATCTCCCAGTACATGAAGTCTCTGTGGGAGGAGTGTGGGGTAACTTATACGTTCACCACTCCTTACCACCCCCAAGGAAATGGCCTGGTTGAAAGGTTCAACCGGACCTTGAAAGGTATGATTATGGGCCTAGAGGAGCCCCTGAGGCGTAAGTGGGATGTCCTCTTGCCATGCCTGTTGTTCGCCTACCGTGAGGTGCCCCAGAAGTCCTTAGGGTTCAGCCCCTTTGAACTACTCTATGGTCACCCGGTCAGAGGGCCTCTGAGTCTGGTCAGGGAAGGCTGGGAGCAACCTCCCAGGAAACCTCCCCAAGACGTATTTAGCTACATCTTGGCCTTCAGGAACCAGACTCGGCGTTTCAGAAGGATTGCTGAGGCAAATCTGGAAGCCAGCCAGGAGGAGATGAAACGTTGGCACGACCAGAATGCCACTCTGGTCGAGTTTCAACCTGGTCAGAAGGTTTGGGTACTGGCCCCAGTGGAGCCCTGCGCGCTCCAAGATAAGTGGACCGGTCCATTTGAGGTGGTGGAGCGCAAAAGTCAAGTTACCTACTTGGTGGACTTTGAGTCGCCCAGGAACCCCCTGCGGGTCCTGCATGTGAACCGCCTGAAGCCCCACTTTGCGAGCTCTGAAGTAGGCATGTTGCTTGCCACTGATGCGGGAATGGAGGAGGAGAGTGAGCCTCTTCCTGACCTCCTGTGCGCAGAAGAGAAGGATGGGTCAGTTGAGGGTGTGGTCCTCTCCACCACACTGACCCCTGAGCAGCAGAGAGATTGTCACCAGCTGTTGGGACAATTCTCAGATTTGTTTTCCCTAGTGCCTGGTGTCACTGACTGGTGCGTCCATGAGGTAGACACCGGGGACAGCCCCCCTGTCAAGCATAAGGCTTACCGGGTGTCTGACAGGGTCCGGGCCTGCATTAAGGAGGAAGTCTCCAAAATGTTTGCCCTAGGGGTGATTGAGTCCTCTAGCAGCCCTTGGTCCAGCCCAGTGGTCTTGGTACCGAAAGCTGCCGCGCCTGGTGAGGCCCCTGAACTAAGGTTCTGTGTGGACTACCGAGGTCTCAATTCGGTCACAAGGACCGACGCGCACCCCATCCCCAGAGCAGATGAGCTCATTGATCGGCTAGGGGCTGCCAGGTACCTCAGCACATTTGATCTGACGTCTGGGTATTGGCAGATCGCCTTGACTGATGGGGCAAAGGAGAGGTCCGCATTCTCCACACCAGATGGGCACTACCAGTTCCGTGTGATGCCCTTTGGGATGAAGAATGCCCCTGCCACCTTTCAGAGGTTGGTCAACCAGGTGTTGGCTGGGCTGGAGGATTTCAGTGCCGCCTACCTGGACGACATTGCAGTGTTCAGTTCCTCCTGGGAGGACCACTTGCGCCACCTCTGGGAAGTGTTGATGGCGCTGCGCAGAGCAGGCCTCACAATCAAGGCCAGTAAGTGCCAGATTGGGCAGGGTTCTGTGGTGTACCTAGGACACCAAGTGGGGAGTGGCCAGGTGGCACCCCTGCAGCCCAAGATTGAGACCATCCTGGCTTGGGAGCCCCCAAGGACCCAGACGCAGGTGAGGGCCTTCTTAGGACTCACGGGGTACTACAGGAGGTTTGTCAAGGGGTATGGCAACATTGTTGCACCCTTGACTGAGCTGACTTCCAAGAAGCAGCCAAAGATTGTGAACTGGACTGACACCTGTCAAAAAGCTTTTGATGCCCTCAAGACTGCCATGTGTACAGCGCCCGTACTCCAGGCACCCAACTTTGCTAAAGAATTTATTGTCCAGACAGACGCTTCAGAGCATGGGGTGGGGGCTGTTCTGTCACAGATCAATGAGGAGGGACTAGACCAACCTGTAGCCTTCATCAGTAGGAGGTTACTGCCACGGGAACAGAGGTGGAGTGCAATTGAGCGGGAAGCATTTGCTGTGGTCTGGGCGCTGAAGAAGCTGAGACCATACCTGTTTGGGACTCACTTCCGGGTTCAGACAGACCACAGGCCCCTCAGATGGTTGATGCAAATGAGGGGTGAGAATCCCAAGTTGTTGAGGTGGTCCATTTCACTACAGGGGATAGACTTTACGGTGGAACACCGCCCTGGTACAGAGCACGCCAATGCTGACGGTCTGTCCTTAGTGGTGAGAACTTCCCACGGGATGGGTAGTTCTCCCCACATTTCAGCTGGGGGGGACACGTGTTAGACCTGGCACCATTGGCGTGAGTCTCCCTTCCATTTTTTCGCTGTGCCTCCTCTGTTTTTTACTGGTGATAGATGCTCTGGGCGCTGCGCCACTGCCATTCAGTGCCGCAGCGCGGATGCTCCCTGTGTAAAGATGCCATATGAATTGATGTATCCCTGATTGGCTTATTTGGTCTACCTGTTAGTCCCTAGTAATGTGGCCGGTGTGTGCCCAGGGCTAGTAAACCAAAATGCTGCTGGTGGGCCTGCAGCACTGGGTTGTGCCACCCACAGAAGCAGCTTGTAAATTGTGTCTCAGACCTGCCACTGCAGAGTCTGTGTGCAGTCCAGAACTGCCATCTTGGCTGTGAAGTGCAACCACTTCCCAGCCCCTGAACCTTCCCTTTGCATCATGTAAGTCCCCCTTATGGTAGGGTGCATTGTATGTGTAAGGTAGGACATGCCCTGGTGTATGTAGCATGTCCTGGTAGTGAATTACACCCAATTTCGTTTTTCACTACTGTAAGGCTACATGTTCCCCATAGGCCAGAATGGGCGGTTTGACTATTACACCCTATAGTCCTAACTGAACCCAGGAACATGGTAGAAAAACGAATTTAGTATGCCTGAGCTCAGAATATTAAAATACATCTTTTAGTGGAGTTGATTTTTATATTCTGTGTTTGAAAATACTACTTTTAGAAAGTGAGTATTTTCTTGCCTAAGCCTTCCAGTGTGCTCTGCTGTCTTGTGTCTTGTGTATTGACTGTCTGGTTTAGAGGGGCAGGGCGGGCTGAGTCAGACCTGGGTTGAATAGAGAGGTCTCCTTCCTGAGTGAGGGGATGGGCAGCTGCTTGACCTGAATGGGGCTGTGCCTGGCAAGGTGAATGCTGGCTCCACCTCCTGCTGTGTGTCTGATAGCAGGCCCCCTTTTCTGAAAGAGAAGATGCAGAACTGGTTCTGGCTGGGTTCAGTGCCTGGTAGCTTGGAAGAACAAAGACTTTTGGGGTATAAATAGTTGTGCCCAAACCCCTACAATTTGTATTGCCCCTGGATCTCAAGACCAACCTCTGTCCGTGGAACTGAAGGAAGCTGCAGGAGAGGACTGTCCTTGTGTTGTGTGCTGTTCCCTGGATTGACCTGCAGTAGTTGTCATTGGACTGGAAAGAAGAGGGAAAAGGAGCTGTAAGAGAACTTTTTAATCTTGAACCTGCAATCACCCAAGGGCTAGAGAGAGAACTAGCCTCCTGACTGAAGTCTCAGGCCCAGTAGACTTCATTTCGTCGCTAAAGCCTGTTAGCGAGCCGCCGCAGCTGAGGAGCGTCAAGAAATCCATCGCACGGCTGCCGCTGAGTGCTCGCTGACCAAATCATCGCACCGCACGCTTACAGATCGCCATTTTGTCGCTAACGCCCGTTAGCGAGCTGCCGCAGCCGAAGAGCGCTCGGAAATCCATTGCGCCGCTGCCGCTGAGTGCTCGCTGCCCAAAGTCATCGCCCCGCACGTTTGCGGACCTTGGAACCATCGCTATCGCCCGTTTGCGAGCCGCCGCAGCCGAAGAGCGCTCGGAAATCCATCGCGCTGCTGCCGCTGAGTGCTCGCTGACCTGATCATCGCCCCGCACGTTTGCGGGCCTCGAAACCATCGCTAAGGTCCGTTTGCGAGCCGCGCGACCAGGAGCGTGATGAAAACATTGCTATCACGCCTTAGCGGCATTTTGTGGATTATTGACACCCACACCCAGGAACTGTGAGTAAAAGGGTCGCAGAGACCACTGCCCTGAACTTTGCATTCCCCAATTGAACTATTTTTGCAGCATCAAGAGAGTATTATTTTTGTACAGTATTGTGGCTTTTTCGTTATTTGGTCTTGTGATAAACCTATATATAAAGATAACTATTTTTGATAACTACCTGTGTTGTGTCCCTTTGTAGTGCTCCTCACTGTATTACTGTGTATGGTCATAAATGCTTAACACACTGCCTCTGAGATTAGCCTAACTGCTCGTGCTACGTTACCACAGGGTGGAGCAGGGGTTGTCAAAGGGGTGCAGCCCTTCACTCTGACTTAGAAAGAAGGGTCCCTGCTTGGACAGTGGCCATCCACTGCCAACCAGAGACCCCCATTTCTAACATTGGTGGTCAGCGGTGGGGATCTGGACTTGCGTTTGTGACCGCATACAGTAATTATAGTGTACACTACTAGTGAGTGCAGACCATAACGTACCACATACATATTTGAGGATTTTTTTTTGGGGAGTCTATTTTTGATTGAGTGCCAGCCATTGATACGATGGCCAAGCCCAGAGCCGTTGACCCAGACGAGTACTCCTGGGAAGAGGAGAAAATAGATACCTACACTTCCAAGGAGCTCAAATTTTTTTGCGAGAAATTTACAGTCCCTACCACAGGTTTTACCAGGAAAGAAGAGTTTTGCAAGGCACTGAAGGCCTGGCTAGCAGCCAGGGATGCACCTAGGGATATGGGAGAGCCTGTGGTGGAGGGAGAGAATGTGGATGAAGTGATTGATGTAGTAGGTAATAAAGTGCTTTCCAGCCCGGGCACGAGTGTGTCGGCGAGGGGTCTGTCCCCAGAGGAGATGGAGGACAGGGAAAGAGAGAGACGCCATAATATGGAGATGGCTAAGATGCAACTAGAAGATCAGAGGGAGAGAGACCTCGAGAACAGGAAGCTAGAAGCTGAGAACAAGAAGCTAGAGTTTGAAATGATGAAAATGAAGCTTGAGCATGAGAGAGCATTGAGGGAGCTGGAGATTAAGGCAAAGAGTGGAGAGACCTCCAGTCCCTCTGGTGGCAGCATACCAGTAGTACAGACGGAGAGTAGAGTATACATTCCTAAAGAAGTTATTAAAGATTTCCACAAGAGTGAGGATATTGGGCAATGGTTTGCCGCTTATGAAATGGCCATGGTGTCCCACCGGGTCCCTGAGAAGGATTGGGGAGCGGGGTTGTGGGGACGGTTTGTGAGTGAGGGGAGAGACACCTTGTTGGATCTGCCCCCAGAAAGGAGAATGGTTTATGAACACATGAAAGAAGCGCTGATGACCCGCTATGGGTTGACCCCTGAGATGTACAGACAAAGGTTTAGGTCCTGTAAGAAGTTGGAAGGTACCACGTGGATTGAATATGTGTCTTTTGTTTTGCAGAGCAATGGAACGCTGGGTAAAAGGTAGCAAAGTAGAAACTTTTGAGCAACTATATGATTTGATTGCATGGGAGCATCTATCTGATAACTGTTTTCCTGAGCTACGCCAGCACCTCATTGATTGCAGGCTGACTAACCCTAGGAAGCTTGCTGAGGAGGTGGACCGCTGGGTCAGCACCAGGGTTCGCCAGGGTCCAATGGGAGACTTCGCCAGAGGTGGGCAGGGTCCCCAGCAGAGAAGTGGGGGGACAGGGGTCAACCAAGGGAGTTCCGCAGAGGGCCCCAAAGTAATGCCCAAGGGAACCTTACAGTGGTGTCCCAGCCTCCCCAAGACAGGAAGCCAATGCCCCCGATAGGTAGGCCTGTTCACAGGGGGCCCAATACTTGTTATCATTGTGGCCAAGTGGGCCACCGGTCCTTTGATCCCCAGTGTCCTCAGAGGGCTACTGCCGCACCCCCCGTGCGCCACCCCGCCAGATGGCTAGTGTAGCCTTGGAAGGAGAAGAGATGGATGCCCAAGAGGGGTGGGACCCTGTACAGTTAACCCTTGTCTCCCTAGGAGACTGCGAGATGGTCCCTAAACCTGCACTGCCTGACAACACTAAGAAATACAGGCAGTGGGTGACCATCAATGGCCATAAAGTGGAGGCTCTCAGGGACACAGGAGCCAGTATAACTGCTGTCAGCTCCCGGTTGGTGTCCCAAGAGCAGATTATTCCCCATGCATTCTGCCCAGTAGTGTCAGCCGACAACTCAGAGAGCCAATGTGAGGTGGCTCAGGTTCCCTTCGAGTGGGGGGGGGTCTCAGGAACTCTTCAGGTAGCTGTGAGGCCCGCCATGCCTGTAGACTGTCTGTTGGGCAACGATTTGGAGAACTCCCCGTGGGCTACGGTGGAGAGGAGTTCTCACTTGGAAATGCTGGGTCTGCCTGAATGGGCGTGTGCCACCACTCGGTCCATGGCAGCCAAAAAGGGTGTTGAGAAAAGTCTGGAGCCTGAAAGTATGGCCCAGATCCCTGCCTTAGAGAGAAGGAGCAGGGGGCGCGGGAAACCAGCCCCCTTAGTTCCCACAGCCCAGGAAGGAGCAGACCTTAAGGGGGATGCCCTGGAGCCTATCGGGGAGCAAAGCACCGACCTGGGGGACCTGCCTGAGCTGATCCATTGGCTGCAGGAGGGGGGGCCCACAAGCGAGGACTTTTGTGACCAGCAGAAAATGTGCCCTTCTCTTGAGGGTATGCAGCATCAGGCTGCAGCCCAGGCAGCAGGTGATATGTCTGGTTCGCATCTGATCTATTGGGAGAACAGTCTCCTGTATAGTGAGCCTAAGGCTGCTGAGCCGGGGTCGGCCCGTGTGCTGGTGGTACCCGAGTGCTTCAGAGCCTTCCTACTGGGGTTGGCTCATGACATTCCGTTGGCAGGACATCTGGGGCAGACCAAGACCTTTGAGAGACTGGTCACCCACTTCTATTGGCCCCAGATGCGCAAAAGTACAGATACTTATTGCAGGACCTGTGAGACTTGCCAGGCAAGTGGGAAGAGTGGGGGAAGATCAAGGCCCCACTCCAGCCCTTTCCAGTTGTGAGTACCCCATTCGAGCGAGTGGGAATTGACATTGTGGGGCCTCTGGACCCCAAGACAGCCATGGGCAACAGGTACATCCTGGTCTTGGTGGACCATGCCACCCGGTACCCTGAAGCCATCCCGCTCAGGACAGTGACGGCCCCCGTGGTGGGACGTGCACTGATGGGGATCTTCTCCCATGTGGGGTTCCCCAGAGAGGTGGTGTCTGACAGGGGGACCAACTTCATCTCCCAGTACATGAAGTCTCTGTGGGAGGAGTGTGGGGTAACTTATACGTTCACCACTCCTTACCACCCCCAAGGAAATGGCCTGGTTGAAAGGTTCAACCGGACCTTGAAAGGTATGATTATGGGCCTAGAGGAGCCCCTGAGGCGTAAGTGGGACGTCCTCTTGCCATGCCTGTTGTTCGCCTACCGTGAGGTGCCCCAGAAGTCCTTAGGGTTCAGCCCCTTTGAACTACTCTATGGTCACCCGGTCAGAGGGCCTCTGAGTCTGGTCAGGGAAGGCTGGGAGCAACCTCCCAGGAAACCTCCCCAAGACGTATTTAGCTACATCTTGGCCTTCAGGAACCAGACTCGGCGTTTCAGAAGGATTGCTGAGGCAAATCTGGAAGCCAGCCAGGAGGAGATGAAACGTTGGCACGACCAGAATGCCACTCTGGTCGAGTTTCAACCTGGTCAGAAGGTTTGGGTACTGGCCCCAGTGGAGCCCTGCGCACTCCAAGATAAGTGGACCGGTCCATTTGAAGTGGTGGAGCGCAAAAGTCAAGTTACCTACTTGGTGGACTTTGAGTCGCCCAGGAACCCCCTGCGGGTCCTGCATGTGAACCGCCTGAAGCCCCACTTTGCGAGCTCTGAAGTAGGCATGTTGCTTGCCACTGATGCTGGAATGGAGGAGGAGAGTGAGCCTCTTCCTGACCTCCTGTGCGCAGAAGAGAAGGATGGGTCAGTTGAGGGTGTGGTCCTCTCCACCACACTGACCCCTGAGCAGCAGAGAGATTGTCACCAGCTGTTGGGACAATTCTCAGATTTGTTTTCCCTAGTGCCTGGTGTCACTGACTGGTGCGTCCATGAGGTAGACACCGGGGACAGCCCCCTGTCAAGCATAAGGCTTACCGGGTGTCTGACAGGGTCCGGGCCTGCATTAAGGAGGAAGTCTCCAAAATGTTTGCCCTAGGGGTGATTGAGTCCTCTAGCAGCCCTTGGTCCAGCCCAGTGGTCTTGGTACCGAAAGCTGCCGCGCCTGGTGAGGCCCCTGAACTAAGGTTCTGTGTGGACTACCGAGGTCTCAATTCGGTCACAAGGACCGACGCGCACCCCATCCCCAGAGCAGATGAGCTCATTGATCGGCTAGGGGCTGCCAGGTACCTCAGCACATTTGATCTGACGTCTGGGTATTGGCAGATCGCCTTGACTGATGGGGCAAAGGAGAGGTCCGCATTCTCCACACCAGATGGGCACTACCAGTTCCGTGTGATGCCCTTTGGGATGAAGAATGCCCCTGCCACCTTTCAGAGGTTGGTCAACCAGGTGTTGGCTGGGCTGGAGGATTTCAGTGCCGCCTACCTGGACGACATTGCAGTGTTCAGTTCCTCCTGGGAGGACCACTTGCGCCACCTCTGGGAAGTGTTGATGGCGCTGCGCAGAGCAGGCCTCACAATCAAGGCCAGTAAGTGCCAGATTGGGCAGGGTTCTGTGGTGTACCTAGGACACCAAGTGGGGAGTAGCCAGGTGGCACCCCTGCAGCCCAAGATTGAGACCATCCTGGCTTGGGAGCCCCCAAAGACCCAGACGCAGGTGAGGGCCTTCTTAGGACTCACGGGGTACTACAGGAGGTTTGTCAAGGGGTATGGCAACATTGTTGCACCCTTGACTGAGCTGACTTCCAAGAAGCAGCCAAAGATTGTGAACTGGACTGACACCTGTCAAAAAGCTTTTGATGCCCTCAAGACTGCCATGTGTACAGCGCCCGTACTCCAGGCACCCAACTTTGCTAAAGAATTTATTGTCCAGACAGACGCTTCAGAGCATGGGGTGGGGGCTGTTCTGTCACAGATCAATGAGGAGGGACTAGACCAACCTGTAGCCTTCATCAGTAGGAGGTTACTGCCACGGGAACAGAGGTGGAGTGCAATTGAGCGGGAAGCATTTGCTGTGGTCTGGGCGCTGAAGAAGCTGAGACCATACCTGTTTGGGACTCACTTCCGGGTTCAGACAGACCACAGGCCCCTCAGATGGTTGATGCAAATGAGGGGTGAGAATCCCAAGTTGTTGAGGTGGTCCATTTCACTACAGGGGATAGACTTTACGGTGGAACACCGCCCTGGTACAGAGCACGCCAATGCTGACGGTCTGTCCTTAGTGGTGAGAACTTCCCACGGGATGGGTAGTTCTCCCCACATTTCAGCTGGGGGGGACACGTGTTAGACCTGGCACCATTGGCGTGAGTCTCCCTTCCATTTTTTCGCTGTGCCTCCTCTGTTTTTTACTGGTGATAGATGCTCTGGGCGCTGCGCCACTGCCATTCAGTGCCGCAGCGCGGATGCTCCCTGTGTAAAGATGCCATATGAATAGATGTATCCCTGATTGGCTTATTTGGTCTACCTGTTAGTCCCTAGTAATGTGGCCGGTGTGTGCCCAGGGCTAGTAAACCAAAATGCTGCTGGTGGGCCTGCAGCACTGGGTTGTGCCACCCACAGAAGCAGCTTGTAAATTGTGTCTCAGACCTGCCACTGCAGAGTCTGTGTGCAGTCCAGAACTGCCATCTTGGCTGTGAAGTGCAACCACTTCCCAGCCCCTGAACCTTCCCTTTGCATCATGTAAGTCCCCCTTATGGTAGGGTGCATTGTATGTGTAAGGTAGGACATGCCCTGGTGTATGTAGCATGTCCTGGTAGTGAATTACACCCAATTTCGTTTTTCACTACTGTAAGGCTACATGTTCCCCATAGGCCAGAATGGGCGGTTTGACTATTACACCCTATAGTCCTAACTGAACCCAGGAGCATGGTAGAAAAACGAATTTAGTATGCCTGAGCTCAGAATATTAAAATACATCTTTTAGTGGAGTTGATTTTTATATTCTGTGTTTGAAAATACTACTTTTAGAAAGTGAGTATTTTCTTGCCTAAGCCTTCCAGTGTGCTCTGCTGTCTTGTGTCTTGTGTATTGACTGTCTGGTTTTAGAGGGGCAGGGCGGGCTGAGTCAGACCTGGGTTGAATAGAGAGGTCTCCTTCCTGAGTGAGGGGAGGGGCAGCTGCTTGACCTGAATGGGGCTGTGCCTGGCAAGGTGAATGCTGGCTCCACCTCCTGCTGTGTGTCTGATAGCAGGCCCCCTTTTCTGAAAGAGAAGATGCAGAACTGGTTCTGGCTGGGTTCAGTGCCTGGTAGCTTGGAAGAACAAAGACTTTTGGGGTATAAATAGTTGTGCCCAAACCCCTACAATTTGTATTGCCCCTGGATCTCAAGACCAACCTCTGTCCGTGGAACTGAAGGAAGCTGCAGGAGAGGACTGTCCTTGTGTTGTGTGCTGTTCCCTGGATTGGCCTGCAGTAGTTGTCATTGGACTGGAAAGAAGAGGGAAAAGGAGCTGTAAGAGAACTTTTAATCTTGAACCTGCAATCACCCAAGGGCTAGAGAGAGAACTAGCCTCCTGACTGAAGTCTCAGGCCCAGTAGACTTCATTTCGTCGCTAAAGCCTGTTAGCGAGCCGCCGCAGCCGAGGATGCGTCAAGAAATCCATCGCACGGCTGCCGCTGAGTGCTCGCTGACCAAATCATCGCACCGCACGCTTACAGATCGCCATTTTGTCGCTAACGCCCGTTAGCGAGCTGCCGCAGCCGAAGAGCGCTCGGAAATCCATTGCGCCGCTGCCGCTGAGTGCTCGCTGCCCAAAGTCATCGCCCCGCACGTTTGCGGACCTTGGAACCATCGCTATCGCCCGTTTGTGAGCCGCCGCAGCCGAAGAGCGCTCGGAAATCCATTGCGCTGCTGCTGCTGAGTGCTCGCTGACCCGATCATCGCCCCGCACGTTTGCGGGCCTCGAAACCATCGCTAAGGTCCGTTTGCGAGCCGCCGCGACCAGGAGCGTGATGAAAAACATTGCTATCACGCCTTAGCGGCATTTTGTGGATTATTGACACCCACACCCAGGAACTGTGAGTAAAAGGGTCGCAGAGACCACTGCCCTGAACTTTGCATTCCCCAATTGAACTATTTTTGCAGCATCAAGAGAGTATTATTTTTGTACAGTATTGTGGCTTTTTCGTTATTTGGTCTTGTGATAAACCTATATATAAAGATAACTATTTTTGATAACTACCTGTGTTGTGTCCCTTTGTAGTGCTCCTCACTGTATTACTGTGTATGGTCATAAATGCTTAACACACTGCCTCTGAGATTAGCCTAACTGCTCGTGCTATGTTACCACAGGGTGGAGCAGGGGTTGTCAAAGGGGTGCAGCCCTTCACTCTGACTTAGAAAGAAGGGTCCCTGCTTGGACAGTGGCCATCCACTGCCAACCAGAGACCCCCATTTCTAACAGGAGTGAAATGTGAAATTTCACTTTACCCAGGCATATAAAAACTCATTTTATAAGGGTGTACATTATAGATAACTGACCCCCCACCCCTGGGATACCTAGGGAAGACCCTGGGGGCCCCTAATATGCCAAAACATTGTAGATTTTCCATTTGTAAGTGCCCAAAACCCCAAAGTCGAATTTGGGCACAATTTGCTTTTTAAAAGCAGTCCTGGCACCCAGGGCTGCTTTTAAACTGACCCCAGGCTTCAGCATTGCACCCATGCAAGTGCAGAAAAGCTGCTGGCCTCTAAACTGCCATGCCCCAGGATACTGGGGACTTCTAGGTAGTTTCAATCCCCTGCCCTATTATATACTAGGGGCTTATGGGGTAGGTCATGCCAATTACAGGGGTACCCCACCATCCCATAGTGTACCCTAGTGTATGTTGGGTGTCTTAACTGTATTCTAATGTGTTCCTTTCAGCTTGGCACTGGCCCTGGGCCTAGTTAGACAGAGCCCAGGGTCAGTCAGAGTCAGTTACCACCAGTTCCAGTCAGCAAAAAGTTGGGGGGTGACCAGGGCACAGGATGACTTTACAACAACGTATATTGAGGGTTTTAAGTGGGTTGAAAAAAAATGCGGGTGTCTAAAAGGGGTAGCAGTGTTCAGCACCGGTAACACCCAGTCCACTTAAAGTTCTGCGTATATTCAGCACAGAGACACACCCTAACAATTTTCATCACTTATAATCACAGTTAGTTTACTAGTGTGAAAAAATCATATAGAAAATTTACTAAGAACATTTTTAATTGTTTTTTATCTCTCACACATTTATAAAATATCTCTTGTAAAGAAACGCCCCTCTCCACCTTTATTTCGTACGAACGAGCAATAAATAATACCTTTACCAGCATCTAGTCACTAACTACTAACACTGTGCACTGTACCCGATTGTAAAGCAGAAATAGTGTTTAGATTATGGGGCCAATTCCGATTCGGGCAGGAAAATGTACCGACCGACTCGGAGCCGGAATTAATTCCGACCGACACGTACCGGTGCAGCCCGACCCGTAAAGTACGATGAGAAGCGTGCAAAACCCAACCGACGCGTACGGAACACAAGCCGAACGACCGAACCGCGAGGAAAACAGCCATCTGCCCGGAAAACCACGCGAATCGAACCGACAGACACGCACCAGGAATAATCCCGAACGAAACGTACCCGCGAACTCCTACCCTCCAAGTACGATGCAACGCGTGGAAAACACGACCGAGTCGCACGGGGCCCAAGCCGTACGACCGACACGCATACAAAACTGCGAGCCGAAGCAACACAAAACACCGCGAACGATGAGTACGCAGCACAGAAAACAGCACAAACACAGCGTGAACGAATCTGAGAGGCTCGCACGAGACAACTGCAGGGTCCGACTCGGTCAGAAGAACGTCCCCTACATGCACAAAAAGAACTAAGGAAAAAACACACAAAAAAAGGCCAAACAAGCAATTACAAAGCAAATAAATACTGGGGGGGGGAAAACAGGGAACAAAGACACACCCACAACTCCACCCATATAAAGGACACAAATCCCTACCATGATCCTTTGCAAATTCAAATTACCTGCCAGCACTCAACACCAACAGACAGCAACCACACACACACTCACAGCTCATCCATCACACAAGCCACACACCAGCAGCACCTCAACAAATAGCACCCTCACATAAACCCAGCAAAACACACACTCACACACCCTCACTTGCACACCCCCACACACATCACTCACCATCACCACCCATCACCATGCCCCCAAAGAAGAATCATACGTTCCTAGATAGTGAATTGGAAGTCCTGGTAGATGAGATCCTCAGGGTAGAGCCACAGCTGTTTGGTACATTGGTCCAACAGACACCCATGGTGCAGAAAACCAAGATGTGGGAGAGGATTGTTGACAGGGTCAACGCACAATCACCATGTTTGCGCACAAAGGAGACATCCAGAACAGGTGGTATGACGTGCGCAGGAGGGTCAGGGAGCTGATGAAGAAGGACTACCTCTTGAGCCAACACACCGGCAGTGGCCCTCCTGCCAAACCAGTATATCTCAGGCCCTGGGAGGAGAAGGTGCGGGCCATCCTCCCACCAGTGAGCGTATATGGACTGGAAAACATCCCAGAGCCTGGTGAGTACACAACTAATGTACACAATATTGTGCGACAATACACAC
This sequence comes from Calotriton arnoldi, assembly GCA_963921515.1. Lineage (NCBI taxonomy): Eukaryota > Metazoa > Chordata > Amphibia > Caudata > Salamandridae > Calotriton > Calotriton arnoldi. The sequence goes on along the minus strand of CAWUFW010006679.1, from coordinate 3,499 downwards.
ACATCACTGTCAAGGGGAGAGTCAAACCATGCACCCTTAGCAAATCCACAGCAACCAAAACAGAATCATCCCAAAATGTGTATGTCAGTCAGATAAACACAATACATGCCATCTCATAGTGATATGTAACTGTGTCATCACATGTACAAACCCAACAACAAATATAGCTAGACAGTGGCACAAATCTAACCAACAAACACAGTCAGATATGTAGCCACAACTAGAACACCACCACACAGGAAAGCTCACTGAAAGGAAGGAATTGTGTGTATGCTGGGCAAGTCAGTGTAGCGAATAGCATCATGGGAGTCGTAGTCACAGATATTGCCCACCCTCACAATGCGCACATCAACACCACCATGAACCATGCCCACATCACAGGGAGTGCAAAACAACTGACAAGATGGCTGACACTGGCTACTGCTGTGGGGAGCACAAGGCCCTGCTGGGAACTGTACACCAACCAACAGCAGGACACCACAGACTGACATCCTGAAAGACAACTTGCACTCCCTGCAATAGAAGCACGTTCCATGGTGGGATATCTGGCTGGGTGGGAAGGAGGACTAACACCTCAGACCATATTAACAAGCAGCTTTTCACACACACACCCTCAAAACAAACTACACACAACTCACCTGGGAGAATGCATTGCCTCAAACACACAAATCAAATATCCCACAAAGAACCACAACCCTGGGTCATGCTGTGTGAAGCACAGGGACACACATGGGACTTGTAGCAAAACTAACCCCAGGATAACACTGTCAGCCATCTTGTCAGCACAGGCACACAACCCCACAGGGAAGCAGAGTCAAAAGGAAGGAAGCATGGGCATGCTGGGAAGGGGGGTGGAGGCAACAGCATGATGGGAGTGGTAGTCACAGCTCAACATCCCCCACCCACATGGCCCAGCAAGCTCACACTGAACCATGCACACCTCACAGGGAGTGAAAAGCCACTTCAAAGATGTCGGACAGTGGTGCTCTGTTGTGGGGAGCACAAGGCCCTGCTGGGAACTGGGCACCAACCTACAGCAGGACACCACTGTCAGCCATCTTGCCATTGCTGTCACACTCACACACAGTGAAGTACACTCAAAAGGAAGGAAGCATGGGCATGCTGGGAAGGGGGGTGGAGGCAATAGCATGATGGGAGTGGTAGTCACAGCTCAACATCCCCCACCCACATGGCCCAGCAAGCTCACACTGAACCATGCACACCTCACAGGGAGTGAAAAACCACTTCAAAGATGTCGGACAATGGTGCTCTGTTGTGGGGAGCACAAGGCCCTGCTGGGAACTGGGCACCAACCTACAGCAGGACAAGACTGTCAGCCATCTTGCCATTGCTGTCACACTCACACACAGTGAAGTACACTCAAAAGGAAGGAAGCATTGGCATGCTGGGAAGGGGAGTGGAGGCAATAGCATGATGGGAGTGGTAGTCACAGCTCAACATCCCCCACCCACATGGCCCAGCAAGCTCACACTGAACCATGCACACCTCACAGGGAGTGAAAAGCCACTTCAAAGATGTCGGACAATGGTGCTCTGTTGTGGGGAGCACAAGGCCCTGCTGGGAACTGGGCACCAACCTATAGCAGGACACCACTGTCAGCCATCTTGCCATTGCTGTCACACTCACACACAGTGAAGTACACTCAAAAGGAAGGAAGCATGGGCATGCTGGGAAGGGGGTGGAGGCAATAGCATGATGGGAGTGGTAGTCACAGCTCAACATCCCCCACCCACATGGCCCAGCAAGCTCACACTGAACCATGCACACCTCACAGGGAGTGAAAAGCCACTTCAAAGATGTCGGACAATGGTGCTCTGTTGTGGGGAGCACAAGGCCCTGCTGGGAACTGGGCACCAACCTACAGCAGGACACCACTGTCAGCCATCTTGCCATTGCTGTCACACTCACACACAGTGAAGTACACTCAAAAGGAAGGAAGCATGGGCATGCTGGGAAGGGGGTGGAGGCAATAGCATGATGGGAGTGGTAGTCACAGCTCAACATCCCCCACCCACATGGCCCAGCAAGCTCACACTGAACCATGCACACCTCACAGGGAGTGAAAAGCCACTTCAAAGATGTCGGACAATGGTGCTCTGTTGTGGGGAGCACAAGACCCTGCTGGGAACTGGGCACCAACCTACAGCAGGACACCACTGTCAGCCATCTTGCCATTGCTGTCACACTCACACACAGTGAAGTACACTCAAAAGGAAGGAAGCATGGGCATGCTGGGAAGGGGGTGGAGGCAATAGCATGATGGGAGTGGTAGTCACAGCTCAACATCCCCCACCCACATGGCCCAGCAAGCTCACACTGAACCATGCACACCTCACAGGGAGTGAAAAGCCACTTCAAAGATGTCGGACAATGGTGCTCTGTTGTGGGGAGCACAAGGCCCTGCTGGGAACTGGGCACCAACCTACAGCAGGACACCACTGTCAGCCATCTTGCCATTGCTGTCACACTCACACACAGTGAAGTACACTCAAAAGGAAGGAAGCATGGGCATGCTGGGAAGGGGGTGGAGGCAATAGCATGATGGGAGTGGTAGTCACAGCTCAACATCCCCCACCCACATGGCCCAGCAAGCTCACACTGAACCATGCACACCTCACAGGGAGTGAAAAGCCACTTCAAAGATATCGAACAATGGTGCTCTGTTGTGGGGAGCACAAGGCCCTGCTGGGAACTGGGCACCAACCTACAGCAGGACACCACTGTCAGCCATCTTGCCATTGCTGTCACACTCACACACAGTGAAGTACACTCAAAGGAAGGAAGCATGGGCATGCTGGGAAGGGGGTGGAGGCAATAGCATGATGGGAGTGGTAGTCACAGCTCAACATCCCCCACCCACATGGCCAAGCAAGCTCACACTGAACCATGCACACCTCACAGGGAGTGAAAAGCCACTTCAAAGATGTGGGACAATGGTGCTCTGTTGTGGGGAGCACAAGGCCCTGCTGGGAACTGGGCACCAACCTACAGCAGGACACCACTGTCAGCCATCTTGCCATTGCTGTCACACTCACACACAGTGAAGTACACTCAAAAGGAAGGAAGCATGGGCATGCTGGGAAGGGGGGTGGAGGCAATAGCATGATGGGAGTGGTAGTCACAGCTCAACATCCCCCACCCACATGGCCCAGCAAGCTCACACTGAACCATGCACACCTCACAGGGAGTGAAAAGCCACTTCAAAGATGTCGGACAATGGTGCTCTGTTGTGGGGAGCACAAGGCCCTGCTGGGAACTGGGCACCAACCTATAGCAGGACACCACTGTCAGCCATCTTGCCATTGCTGTCACACTCACACACAGTGAAGTACACTCAAAAGGAAGGAAGCATGGGCATGCTGGGAAGGGGGTGGAGGCAATAGCATGATGGGAGTGGTAGTCACAGCTCAACATCCCCCACCCACATGGCCCAGCAAGCTCACACTGAACCATGCACACCTCACAGGGAGTGAAAAGC